>OY764962.1:76844676-77444676 GCA_963668005.1 Melieria crassipennis | reverse complement strand
TTAAAGAGAAACATTATTGGCAAATAGGAGAATGAAAACTGATTTCAACTTCCTACATATGTCGTATGGATTTCTCAGTGTTTCAAATGATTTATTTCGTTAAGCATTGAGTTTTGTTAAGTATTCAATTTTGTTATACATTTGACGCTTAAATGTTATTGTATTAATGAATTAATTTCTGTTTCGAACTACAGAGTGCACCATCAATTAATTTAAATCGAATAAACAAAACATTTGCGGTTGTTACGCCTGAATTCTTATACAGTCGCGCGCTCTGTCACTACACGACAGCGGCCGCCAAATGGCGCAAGTGCTCGAAATGACTTTCAATTATTTATAATTTCACCGCACGGCACAGCTTTTTAAAATAAATAACACCCCCACACCGTGACACATTCACGCATTGCTCCGGACTCACGTTCGCCTGCTGCAAAGTTTTGTTTAAGCTAATTGCAGCGTTGCCACATGTACACACTACATTTTGTGCGCCTTCCCGCCGCCGCAGCCCAAAGCTAATTAAATGCGAATTATTCATTTTAATTGGCGACGCGTATTTCATGTACGGCCGACAACTTCAAATGGTCACAAGCCCGTAAAAGTCGGTTTTGATTTGGTTGTGCGGATTTGGCGTATTGTTGCCATGTGTTACCGAAAATGAATTTATTTAAATGTGACCGTTATGTGGGTGATTAATTGTGGCCGTTGCCCATTACGGCACATTACAACAAGCAATACAAAGAGCTTTGATGGGGGGGATTTTTAAAGATATTTTGAAAAAATAAAGTAAGTAAAATTATAAACATGTAATAAAATTTTGTTAAATAATTGTAATGTTAATGATGCACTTCGATGCTCTGGAAGACCAGTTGTCAAAAATGCCCATAAAATGTTGTCGAGTTCCAACGTCATGCATGCACTGATTCGATTGGCCAAGATCTAAATATTGAAAATATTGTTACGAAAATTACTTCTCTAAGTTCGTCTCTGGATTGTGCTTGAAAATAAAACCACTTCAATTATTCAGCGCAAACGCAGTCAGAAACCAGCAATCACTTTATTTACAAATTTACACTTTGCAAAATTTATAATTGCTACTACTTATTGGACTATTGCAAGTTCCCCCTTTGCTTGTCAAATCAGACTCGTACCTCTGCGCTGCAGCTGGCTGACTTCTATACTTGTCTGCTTATCGTGCCGATTGTTCTCGCACATTCCAGTTGGACTATCTCTCGATCATTCTCGCACATCCCATTAACATCGCGAGCCATCCTTGCCATATCGAAATTATAGCAAGTCTGCCGTACTCAAAAGTGCGTGCCTAAAAGTATGCCCGTAAAAGCATTAATGCATAGCACATCGACAGAGTGCCTCGTTACAATATTTAAAAAACCGTTATGAACCACTTGAATAAGGCTGGAGAAAAAAAAGTTCGATGTAAGGATGTGAAAGTTGCTACAAAACCAACCCATTTCTGAAGCGTATGGTGACTGGGGATCTGAAAAAGTGAGTAACTGGAAAAGTTGATCAGTTACGACAGCATCAAGTAAAAATAGTTGTGGTCGATTCACTGAAAGCTGCCGTAAATGGTGGCCAAGAAAGTACTGACGGCCAGAAAGGTCTTGCTGTGTGTTTGGTGGATTCTACCAGGGAATCATCTACTATGAGCTGCTCCCCTCATATCCAAACCCTTAATTCAGAACTGTACTGTCAACAATTGGACCATCTGAAAGAAGAAATCGTTCAGAAGCAGCTTTGGCCAATAGAAGAGGAATCGTGTTCCAGACCATACACGTCGATTGTGATTCTTCCGAAAACCTGGGAACTTCGTTGGGAGGTTCTTAAGCATCCACTATATAGTCCGGACCTGACTCCAAACACATTCCGGCTGTTTCTGTCCATGGCGAATGATTTTGTTGATGCAAATTTTGCCTCGAGAAAAAACTAGTGAAAGTCTACTGTCCCCGTTTTTTGCCAATAGGGTTTCTTACCAATAGTAGTCATTGCCGCATAAATTATTTTGTGAAAAATATATACATACATACCATAAGCATTTAGACATTTCCACAATATTCCTTTTTAAATTTTCTACATACATATTTTTTTTTAATAAATTGCAAACATCATAAATCACCAACGCAGTTGTCGTTTAATAAACACCATTTCTGGTCGGCCAACATGTTTGCAGCCATTTTTATGGCAGCCGCATTGCCAACTCGCCCATTTTGCGTGTATTTTATTTAAGCCATTTTTAATTTATGTCAACTGGGCCGTTGTAAAAAAGTACAATGCAACATATACTCGTAGTCGCGCATTCGCTATGCCGTCACTCATGCGTACATCTGGCTGTCTATCTGTCTGTCTGTCTGTTTGTGTAAGCGCACTTTTTCGTACTTGGCAATTAAGATGGCCAAAACTCGACTGGCTGCTGCCAATTGTTGGCTGTTTGAACAGCTGTGCGCTCAACACTTATTACAGTTACTCTCGTCCTGTCGCCCGCGCACAACTGAAATGCAGCGCTACCGTTGTCGCAATCGTTGTCGTTGTTGGAATTGCTGTCCGCTTACGCGTGTACTTTGCGGATTTATCAACTGAAAGAAAATTTATTTCAAGTTAATGCAATTTTTATTGACAGCATTGGCCATGTTGTCGATTTTTTGTGCTCCTGCTGGTAGCATTTCTTTTTGTGTGAATTTTTCCCGATTGAGGTATTGTTTGCGGAGAATTTGCGGCGAGCGAACAATTCATAAAAGGCGAAATGAAAATATTAAAAAATCATTTCATAATAATAGAATTAAGGAGCATTTTTTAGGATCGAATAAAATGAATGAAAGTGTTTTTATTATAAAAATGCATTTTGTGTTTATAAAGAGAGGACTAACTACGTTATGAAGGCTGTAGCTTTGAGCATTCAAACTTCAGCAAAATTAGTTAATATCTATTTATAATTTTTTTGGGTTTTATAAAGTTGTTTTTCAAAATAAAAAAAGGGTAGAGTCCGACCGATACCAAATTTTTTGGCCGATGCCGATGCCGATTAACCGGTCGGAAGAGCGAGAATTGGCCAATGCTATTAATCGGCCGAAAGAGCGAAAATCGGCCAAGGTCGATTCCGATTCTATAGAAAAAATATCACGAACGAATTCAATCAAAAACAAACAAATTAAGTTTCATCTTCAAATTAAAATTACGATTCTTATATTAAAATTTGTACTCCGAAATTGCGTTGGAGCAAGGCGACCCGATGTACAGGTGTGGTGGGAAGAAATCGGAAAACAAAATTTGGAAAAAATAAAAGGCCTGCTTAAAAAAATGCTTTCAATTTAAAAAGAAGCATAAGATTGTAAAAATAAATGGCCGTTCTTCTGATGCCCATATTAATAGACGAAATGCATAGATTTTTCGAGAAAATCTGTGTTTTTAAGAATACCTAGTTTTTATAAAAAACATTTCTAGGAAACATTAAACAATATCTGAAAATACGTTACTAAAAGAGCTGAAAAGAGGTTCTTATACCCCTTTTCAGTAACGTATTTTCAGATACTGTTTAAAATAAAAGAAACAAAGTGCGATTCAGCTTCAAAAAATAAAAAAAAAAATTGTTTAATTAAAGCAGGAAATTAGGCCAAAATACCTTCGCCCGATGCCACATCGGCCAAAAAAGGCCGATGCCGAAGCCGATACCTATTTGCTTGGCCGATGCCGAAGCCGATATCTATTTTATTGGCCGATACTAGCCGATGCCGATTAATCGGTCGGAAAAAAGGGCGTCATTGCTTTCTGGGATCCCAAACGAAACTAAGTACTACTCACTACTGTTACCTCTGTTCAGCTTAACCTGAGCTGACCTCAAATTCAATCGTCCTTCTCCAGGACTCGCGAGACTTTTTAGGTTAGCTAGGTTTTTAAAATAAACCTACAACAAATACTCGGAACATCATTGGATCTCACGTTGTAGTCAGTGAACCAATTTATCGGAGTAGTACAAACAAGTTTTTGTTTCAAAATCATAGAAAACTTTCTTCTTTCAAAATGATACTCAAGATTACGTTGAAGTCAACCAATTCAAAAAAATTTATAGGGTCAGGATCAATAAGTATTTATTTCAAAATATCTTAAAAATTGATTCAGATCAATGAAAAAGTTTTTTTTTCGATTTAGACCTACAAGGGAACACATTCAAAGATTTAAGACTTCTGAGAACTACTGATTTAATACCACTCGATAATATCTTGTGGGATTTATTAAACCCTATTTTGGAATCTTCGTCACAACGACGACGACGCTGTTAAGTTAGAAAATAAAAAAAAATTAGGAATTGATGTTTTTATTTTTTGTATAGGTGTATGAACCGACAATTGACCTAAAATCATGAAAAAGTGAACTTACTGGGTTATAGGTTAGGTTAGGTAGGACCGCACTTCCACTTGGCAGCCATAATGGCCCGTTGTGTATCCCTTCTTCCGGGTAAAACAGTTCGACTTTTTAATAAAGAAGAGTAGATCCGAGATTTCAACTTTTACGGCGCTAGCCAGATCCGTGAGGAATCTTTCCTCCAGGATTGGCCGATTATATATTATAAAAACATACTTTTCAGGAAGACGGCGAAGATCGAAGGACTGATGCATGTGATTAAGATTAAGTTATTGATGGACGCTAGCAAAGCATAAACAATTCACGAGCTTCCAGACAAATTCAAACTAGAGTGAAATTCGCTTAGTTTATCAATATTCGTAGACACTATGCGCTATGTGTGCTTAAGTATTCAACTCGCTTAAGTATTCCGCCCGTTTAAGTAACTCAAACTTACATATTCAGGTGAGGTATTTAAGCGCATTTCTCTGCAGTTGTTCGAGATACAAAAAGTTGTAGGAACGTCAGGAACAGCCAAGATGCCCATTTGCGATAACAATATTTAAGAAAGAATTTGTTTTTTCAACTCGGTCTAATATTAAAATATTCTGCTAATATAAACATTTGTCTAATATATTTAAAAAGAATTATAAAAGCACCTTGTTAAGTTGTTTCTTTTAATTAAGCGGCAAATTTGTACACCAAATTTACTTGCACTCGTTTCATTCTAACCTGCATTCATGGTCTGTGTGTGTGTGTTGCCTCCATTTGCCATCCAAATGTTGGCAGTGCCATTCTCGATGTTGCGTGCAATTATGCAGACCATCACGTTTTTTAAATTTCAAACGCATTATTTCGAGTTCGTTAGCTTTTGGAATATAAAATTCCTTTTGCCTTATCTGGAAGTTAAACAAAATTGAGAATATTGTACAATGCAGAAAAAGAGAGACAGAGAAAGATAGAGTAGGAGTGCGAGTTGAATGCCAGGACATGCAAATGGCAGTTGGAAAAGTGCGGCTGTGGGCCACAGTTGTCAATGATACGTTGCAAATGTTTACCCAACTGGAGGGAGAGTTTTATGCAGATTCGAAAATCTAGTAAAGCAGGCGCGAATTATGCAAAATTGTGCGCAATCCGCATAAAGTGACAAAGTAAACAATGTGGCGAGGAACTGCTGATTGCATTAATGCATTCAATATTGAATAATGTTTGATAAAAAATTTTACGAAATATATGATTTTTAACTCATGCAACAACGATGCTCTAAACATTTACAAAAAATTATTTCAATTAAAATTTTAAATCAATTAAAATTGAAATCAATAATAAAAAAACAAAGCAAAATTCCTTTTTTTAAGAAACACAATTCTTAATTTCAAGACATTTTCAAATTTTTAATTAAATTATTGCTCTGCTCAGTTTCAAGTTTTTTGTAAAACAAACAAAATTCCTAAGATGTCACTTTTCTCCATCTCGTTTAGCACAAATTTCAAAGGAAAATCGCACAAATTATACAAAGAAATTCTTTTGCATGCCCCACACCACTCACCTCTCACTTGCAAGTTGGCAACACTTGGCCACTTATTAAAAAATCAACATAAACGCCACTTAATCAGCGTTGCCAATTCGCTGCTCATCATCAGCCAACTCATCAGCCAACCAGCCGAGGCAGACAATAAAGCGACGGAAAATTAAGCGAACAAGGCAAAAGTTGAAAAATGAAAAAATTCATTAAATGTCGAATTTTTGGGGGAGACTTTTTTCGACCTAAAATACGAAAAAAAATTAAGTAAATGAAAAGAAAAACGCAGAAAAATGCAATTAGCATTACTGGTCGCCTTGTAACAGAGTGCGGCAACACCTGTGGATTAAAGATGGGCCAAGCGAAGCGTTGATGGGTCGGTCCAATGGTAAAAACGAAGATGAATCCGAAGCAAATCAACTTGAATGTTCTGACGGAAACGGAAGTGCCGTAACGGCTCAAACTTCAAAGTGAAGTGGAAAATAAAAAATAAAAATAAGCAACGAAAATTGTGTGAAAATTAAATGATAAAAATAGGAAAAAAATTCTGTTGCTTTTTAGATAATTTTTTAGGGGTTAAACAGTGCGTGGTTGTGGGGAGAAAAATGAACAGATTTTACTTGCTGGCTAATGAGCGGTTAAACAGCTGCGTGGGCGCGCTTGAGGAAATCTTTGATTGAGGTGGTTAAAAAAAAAATTCAGTAATAAATATTTTGCTTTTTTCTTTGAAGCTCAAATTATCGTAAGCTGTCAATCAGTTAAATTCAATTAAAAAAGATCTTAAATATATATCGGGATTCTGCTCATTATTTATGATATTTACATAATTGTATTGAAATGGACACTGTTTTGATAAGATTATTGGAATTTGTTTAACAATATTTATAGATTTTTCCACTAAATTTAAGTTTAAAAAATAGCAAAAGTCACACAAGATATTGTGTCAGTAAGCGATGTAATAAAATAGTAAAAGCAGTGAATAGTAAAATAGTGAAAAACCAAAATGAAGTCATTTTTTGTGTTAGAGGTTTTATTGTTTTGATTTTCTGAACACTGAACCCTACACAGATACGTCTGAAAACTCTTTCTTTCTACCATTCGATTCTTGATTAATGTAAAGTTTCACTTTAATATATTAAGTCATCATTTTAACTATTTAAAATTCGTGGAGTAAGGTGACTTCTATTGAAGCTATGGTTAGATTGCTACTGTGCTGCAGTGTTGCCAGATACCTGAAATGACTTTCTCCTAAATCTAAAAAAAATACCGAAATTTCCTTCCAAAAGTTAAAAAAATCTCCTAAAATTGTTTTATAATTTGCGTAATTTTAAAGGAATAAAACTTCTCATGAAAAAATAAAAATATAATACACATATAATTTTTTTTAATGCAGCCTTTTTTATTCATCTTTAGCTTAACCCATTAAGCCCTGAGCGTTGCGTTTGCGCAACGTTTGGGAATTTCGCTATATTAAGTAATTCATAAAGACATAAGACTTGAAAATGGGTAGAATTGGATTAGAATTGATCGTTTTAGATTCTGCCATACTCAAATTTCAAAATTATTTAAATATTCATACTTTTTTCGATCCAAAGTCAAAGGTTTTTTTGGGGAATTTTTGAAATTCAATCAACAATACTTATTCTTCAAACCTATCAAAATCCCTTAATGGGCTGCATTTTGCAATGCTAAACTATTTAAACTATTTATTTCCAAGCAGCTGATATTTTATAGGCACATTTTATTTTCCGCAAATGTTTGATTTTGTTTATTGGTGTAATGTTTGCGAAAAGCATGACAAAAAAATCATGGTATGAATTTGTTGCTTGATTTTTTTTCTTGATTAGGTCAATTAATAAGATTGTGTAAAGTTTTCTGGAAATCGCACAAGCCTTTCTGGGGTCAGGTTTTAATGGGTTAACAACAAAAACAAAACATATGACAAATAAATTAAATAAAAAGATAAATTTTTGGCGGGATTTCATTGTAACAGAAATAAGTGACAACGAGATAGAACGAGCTTACATTTTGTAAGCTTAAAAATTTTGTAAGCTTAAAAATATGTTTTGCTGCCAGTGTTCCCAATATATCACACTTCGTTATTAAAAAATCTCCCAAAAATCTACTAAGGATCAGAAAAATCTCCTAACATAAAATATAAATCTCCTAAATTTTCTCCTAAACAATTCTTCCTCCTAAAAATTCTCATAAAAGGCCAAGAAACTCTTAAATCTAGGAGGAAATCTCCTGATCTGGCAACACTGCTGTGCTGTCTTACTTCGAAGAAGATGGCTTAATCTTAGATTCTTACAAAGATTTTTCTTTGTAGCTCGAACTGATCTGTAAAAGATCGACTTAGAAAACTGGGCTTGATTATTTAAGAATTTAATGGCAGAGATTTGGGAATGAAAGTCCATAATGTAGAATCAAATACTTTTTCTTTGACCTGACTCTCTTTGATTCGAACTGATTTCCTTAAAAGGGGGTTGGATACTTCAAGATCCATATTTGAATTAAATGAGACTCAAGACTTTGATTTACTAATCTCCTCGAATCTAAACTTACTCAGTCTACGTGTGAAATATTCTGAGTTTCCTTTGTTTTCATTAGTCTCTTTCCTTTTAGTTGGTATCTTATGTAATTTTAAAATGTTCTAAGATTCCTTTGGTTTTATTGCTCTCTTTACTTTTTGTTGGTCCCTTATGCCAATTTAAAACCTAGAGAAGCTATTTCAACTTTCACAAATGGAGTCCACAGTACCTGTTGGGACTTAGTAACTACAAGTACTACGTTAGACTTTAGCTGCTGACGGGACTAGAAAGTCAGGTTAACAGCCGCAGCAATGAAAAGAAAATCTGGACCTGGGGAAGTGGCAGAAAGCATATGCATCATTATTCAAGGTCATTCTTCTATAGGAAAATATTAAAAAAAATATTAAATCTTAAGAAAAATTCCATACATACACTTACATACAACTCTTAACACACTCACACCTCTCATTGCACTCTCTCGGTCTTTTTTTACACTGAAATTTTCATACTCATCAAACGTTTGACAGTCAGTCACACCTTTCAACTCTGAAAATCTGCAACAAATTACATTTAAAATTGAACGACCTATGACTTGCGTATATGAACCGGAAACGCGTTAAACCAAACGACTTGCTGGCAGTAAGCGAACACTGTGGAAATGCACTAAAAGCGCGCAACGGCTGTCAATGACGTTGGCCATTAGTTGCTTGACGTGGCAATTGTCATTGCTGCTTTTGTGTTGCTCGATAATTTCGCCAGAGTTGTTGTGCTGCACTCCTACGTTTATTGTTGTTATTGCTGCGCTTATTGTGATTTCATTATTAGGCAATGCGACAGCTGTTGCAACCTCTCGCTGCCACAATGCAACTTGCAATGTTTATGCGGCGATCGTTGTCGCTGGAAAATCCACATTTGCTGCTTTAACGATTTGCAAAATGAATTTTGCTATTTGCAGAAATTGTTGCAGTCGCGTTCAAATTGCTTGCATTTGAAATTGGCAATTTTGTGCCAAACCGATGTGCATCGCAATGAAGGCAATTGAGTTGGAATTCGGAGGAGGTCGAAAGTGTTGGGGAGAATGGTTAGTGCGACAAATGGAAGTAAAAAAAAATTATATTGTTTTTTTTACTTAGCGACCTTATAAAATTGTCTAAAATTTGATTTTAGGGTTCAAAATCCAGTATTTCAGATATTTTTTTAGTTATTTTTTAGTATTTTTGTTAGCTTCTTTACTTCATTCAATTTACTAGAAAACTAATTTAATTTCTCATCAGGACTAATTAACAACCCTGATAAGACAGAGAGAGGGGTGAAAAGGTGTTTTAACTTCTTTTGGAGACTTGGAATTTCCTGATTTTTATAATTTTTTGTAGGAACAGGGCTTTAGGACGAGAGGCCCTGTGTTCCCGAGGCTGGATATTCTTTCAGTCATGAAATCCTTCAGGTTATTGTGATTTATTTAGTATATTTAGTCATGAAAAAGTAATCATAAGTCTATGAATCAATAGTGATTCAATCATTAATTAAATTAAACTTAAGTATTAATCATTAGTTATTCAATTATTACCTGTAACAATGTGTAGCTATAATCACTTCAGAAGTGCCGCTCGTGTAAACGTCTTCGATATTAATTGGATTGCCCAGAGACTTGGCCATTGTCTAATGATGAAAAGTTGATTGATTTATGAGGCAAAGTTGGTTTCAATAAACAAACACAAAGGTTTAGGAATTATGTGTTATTATTTAGCATTTATTATTATTTATTTTTAATTACACAGTACAACAATTTTGCGATTTCCAAAAAACCCGCGGAGTTTCTCAACTGTTCCTTATATTTTCGGAGTCGCGAACTTGATTCAAGAGAATCAAGTCGTTTATTTTTATTGTTTTCTAGTTCAAATATAGTTAAAAATATAATGTAAAATTGACATGGACATGGATTTGGGCTAAAGACTTGATTCTCTTGAATTTGATGCCAATATTGTTAGACTAAGATGAGTTCAACATATTAAATTCGTTTTCTAGGTGGGTGTCGGCCTCGATAGCTCAGCGGGTAGCGCGCTGGCTTCTCATACCGAGCGCCCCGGGTTCGATTCCTGGCTTGGGCTGGAAAAAACACTCATCTACTTCTGTCGCTATCCACATGAAGGGAATGAGAATTACAAGAATCGCACAAGTGCGCTCTTGGCAGGCAATGGCAAAACCTCCAAGTGTGAAAGAAAAACTGCCCATCGCCGTTCGAAATCGGCGTTAAACTGTAGGTCCGCTCCCCTCCCTTTCCCCATCCGTTTGAAATGTGTGGTGTATCACATGTTGAAAAAACAGTGTTGCATACGCATTTCAAACGGGTGGAATCTGTGGTATCACAACGGGCCCATTAAGAGGCCTAAGTGTGTCTCATACAGAGGCAGCCACCTCAACCTAACCTAACCTAGGTGGGTGTTGCTAGCAACTTCAAGGCCTTGTAAAAACCAAACTAGAGGTGACCCGAAAAAAAAATTACATATTGGTGATCAGCGTCTCCGGAAATATAAGGAACAGTTCAGAAACTGGGCGGGTTTTGTGAAGAGCTGAAATTGTTTGTACTGTGAAAAACTGTGGAATAATTTAAGTTTTTGGGTTGAAATAAACTTCAACAATTTTTTTTTTCAGCTGAACCAATGGACTGATTAAGATGAAATTTCACAATGTGCTGGTGCTTGGTAAGGGTTTCATAATATATTTATTTTCAAATTTTTTGGTAGAAAAACTTCCAGGATAATAAAGGATACATTTTTAAAAGGACATTTTTATATCCTACCGCCAGGATAATTTAAACAAAATTATTTAATTTGAGTTGGAGACATAATTCTCTTTCTTTTGATACCAATATTGTTAGACTAGGATAAGTTCGGCCATTTAAATTAATTTTTTTAATTAGGGTGTAGCTTGTAACTTCAAGACCCTGTAAAACCCAAACTAGATGTGACCCGAAAAAAAGAATTACATATTCGTGATCAGCGACTCCGAAAATATAAGAAACAGTTGAGAAACTCCGCGGGTTTTTTTTTACTGTTGTACCGTGTTATTTATTTCGTACTTCCTTTTGAAGCAGGTTTTCAAATTAACAAAATAAGTATTGACAAAAGTAAACTGATTATTCGCACCCATTTAATTTTTTACGACCAGTATTAACTAATTTTTTCCTTTATTTACTTTGTGTGAATACATGACTTTTTATTGTGATCTACTTTGGACCGGCGAAAAATTAAAAATCAGCTAATAAAAAGAAGAAAGTGGTCGTGATTATGGCTTCGTGTGTGAGTCTAGACCGGCTAAAGCAATCTTCGTTGTTTTTCATTGTAAAAACGCCTTTCACTGTCAGTTAAATATTTAAGCGTCCTACTAATTTTGACAATGTGCATCTGGCAACACTGTTCACATCTAAACGAAAAGACTAAAGTTCTAATCGAAATTCTTACCTTAACATTGTTTCGTTTATCATTACTTAGCCGATTAAAGTGCAAATTACGAGCAATACGAAATATCTTCAATTTAAAACAGCAATAAAAACTTTCAAAAGTTCGCTGGCGCTCGACAGATAAACCGAATAACGTATAACAACGCGTGACCGATGCGTGAAGCGCATCAATGCCGGAATGTCGACATTTTACGGCGCGTCAAACATTAAACTCAACATTATGAGATGAGTTTATTTTGATTCCAACAACAATAACAACAACAACAACAGTATCAGCAACAATCGGTAATGTAAACCAGCAAACAAATGCAAACAGCCGGCGCTTGCTTACTGCAAGACGGCAGCTAAAGCAGCAACACAAAATCACAATAACAACAAATAGTGTAACATTAAAAGGGCACAAAAACGCGAGGAAAAATGTGGCTAATTTGGAAATTCATAGACACGCAGATGAGACAGACGAAAGGGTTGGCCAACGATTTCACGCCTTCCCCCTATTCAAGCAGCAGCCGTGTGCCACCCACAAAAAACACTTTAACGGCAAAAACAACAACAACACTAAGAACAGCCATCAATACAAAAGGCAACACATGTCAGCGGTGTGGTGAGGTTTGCAGCATGTTTAGAGCAAAAACAAAACGAGCAACAACAACAATAGCAACAACAACAACAACAACAACAACAACAACTGCTAGTGTATGTATTTAAAAATAACATGCAACATCAAAAATAATGAGCGCAATTAAGAGCAAGAGAGAGTGAGTGAGAGAGGGGAGCTGAAGCCGAACAAGAAATTGTTTAGCGGCGAATAACGGGGGGGGGCCTGCAGTTCAATGTTCACGGCACTGTGGGCTGCGGGCGAAACCACTCGCACGTACAGCACTTAAGTGGCATTGGTGGTGGCGGCCGACTGCTGTTCGCCGGCTTGTGTGCTTGTTGTTGTTGTTGTCATTTGGTTGTAGCTATTTGATTTGACTCTATAGTTGTTGTTGTTGCTGACAGCCTTTGCGCTGCTTCACACAAATATTTCGTTTGCTTTGCACCTTCGCCCCCTGCACCTTACGGCCCCTGTCAAGGGTTAAGCTGCCCCCCTGCGCCCAGCTCGCTGCTCTGTGGGCGCACATTTTTGGCGCTGGGTCTTTATTGAATATTTACGCACAAATTAAATCGTTTTATTTGCTTGTCACGGATGTGATGGAAGGGGAACGATCATCTTAAATATGCCCATGCTACTTCAATCCAACAACAAGAAGAACAACAACAATTCAATTTGTTTACATTTGCCTTTGCCTTGCGGCCAAACTAAACTTGGCATGTATCAGTATCTATGTTTGTGTGTGTGTGTGTATAATACGAATGGGTTAAGCACTTCTTAATCTTTGTGACTTTTCCGGGGTTGCACTGACGCGCAGCACACGTCTTGGTCCCCTTCCCCCCTCCCCCCCCCTGCTGCTTGCGTTCCAGCCACTAAAGCTGACTGTGTGTGCTGTTCGATTCGCCCAACGAAAAGTGTTGCGCGTACGTGTGGCATGTGGCATGTGGCGTGCGGCAAGTTGGCACCATATGCTGCCAATTGGTTTCGATTTCAGTGCGTTGCGTTCGCATACATTAAGCTGATGACTTCCGTCGCGGTGTCGAGATTAAAACGTCGTGGCGCCTTAAGTGTTTATGCATTTTTTTTGGTTAGGGTAATTTGACTTTAGTGGCAATAAGTGTGAATGATTTGGATGATGTGAAAGTTGTTGAAGTTATTAATTGGGAGTGATTGGACAGTTTTTGAATTTTGTTTTAAAGCATAAAATGTCAGGATACATCAACATAAGGGAGCAAGAAACTCCGTCAGACATTTTCAAGGTTAGGGGTGAGGGATCAGCAACTGAGTACGTTGTCATAGCACAGAAAGGTTGGTTGAAAGATCTTTGATATGAATATCTCTGAAATTAACAGATTAATCATAAAGACAAAGTACTACAAGGTTTTTCTGGACCTAGTTTCCCATTCATTTCTACTGGATGACAGATCTCTCTGCAAAACTTTTCCCAGTTTCCATAAATTCTTTCTTCGACTCGTGGTAATTTATCGTGTCCCAACTTGCAGCTTTAACACAAATGCCTAAACTAATTAATTCCCAGCGGGCAACACTTTTACAGCGCCCACTGTACGATCGGCAGTTGGCTTCAAGTTTGGCCCAAAAAAACACTCAAACGAACAACAGCAACACTCGGCTGAACGAATCTCTGGGGAGTGCGAGTCAGCAATCCAAATGTGCAGCCAAAGCGATTTGCATTCATTGGCCACAATGCGAAAGACAAACTTAACTGAACGGCTTAAAGGACTAAAACCGAACTCGGCGACCAAGCAAATCCAAGTTAGTGCAAAAACAAAAGTAAAAAACAAGTCAAAGCAGACTAGAAACTCCGAAGGCAACTCGGAAATGTAACTGCACAAACACTCCATTGTGTCTGCGGGGGCATTGTATGAAAATGATGTAAACTGTTTGTACGTACAACAGCTGCCAGAGGCGGCGAGTGAACTGCGACCACTTTCAGTAGCCACACTTTGGACACTTTGCTGCACGCACGACCAACTGCAACAATAACAACAGACAACTCGCATATGTAACAATAACAACAACACCAACAGTAGCAAAAGAAAAAGTCAAGTAAATTGGAATTCCTTAAAAGCTGGCAAGCACGACCGGATCGCGCGGTCGTAGTGGCGTAAGCGAGAGCACAACACCGCCATCCAAGTGGAAATGCACCAAAGGCAAATATTATTATTTGGCCAGCCATTCATATGCAAACGACCAATGGGGCTTCCCGGAATTCTTAGCGCTTTGCCTCGCCTCGTGCGGCCCCCATCGAAACGGTCGCGTTTCGGGCACTGCGCCGACGACAGCCTGGACGCTGCATGATCAAATACAGGTGTTCGATAATAATTTTTCAACAATGACAAAATCAACTGCCCCAACAATAACAACAACAATGAGTATGGCTTTTGCAAAATTTGACTTGCGCAATTTCGGCCGCTACCGATTCGCGTATCGTTGCCGACTTTCATGTGGACATGTTTCCCGGGCAGTCACTTTGGTGCTGCTCCAGTTCGTTGCGTAGCGGCGCATTCCTGCCGATTGCCGGCTCACCGCATCGCGCCTGGACAGTGGGCCGCACAAGGCATGACAATAAAAATATGTGCACGCAAATTTGCATATCGCCAATTGTGTATGCAAAGTAGCTGGCAGCGAAGCTCGCGTATCGCGCACATCGCTGCGGCCATTGTAAACATACACGAAAAAGTCGGCTCTTTTTCTGTAAGTTGCTGCAATGGTTTGCTTTGGCGGCAGCGCGACTTGTAAGTTTTAAGAGTGTTGAATTCGCACGTGAACACGGAATGCGACCGTAGACAATGAAAAAGTTGCGGTTCCGAAAAGTCTATGAAAGTTGACTTATTTCAGTTGATGCCAAGAACGGTTGTATGCGACATCTGCAGCGACCTTGTAAGGACATTCAAGTCTAGTCTGATGAATCAACACATAATGTCGAGGATCAGAGTTTATGTTTTATACGATCCATGGTGCAAGGGATACCGTTGGTTGTTGCAAAAGTCAGAAGACAGGATTATGAGTGAAGAATTTATGATCATTTGATCCCATCGACGTCATAAGTGTCTTGGGAAGTGGGGAGACCATTGCATAATCGCATTGTACGGGTCAGAAATGAACTCTACAGAGAGTAGAGATTAGTGAAACCGGAAGATGAGAGGCGCTGATCGGTCGCAGATGATGTTCAGGAGGTCTACATGAATGTATAATTAGTGTAACAGGATTATACAAGTAGCTGTATGGTGCAGTGCTCTCTTGTTGGTCTCTTTCTACCCTTGTTCACTCCTCTCGGGAGCATAGGGCCTCCACAAGACATTGCCTTGTGTTGGTTACGTTAATCGGTTGTGTTTTTCTGCCAGGGTAGGTGATTAGCCTGCCGCAGGTAGTCCTAAGTGATGGGGCCTACGATGTTATGAGCTACCACTCATAGCGTCATCTGTTGTGTAATGGTTTCTGGACTTCGCTAAGATCGGTTTGGTGCGACGTTTTTCGCTCCGCTTCCCCTTTACAGGCGTCGCTGGTACACCGTATAGCTGTATATATGTTTTCTTTTTTACAGCCGCACATCGCATGATTGCGCGTAATATTGCATGAGAGTGAGTGGGGAAGGATCATCCGAAGGTCGGAATTTTTGAACTGGAGTATGTTGCTGGGCTAGGAAATATATAGAGTACAGGATAAATTGGAAAAGTTGGAAGAGTGCGGTACTATGTACCAGGTAGGAGTCGAACCAACGACCTCTGGGATGATAGGCGAGTGCACCCACGCTAGGCTATCGTGTCTGCATTGGAAAGCTCTAGGACCTCCATTTTTCAACTACTTGGATGACCTAAAATTAGCTATGAACTTGCTGGAATCTATGAATCAGACTGACTTGGGGAAGCTTTTCAATGACTTGCAGTATAGACACATTACTTCACCAAACAATATAAGGGACCATTGAATGAAAGCTTTTCTTTCTTCTTTAAGTAATGTAACCTATGTAAGTCGCCATTGGATCCGCCTTGTCAACGCAATTTACTTCTGAGCGAAATAATTCAGGCTCCGGAAAGCAAACGTGAGTTTATTGGCGATCAAACGGCACCAATGTAGAAGTACAAGAGAGCCAACCGTCCGACACTAGAATTGAAGGGAATTGAAGAAATCAACTAAAGGCCTGAAAATGTAACACTCTAGGTTAGGTTAGGTTATGGTGGCTGCTTCTATAAGAGACACACTCGGAGGCCCGAAAGCCCCATTGTGATACCACATATATTTCACCCGTTTTTTGAAATCTGTATGCAACACTGATTTTTTCCAACATATGTTACAGCACACATTTCGAGCGGATGGGGAAAGGGAGGGGAGGGGACCTACAGTTTAACGCCGAATCCGATAAGAAGGATTTGACTGTCAGGTAAAAGCCAAGAAGGAGCTGGGGAGACTTCAAACTACATTAACCTCGACGGTAAGTTGGGTTAGGGTAGTAGCTAAGTGAGCTTACTGAGCTAGTCTGGGCTCTTTGAGGGAGAAGGTCTCTAAAGCTATATTTGTGGTAGCGCTCAAAAGAATTACGTTTCGCAGCGAATTCCCTTAAATCTCCTGAACTTTCTTAGGACGGTGAATGCACGTCTCGTACATTCTATAGTCGGAATACATAACTCCATTCATCTCCTATTTTCGGGCTACATATCCCAATTGAATCTCAATCAGACAAAAGGAAGCCATCTGATGATCTATGACGATCGAATTATAGGGTCACAAATTTTGATATTCTTACTTCAACTTAACCTAAAATATTGGACTTCTTTGTACTACAAGGTGCAACCCAAAGTAAACAGGACTTTTATAAAATAAAGAAAACGGATGATTATTTTTGTATAATTCTTTTTATTTATTCAAAATACTCTCCTTCTGCTTCGATACAACGTTTTGCACGGTCCAAAAGCATTTGGAATGAGTGTTTTAGGTCATCGGCCGGCATCGCCTTCAGAATGTTGGTACAAGCCTTTTGGATGTCCTCAACGTCCTTATAACGGTTTCCTTTCATCGGCAAATGCAACTGACCGAATAAGTAGAAGTCACAGGGAGCCATATCAGGCGAATACGGTGAATGATTGATGGTAAAAATGCGATTTTTGGTCAAATAATCGGTCGTAACTAGGGCTCTGTGAGCCGGTGCATTATCATGCAATAAACGCCAACTTCCTTCCTCGCGATATTCTGGCCGAATACGACGAATGCGATGCACCAAACGCTTCAAAACTTCAACATAAAACAAAGCGTTAATTGTTTTTCCCGGTGGAACAAACTCTCGATGAATTATTCCCTTTGAATCGTAGAAACAAATGAGATGAGTTTTGATTTTTGACTTCTCACGGCGGGTTTTTTTCGGATTTGGCTCATCTGGGTGCTTCCATTCGGCACTTTGACGCTTTGTTTCGGGATCATATTGAAAGCACCACGTTTCGTCACCGGTTACGATGTTGAACAAGAAATTTGGATCACGTCTGGCTTCCCGAACGATGTCTTTTGCGTGCTCAATTCTCTGAGATTTTTGGTCGTCGGTTAAAGTGTGCGGAATGAAGCGAGAACACACTTTACGGAGACCCAAATGTTCGGTTAAAATGCGATCAATTGATGTTTTGGAGATGTTCAATTCCATTTCCATCAATTCCAATGATGATTTTGGCTGCATTTTGATAAAATCACGCACAGTTTTGATGGCATCGTCAGTAATCACAAATTTCGACTGGCCGACGTGTTCGTCGTCATTCAAGTCTTCACGACCATTCTTGAATCGATTCAACCACTCATTAACACGGCCACGGGATAAACAATCATCACCATAAACTTGCTTTAACAATTTAAACGTTTCGGTAAAAGTTTTACCAAGTTTAAAACAGAACTTAATATTAGCTCTTTGTTCGATCGACATTCTCGGACCAAAGTTAAAAACATACTGTCACATTGAGCGGGATATTTCGGCGTCTACTAGACCAAATGTCATGAAATTTAGACAGTATGTGAATGAAAGATGTACCTTTCCAACGCATGTCCTCACACATAGATGGCGCCACCAGAAACGTCCCTATTGCAAAAGTCCTGTTTACTTTGGGACGCACCTTGTATTTACATGCAAAACTTATGCCTTGCATATGTAAGTACTTCGGACCGCCACAGTCCGGCAAACAACTGCCGCCTATTGCCGATTATGTATGTGTGTGTTGCCTGTCCCATTCAGCAGCCAAAAACAATTACAAAATATCAAAAATGAACCTCGGCCAACTGCCACTGACAGACAAAGCGACGACACAACATAGCACAAAAATTGAATACAATACTGCATCCAACTCCAGAAACTTCAACAACAAAAC
This sequence comes from Melieria crassipennis, assembly GCA_963668005.1. Classification (NCBI taxonomy): domain Eukaryota; kingdom Metazoa; phylum Arthropoda; class Insecta; order Diptera; family Ulidiidae; genus Melieria; species Melieria crassipennis. The sequence continues at coordinate 77,425,856 of OY764962.1, read as the reverse complement.
CAAAAGAGTTCAATACTCGTAAAAACAGAAGACACTTCGTAGTCGCCGCAACAACGCTGCCGTTGACAACGGAGACAGTTGGTCAGCAGGGGGAATAATGTTGACAACGGGGCTTAAAAGCGTTTGTCTTTGTTGTTGTTGTTACGGTTACTTTTTTTTATTCTTTGTTGGAATGTTAAACGGTATAAAATAAACAAATAATGACAAACATGCAACACAACAACACACACTAAACACTCTCACAGTGTGCCTCAGGTATGGTCTCGAATTGAGGTTATGGCAAAGCATTTGTATTTGGACAACGTTAGCATGGACAAGAGAGAGAATACTGATGGCTATGCAAGCAGACGTCGAAATCAAAGGTATCGCAAACGAATAATCAAAGGCGAGATTTATAAGCGGCGGCAATGGCGGCGACGACAACAGCGTTAGCTGTCAAAAATGCTTTTTGGCGATTTATTAGTGCAAATTGAGTTTTGAAAGACAGTCAACGATGGAAAAGAGTTGCCAGGCGCTAGAAAGCGTTGAATGGGAGTAAAGTTGATCATATGCGAGCTCAACAGAAATTACATCTATGTAGTGAAAAAAGTTTTATGGAAATGTTGTACACAGTGTGACAAGGAAGGCTAGTTGAGATAAGACAGGATTTTTGCTCCGTTAGAATTTTCGGAGGTCTCTCAGGCCCATTTTGATACCCAATGAAAGTGTTCTTGCAGAACTATGAAGGAGATCCGGCCCAAGGAAGACGGGACCATATCATAAAGTCCTCCTCTCATACAGTATTAGAAAAAATGACATGCAATTACAAAATCCAGACCCCTGAAAAGGCCGAGAGCCTTTTCTCGATAGCCCTGTGTGCGATGAAGTATTCATCTCCTCTTTGATATACTTAGACCATGTTAAAGCTCTGGTCAAAGAATTACAGAAACCAGAAATACAGCCTCAAGTAGTTCGATCTGAAAAACTATAATTGGGCTAAACTAATCAAACTCATTAAATTAACTGATTCAACTGATTAATATCTCATTAAAAAAGACCGCAACGTGCCATTCATTTGTTCTAATCAGTTGGAAAAATCTCAGATATTTTTACTAAATCAAATAAATTGTTATTACTACGTTATATTTCCAATGTATATTCCAACTTCTTATAAAAATATTTATATTTGTCTTAATGGTTTCCATGTTGTTACGCTGTAAAATCGTTGGTGCCTTCCTTTTGGTTGACTATTCTTGCAGTTGTGGTTCAATGGATCTTCTTCTTATTCGTTCTACATTTAAAGAGTCATTCGTCACCTTAGCTTTAAATATATTCCTTGGGTTTCCCCTTACTTGTCGACCTAACCGACCTCTATGGTCAAGAGATCCTTGGTGACTCGATACAATAGATGGAAAGCATAAAAACCCAAGGTCCCCGTCCGTGTGGGACTTTAACCGCACTAAAACGATCACTCTTGAACTTCATTAGTTTATTAAATCGCTGTTCATCGTTAAATCGTAGATCCAAGTAGTTTTTGATGGGTCATGAGTCGGTAATAAATTACTTGTCTCTGTAATGCAATTCACCCAAATTCTGTATCTAAGTCGTCTTGGGTTCAAAACTCAAATCTCTCCAGCAGATTTAAGCAAACCTCTGAGAATTAAACATTTGTCTATGGTCAATTTTCCAGCGTTGGTTGCATCCATTTATATATAAACTGCACATAAGACTTTATTGGTTTATGGCAGCTCGGTCTTAGTCCTTCATTGGATTATCACATCAGTTATCAATTTCAAATCATTTTTCAGTAGTGCCCGCTTGGAACTCAAACAATTTTTCTTTGCAAGTCAACCATACAACAACTTATCTACCGATCTGTATTGTCTATTCCTTAAGATTTTTATTGAATACAATTCTTTAGTCATGATTTTAGTGTAAAAAACTTCCACCTCTCTAAAGGCAAAACAACCTCCAGCCTACAGCTTCAAGCATGTCGCTGTGTGTACATTCAGCAACCGCTTTCAGTGTCCATCCATCTTCGACTCAATGTTTTTGTTCGATTGTCCATCGAACTGCCCAACCCAAGAGGCATTTCGTGTGTCAGTCAGTCGTTCACTTGCGCAGCCAGTCGCATGTCCGTTTACATACACACACACACACACAGAGCCATGGCTACACAAAGTAACTGCAAATATGTGCGATAGTATGTTCGTATGTAGTATTAGCATATCTGGTACACTTTGATCAACGCTGTACATGTCAACAAATAAATCGTCATTGTAAAAATGGCATTTTAAATTGTTTCTGACATTTGCCATCGATGCCAGCGCAGCGCAGCGAATGTGTCACAAAAAACTATACACTTGCCAATGTCCGAGTCAAGTGTGTGCCAAACCTTAAAGTCGAGTTTTCATGAACGTTTGCCATGTGGAACAGGGCGTGATGCAAGAAGGGCTGATGATGTAGTAGTATGAAAAGAAATAAAAAAGCAATTGAATTAAATTTTTTTTTTATTTTTATTAGAAGTTTTAAGACTTGAATTTTGTGCTCTGGGGAAAAACTAATTTTAAATACGAACCATGAATTTATTTTCTTTTTCTTTCATGAGATTTTTCCATATATTCATATTTATGTCCACATACGAAAAAAATTTCAAATCGCAGCTGTCAACGCCCAAAATTGTTGCCAATTTTGCCCCACTTAGGTTATGTGAAATGTGAAATGAACCACACATGAAAATTAATAAGCTCCCGTTTTCCTCGCTCATGTGAGCCTTGTACATACCTTTTCTGCTTTCTTGCTGCTGCAAAGTTTTTTTTTGCCCTTCTCCCCTTTCCATGTTTGCCATACGTTTCTTAAATGTTTTTGCTTACCGGCGCTTAGAGATTTTCGCAGTGGCATTGTCGCTCGTTGTGTACCCACAACACTGAATTATGGCCATGAATTATGATTTTAATTTGCACGTTGCGTTTGTTTGTGGTTATTAATGTGGTTGTGTCGCATTTACATTAACATTATTATAAGTGATATTACTTTTTCTCACGTGGAGACCCACAATTCCACAACGAAACGAGAGTTGTGTGTTGTATTTGGTGCATAAATTGAACTAAAACTTTGTTTGGGCTATTCAGTTTGTGGCTATAGACATTTCTTTGAAATTGGGTAAACAATTTGTTGCTTTTATGATATTTTTGGACAACAAATTTACTGAAATTCTTGAATATTAATAGATATAAGATTTCCTTCTATTGACAAGGAGCCGATTGCTAATGAAAATGTCTGCAGATTGAAAGTCTTATTAACCCATTGCTGCCTAATGGGTAAAAATTTACCCAAGAAAATTGACTTTTTAAAAAAATCAAGGAAAAGTTCGTGGTAGAGATTTCTCAAAATCATTGATAGGGATGGTTGGGGTAAAGATGGAACTACCTTAGTCTAGTGGAAGTCACCCTAAAATTCCGCCATCTAGCTAGAGTTACCAGACTCCAAAAATTGTGAATTTTCCGGAGGTGGAAAATGTGGCGAAACGTAGTGGCCTTAGAACTTCACAAAGATCTGCCTCCTAACTCATCTGTAAACAATACAACTTTTGTTCACGTGTTTAGCTGATCACTTCACAAAGTATGGAAAAAAGCGACCATTGTTGCGTAATGGGTACAAAATACCTAAGGAATATATCAGCAACGTGCAGAGATAGAAAGCTGAAATTTTGTTTCTGATCATTTTGGGTCACTGTATGAAATTTTATCAAAATCGTATGGACGAAACTGGTACCCGGCTTTAATGGGTTAACACTAGAATGCTTAATGACCCCATTGAGATTTTTGTTAATATTTTATTGGGGTACAAATAAGTTTAGAAATGATGGAAATGACGTAACTCGCACTACATCCCATCGGATCATTTGCAACTATATTTTTGTCAAAAAGCCATAATTTCTCTTTAACAATTAGTATGAGTCCTTTTGCTCTAACCATAATAGCATTGAAACAGGACATTCGCAACTGGGTTCAAAAGTGCAAGCAATAATACTGGAAAACATGGAGGGGCCATGTCACTCCAAAAGCCTCTGAATTTTGACGGAAAAAAAGCTATGTCAGCTCTACATTTGAACAGAAGTCACCTTAGGACTTTATGTGGTGCTCTGACAGGACATTTATTCTGTAACAACCATCACTATAAGCTAGGCTTTGCTCACAGCAGGACATGCAGGATTCTGCAGTGAAACTAACGAAACAATGGAACATATATAATTACTGAATGTGGTCCGGTCCTGACACACGGACGTACAAAGTTTCTAGGGAAACATAGTCTCGGTGAAGAGGACCTAATCTGAGAGAGGACCTGACGCAGAAGCGGCTGATTCAATACCTGAGTAAATAAAATACGGAAGCCAAAAATTGGCTGAGTGGATTCTTGGATCGCCTTAAAGGTTAGTTGGTTCCGAAATCCAATTAGGACGATGGCGCCGTTTTGATATATCTCACTATTTCCGGTAGATACTATATGGTTTGTCTTCTGGATTTTCTTAAAAGCTGAATCTATATGCTGCCCGTAAGATGGAAAAGTGGTACCTGACTTAGGCAATACTTTTCTTTTTCATATTAAAGTGAGTCCCTCATATCAGGACTGCCCCGAGCTAAGGCTCCATTAAACCATTTGCGTCATTCAATTTCTGTAGAGTCGTTGTTTGTTTATTTTCATAAAGAATCCGTTGTTTTACAAAGTCTGGAACAATAAACTTAAAACTTATGGCTTTAACTGTGGCTATCTTAAGTTCGAGTGACTGTAAATTGACAACTAAAGTATTACAGTATTTGTATATTAAGTTGTGAAGAGAATTGGTTAGCAATAACTCATTCGTACTATAATTTATTCAAGAAGCTGTGAGGAGATTTGGTTAGCAGTAACTCATTGGTACTAAAATTTATATAAAAATGTATAAGGAGATTTGGTTTGCAGTAACTCATTGTTACTACAATTTATTTATCAAGATGTGAGGAGATTTGGTTAGCAGTAACTCATTGGTACTAAAATTTATATAAAAAGGTGTAAGGAGATTTCGTTAGCAGAAACTCATTTATACTACATTTTATATAAAAAGGTGTAAGGACAGTTGATTAGCAGTAACTCATTGGTACTAAAATTTATATAAAAATGTGTAAGTTAGTTTAGTTAGCAGTAACTCAATGGTACTAAATTTTATACATAAACGTGTAAGGAGATTTAGTTAGCAGTAACTCATTGGCACTAAAATATTTATACAAATGTGTAGGGAGATTTGGTTAGCAGTAACTCAATAGTACTACAATTTATTTATAAAGATGTGAGGAGATTTGGTTAGCAGTAACTCTTTGGTACTAAAAGTTATATAAAAAGGTGTGAGGAGATTTAGTAAGCAGTAACACATTGATACACAAATTTATATAAAAAGGTGTAAGGAGATTTGGTTAACAGTAACTCATTAGTACTACATTTTATTTATCAAGATGTGTGGAGATTTGGTTAGCAGTAACTCATTTAATACATCTTTTATTCTATTGTTTTCTAGATTAGCTATTTTTTGATTAGGTTAGAGTAGATCAGCTTTTCGGCCACACATAGACCCTTTTGAGTCCCTAGTGGTACCAGTTAGAGAGATCTTCTTTATGGTTGTGAGTTGATATAAAAATTATCGTTGGGAATGTGGGTGTTTCTAGTAAAGTTAAGTCAAGCTTAGGGACTTTTTACAGGTTCATTCATATGAAAATTCATTTCTTAAAGTTGCTTAAATTTTTGTATTCCTTGGTCTCAACTCAAAAATCAACTCAACCTGTATATGGAGTAGAATGAAACCATGATTCAGTACTGTGACAATCTCCAGCAATACCATTCCAATCAATACATCTGCCCGTTAGACTGCGTTGCGAAATTTATGTCCTTCGTCTTTGATTGTTTCATAAAATCGAACTAATAACATTTCAGTCAAAAAAGCGACAAAAAACCCAACGCGAAATTTTTTCAGCTATAAAAACAGGAATTCAAAATTGGCACCAAACACTTTGGTCGCCAACAAGCGGCCAACACCTTCCGGTCGTTGAGTGCCGCGTTCGCTGGAACAAGGACCGCTTGCTGTGAGTGGCGCGTGAAAATTGCTACCAGCTTACACGCGCAGCAACGCAATCGAGTTGTTTGTTTCTGCAATGTTGTCATTGGAATCTTTTCTCCTGTTTTTTGTTTTCGTCAAAACCGCTGCGATGCGAGCTGGCAATGTTTTTTTCTTTGGTGAACATCATCAGCTCAATCAGCAGCAACATCAGCAAAAAGCCAGCAACGCAGTTGTGACGTGATGACATTGTTGAGCAGCTGAATTTCTTACTGGCTCGCCGCTATTTTGAAATATGGCAATGCGCGACTCTGGCCCCGTTGTGATCCCCGCCAAGTGATCAACTAACAGCTCACAGTAGCTCAAGTTTGGCGGTGCGTTGATTTTTTGTTTTTGTTATTGTTGCTGTTTTTTCGAGTACGCGCCGGCAATGAAATTGACATCTTCATCTTCGTTTCGGCGGATCGTTCTTAATGTTTGTGTTTATTTTTGTTTTTGTTGTCGCTGACAATGAGTGATCAATGATCGCGCACAATTTTTTAAGCCAAGTTAATAAAAAAATTTCGCGAAAATTGCCCCAAAGCAGACAGTACAAAGCGATTGCCGGCAACTATGCGCGAGCGCGCCAAAAGGTGCAAAAAGGATGGCAACGAGTTCAGCTTAAAAATTCACATTAAACTTTTGAGTGAAGAGTGTACAACATGGAAGTTGCTCGAGCGACAGGGACGTCACATTGTGAATTGGATCCTAGTTGGAAAAAATTTAGTTTTTTTTTAACAAATCAAGTCAGTTTTAACTAATTTTTAATTTGATAGCTAAATTTTTACTGTTCAAATCGAGTAAATTTTATATAATTTTCAATGTGATGTTCCACATAAATTTTTCAAATAAATTCTGCAATATGGGTGTCAGCCATTCGGTTATTTGGTTTCTTCAATTCGCCTTTCCTACTTTTAGGCGCACTTTTTTGAATTGCCTACATTTCAGCGTTCCACAACCGTCACATTGCATCCCCCTCAAAGATGCCTTCGTCTGCTGCGCTGCTGCCGTTGCCGCTTTAATGTCTGCACGCGCACAAACGCCGCAGACATTTTGACGTCTTCATCATAATTTTGCAAGTTTTCGACTTTAGTCTTTAGGCCTTTTGTGCGCACTGACCGCCAGTGAGTTTGTCCATTTTTGGTATTTCAATTAAATTTTCATGACAGCCCTAAGAACCTCATCATAAATGTCATACGCAGCACCGCAAACAACTTGGCCAATACAACAACAAAAACAACAACAAAAGGAACATCAGTACACTGTGCGCTGTCCATCACTCGGAGTGATCAGTTGTGGTATGGCAAAAGGTGCAACAAGAGTCGCATCGTCCAGCGTCACCTCGCGGCGCGCCGAGAGCCATTTTTTGTGCCACTTCCACTGTCGATACTGCGTCGCTGTTGTCGCTTTACGATCGCAGCAATAATTGCAATGAGTTGTTGCTGGCGTAGTGTGCACATTCCAGCGCAATGTTTTTGCTGTTGTTTCGCTATCACAACTCGATCGCTGACTGTTGCAAACGTTGGCAGTTCATTTTTTCGCCCAACTGCTGTCTAGTTGTGCGTTGGTTGCGTTCGCCGTTAGTGTTGCATTCGATATTGTCACAGCGGCTGTTGTCAGTGCTTTTTTCCAGCAATAATGATGTGTGATGTTGGAATTTTGTGTGCGCAAGTTTTTGGCGGCCTTTGTGCCGGCAAGCGGCAAAAATTCCAATTTAGAATTTAATTTAATAAAGTTGACATTTTTTTGTGCTGCAACAACGAAGACTGTTTTTACTCAGTTGCTTTGTTGTTATTTTTGTAAGCGGTTAAAAGAAAGATGGACAGACAGTCAGACGATGAGCAGGTTTTTATGCCATTTTATGGGTCACATGGAGGATCCATGCAGTACTGGTTGACTGACATTGGAGGATATAACTTCAAACGTTTTTCAGTCAGTGGATTTTGCGGGAAATTTGTGATTTGGGGCATCGAAAACAACAGCCAAAGCTAATTCTTTCAGTTTTTGTGAAAGCGTCTACTTACTTACTTAACCCTTTGCGACACAGTGAAATTTTTTTCTTCGACGAGATTAATCACGAAAATTAAACACATTCAATTGCATTAATTTTTTTTCTTTTTTAATATTTTGCACAATAACGGGAAAACGATTGGCGAATAACATAAATTCAAAATTGCTTGTAAATTCAAAATTTACGCTACAGTGTTTTTAAGTTATCATGGCACGTTAGAATGGGGAATTCGTAATGATTTACAAAATTATTTATTTTTCAGCTCCTTTATTATCAATCTTTTTGAAAATTGTTTACAATATATTGAAGGTTTAAGCAACACAAAAAATTTTTTGTTTTTTTTAGCATATTGTTCTTATATAGGTGGAGCTGAAGTCGCGTAGAAAAAAAACACATCACATGGCTAATCTGAAACAAAACAAGAAAAAAGATTCATAATTATTAAGCTTTCCGACACAGGAATTCACCAGAAAAATTAAAAAAACCCTAAAAATAAAAGGATAGGAGCTTTTTGAAAAAAAGTGTAAACAATTTACTACGTTTTTCACCTTTTTTCCCAAAAAAATACTTTAAATTAAAAATTTTTCTTCAATATTGTGGTGGATTCTTGTAAAAAATAAGTTAATAATAAGAACTAAAAAAATTTTTTTTAAATCGGGCCAATCCGATCCAATCCGAAGATTATGTGTCCGTAATGGAGGATGTGTTTTTTTTTCTACACGACTTCAGCTCCACCTATATAAGAGACAATATGCTAAAAAACATTTTTTTTGTGTTCCTTAAACCAATCAATATATTGTAAAAAAATTTTCAAAAAGATTGATAATAAAGGAGCTGAAAAATAAATAATTTTGTAAATCATTAAAAATTCCCCTTTCTAACGTGCCATGATACCTTAAAGTTAGATGGCACAATTGTGTATGCTGGATCGCAAAGGGTTAACTTAATTGGCCCTAAACAACTCGTTACCGGGCCTGCCTCTTGTTGTGTTGTATGTATGCAAATATGTATGCACATACTTACTTATAGACATACCCAAAGACATTCCTAATTATCACCAGACAAATTTTCTCATTAAAAACAAATTTATGCGAGCATATCACACAACTTCAACAACAACAACAACAAGACAAACGACATTGTTGTTGCATTTGCAACAATATGCAATTTGTCATGCTGCGTTGCACACACACATGTAAAGTCGACAACAGCAACAACATTAGCGTTAATGGTTAAATGGTCAACAGCGGCAACTGCCATGTCATCATTGTGAAAATCACACCGCAACACTGGCTACAGCACGTTTTTACCCTCTGACGTGCGCCGATACGTTGCGCCACAAGCGTTGGTGGGTGTGAGTTTGTCAGTGTTCTGATGCGATTTAGTAATGCAATACTTATCCACCATATCAATGGCACACATGATGCTCGGCTCGAGGGTATTCGAGAGATTTTTGGGGAGAAAAGAAAATATTGAACGCAATAGTCAACTTTGGGAAAGCAGAGTTCGAACTGTACAAAATTTGTTCGTTCTTCTTCTACTTTAATCTGTAAGGCATTTTTTTGTTAAAAAGCTTTATAACAAAAATGAAAAAAAATTTTAAAAAATTCAACAAAATTAAAGATATTAGTGGAGTTCACTCTTCATAGCATTTTAGGTGTAAAGTTGCTATCGTAGCAATTTGTGAATTTTCGCAGGGGCGGATTTCAAAAAGTAATTCTTTAATATTTATAAAATGCCTTTCAATTTGTATGTAGTTTTAAAGTCGATCCTAATATTTCGAGGGGGTTTCAACCCCCAAAACCCCCTGAGTCCGTCACTGAATTTTCGCAATGTTTTCGAAAGCAGTTGTAGCGACAGATTGCTACGATAGCAACTTTATATTGTACCTAAAATGCTATGAAGAGTGAACTCCACTATTGTTATTTAAGTAATAATTGCGTTTTATATAAAACACAAATATTAGGGGTATTCAGTAAGTATGGCAACTGGTCTGGCAATTGACGTAAATAGCTGAATAGCAAATCAGTTACTGAGCACCTTTTTGCACAGTGTAGCAACATTGCCAAAGAGTTACTAAAACAGCTGTTTTTTGTTTACTCAAAACATTGAAATTCAAAAACAATTGGGCTTAAAAGTTTAATAAAAGTTTTAAAAGTTTATAAATTAAAAAAAAATTTGTCAGAGTTACGATTTTTGATTAGCTTCAAAAAATCTACTCAGGGGGTTTGGTGTAATAAAAAAGCAAACACGTAACTAATTGACCCCAAATGTATTTTGTTGTTGTTTAGAGCTAATGTGCTCTTTTACTCATTTGCCAGACCAGTTGCTTTTTTTATTGAATACACCTATTTATTTATTTATTTATTTGTTTATTTATTTATTTATTTGTTTATTTATTTATTTATTTGTTTATTTATTTATTTATTTATTTATTATTTATATATTTATTTATTTATTTATTTATTTATATATTTATTTATTTATTTTTTAATTATTTATTTATTTATTTATTATTACTTATGAATTAATTATTATTTATTATTATTTATTAATTAATTAATTAATTAATTTATTTATTTTAATTAATTAATTAATTTATTTATTTATTTATTTATTAATTTCTATATTTATTTATTTATTTATTTATTTATTTAAATTCAGTTGAGTTTATTGAGTTTAATTCTTTCAGACTAATTAACAATGTGAAATACTTAAACTTAACCGTTAAACTGGGTGCTAAGCAAGGAAATGAACAGACAAGATCAATTAAACAATTGAGACAGTTAAAGATTAAAGATAAAATCTAAAAAGTTAGCGTAAAAATTACAAAATCAGCCGAACCGTTTACCCCTTCCAGAGTAAAATGGAAAGCCATCTCGCCAACGCAGTTTGTTCAAAGCTATTTTACTAAATACTTTTTGAACTTTTTATATTTTTTTTGTAAACTTCATAGTAAGGACTCCATATTAGAGAGTAATATTCCGACCGACGTCTCACTAACGAGATATATAAAAACTTCAACGTTAGTGGGTCCATTAAATGTTCCTTTTTTCTTCTAATGAAACCAATCATTGCAAAGGATTTCAAGACAAAAAAATCTATGTGTTTTGCAAAAGTAAGCTTTGAATCAAAAATAGCTCCAAGCTCTTTTATTTCAAAATGTCGATTCAAAGCCGCATATTTCAAAACATACTTGAAAGAAACTTACTTAACCGGCTTACTTAACAAACCTTACCCGGTTACATTCTGCCACCAAAACTCTCACCAGGCACCATCGTCTTCTCCAGTTGGTCACACCGAGGGCCTCCTCAACTTGGTCCTTCGCTCGGAGACACGGTCTCTCTCTTTGTCGTCGTCCTCACCTTTTTCGCCGGAGCTTCATTTGCAGGCAAAATTTACAAATTTTTATAAAATTGTATATATTTTTACTTTTAACTAAGATTTTATGATTTGATGTATTTTAAAACAAATTTACATTTACATTAGTTATAAAATTTGTAAAAATTGTAATTTTATTAAACTAAAATTCAAGATTACGTTCTTAAAAATGTTTTGTTTAATTTTTTTCTTCACCACATAAGGACAATGTTTTATAAAATTTTTTATATATCTATGTTTTTATATTTATATCCTTTATTTATTATTACTTTTTTATTCTTTATTAAAATATAAAATATTTTAAAAAAGTTGTATACATTATTGTTTTTAACTAAAACTATTTTCATTATTAATTTTTAACCTCTAATTTAAATATTTTTATAAAGTAATTTTTTATATACATTGATTTCCATTAAATAGATTTATTTATTTTCTTTTTATTAAACTTTAAATCTGTCTCAAAACAAATTAAATTCTTGAATTCATACGTTTTTATAAAACGTTTTAAATGCTTTGCTTTTGTTTATTAAAAACAAAATAATTTACTTTTTAAATTCTAAATCTAAAATTTGCTCTTTTAAAATGTTCCATTCTTCTACCCCCCCACATAACAATGCGCTGCTGACAATGGCGTCAGACACGTGTGTGCAAATTCCACACATATGGCCGTCCCCACTCTCGTTACTGAAATAGATTTATTGCCATCCCTTTGTGGCCTTATCAATTTTTAAAAATCTTAAAATTCACCCAACAAACGACAGACAAATCGACAGCAATACGTTTTTATTTAAAATCCAAGACTTAAGTAAACAAAATTTGCTTATCAGCTCACTTTTAGAAGCCGACTCAACATAGACCCAATGAAAATTTGTACTATACCAACCAGTAAATATTATACCTACATATATAAAAGTTTGTATGTATGGTTGTGTGCACTCAAGCATTGGGCAATAAAGATATTTACCACATATTTCGGCAACTCAACCGTCCTTGACCACAATTTTCAGTTTTTTCTATTCACATAAAATTGAAAAAAAACACATTACACAGTGACAAAAAGGTGCGTTTATCTTAAACGGCGTCACTGCCTTCACACAACTCGAGTAAATTTTGTGAGGCGAGTAGGGGAATGTGTTGAAATGATGGCATTTCTCTAAGCTCTAAAATGTACAGACAACACTTTTTTTCTAAACACTCACATTAGGGTTTATGCAGACCGTCGGCATTTCACACTTATAGGAAGAGAAGTCGTTCCTGAAATAAACTAAATAAACTAAAATGTACTTAACACTTAAATAAACTAAAAAATGTGAGTAGAATTTTTGGTCGTTCTTAACTGACTCGACTTTATGTTTTGCACCGTATTTACATGTTTTTATTAAGGCAACTTTTCTGTTGCTCGACGTTGACTAATGCTTTATGGGTCGATGTTTCTGTCCCATCTGATCAACGCTGGAGAAACTGAACTTTCAGACCTTCTAACCTTCATCAGTGAGTCGAATTGGTTTACGGATTGAAACTCGGATACGAATCTGTTTAATTAAGAGAAGTAGACATATATGAAGGGACTCACAGTGGACCTGGGCCGGACCTGCTAAGCTTCAGCAGAAAGTTGAATCGGTTTATGGACAGCAATTCGGGTAAGTTCGATAAGAAGTTCTAGCCATATAAAATTAAAGGCAAAAGTCATCACCCTATCGAAAAATGCTATAAGTTTGACAAATGAAAGCAAATGTAAATTCTGCTTTGACATTTGTAAAGTCAGAATTGACACCTCGTATGCAGAGACTAAGAGTTGGCATGTTTTCAGGCCTACGAATTGTGTAAGGTTTGGATCATTTGATTTGAAATTTCTGAATTAAATTTATAAATGGTGGATCACATGCACTGGCAGGGGGTGTCGGGGGTTCAAACCTCCACACACAAAAATTGCTGGTGCAAAATATGGCAAAACCCCCAAAATGAAATCCTTTCTGCGCCACTGATCACATGGTTGTTTTTGTGGTTTCTAACGGAATAGGTGATACTAATTTAGAGCCTATCCCTCTCAAATGGCAATCTTACACCCAAGTTACTAGTTATAGAAATTCAATTGGTCTCCACTGACTGGTTAATAATCTACACACAGTCATTTCTGATATAATCACCTTTGAACAATAAGTGAAAAAATATAGTTTAACAGCAACAAAAAATAAGTTTATCGAAAATATGGGTTGTATGACTCAAAATGATTTAAAAGGCCAATTTACACCTATTTCGAGTTATCGAGTTTATATACGTAAAAATATTAATTTTCTTGATGAAATTGATGAATTTTTTATCAAATTTCGGTGGACACATGCTACTACTTAAAGTCAGATCACCTCAGCTCATAAATGCATACATTTTGTGATAAAGTTAATCACAATTTTGATCAATTTTTTTGTATTCTACAAGAACAAACATAACTCATGGCAACACTGCTTAAAATTGTCCAAACCTCGCCCATTTCCTCAACAGTTCTTATCTGGCATCTCAGTTTAATCTATGTCAAATATCACTTCTATATCTCAATATTTTGTAGAGTTATTGTGTCTATCAGTATTCTATCAGATTGATATACATAGATTCTTCGAATACTTCCAATCACAAATATATATTTTACATCGCCTACGGCTTCTTATGTGCTCTATAGTGATTTTAATAAAGATTAATATAGCACCCAATTACCGCATAGCAGTTTGCAACTAGTATGAACGCACCATTACTCCGCGCGCTCAAGCATTGCTCGTTTTGATGCCATACAAACAACAAACACTTTGTCACCCGAAAATAACAAAGTGTAATTTTTACTTTACAACGACAGCATCCGCGACAAACGTACTCACCGAAACCCACTCCCCATCGCACACATTCTGTTCTGCTACACTTGTCGCAAATGGGTTAACGCTAAACGGTCCGCCAACTACTGTCACGACAGCGCTGACTACTACCAAAGCGCATCCTTTTCACTGCCGCCGTCGCCCCACACATTTTTGCCCCACTGGAAAAGTACATTTTTCAAATGTTCGCCAGTGCCATAACAACTGCCCTTCTGCCCGCCCGCGCACATAGGCGTCTATTTCAAACGGAAACGGATGTGAATGTGGTCGTGTGTGTGTGTGTTTGTGTGCGGCTGAGCCAATGTGGCAATGCGGAAAGCGACAATCGTTTTTGTGGATTTTAGTTTCCGTTGATTTTCGGCTTGTTTGTAGTTGGCACTTGAGTGCGCGATGCGGGCAGAAGGGGGTGTGGGCTGAGGAAGAACGCGGCAGATTGTAGCCGCCGCTGTCTTTGCGTTCGCTCGTTTCGTGTCCTTCCGCACCATTTGCGATTTTTTAAAGCGTATCTAGTTGTAAATTTAGCGATTAACACCCTTTTCTATGTTTGGGGTTTTTTTTATTTTTGTATTTTTTTTACATGTTATGCCTTTTTTTGGTAGTGGAAAATGTACTTTTTTTCTATCTTCTTTATGTTGACGGCAAGTGTGAACAGTAATGGTATTGGAAGTAGTTTTTTGATGCCGTTTTTATGGTTAGCGGTTTAGTGACAGTTTGTGGTTATTGGGAATTTTATGAAACGGGCAAAGACCTCTAATATAAATGTCCATAAGCGACTTTGTAGACATATAGGCATTGAAATACAGAAGTATACATAGAAATATGGAAGAGCAAGTGAGAAGGCTGAGTCCATCTACACGTAGATTGAAAAGACCTTCAGACCAAAAATTGAAAGCTTCTCCATTAGAAATTTGTTTCTTTGCTACCGAAATGCATCTACATGAGGCATCTAAATCTGAACCTAATCCTCAACCTATCTGTGCATCTGGAATTATTCATTCATAGATGGAAAGGACCTTCAGTTGTTTGTACATTCCGAACCATAAATTGGAAGCATGTCCATAAGATATAATTTTTTCGTGTTAAAAAAGTCTATCCAAAACACAAACCCATGCTTACAAAAGGTTCTATCTAACGGCCTTTTCTATCTTCACAAAGTTGAAAAGGTCTCTAGATAAGGAATCGTCTTATAAGGAATCTACTTCAGTATCCAACGGTTCATGTAGATCTTTACAAATTTATCTTAAGCTACAGAAAATCCATGATAAGGGAACTTCTTATTTGAATCTTTGCATGACTCACCGTGCAACAGTACTTTTGACCCATCGAATTGTCGCCTTTTGACTAAATTTTCTATTTTGAACTTATAGAAGCATAACTAACATATTATTAAGGACCTTTCAAATAAACAACCATGAACATTTTAAACAAAATTTTGAAAAAAATTAAATCCTTCAAAACTATTCAAATAAAAATTCTTCGATAACTATGAACGTTTTAAACAAATTAAAAAAAAATAAAAAATTTTTTTAATTTGAAAGGACCTTACTGATATATTTTGGCTCTGAAAGTTCAAAATAGAAGAAATAGAAAGTTCAAATGGATTTCGGTCTGTAGTTAATACTACAACATTTTATTCGTCTATCCTTATTGGTTTAGATTAAAAAAAAATAGGTTTAAATCCATAAGTAAGAATTTGGTACGCATTAATTTTTTTGTCTATAAAATTAGCTAGAAAATTTAAATTTATAGGTTGTTTACTACATATTACTTTTTGACCTATTTTCGTTTTGAAAATTCAAAATTTAGTCAAAAAGCAACAAGTTTCCTCCTGATAAACACATCTTCATCATTGCACAACTGCAAATAAAAAAAAAAACAGTTTCACGCCTATATCATCTTTTGAATAGGTCTTGACAAAAGTGTTTTTTGTTGCACGGTGGCATCAAATGCAAAAGATCATTCGATTCTTTTCGAAATTCAGAAAATTGAAGAGGCCACCTGACTGAATTTTAATATCTTTGCATGGCATTAAATAAATCAGAAAGATACTTTACAATATTCAGCAAATGAAGAGGTCTCATGACAAGTTCTGAAAACTTTGCATGGCATTGAACAGTTCGGAAGAACCTACCCGATCTTCTCTCTTTATTCTCTATAATAGAAAAAAATGGTTAAGAGCACTGAATTAATTTACTTTCAAAGGTTTGCTCTCACTCACTGAAAGTAGGGTTAGGAATAAAAGGAGAACACATAGTTAAACTGACTGTTAGTATTGGACAGAATTTATGTGGGACACAGTTAGTACTCGATTACAGTACTATACAAGTAAAATAGATAATAAACTTTTGGCAATGGTGACCAAAAAGAGGGAAGAACTGGGAACTTGTAAGATGAGTAAAAGCTTTTCATTCAACTTCAAAAACAATTATATCCTTAGTCTCTCACAATGGTCTATATGATTGCTGATAGGTGACATGCATGCGCAGGCTGGGGCCAGTAGAGTCAAATATCTGCAACAACTATTGAGCTCAATTTCATTTGAAACCTTATTTAGCCCCAGGAATTTTTGATTTTCTGGGGGGAGGTTTGAAGCCCCAAACCCCCTCCTGTGTGCGCCACTAATCTGGAACCCGAGGAGCCCAGCCTTTGCATGAGGCAGGATGAAAATTTTGGGCAGCGCCTTTATTGGGTTGTTTCATGACTTGGCAAAAACCTCCTTGAAGGATCTATTTTCTTTCGGAAATGCTAAAATGGCAATAACAATGGACTTAGTAGTAGTAGTAGAGTGGTACTATAACCTAACCTAATACTCGATTCTCACTAGAATCAGCCATACTGTATCTATGCTTGAAAGATTTTTAGTGAAGGATGTTTGGCGATATTTCAAACAGATATTTACTTAATATTAGATGTTGGCCAAATCTCGAATGAGTTCTTAGTAGAAGCTCCCAGCAACATCAGTGTCAGTGACATTTTAAGGATGTCTCAATATCTTTGAAAACTATTGAGTCTATTAGTCGGTTGACAAACGTACGAACAGATGAGTGGACAGATGGCCGAAAAAGTCTAGATAGATACTCCTGATGAGTTTACTGACAACTATGGCCACTATTTCAACTTAAAAATTGTAGTGCAATAGTAATCAAATTGTAGATTTCCTTTGTCTTCGGAAAAGGAGGATGTTTGGGTGAAAAGAAGTTTTGAAAATATGTAAATGATGTAACGAAAATTGAGAACATGGAGCGTGGTGCACATAGGGAGGGCGGCGGGGTTTGGGGTTTCAAACCTCCCAAAATACTAAAATTTCTGGTACAAAATATGTTTTCGAATGGTATTCGGCTCAACAATTGTACGCAAACCCCTCCCCCCCAAAAATAAAATCCTGTGTGCACCACTGGAGCCTTTTAAGATACCATCTGGTAATCCCAGCTAAAAGATTAGCCACCTAAAAAGGATTCTCATAGTTGAGACTCAAACCCACAACCGCCTAATTCGCGATTCAATACACCACTAATCACTGAACAATCAAGTGCAGGTTTCCCTCGTATAACGCGGTGATTCGCGTTATAGAAGACTTAACTTTCATATACATTTTATGGTTATGTTCCAATAACCTTTTTCCAAAATAAAATAGGTACTAAATTAAAGATGTATGTATATTCCACTTCAAAATCAAACTTCATACTTTATTTAAAAAATTAAAAAACATAATGAAAAACTGTTTTTTTTTAAATTGCGTTATATCGAAAACGCGTTGTAGAAGTACCGCGCTATACGAGGGAGACCTGTAGTTTCAAATTTTAAGACACAAATATTGCATAGCTGTAGTTTTAGAATTCATATTTGACAGCTACTTCATAATGTTGCAGCTATAAAAGCCGCTTTTGGCAACATATTCAAATAGTTGTTAGCCAGTTGGTGTGTTCACATAATGCAAAATCTGAACAAAAAATTAAAAAAAAAAATCGCCAACTAAAATCACCGATAACAACTTATAGTATGAGATATGTGGCGGCTGATATGCGCACAAAAGCCGTCGCAGCGGTGTCGTCGCGGGGGTTGCTGCCGGAAATTAGCATAACCGCAGCGAAACTTAGTCAAAACTGAGTAAAACCGAAAATCAGACAAGTACACGGCCGACAATTCATGAATAAAACATTTCGTTCTTTTTCATTTTGTTCGTTTGGTTCTGGTTCTTTCAACAGTAGCAACTGTCCAGTGCAGCAATTGTTGTGCAGCGGTTGTTGTTGTTGTGGCTGTTGCTTACAAGCTGCCGTACAAGTTGCAACTTACTCCTTTTGTTGATGTATTTTATGTGTGCTTGTTGTTGTTGTCATATGCTTTTTTTTTGGTTGCTTTTGTGGCGATTATCGAACGACTGCTGCACTACTTTGATAGCCAGAATGGCGGCACTGTCACAACAACAACAACAACAGTTGCTGCATCTTGAGGCATTTGTCGCTGTCGTGTTGGCTGCACGCGTTGTACGTTGCCGCTGTTGCTGTCGCCGCTGTTGCTGTTATTCCAAGAAACAATTCGCATATCACATGCGCAGGCGGCCGAACTGTCGGCCAACATGTGGACCCAGCCTGCGCCCGGCTGCTGGTCGGCCGCTTGGTGGGGTTGCCTGGTGTGGCGGTTTATTAACGGCAATAAATCAGTTTCAAGCGCTACCAACTTGGCTTCCTTTGCTTGATGTATGCGCGCTGCCTCCTCTGCCTCCCCTCTCCGCCCCCTCTTCGCTCCGATGCTCGCACAGTCTCTTCTCTATTATCTGCCGCATGTCTTCTCCGCTTCAGTCTTTTTGTTTGCCTTCGTTTATTGGCCACCAGTGGCTTACAGGCTGTGTGAGACGTGTGCGTGTGTGTGTGTGTGTGCGTGCGTGTTTCAATCTGCAATATCGCGAGCGCATCTTTGCGCACTTCCGTTTGGTTTATGACTTGGCTATGCGGCCAGTGTGCGCCGATCGCGCATTATGGTTTGCCTTATTTATGACTTTCAAATACCTTCAACTGTGCGTTGTTCAGCGGCAGCTGCGCGCTGACGTTTGATTTACTTGCGCGCCTCTGGGTGTGTCTTCGCTCGGCTGTCGATTTGCAAATGTCGACTGTCGAAAACATTTTGTCTGTTATCGCTAAATATTTGCGTTTTGTTGAAAACTCGCTGACATGCTCACTGAATAATAAAATGAATAATAAAACATGTTATCTGCACTTGGACAACCGATTGTCGTTGATGTGGTGGACATTTATGTGCAGCAGTAAATCGTTTTTATGGCAAATTAACGAAAACGTTTTTGATTACATGGACTAAGCAGCGAAAGAAGAATATTTTGAATTTATTTAATAAACTTAAAATTAAAAAAATTATTTGTAATAAATTTTTTTACAATAGGTAATAGAATTTTACTTCAAATTGGCAAAGTTTCCATCTAATGAATCAATCAATGAAAGTTTTTATGAAAGAAGTGAGAGTTCAAATTAGTTCGGTACGTGTTTTTCTGGTCCAAAAGGGCATTAATTTCAAAACAAAATGAATAGACAGATTTATCAAAGTATTGTCCAACGCTGGTTACTACTATTTCCATCTCTAAGGCAATTTTCGAATTCCATTTTGAAAAAATTTCTCGTACTTTGGGGCGATCCAAGTTAGAAGTCAATTTTCTGTTTCTGTGAAAGAAGTGAATTGGTGACTTGTCAAATCGTGCTACATCCGTCGCAACAACCAGTAATCAAAGACATCAATCAAGGCCAGAAGAATTCGGCGGGTGCGGTAAAATATCCCACTTGAGCGTTTCCAAATATTTTTTTACGACTTTTGCGACATGAGGCCAAGCGTTGTCATGCAAAAGAATAATTTTGTAATGTCTCATAATTCTTATGAATTAATAAGTTTAAGGCTATACCGATCGCCTGTAATATAATTGTCAGAATTCTGCAAACTCCTTTTGCGTTTGACTCGGATCTTCATTGAATAAAGTCTGCAATTCTTTGTCTTAGAATTTTTTGTTTTTTGAAAACATCGAAACCATTCTCCAGATGATTTGTGCGTGGGAAGATTGTCACCAGTGGCGCACACAGGATTTCATTTTAGGGGAATTTTGCGTACAACAGTCGAATACCATTCGAAACCATATTTTGTACTAAAAATATTTGTTTGTGGGAGGGGAGGGGTTGAACCCCCTCCACCCCTGTGTGCACCACTGCCCCCAATCCTTTCCAAATACAAAAATTGGCCGTGCAAAATATGGTTTCAAATGGAATTGGGCTTAAAAGTTTTACGCAAAGCCCCCTCCTCACGCACCAAATGAAATCCTATGTGCGTCACTGATTGTCACCATAAACTTTCACAAGCATTTGATGTGCTGTTTAGTGCATTGAATCGCGAGCCTGATGTGATCCGTATTCTCTGATTGAAGACCCCACTGCACTGTAGACGAAATAAAGGATTTGCTAGGAAAAAGGTCATAAGTCTGTTTTGAATGGGCCTAGAAATTTCACATTTTTTTAACAGCGCTTTAGAATAGAATAACACTGGATCCATAAAAAATGGGCGAGCTATGGTAAGTGGGCGTGGTGATTATTATACATAAGAAAATTTGAGTTTAAATTGATAAGAAGTTTTCAAGTTCTTCTTCAGAAGTTCCGGTCTGGAAAAAGGGAACCAAGTGGGTGTTGCTGTAAATGAAGGGTCACACAAAGAGTCCTCAAGTTTTGGGCGACATGTAGTTGTTGAAAGCCGTAATTTCAAAATGGTAAAGGACATTGTCTGTGTTGGTACCAGAATCAACACCAAAAACGATCTCAGGCAGGAGAGAACAAACGGAGTATAACTGCCACCAGGTGTTACTATCCAGGTTCAGCAGGCAATTGAGAAGTAGAGCCTTCTCTCTATGAAGAAAACTCACGCTCAACAAGGTACTATTTAATCTCCCCCGTACTCTGATATGGTGCAGAATCTTGGATATTCTTTGAGGTCGTACGGGAGAAAGATCTTCGGTTCTATCCGCGTGGAATATGAGTACCGTATTCGATAGAACAGAGAGCTCTATGAGCTACAGGAACAGGAATACAGTCATGCTCATTAAAATATAGTGAGGCCATGTTGCCTGCATGTCTGATGGTGCCTTCATATGGACGGTGCGGAAGAGAGCGACTACATCTGCTTTCGAATGGCCAAGTGTCACAGAATCTGTCGGTGCTCGAAATTTGCCACTGGCGTTAGAAAGCCTAGACCCATAATCCAGACCCGGATTTATAGATTTGTCGCCCCTAGGCAGTTGTGAAATTGCCGCCCCCGCCCTCCTCACAACTTCTTCAATGGTGGAATAAATTTGGTACCAAAAGTTTATCAATCAGTAATTTTTGTATGGCAGTAGAAGGAGTAGAAAATAAGATGACTTTCGATATAGAAACTTAAAGTAAATTCCTGCCATATTGTAACTTTAATATTTTAATTTAAAAAACTATCGTATTTCAACCTTAATTAAATGAAACTATCGTTAACAATCCAGCCTCTTGGTTCATTTGTTTTTTCTTTAGCTACATATTCAATATTTCTTTGCATGAAGTAAACATCGCACTTAAAAAAAATCCAATTTAAACTTTAGTAGCAGAGACTTATAGCAGATTTTGTACACATTTGAAAGTTAAAGTATCACACTTAACAACAACTTAACTCAGTTTGACAAAAATCTATTTAAAACTTCAATCAATGTTACGAAAAACACACATTTAAAAATACATATTTTGAACAAAGTTTCACAAGTTTCATTTCAGTTGATGAGTGTTTTTGTAAACTCCTTTTATTAATTTTTCCTAAACAATTATTTTTTGTGAATTATGTAAACTCCTGTTAAGCCATCCATAATGTTTTTAAAAATCCCAATAATTTATATATTTAAAAAAAAATTTATTTCTTATTAATAATGTTTACCCATGTAGTGAAATGTTTCCAACCTTTTACTGTGAGCTTTAAAATTTCAGCTACACAATGTTTTCCTTACAGTTCTTAACATACTTTTACCTAAACCGTATAAACTTGTCCTCGGACAACATTTTCTCAGCCAGCACGTCAAGCACCCAAATACGAGTAAAAATGTTTACTTTGCGCCTAATCAGGAAATGTGTGCGGCTGCTTGCGACTAGCAACGGCGAAGCTGATACAATCAAAACTGGCTGCAGGATATGAAAATTATATTTCAAAAAGCATCAAAACCCAGGTTTCAGAAGGGGAAAAATTGCAACGGTTTACACATTTACCCGCAGCCTGCGGCCGCCTTTGAACTGCGGCAAGAAACCAAACCGTGTTACAATTTTCGCACTCAACATTACAGCGAAGCGATGAAGACGCTGTCAGTGGCGGGAATGCGTTGAAAATTGATTTAAGTTGCGACTGTTCCCATTACCGTTCAGCCGTAACAATTTACTATCACAACGACGTTAGACTTGTTGTGGCAAATTGTAGGAAAGATGGAGCGAAAAATAAAAAATAAAATGAAAGTAAAGTAAAAAATAAAAGGCAAAATGTTGGCGTTCGTAGTCGTATTTTGGTGACGCTTTAAAAAATCCATTAAATGCGCATTAGTTAAACCAGGCGCGAAAATAGTTTCCGGCTGCAAATTGATAAGAAGATCCAAGAAATAAAATGAGAAATAGAGCGAAATTGCGGTTGTTGCGCGTTCCAAGCGATTTAGTTGGAGTGATGGCGGAGTGATTGAAAAAAAATAAATAAAACTATGCCCGGAGGATTGGAACCGCATGGGACTTACATACTGAGCTTTACATACTTATGACGAAAACATGCGGTGACTGATAACTTCACCGAACGCCCAAACTCTAGACAAGGATAAGTAGAAATGTTTTTTTAAACACAACTTAATTTAGGTTAGGTTAGGTGAGGTTAAGTTGATGTGGCTGTCACGAAAAAATCCGGGCCACTAACTCCCAACCTTTTACGACACGGCTGAGTAGAAATGTTTTTTAACCTTTACTTAGGTTAGGTTAGGATAACTAGGTTAGGACTACTGCCAATCCGGGGTCCAGGTAAAAACCCCGTCTGCCCTCTAAACTTTTACGACAGGGCTGAGTTGAAATGTTTTTTAACCTAAACTCGGGGTAGGTTAGGTTAAGTTGAATTGGTTGTAACGATAAATTCCGGACTACTGAAAATCTGAGGCGCGTCTACCCCCCAAATTTTTACGACAGGGCCAGTGGCGGATTCAGGGGTGGTTTTGAGGGTCCCCCACCGAAATATTAGGGTAGACTTTAAAACTACATAATTAATAATAATCAGTGGCGGCTTAAGGTGCTCGGGGGCCCGGGGCGGCGACGGCTGAGGGGCCCCCACAAAAGGTGCAGAATAAGTTTGCGTACAAAACTAATAACGGGAATTTCCGGTTATGTTTTTTTAATTTTTTTTGAAAATTTGTATTCCATTGAACAGTAAATGGACAGTAAAGGGTCAAATTATTTTGAAACGTATATGTGCTTGAAATTTTATAGAAAGCAATAGAATCCCAGAGAAAAAATGAAAAATTGATAAAAGGATAATCGTCAAAGTGAATTTTTCGACCAAAAAATCATAAATTTTCGAATATTTTTTTATGGATAAAAAAAAATTATCCCCCTAGTTTTAAAATCTAAGATGATAGATATATTATTATTATATATTTTTTGAAGAAATATATTACTTGAGCAAATATTAAGCCTAACATCAATAGAATTGAAAGAAAAATGACAAAGTTATGATGCAGTGAGTAAAAACACTTACTTTACATTTATTACACTGTGCGAAAACATTTTTTTTTGCCGAGACCCATCCACATTTGGATATAGACGTGAAACTAGAGATCATTTATAGTAATCTGGCATAGTCAGTTTTTCATTTTCTGGCCCAAAGTCCTTTTTAAAAAACTTTAAAATTTTAAGGACATACACATTTCAAATATTTTTTCAAATATATGGGGTTGTGCAATGATGGAATCAAATGAGGTGGGGTATCAAATAAAAGACATCCTTTTAACTAAATTTTCAATTTTGAAGCTTCAGAACCAAACTATGTCAGGTAGGGAAAACATACATGATTTGGATTTCAGTCTGTAGATTCATGCATATAAATTTTATTTTATTTCAAAGTTCTATGTAGTCTAGAAAACACTTTTATTTTTAGGTGCATTTTTCGTGTTGAGTAGTTCAGAAATGTACAGAAATATTTTACAAAACCCAGTAGCAGTAGCTTACTTACAAGGAGCATAGAATTGCTTTCGTAAAAGAGTCTACCAAAGAAGAAAACCGGATTTCCGGGACGATGTGTTGTTATCCAACCAATAATTATCAAAATAATAATAATAACTGTAAATTTGTTTGACGCCTACAAAGTTTAATGAGATTAAGTAATTGTGTAATTCGCACTAGTTTACAAGCAAACTCTAAAAGTGCGATATTTAATTTTTAACTTAGAATTTTGTATTTGCGCACTTTGCACAAAATTTTAAGTTTAAAATTAAATATTGCAATCTTCGAGGAACAATTTTTTGAAAATTTGCAAACAATTGTTATTTAGAAAGGATGTTTTCTTGCTTTTATGTGTTGTAAATAGTTTTTTACAAGTTTCAGTTTTAAAAAACTTTAAATTTGTATATACAAGCTTCTCTCGGGGGCCCCTCGCAGCCCGGGGCCCGGGGCGGTCCGCCCCTCCGGCCCTCCCCCCCGTTAAGCCGCTACTGATAATAATTGACATTGGCACGATAGCCCGCTTACGCGAGACTAAGGCCTAGCTTCCCGCAACTACCCGTGTTGTGCGTGTGAATTTGTACGCGGGTTGAAGGGACCTACAGTTTTATGCCGGTTCCGAACGGCAGGTTGGCAGCTTTTTCATAAGCAATTTTTACTCTCAGAGGTTTGCCATTTCCAGCTGAGAGGACAGCCACCGAAAGAGAAAACGAGTTTTCCCGTTATTTTTTTAGGTGTTATTACAGGCAGTATTTGAACCTGAGGTTGCTGCCTTCGACTCGCGGTCCAACGGACTAACCAACTGAGCCACGGCGGCTGCCGTACATACAAATTAAAAGGAATATATATAAACATTTATGAATATTAAAGAATTACTTTTTGAACCCCCCCCCCCCCCAAATATTTTTCTGAATCCGCCTCTGGACAGTGCTGAGGAGAAATGTTTTTTAACCTAAATTCAGGTTAGGTTAGGTTATGTTGAAGTGGCTATCAGAGTAGAGGAACTAGCCGCAAGCATTGGCGCACACAAGGGAGATTTTGGGAGTTCCAACCCTCCTCAAACACAAAAATTGCTGGTACAAAATATGGTTTCGAATGGTATTCGGCTCAAAAGTATGCAAAATCTCCACAAAATGAAATCCTTCTAACGCCACTGGCCGCAAGAGTATACCTAGGTCACAGGTTGGACCCACTGTGATACTACGAAAGAAACGAATGATGGATCCCTATGAATGTGAATCCTAGTTGGTCTCTTATATTGGCTGTTTTGAGGCCATCCTAGTTAACTTAACTGTACTCAAAATAAGTTATTAAATTTCTAATACATAGCCACGCCCAGTTTACGTACCCAAGTACAACTTTATTCATTTCGAAATCGAAACTGAGCCGTTGAAAGCTTGAAAGACTTTTGACACGTGCGTAGTATTTGTAGTTCTTTAGTGACAGTGGGATTATTTGCCACAAAACCATTTACTACACTACACCACACCGCACTGCCATACGCCATCACTGAATTGAATTGAATTCCTGCACGCAAAACAGTTTTGCTTTTCCGTTGAGGGGGCAAACAAATTGCGTTGTGCTTCGCAGGTTTTTATTGCAATTAACAAAAATAATAACTCAACTCAAACGGAAATTGTGTAAACGAGTCGTTTAATTGAAAATTACTACTGCGTCCATTGCGTGCCGCAGCGATGCCACACGGCCACAGCGGCCCCTCCGACTGCCCACTGGCCGCTGTCGGTGCCTACAACATCATTTTGCCACAATTAAAATGGAAAGTAAACAATTTTATTTGCCATTAATTAAAAACAACAGCACATACACACACACCGACACAGATGCAGCGTTATGAGTGCAAGCGGCGTAGGGAAGAAAGGCAGCGAGCATGAAAAATCAATCAAGCGCAGCCGAACGCGCTCCCAAAAAATCAACAAATCACGCAGCAAAACCCAAACACAAACGTTCACGCGCAAATCTCAACTGGAAACGTTTTCCACACACACACACACACACGCAACAACAACAAAAAATGAATAAAATCTGCGACTGCAGGAAAAATAAAGAAATTCCATGCGGTTGGCGCATGAATGCAAAGCGACGGCCGACCGGTGCACAATTCCCCTGCTTTACATACAGCTGGTCACGCCCCCCAACAGCGAAGGGCCCTATTTATTTACTTGGCGTACGCCATCTCGCTCGCGGCCAACGCTGATTGGTCGCCGCACGCAAACCGGTTTGTGCCTTCGATAAGCGAGCGTTGCGCCCATGGCGCAGCACCGAGTCGCCTCATACCATCTCAGTCGCACTTGCGGGTGTCGCTGTCGCTGCTGTCGGCCATATGCCGCCGCCGCCGCCGCTGGGTTTATTGAAGCGCGCAACCTGCACAGTTAGGTGTCTTTATTTGCCAAAATGGTAGCGCGTCGTTTATTGTTTCTTTTGCCTTTTTCTGTGGCTGCGCGCAGTTTGGCAACTGCTGGCAATGGCAAACGTCGTTTCGGCATGTTGTTGTTGTTGCTGGTGTGCTTGTTCATTTATTTCTTTGCTTGGCATTTTGACATCTGACAGCCACACTGTACATACAGTGCGCCTTTTGTCGGTTGTTATTGCTGTTGTGGCCACCTGGATCCGCGTCCGCTGCAGCGTTGGTTTCCTTTGTGCTCTGCTCGCCGCCTCCCCCGTCCCCCTCTCGGCGAATGACAAGTTTGCACTCATAATTTATACACGTAACTGTATGCGGGCCAAATATTTGAATGAACATTTTCCGAAATTGGCAACTCAGGAACTTAATAGAAAAATACCGAGCGACAATTGGAGTGACGACTGTGGACGCTAGCAGCCTTCAATTGGCTTTTGATGGACGTATTTGTTGTAATATTTTGTCAGTTTTATAACATTTAGAGTGTGATTTTGTTTAGGTCCATAGTGAAATAAATTTATTTATTTATTTATTTCACTATGATATAAATGTATTTATTTATTTATTTATTTCACTATGGCTTACCTCGTAATTTAGAGAATTCATTGGGCAGCAACTGAAGAAACGAGTTTCTATGATTTCAATGGCGCACAGTGGCTGATTCGGCCGACGCAGGTTGCAAAAATCAATTATGCCATGTTCGATTTGGGGGAAACTGTTATACTTGTCCGATAGATAAATGCTTGGACCTAAGAAATCCGAAAACCTTAACTAAATTGGACAAATAGTTTTGCTTGTAGAGCCCGTCAAAGTTGAGCAATTTTTAGAGTGTGAAATAATATCAGCAATTTGCACTTTTTCGGCAAAGCTGAAGTTTTAAAATACGGAAAGGAGCAAATTAATTGAAACTTTTTGCACCAGCATCGTAAAAGAAGGCATTTGTAGTAAATAATTAAATATAGAAAAAAAAAATTTGGTTGTTGTTGTTTTCTTTTCATAGGCACTCACTTGAAGCACTGTTTTTATCACACTTTTTGAACTTTCGATAGACTTTAAAAAAAAAGGCCATACTTGCCAGAGTTCCGTCTTTGGGAAAATTGTTCACTAGTCTTCTGTGAGTACTGCCCTGAAGAGATCGGGTGCCCGATTTTGCCCGACTGGATTTCACAGCGATTTTTCTGTGGCCACCTCGCGCAATTTTGTGTTTTCGGGTGCGTGCGTTCGAACAAGTTCGTCAAGATTTTGATAGTGAATCAATTACACGCGATTAAAATCGTTACCAGGGCATGCAAATTTGGATTTCGGCTTCATTTAAGATGTGATACAAGCTTGCAACTCCATATTAAGTCGACTTTTTTTTTTGGCGTATATTGCTGTAAGCTCGAAGTAAAGAGTACTTTTGCTGGATGCGCAGTTCGCACGTACGAAAAACAAGTTGACTTTCATTTCCGGCAATCAGCAATCATGTATCCTTTGATGTAATGTTTTTGTTTTTAACAAAATACTAGCACTGTGTCTGGCATAAAATTTGTTTTTTAATTTGAGCAAAACTTAGTCACTCAAAGAAATTGGTTACGTCGAAGGAAGTTTGCCTGCAGCCAACATATCTACGACTAAAGAGAAGATATCCAGGACTTATCGCACTATCAAGTTGAAATGGATTGCGGCAAACCGTACGAAATTCAATTTTGTCCAGCATAATGAGGAGTGGTTGGAAAAAACAATTTACTTCGATGCAGGAGATGCATGTAGCATAAGCGATGACCAACTATCGGCATCAAAGGCGGCAAAAGGAAGGCCGAAAAAGTCGATTCAGGACTGTGCGTCATTCACTAAAAAAAGGAAGCTTATGGAGGCAACGGGAAAAATAACTACCACCCACGTATCGGAAGCTTTGACTATGAAATACAATAAGGATCAGGAGAAAATGAAAGGCATTATAGTGAAAGCAGTTTCACTAGCAAGCCCGAATCGAGTTAAATGAATAAAGGACAGTATTCCCACCCCACCCAATATGGTACCAACCAAATATAGTCCTAATGAAACTATAGCATTGTTTTTAAACTTTGGATTGTCCAAAGAAAAATTGACTTTTTACGTAAATTTTTCGAATTCTGGTTATCATTTTGAAAGCAAAATTTATGAATTTGTATCTTTAAATTTGACTCTTTCAGCTTATTTCTTAAAATTCTTCTTACTTTTCATCTTTTTTAATGAATTTTCATTAATTTTGCAACTAAAACTTAACACTGTTGCTCTCATTATTCTTATTTACAGTAAGCCGAACTTTGAATTTTTTGG
Organism: Melieria crassipennis; assembly: GCA_963668005.1. Classification (NCBI taxonomy): domain Eukaryota; kingdom Metazoa; phylum Arthropoda; class Insecta; order Diptera; family Ulidiidae; genus Melieria; species Melieria crassipennis. The sequence goes on along the minus strand of OY764962.1, from coordinate 77,396,548 downwards.
AATTTGTAATCAACAGCAAAAAAAAATTTTCCAATTATCTCTATTCGTTCAGAAGTTATGATTTTCGCAACCTAAAATGCCAAATTGAGCCACTGTGTGGCGTTGGTGTTATTTGATTTTAATTTATTTATTATTTAAAGCAGGCTTTAAATTCTTATGGGAAACAGGTTGGTGTTATTTTATATTATTTAAATCTTTTTTTCGATCGGAGTAGCAGACAGGCTTTACATTCTTAACCCTCAAATGCATTAATTATTTTCATGTTTGCTAAATAAAAATATGTTTTTCTTTTTAACACAGAAAACCACTGCAAAGTGAATTAAATATTAATAAACTACTAAATACTTGTATTAGCAAACAGATTTAGAATGTGGTTGTCGTTTCAAAATATTATATCGGGGTTTAATTTGAAGATCTACACATATATGTTAGTGTGCCTAAAGGCATCAATATGCATTTGAGGGTTAAGGAAAACATTCTCAGAAAAGAAAATTATTAGGGGCGAATTCAGAAAAATATTTCTGGGGGGTTTCAAAAAGTAATTCTTTAATATTCATAAATGTTTATGTATATTCCTTTTACTTTGTATGTAGTTTTAAACTCGGCCCTAATATTTCGGGGGGGTTTCAACCCCCCAAAGCACTCCCTGAATCCGCCACTGCCTGTAGTTTAATATGTTATATATATTTTACACTTTCGGAAAAAGTTTTCAGAGAAGAAACATAACAAGAAGGTGGGTTCAGTCTTTTGGTTTTTCCTCTAGGAGTAACTTTTTAAAAGCTACGTAAATTTTCCATTTTTTTGCCATACAAACTGTAATCGCTTGATTTTTGCTTATTATTTTAGATTTTTATTTTCAAATTACTTTCCAGAATATTGGTGTGAAAGCGTCTTAGTAAATCACAGTTCGAAACTGGTTATTTGCTGAATCGATTTGAATCAAGTGAATCTCATTCATCTCACAAATTGCTATATCCAGGCCCGACGAGAGGGGGGGTGGTAAAGGTGGGATTCCCACCGGGCCCGGAGTTTCTAGCGGGGCCCGGATTTCAATCGAAATCTCAAAATTTGGGAAAAGTTTAATATGCACTTTTGCAATCTGATTAGAACCGTAAAAGAATGTAACTGGTGTATTATCTACCTATCGTAATCAGACATTATGCAGACGGGCCCGGGCCCAACATTAAAAAATGTTTTCTTCGTAAAACAAAAAAAAATTGTCCAAATATTTTTCAAAGTTTTTTTTTATTTGTCTGTTTGAACGTTTTCCGCAAGTACGGGCCTTCGTTAAACAAACTCAGCGATTCCTGATGGGGGGGGGCGGGGCGGAGGTAACTACCACCGGGCCCTGATATCCTCTCGACGGCCCTGGCTATATCACTTCAAGACGAGTTACTATGAATTAGATTACCTTGAGGATATATTCCTCATTCAACTTTTGAGCTATTTTCATTTGAAACCATATATTATACCAGGAATCTTTGCCTGTTAATTCCATGAATACTTGTTTCGAAGATTTCTAATTTCGTAAAATATCGTTCTACTTGCTTTCTAAGTGGTTTTTGGTGTTTTTCTGGCTCATTTAGTGTCTTCCTCTGCGTTATCTACTCTTCTCTTTGGTTAAGTGCTGACAATGTTTTCTAACTTCCTGACATTCTGTTCTATAAGGTAGCATCTATGTTTCTCTGGTGGGTTATCTTCTGTCCCAGTGTCACCTACTCAACTTTCAAAACTTTGTTGGATTACTAACGCCGCTTTCTGGGTTATTTACTTTCCTATTACCAAAGAATGACCTCTATTTCTTCTATGTTACTAATGATTAAACCCGAACATTTTTGCTTTGCCTGTTCAGCTTTATTGAGAAGAGGGTGGAAGACGCTATGCAAACCAATATACCGTAACTTCGGAGATATGGCAAAGTGTATAGTGAACTCGCAACTCGACCAGCCTCAATCTCTCAGTCACGCAGTCCAGAAGGCAATACAAATGTATACCTTATAGCAAGAGCCATCACAATGGACCGAAAACTGCCGTGACTAGTTGTAAAAACATGGTGCCGATACGTTAAGGGGGAAAGCCACTGTGACGGGTCAAAAAATTAGTGATTTGAAAAATTTTTTTTGACCGAGTAAATATAGGAATTTTTGGATCGGGTTTTTTTTATTTTATTAAGCAGACATCTAATTATATTTCCACAAATTTTTATTAAAAAATATTAAATAGTTTAAACAATAGAGATGATCCCGTAGCGCTTGAAAAAAAAATTCCCCCTCCATGGCGGCATCGATTTCTCAAAACCCCGTACTCAGAAAAAATAAAATAAAATTTTATTGTAATCTGTATGAATGTAGCTATCTTTCTATCTTTTTTTATTTTGATTTTTCACAAAATGGCGACCGATTGAAAATATTTCCATGTTTTCGACCTTCTTTTTTGGTTTTGAGACAGTTTAAAAAATAGTAAAAAACAAAATTTTCCAAATCGGCTACGTTAGAAATCGGTTCATAATTGTTCGAGTTATTGATGCCGCCAGTTCAAAAAAAGTCGTTTCGAGAAAAACGCGTTTAAAGTTTTGAGTCCATATCTCTCGTAATGAACTATCGAGTCTTTGAAATTTTGACTTGAAATTTTGTACACATATTTGTGAATATATAAGCTTTGATTTAAAACAAAAAAAAAAATTTTTTTTTACCCGTCACAGTGGCTTTCCCCCTTAATTGAATGTTGGAACCAATGAACCAACTAATTTCTAGAGATAAATTCCTTACATTTTACGCCCATTTCTGGGTTACCAACTTACGACGTCTTCAGCGCTACTGACCACTTTTTGACTATTTGTTAAATACTTAATGAAAGAGGTGTCGTTATTATTGTATATTGTTGAGAGTATCCATAGACACAAGCACGTAGGCATTGCTGTCCATTGTATTTCATCTGTTGCCTCCCCACTCGACTAGAAACTGCCTGGACTCGCAACTACTTGGAGTAGATCTGGCCAGCCTCATCGTTGACTGATTCGACGGCCTTCAATGTCGGCCCCGGCAACTCTTGACATCAAGTTTCCCAGAGACTCTGGATCTCTTTTAGGCGGCGGTATGCCGGTTTTCTAAAGATTTGTTGACATTTGTAGAGCGTTTGCTGAAACTTTATTTTCTACTTTTTCGAAACCCGTTTTGGTTTATGTTTACAATACAAATTGCGTGTTTTAAGATCAACTGAACATGCCGTGAGACACCAGTGACCCTGCAGTAGCAAAAGGGTTAGATGGCCAACAAAAAACGCACCTTTATTCCCTTTTTAAATGAAATTTAAAATTTTATTTACATCGGCATCGACCGCACACACATTTCATACATTTATAGAAACCTTAAATGTTCAGCTCAAAAGGTCTCAGGTCTCGCTTTATTCAAGCAGTCCCGAGACGAACTCGGTAATTTGAATTTAGCCAAAGTTACAAGTTTTGAATGTTAGTAAAAAATATGTTTGATATTATAGAGATTGATCCCTTTGTGTACAATAAACTTATTTTGTTTAATTCATGTATGCAACGAATGTGCATGCGGCAGGGGAGAGAATTAAATATTACAGCAATAAATCAATTGGCGAGTACTAAAACTACGTTTACAAATTCCTTTTATAAATATGTTGAGAAGGTTTTCTTTAAAATATACAAGTGTATAACATTTTATGTGTTATGTGTGTTTGCTTTAAAACTCGAATAGACGTTTATTGACAATTTTTATTTGCGGTTGAACTGACACCGCAGTTGCATACGTAGAGCGAAAATTGTTTACTAGCTCTGGTTGTTGGTTTATTTGTACATTTCAAACAGCGTACCGTACCGTACGCCACTTAACCCTTTCAGTCACAATGTCCAATATATTGGACTACAGCCCATACAATTCATACAGAACGGGTTTATTTTCATGTCGGAAAGGGTTAATTCGAATTGCGCCTCGAATTAGCGCTGGATTTATTTTGTCCAAGAAAATTAAATTAAAAAATCGTACGAGTACAAAATGCAGCAGAGTAGAGTGCGAGGCCTTCTCGGCTGCTTTTCACAAGTTCATAAAAACTATTTAAATTATTAGCAATTTTATATAAATAAGTAAACACTACCACTACGCGTCGAATAAGAATTTTATAGCCAATGTTAAAAGCGTTAAGGAACGAAACAAAAAATAAAACACAAACAAAAGAAAACGAAAGGCATAGCGCGAGCAAACAAACGTTTGCAAAATATGTTCGCACACTTTTTGCATTAATTTACATAACAAATGTGTAAGAGACTAAAGGACAAACCATCGGCACTCAATGGTTGCGCAGCTTTCCGTTGATGACGCGCAAAATGTCGATCTGCAAGTCGGTGAACGCCACCGGTGACATCTTGGCATTGCGTATCTTCATCGCCACCGCCTTGAAGAAGGCGCCCACCTCGTCGTCGTCGATAGGGACGGCGGCAGCGGCGGTGGTGGGCGAAGGAGCAACGGTGATGCTGTTGCTGCCATTGCTAGTGACGACAGCAACATTGGGCGTGACGGTGGTGGTTGCTGGCACGGTGCTAGTAGCGCCACTGCTCGTCAGCACATTCAGGCTGATGCTGTCGATGCTAATGGCACCATTGCTGTTTAGCAAGCTGCCCGCGCTGCTGGTAGCGGGACACACATTGCCTACGCTGTTGAGTAGTGAGTGCGTTTGCTGTTGTTGCTGCTGCTGCTGTTGTTGTTGTGCGTCATTGTTAAAATCCTGTGGTTGCAAGAGAGATTCGTCAGTGGCGAGCGGGTGTGTGTCCGAGACGCTGAGCGTCAGCATGTGTTGCTGCTCCTGTTGATGTTGTTGCACCATTTGCTGTTGTTGCGTTTGTGACAGCGTCGCCGATTGTTCGGCCAGCTGCTGCATTACCGTGTCCGTCGTTGAATTCGCTTTGATGTCCTTGAACTCGTCGTCCTCCTCTTCTTCGGTGTCGGGCTGTTCGTGCGACAGATCGTTGGTGGTGGTGTTGTTGTCATTATTACTGACGGTGGTGTAGTCGGGGAAGTGCTGCTGCGACTTGTGATCCTCGTCCTCGTCGATTTCGTCGTCGTGCGGCTCATCACTGGCATTGCCGATGATGTAGTGATCAATATCCATTTCATCATAGCCGCTGACGCTGCCGCCACCGCCCACCACACAAATGCTGTTGTCCGTGTGGCTGGACTGGGTGTGATGTAATTGATGGTGGTGTTGTTGTTGTTGCTGCTGCTGCTGTTGCTGCAAGTGTGGTCCCGTGAGAGAAGGCAAAGTTTGTAGCGTCATTTGCTGCTGCTGTGGCTGGTGCTGTTGCAGCTCGTGCGCCACAACGGTGACCTCAACGGGTGAGCGCAACGGCGAGCTGCCCATGATATTGTCGTCCATCTCAGCATCCATTTCGGTTTTTGGTATCTGAATGATGTTTTTGGCGTCAAAATCGCTAAGAATGGAAAAAAATTTCATGTTAGAAACATTCAAAACGGTGCACTTGCAGTGCAAACCTAGTTTTATGCTTGATGAACTTTTGCAGGAAGCAGAGTGCGTCGTAGTGCTTCCAGCGGGGCAACGATTCCGCATTCTCGCGATCCTTCAGCCGCTTGTGCTCGCGTATGTACTGATCGCGCAATGCCTTCCACTTCAAGCGGCACCTGCGCACTGCAAAAAATCAACAACAAAAACTACTTAAAACATGTAAAACTAGCTAGCATGGAGCTGTCCTGCCTGGCTTTTTGAGTTTTCGCGCAATGTCTTCCCACACCTCCAGCTTCAGCTTCGAATTCCGATAGTTCGGATGAAAGCTATTGTACAGAATGTCGTCCTGTTGCACCATTGATATCAGGTCCTTCTCGAAGAAGCTCTCCATATTCAAAAACGTGTGTACGGGATCGTCGTCATCATCTTCGATGTTGTGTGACTGCTGACCCAGTTGCTGCATCTGGCCCACTCCAGTGGCGGCTGCCACGCTCTCCACCAACGCGCACAGCATATCTTCGGATTGTTGCTGCTGATGCTGTTGCAGCAGACTGTTGCTGTCGAGCGCATTGTTGTTGTTTTGTGTGCCTGCTGCGCTACTGGTGCCGGTTGTCAAGTAGTTCCAATTGCCATCGTGCTGCTGCATCACCGTGTGTAGCTGTTCGTCGGTCAACGTAGTCAGCATCCGCGTTGTAGTCGAATCATTCTTGATGTGTGCACCGCCATTAATGGTTGTGGTGTTATTGCTGCTGTTGAAATCACAGCCACCAAACTGGGCCGCTTCGATTTTGATGCTCGAGAATTTGTTTGTGTTGTTGTTATTGGTGCTATTTAATTGATTGTTATTGCTGTTGTTCTTGGTTAGTATGGTGCCATTGCGTGGACGATAGCTGCAAATGAGAGCATTAATTTAGTTGGAAAGTGGATGGATAGGGCGACGTGTCACTTACTTGCGCGAGAGCGCATAAGGACGCAGAAATTCCAGCTCCTTGAAGTACTTCCACTTGACATTGGTTTTGGCATTGAACTTGGAGCGCTTCAGTTCGCGACAATACTGATCGCGCATTGCCTTCCATTTGGATTTGCACTGCGTCTCTGCGAAGAAACGAGCAATAGTTGAAGTTGGTCTTTAAAAACTAAATTTTCGAAATTTGCGCACTCACCTGACCAGCCCACGTTCTCCGCAATTTCGACCCACTTGGCATCGCGTCGCTGCGTGTTGCGATAGTGCTCGTGCTTCGGGTTGTACAGCGCCTGCTCCTGCGATACCAACGTTATTAGAATAACCTCTTTCGGTATGGACACAATGTCGTCTTGCATGTCCTGCGCCAGGTCACTAATGGCGTCGCTTAGCTGCACCAAGTGCGCCTGTTGCTGGTGCTCCAATGTTGGCGACTGCTGCTCCAGCTGCACTTGCACCTGCACTCCGGCTGTTGCGTCGGGCATTGTGAGCGTCTCCATTTCGGTCGTTTGTGCCACTGCCGCCTTTGTTTCGACTACTCAATGGCACATTTTCTGCTGCACGCCAGCTCGCTCAAACGTTTGCCATATTTTTGTATGCGCCGCGTAAAATAATTTGCTTTAATAATAGTGGAATAAAACTAAATTTTCCACTTTTATGCAGAGCGAAGTAAAAAAAAATACACTATTGTCAAATAGATAGGAGAGCTGTCAGTCCGAGTGGCGTTGCCAAAAGCGCGAAAAACTGCCGTGCGGAGTTGCCAGTTGAAGGAAATTGCTGAGAAAACAATTTAGTTTGTTTTTAAAGATCAAATCATATAAGAATACTAGCTGACCCGGCGAACTTCGTCTCACATGAAATTTTTTGTTTTCTTATAATGAAATACACGAGATGGTGAATCTATGGCGATGCAAATTGACGAAGAAAACCAACTAAAGGAAGAGGAGGGAGCTACAAATTAACGCAATCGAGACCCTCAAATAAGCAATGTTGCTGCTAAGTTGCAGTAAAGAAATAGATTGCGCTTGAACCAAATTTAAATTATATTGGCAGGGCAACGCCCCGTTATTCAATTCTGGAGAAGGTAGGGTAGATGGTAGGTTCGTACCAAGTGTCATGACAGACTGACTTATGGTTCAGCGAAATATTTGGGTCACAAAAAATATGCCACGCCCCGTTTTCCAACGCCCATCAAATCCTACCAGTAGAATGACTCATCTATGGGACGACGGGGTACTCAATTTCAGTTTTGTACGACTAACAATTGCAGAGATATTCTTTATTAAAAATTGTCCTTGTATGGGCAATCAATACCCGCACCATTCCCTTTGTCGAAAGGGAAAATGGTAGGTTCGTACTTAGTTTCATTGTTGTGCGACTTCTAGTTCAGCAAAATGTTAGGGTCACAAAAAATGTGCCACGCGGCTTGTCCAACGCCCATCACATCCTACCAGTAGAATGACTCATCTATGGGACGACGGGGTACTAAATTTCAGTGTCGTACGACTTACAATTTCGAAGATATTCTCTATTAAAAATTTTGCTTGTATGGGTGGTGCCACGTCCCTTGTTCAATACACCCATCATTCCCTCTGTCGAAAGATATGACCAAATGGTAAGTTCGCACTTAGTTTCATTGTTGTGCGACTTATAGTTCAGCAAAATGTTTGGGTCACAAAAAATGTGCCACGCCCCTTACCCAACGCCCTTTAAATCCCACCAGTAGAATGAGTTATCTATGGGACGACGGGGTACTAACTTTCTCTATTAAAAATTTGGCTTGTGCCACGCCCCCTTGTTCAATACACTCATCATTCCCTCTGTCGAAAGATATGACCAAATGGTAGGTTCGTACTAAGTTTCATTGATGTGCGACTAACAGTTCCAAAATTATGCGGATAGTTTGTATCAAATAAATGTGCCACGCCCCTTGTGCAACGCCCATAAAATTTAACAGTAGAATGACACTTCTATGAGACGATGGTACACCAACTTTCAATGCTATGCGGCTAACGATTTCGAAGCTATTCCATATTAAAGAATTTAGTTGTATGAGCGGCGCCACGCCCCCTTGTCCAAAACCCACCCTATTCCCAATTCCCAAGTTTGTACCGAGTGTCATTGATGTGAACGCTCTAGTTCAAAAGTTACACCGGAATTTAAATAGTGCCACGCCCCCTGTCCAACGCCCATTAAATTTTACCGGTGGAACGACACGTTTACGCCATGACACTGTCCCAAATTTCAATGCTGTACGACTTATAATTCTGAAGATATTCCATATTAAAAATTGGGTTGCATGGGCGGTGCCACGCCCCCTTGTCAAAAACCCACCCCATTCTCCCTTTCGAAGGACACGGCTAAATAATAAGTCTGTACCGATTGTCGTTGATGTGAATGCTATAGTTCAAAAGTAACACCGGAATTTAAAAAGTGCCACGCCCCTTGTCCAACGCTCATTAAATTTTACCGGTGGAATGATACGTTTACGCCATGACACTGTACTAAATTTCAATGCTGTCCGACTTATAATTCCGAAGATATGTCATATTAAAAATGTCGGTTGTATGGGAGGTGCCACGCCCACCTGCCGTACAAACATGTAACATCGCTATAAACCACCGCATTGACAGCTTCTATCAGACACAAAAAAAATTTTGCCGAAAGAATGAGCCGTTTTCGCAAACACTTTCTCTACACAGAATTTTTGAATTTTTTTAAATATAAGATAGGAATAGGAATTTTAGATTTCTATGCCAATTTAAGAAGTATTTGGTTGATATTAGTTCAGGAAAACTCATAAAAGGCGAAAAATTACACTGAATTTATTGAGAAATTCAATCTCTTCTCGGTTGATATTCAATCTAACTTTTAAAAATGTATTAAATTTGTTCTCACATTTGGTTTTCCATTTGTGAATATAAAAAAAGAGTCTGAAAATATGTATATACTTGTATATATTTACATTAACATACTTATATACTTTAATATAACTTTTGTTTTTTGTGGTGTTTTGAAGTCTACATTTTGTTTTGTCTTCTTACATTCTTATATGTTTGTAGTTATTACTGGGTCTTTCCTTAAAGCCTACATTTAAATTTTACATCTCATAATCTTTTGTTTTTTCTATTTCTATAGCTTTGAAATCTACACTTTGTTTGCTTGTCTTCGCTCACTCGTGATTGCATCAGAATTAACCATATCATCCGTTTTTTTCTATTCTACGCATTTCTCTAATTACTGTCCCACTTTTCAGTTTCAATGCGTTTACCTCTGAAAAAATGCAATGACTACAAAAGTGTGCAGATATATTGTAAACACCATCAAATAAATAGAAGCGCCTCTTTTCCATTGACCCCGAACTCAAGAACGCGTATATCCGATTTTCAAATGCGTTTCATTTTCAAAACAAAACAAATGTAAAACAGCAGAAGGACGGCAAAAACTACACCCAAGAAATTGCTGCTCCACAGTGAATGTGAAGGAGAACGTAAAAAGTGCATTGACGACCAACAGAATTGGCTCAATCGTCAACGAATTGAACTTTTTCGCGGTTCGGCTTTCACTTTTCCAGTGTTTGCCAGCAATGTCGCCTGCGCGAGCGTACACTGTCCAATAAAATTTCAATCCAATTAGTTAATTGCATTAATGTGTTTTTTATAACGGTATCATCATAACAGTGAAAAATTTCAAAAAGTTTTTCAGCTCAGTACGCGAACAGACGTTGGCCTCAACAACCGCAAACGGATCGGAAGCAAAGTGAATCGGTTTGAAAAAAAAAATAGTACAAAATTCTGGCAATAAAATTGGCCATAATAAATATTTATATACAGAGAGAAATATAGAAATATATACATAGAGCATTTAATTCAAGTCAATTCGAGTGATAAATCTACAACTTCAGGATGCCAAAAATCGATCCGGAAACACAAAAATTACACGATGAAATCAATGGAATGATACAAAAATTCAAGGTGCCATATGGATATTGAAAAGAATATTGTAACAATTATAGCAAAATTTAGAAAATACGTTAGAGACAAAACTGATTGGAAAGACTTTTATGAATATAAATAAATATATACTGAAAGTTATTGAAATTGATTTGAAAAGTTGACTATGGAATATAGCAAGTCTTTCCAAATATTTCTAAGAGCTATTGTGTTGTTTGTACATATTATTTCTACTTAATTGGTTTTAAAAGGTTTCTTCGTTTCTTCTTCCAGTAATCAAGTATTTACGGAATTTAATATTTTTTTTAATACTTATATAAAAGTCACGCAATATGTTCTCAGTTGCCAGGGGCGTCTAATTACTTACATATAAAATATAGAATTTAATTTTCCTCTAAGACATAATCTCCTAAATTAGTTGGTCGTGAAATCGCCTTTCAAATTTTCATATGAAAATGGTTACCACAGATAATGAATTAACAAAATTATTAAAACTTAATAAAATCTATATTATCTATGGTTGTACCCTTCCCAGGTGTTGTGTCGTCTGTCCAGTCTTTGTTTTGAGCGTAACGCATTCAAAATCAATAAATAAAAAAAATAATGGAAGAGCAACTGGGGTGTTCGAAACATAAATAAATCAATATTAGGAAGCAAATAGTTTACAAGATTTTCTCTCTACAGACAAATGTAATTTTTTCATACACTTCTGAATAACTAAATGGTTTACATCATTAAGAAAAATAATACAATCAAACAATTTTTAGCCACTAAATAGATAACAACATTGAGAGATATAATGGCAACAATTAAAAATACACAAAATATGGACAAATTCAATACAAACGCAAATTCAATACAAATGATCATCGGATAACTTTGAAGTTAATAATACAAATTGGATACGCGTTTAGCTTATTTGTTAATAACAACGATCAATACATTTTAACAGCGTATTAAAGTGTCTGTACATAAGAATCTTGTAACAGTAAACTTTTGCATTTGTGTTATTCAGACGAAATTTGATTTGATTCTAATTATATTTTGACAATTTTCCTAAACAAAGAAATATTATTCTAATTAAATTAAAATTGGTTGAGGCGAAATCTGATTTGATTCAAATTAAATCTTGTTTACATGATTATTTGTTTGCTTCGGTCTGCCTTATGTCGGTCACCAGCTGCAAATTAACTGCTTGTTAGTTTTTTCTTGTGAAAAATTTTAAAAAGATGAGGCTTCAAATTCATTCAATTTGAGTTCTATCTGCACAAAAGCTCATAAAAGCATAAACAACTTTTAAATAACCAACATAAATTAAATATTTTATAGATTCGAGTTTGAAAGTCTTCTTCTGCAGCATTACGTGTTTTTGCCTTCTTATAGAACAGACAATAGGTTCCTCTCCTTGTGGATTCTATTCCTTCACCGTTCTCGATTGTCGCTCCTACCGCGAGCGTGAGATATGTGTTAACAATTTTCGTGCTGAAATAGTTAACGATAAAAGATTTCAGGAACGATAATTAGCAAATTTTTTTCTTACTCAATTTGTGGATTGGTTCATGCGGTTTGCAAGTCTGCAACCTCGACTCAACGGCATTGCGCACTTCATAAGGAAACTTAAATGGCTTCCCTCTGCCAACGGGGGGTGTGGTGTAGTCTAAGGTTCCTTCTATTTTTTTCTGTGGTAACAAAATGAGCCGAGTCCCGAGACTTATTTGAGACTTATATCTCAAATGGTTACTATTTTCAGTCATAGATGTAATTAAAATAAGTGAAAATAATGAAAGCAATTTCTTTAATACATTTTTTGTAACTCACATTTTACAGGACGATCAAAAGGCCAAAGCCGACTGTACGTTGCAGGAGAAATGCGGCGACATGGGCGATGTGCCCAAGTGTCGTTTTTCACCCAAAAAAATACTCAAGGGACACATCAACAAAGTGAATTCGGTGCATTTTGCAGGCGATTCGCGTCACTGCGTCACCGGCTCGCTGGATGGCAAACTGATTATATGGGATACGTGGACGGCTAATAAAGTGCAGGTGCGTGAAGGAATATTCCAGCTATGAACAAATTGGAAAATTATTAATAAATTAAGTTTAGTTAGTAAAATAAAGTAAATGTTAACTCACGCATCTGCTTTAATTTCCAGATCATACCGCTGCGTTCCGCCTGGGTGATGACCGTTGCCTTTTCGCCGTCGGGTAACTTTGTGGCTTGCGGCGGCATGGACAATCAGTGCACAGTTTACGATGTGAACAATCGCGATGCGTCCGGCGTGGCCAAGATGACGCGCGAGCTGCTCGGCTATGAGGGCTTCTTGAGTTCGTGTCGGTTTTTGGACGATGGCCACCTGATAACCGGTTCGGGCGATATGAAAATGTTGGTACAATAAATCAGAAACGTATTAAATAAAAAATTTGATGCATTCTACATTGTCTGCAGTTGCCATTGGGATCTGGAGAAGGGCGTCAAGACGATGGACTTTAATGGACATGCGGGCGACATTGCTGGTCTCTCGCTCTCGCCCGATATGAATACGTACATAACCGGTTCGGTGGATAAGACGGCCAAGTTGTGGGATGTACGTGAGGAGAAACACAAGCAAATGTTTTTCGGCCACGAGATGGATGTGAACTCGGTTTGCGTAAGTTGTACATGTCGAACTTTTGCTCCTTGTTGTGTTTACTAATTTTGGCTTGCAGTATCATCCCAATGGGCAGGCATTCGCTTCGGCCTCGGAGGATCAGACGGCACGCCTCTACGACATACGCTCCGATCAGCAGATTGCGCTGTATGAGCCGCCACAAAAGAATACAGGCTTCACTTCGTGTGGTCAGTGTGAATTCAAAGCACTTTGAGTTTTCGAAAATGCCTAAAATGTTTATTTTATCCATAGCTTTGTCCACCAGTGGCCGCTACTTGTTGTGTTCTGGCGTTGAGGGCAACATTCATGCCTGGGATACGATGAAAGTGCAACACAATGGTGGGTTACAGCCCGTTACGATCTCTTCAGTCTCAGTTTATAAGCAATTTGCTTCATATCTCTTGCAGCCATTCTCCATGGACATGAAAATCGCATTACTTGCATTAGTCTAACGCCGAATGGAATGTGCTTAGCCTCCACCAGCTGGGATCAGCAGGTGCGTCTGTGGCTCTAAAGGCAGCGGCAGCTAGCGCCGTACAGCTTTTTTCAACTTATAAAAATTGTAATATTTTGAATATCCGAAACGTACGTAAATGCTTAAAACTACCAAGAGCCTAATAAAAATATTAATAAAAATTTCTAAAATCTTTGTTTCTATGACACAGTGTCAATCTATAATTGTCGCTAGTTTCTCATATTTATTGAATAACTTTTAAATATTGGCAAATATTTAAAACTGAAATGCAAATACACAAAACAAATTCCACGCTACACAAGTCCTTAACTATCATTACCAACACTCGCCCTAATACATGGCCATCAGCTGTTCCAAATCCCTATTGAAGAACTGATTGGTCCAGTCGTTCTCCGGATTGTCCAAATGATTGTCAAAGTCGATTACATCGCGCATGGCACCACGCTCCATCAATTCGGATACCGCTTTCAGCGTGGTGCTCGACTGCTGCACTGTAAAGCTGGCCTTGGTCCAGCGATTACTATCGCCGCTGCAGGTGTACAACTTCAGCGCTGGCTGCTCCTGCTGCAGACACACCAACTTGTTGTCAATCACCGCAAAGCAGGCATTCTTGTAGTGCTCTTGTATTTTGTCGGCAATCTTGGCAGCGGGCGCCTTCTCAATGCTGTTGTCGTAGAAATTCTCCGCGGCCGCATAGTAGCCCGCCACGACCAGATTCTCTTGCTCGGCATAGGCATCCACCTGTGGACGCAACAACTTGTAGGGTACATTTCGCAACAGTTGCCAATTGCTCACCTGCATCAGTGCAATCTCCGACATGGGCGTGACATAGAGACATTGATGAAACAGCGGCACTGCATCCACCACCTGCACTACATTACCTTTGGGCAACTTCTCGGCCAGCAGCACGCCGTTCACAGCCAGGTGCGGATACTTGGCAGCGTGAAAGATCATCTTCGCATAAGCGCGCTCCGAAATCTTGTATTCACTCATTTTGCTGGCGTATTCGGGTTTTTCTCTTTCAGTAAATAGCGATTAACAAAAACACGTACTATTTTCTATGCTGGCTGCAGATAAATGAATTAAAATAAATTATGACAGCTGATGCGTTCGGAATGTGTGGTAATGCACAGCAAGCGTTGCCAACTACATGCAGCAAGAAGCAAATGTCAGATGGTAATGATTTGCGTTTTATGGGTGGAATTTTATTAATTTAAGCATTTATTCTTTCATTTATAAAATGAAAAGAAATTACAAAATTAATTAATAGAAAATGCAAAAAATAACTAGTTATATAGATACAAATAATATCAAAAAATAAAAACACAAAAATAGATTTAATATGAAATTACTTAAAAATGGTGTGGATCATGGAATTCGAAGAAAATGTATTCTTTTAAAAATAATAGATTTGAAAATAGTAAGAGGGTTAGAGAATTGTTATTTTATTCTCTCTATGCTAGTTTAAAATGCAGTTCAGCGAAATTTTGTTCAGAAATTATTTTCGAAATTGGTTTTTGTCAAATTGCAAAAAACCGCGACTTCTGAACAGAGTTTTCAAAGAGGTCGTGATGTATATTTGTTTGTCCTAGGTCTTAGTTTATTTTTTATTTATTTTTTTAAATTTAATCACAGTTTAAGCCACAAAGTTAAGCGTTGACAATAAAATGAAAAAACAGGAAAATAAAACGATAAGCAACATTCACTCTTTACTTGGTTTTATTAAAAGTCCTTTGCTTTCAAAATCGTTTTGCTGCCTTTAAAAATGTGTTTGTTTCAAATTTACCACTTGAAATATTTCAATACACCTGTAAAAAAGATTAAAACAAATGTTTATTGTTTTTTTAATTTTTCTGGATTTTATTTTTCTTTTAATTTTAAAACAGTTGCTTTTGTTTTAATTTCATTTCATTTTTTTCACATTTACAAAATTTCATTGTATTTCTTACTACAAAAATACTAACATAATTAAAAACGAATTTCAGCTGCTGTGATTTATTTGGCGCTTTTTGTGTTGTTGTAGAGGAAGTTTTGAAAATAGGAGATACAGGTACAAAGTGTGAAAGTGAGAGTCAAAGTACAAAATAGAGAGTTCGAAAAAGAATTTAAAAGAGATGAACAATAGAAAAGTAGACAGTATTAAGGAATAAGAAAGACTCATTAGGCAGACAAATTATACGAATAAGATATAGAAATATTGTAAGAGGAGTAGAGGGAGATGCAAGTGAGAAAGTCAGCAGCAAAAATAGAGATAGAGATGGAAATAATAACATTTGAAAGTAAAGAGTACTGAAAAGAGTGTACTTTAAAGCAGACAGAGAACAGCGTACAGTTTATAGCGTTAGACACAAAAACTAAGTCAGAGACAGACAGTCAGTGAGAGTAATTATAGACAGCAATAGCTGGCTTGAGGCGAGTTTGAAATGAAACATTTATAGTCAGTTGTAGTGGTTGAAATTTAGTGAAAATAGTGTAGCAGATAGAAAGACATAGAGTAAGAAAGAGACAACTATATAAATGAAAGTAAGTGTGAGAGCAGTAAGAGAGATGAGACTTTACACAGATGAGTATTGTCGACAGTTACAGTTCCGCATTGAATTAAACAAATTTCTCTGAAAACGTTTTCTCTTTGAAATTTTCCATCAACTTCTTCTTCGTTTCCGTTTTTCTTGTTTTCTTTTTAATAGATCAGACTCTCGGTGGAACTACTATGAGTTGCAATTTATATAGTTTAGGTTTTCTCTTTTATATATATATTTGTATATATATTTAGCAGAATTTGTAAAATTCCTTCCAGGCTTATAGCATAAATTACTACTTGTGGGCGTTGTTAGTTGTTGGCTTTTGTTTTGTGCTGTCTGCTGCATAACTTTCATTGTCTTTAGCTATAAAACTTAAACTGAGAAACCGTCGCCGGTCGGATCCAGAATCCATGGATAGTTGTTGGGGCACTCCATGCACGTGAACAGTCGCAGCGTCTCGCCGGGCAGTTCTCTGGTGGTGAGCGGACACGCGTTGGGCAGCGAGCAGTAGGGCTGACCCTTGACGTCGCACTTCTCCTTCCACTCCTGGAAGTCGCGCAGCGAGTTGAGCTCAGTGGGGTTCTGCATCCACTGGATCACCTGCAGATTGGTGACGAAGAACACGTCGTTGCGGCCGAGCATCTCCTCGATGAATTTGATCAGCTCGTCGCGGTACTCCTTCTTGGACTTGAGCCACGAGGCGTGGAAGTGCAGACCGAGCGGTGCGCGGTTGCTATTGTAGTGGCGATTGAAGTTGTGGCGCAGCAGACGCGCGAACTGGTCGCCGCTGGCGACGTTCGAGCACGAGTCCACCATGTGACAACCGGGCAGCGACTCGTCGAAGGTGGGGTCGTCACGACGATCCAGCTCGTTCATGACCATCTCCCAGACGGGATGGCTACGCGACGGGCAGTTGTGCGCGTTGCCGTTGCACTTGTGCGGCATGCGGAAGTACAGCGTGTAGGGCCAGATCGGCACGCGGCCCAGCGACGCGGTGATCGAGGCGTCGTACACGAAGAACTGATCGGACATCATCTCGAATTGCTTGTTGCCGCCGACGCGCAGGTAGGGCGCGCGCATGCCGATGATCGAGCCATCGGTGATGTTGGCGAAGCGTTCGATGATGAGACGAGCGCCGGCCATCTCGGCCAGCCAGTCGTCGTAGGTGCCGCCGGACCAGTAGTTGGGATCGTCCTTGTGCGTTAGCGAGAACACGGAGATCTCGTGGCCGCGTCGGTGCAGATCCTGTACAGCCGAGTAGTTGGTGTACTTGTGCGAAACGAAGAAGGTGCCCTTAATCGAGCAGCCGTTCGGGTTCTGGCGCTGACCGTTGAAGATGTCCTCGTACAGATCGATGTTGTCGACGTTGACGGCACCGTTGAAGGTGATGGTGATCATCTGAGGCACTTGCTGCGACTCAATGGAGCCGGGAATGCGCGTACCGTCCGCCGAGCAGAAACAATCGGGCAGGGCGCACTGGGTGGGATCGCATTCGGGCGCGCGATTCGGATCCTCATCGACAGCTGCGAGAGTGAGAAAGAGAGAGAGAGGGAGGTGTTATTATTGTTGGATTATAAATAGTTGAAGGATTGGAATGAAGAGAGAGAGAGAGAGAAATAGAGATAGAGAGAAAGAGAGATAGATGTACATATATGGTTATAAGGTTAAAGTATGATTTTTCTAATATTTTCTGAACTATATTCAGTAAGTTGAAAGCCTTAAACTATGTGCAACTTTTAATTAACTTTAATTTAATTAATAACAATTATATTCAGCATTTTTTTAAGTTTTTCTCACACTTTCTTAGTCACATCTCTTTCTCTCTCTTTCTATTTTAGAAGAAATATCTTAATTTGTTGTAATTTTTCATACTTACAGCAGGCATTCTCATCGGACTCATCCTTGCAGTCGGCCTTTCCGTTACAGAAGAGCTCCTTATCGAGGCACTCACCATCACCGCAGGACAGTTTGCCATCGGGACAGATGGGCTCATCAGTCTTGAGAATGGGTTTCACCTTGCGTGGCTCTAAGATGTTATGGAGAAAATAAATGATTAGTAATTGAAATGAGTCTTAGTCAAAAATGCGAATTAGTTGAGGCAGCATTTAGATTAATTACAAAACAAAAAAATTAGTTTAAATTTAAATATGCAAGTTTAGTAGAGCAGGAAAGAAGAAGAGTTTAGAAAAAATTATACAAAAAATGATATAGAACATGCAGAGAATATGAAAAGAAAGCATCTACTTCTTTGAGCTGTTTATAATTTTTATTTTCATAGTTTTCTTTAGGTTATTGCGTAGTACAGATTTTTTTGTTCGCAAGTGAACGAAATAGAGAAACATATAAAAGCAAGAAGAGAGAAAAGAAGTAAGAGAATATATAGATAATATAAAGGAAGTGAAAACAAAGACCTAGCACATGGTTTCTTTTATTCATTATCTCTTAAAAGTTATTCTTCCAAGTTACGCATAATTTTCCTGTTTTTTGAAGTTTTTGAAGCTGAGACTGTAAGACTGAGTTTGAAGTTAAAAGTCTGAAGGTTCTGAGCTGTCTTTCTACTTATTTATTGAGTTATTTTATGTATTACATGGTGCAACAGTGCTTTTGACCCATTCAAATGTTGATTGTGTCTCAGACTGTAAGACTAATTTTTGAGTTAATATTCTGCAGACTTGGAGGATTCTTTCTATTCTTTTCTATACTCGTAGGTAAGGTTAAAGAAAGGGAGTGTGCGTCATGCACTTTCACTCGGAGACCCCATTGGGCCCATTATGAATCCCTTCATTCTTAAAAATACCGGTATCCTTCTGCTTTCTTTGAGATAAGACAGACTTTGTAGCATATATTCTAAAGACTTAAGCCTTCTTTTCGACCCCGTAAGACTAATTTTTGAGTTAATATTCTGAAGACTGGGAGGATTCTTTCTTCTCTTTTTCATACACATATCTCTTCTTTTTTCTTTCGTAAGGTTTCATTTCTTTGAGATCAGATTATAAGACACACTTTCTAGCATATTTTTCAAAGACTTAAGCCTTCTTTTCGACCCCGTAAGACTAATTTTTGAGTTAATATTCTGCAGACTGGGAGGATTCTTTCTAAAATTTTTTACACTCATATCTTGTCTTTGAGCTCAGATTATAAGCCTTAACGCTCTTTGTAGCTTATATCCTAAAGACTTCGACCCTTCTTTTCGACCCCATAAGACTAATTTTTGAGTTAATATTCTGCACACTTGGAGGATTCTTTCTATTTTTTCTATACTCATATCTTTTTTTCTTTCGTAAGGTTTAATTTCTTTGAGCTTTGAGCAAAGCAAACGAATTGTCCTACACATTATCTCTAAAAAGTCATTCTCTCAGATCACGCATATCTTTTCTTTCTTAATTAGTTAATTAATTTCGTTAAGTCCAAATCATAAGCAACATTTTAAAGTTGATATTCTGCGTGCTTCGACCTTCCTTTCAATCCTTTTCTTAAGTTCAACATAGTTCTGTGAAAAATATAGAATCTGTAAGAAACTTCTTTCTTCTTCTTCCTACTTACGTTCTCTGAATGGTTAGCATCTCAGAGCCAACCTCATACCATCTCTTTCTTTCCTAATGCAACATTGAAAAGCATCAACAATGGGAATTTATTGTTGTTAGTAGCGCGATAACGCAATATACCAAAACCAAAGTTCCAATTTTGACAAACAAAAAAAAAACACATCAAATCCCCTTTCGATATATATTTACATATATTGGTATATACATTAACAGTTAACCAGCCAATTCAGGGTGTGAACGCATCACTTGATTATTTTGCAACATTTATGCTCCAATTACTCTACGTGCATTTATTTACCAAACAAAAAATTCCAGCAAGACCAAATTAATTTATTAAAAAACAAAAATGCAAACTTGCATATTGCAACAATTTTGATTCCTTTCATTACACCAAAACAAACCACAAAAAAAATCCGCTTAGAAACACTACGTTAAACAAGTCGTTTGTGTGTGGCGTGTCTACACGAAATTTGCACTTTGTACAATTTGGGTTATTTGGTAGCTCTAATGCAGTTTGTATTGTGTTTGTGTTTGTTGTTGTTGTGGTTTTTTTTTTAAACAATGTGTGTACGTAATATTGTGGCGGGGGACACTTACTTTCTTTCTCATTGCAGTTAGTTACTTTTGCCTTCCAGTCACAGGTTTGTTTACTAATATCGAAGGCCAAGCCGGAGGGGCACTGAATTTCTTTCAAACCCGACTTTGTACATCTATGAAACACAAAAAAAAAATGTTGTTTGTTTGCAGTATTGGAAACGGGTTTGTTGTCGTGTAGATACGAGTAGATGCTTGATTTTTGAAGGGTCACAAATCGAATCTGAATGCTGAATCATGTCGTAATGATTCGGTTCGGGTTTTTTGCTTTTCAATTTTAATTTCAATTCAATGATCTTATTTTAATGTTTTAAATTTAGTATAAATTTGATTATTTTTTTCAACAGTAGATATTTACTGTTACAAGAGTGTGTTTTGTGATTTTGGATTTGTGACAAACGTTCGGAGAATGAGTTGACTCGAGTTAGCGCGAAAAATGCCCGCTTTGACAGCACAGAACTTTGGTTTTTCCATATTTTCATATATGTTTGCATACATGTAGATATATAGTAGATAAATGTTTAGGAGAGATCGCAACCGTTTGTACAGTGGAAGTGATAGGAGAGCATAAGATAAACAGCAGGAAACACAGAAACATAGAAGTTGATGGTTAGTGACAATGTGTGGCGAGGAAAATCAAAACAAAACGAAATAAAAACCGTTTGAGTACCAAACAAAATAAAACAGCAATAAAACAGTGGGGGGGGTGGGTGGGGAAAAGTACGAGTAGTAGACGAATAAAATCATAAATAATCTCTAATAACGACAGCTTGGCGCCACGGACAGGGCTTAGGAGAGCACAACAACAAAACACACCACTGGAAATTAGAGACAAGGACACCGAGAGCGAGTGAGTGGATGCGGCTAATGGGGATTCGCCTTCGTTCTTGTGGCCATGGATGTCGGTATGGATGATGTGATTAGTTTGACCGGCGCGCGGTGCCTAAACATTTGGCACCGTTAATGCGGGGAGCGGGAAAATTTGACAGGAACTGACTGACGCAACCGGTGGAGGGCGGGTCGGGGTGCATTGGGGGTGTTTTGTAAGTACGAGTAGTTGATTGGGTAGCTGTGTGGGCCGTGTGTGCACTTACTCTCTAATTGATCGCAATTCTTAACATTCGATTTCCAGTTGCATGTCTGACTTAGGATATCGAACGCCAAACCGCCGGCGCATCGTATGCTTGCCAAGCGTGTGCTGCCATTTTCACCGGCATTGTCACATCTAAAACGTTTCGTTTCGTTTCAATTCGATTCATGTCGATTCGTTTGTATCGATTCAATGTTTGTTTGATTGTGTTTATTGTTCAGTTCATTGTTTGTTGATTCGTTTCAATAATAAAAGAAAATTACATTATTTTATTAAAGAACACAAATATGAAAAAAATATGCATGAACTCTATTTTTTGTTTGCAACTATTAACGAACTTTGAAAATCATTGCTTATGATGTGTAGCACTGATTTTCAGCACTTTTTGTTGTTGTGTTTGTAGTGTGATTGTGGGATTTCTTTTGAATGTGAATTTGGTTTTTTTGGTTGTGCGACGTCTTACCTGTACACTTCACGACAATCGCCCTCAGTGTCCAGACGGAAATATTCGTCGCCGGGTCTGTCGGTGCACACTTCCTCAACATCGACGCCTTCCAGTTTGTCTCTGGAATCCTGGCATGACGCTGAACATAGATGGGAATAAGAAAATATTTATATAGATTATTTTAAAAAATTACAACATGAAAAAAATTACAATTTAAAAAAAAAAGTCTATAAAAAATTAGAATTTTTTAAATACAATTCGAATTTTTTAGAAAATTTTCAATTTAGAATATAAAAAAATATTGTGTATAGAAAAATTTAAAATTTAAGAAAGGACTGGAAAAAATTAAATTAAATTAAAATTAATTAAATAAATGAATTAAATGAAAAACAGTTGTTAAATGCATTTTACGCTCTTGGTGTGTTTTTGTGACTGTCACAATAGTGTCACAAATTTGCCACATTTCTTTTTTCACATAAAATTAAAAACAATTTGGTTTAGAACAGAATTTGTGTCCCTTTAACCCTATTTTTATTGCTGTTACTTTGCAGCTGTATCACAATTTGTACGAAATATTTATTTATTCATTAATTTCAAATCAGTCAAACAAAATAGAAATTTGAACAGACCATCGATAAGAACAAGAATATAACAAAATAATATACATACTTAAATTAAAAAAAATTCAACAGGTTTTTACTGGGGAAATTTCCAATTCTAAATTTATCGATTTAGTCTTCTGTGTGGTTATGGCAATAATATCTCACTATAATTTTTTTAATTTTTGTTACCGGACCCTGTTTTATAGAGTGTTGTCATATCTCAGCAACCATATCGTTGTGGCTCTAATAATTACTTAAACACAAATATTTTTACTACAAATCGAATATCTCTTTATTAACATTTTTTGGAATTTAGTTAAGAAGACTAATTAAAAATTTCTCTTATTTTTTCTGTTTTTTCTCTCTTTACCATGAAATGATAAAACATTCAAAAAACGTGCATACTTCTCTTCTTTAAATTTAAATATTCTGTTTATTAATTTCGTATTATTCCTAAAACTTCAAACTATTCTAAGGACCAACAAAAAATTTATTGTTGAAACCATGGAGCGGTCACACATCCACAAAGTAGCACGTGACCATATGCCAACAAAATAGCGAAAGCGTTCAAAACGGCTAACATTCGTAGGCCATTTCATATACCCCTTTTTTGTTTTTGTAATAAAAATAAAATTCTGAATCTGCCGGCTTAGATTACGCATTTTTTTGTTTTTTTTTCTAAGCTTAACACTTTGGATCTGACTGTTTACATGGATCTGACGTGCTGCATGTCACCTCAGGCCCTGTTCAGCTTTCTTCGTTAAACAAATATATTTCCCGCAATTAATTAAAAACTCGTATTTTGTAAATTGGTTTTCCCCTTTCGACAGAAACAAAAGTTTTCATTAAGTGCCATAAAATTTTATGTCCATTATTATTTTTTCTAAACATTCGAATACCAAACTTTGTATTAATTTATAAATAGACTAATTCTGTATTTCATCGAAAGCTTTTTACATTGAATAAATGATTTTTTGTCTGCTCCACAGTCACGCTGTGTTAATGATTTGTCTGGCGCAATTGTTGGATAGACAACTCCAGGCTGAACGAAACTGAAAGGGGAAACAATGTTGAATTGTGGAGTTTATAGTAAGCGGCCAAAGAAGTTGTGGCCAAAGCAGAAAAAACAACCTAATAATGCCAATAAAAACTGGTTAGCGGCGCGCATGCGCCTACCTCACTGTCCATGGCTGTAAAGAGTAAAAGTTATGCGGCTGCTGGACCGACAACTCGCTATGGCTGGACCAACACAACTGGTTTCTGCCGCTTACCACTTATTGCATAAAGCCGATTAAGAAACCGACAACGCCGTAGGCGGTCCGACTTGTTTGTTGGTAGAAAACTTGTAGCTGCAAGCGTGCGTGGCTATTTTTTTTTGTTCGATTTAAATTTATTGTTAAGTTTATTTATGTAAATTTTAGCCTGGACCTATTGAAATCGAGTCAATGATGCGAAGCTGTGAAAAAACGCGGCTTGTAGCTGTTGGCATGGTCGACTTGTTGGCCGACTTGTTGCGCGTAATATGCAAATTGTTTTGGCTGCAAACTGGACTTTCGGCAAAGTGTAGTTGTTGCGGTTTAAATGTCATTTGTATAATAAAGAAGCTGCCAAGAAGTTGTCTGCATTTCATTTTCTTTTGTTTTATAAATTTGTAACTTATTAGCATGCAGAAATTTTGAATGTTGGTTAAATGAATACAAATTTAATGTGAAAAGTGACAGCGCACAAAAATTAGAAACTTGTTTTCGAAATAATCGAAGGTAACAATTTATTGGTTGGCATTAAGTGGAAGAAGTGAAGAAATATTATTACAGCTGAAAGCAAATCAAGTCAAAGTGAGAGTTAATTTGCTTTTGGGTGAAAAGTTTGTTCAAATGTTAGGCTGTCATTGGCCAATCTGACAACGGTTGGTTTGTGTAGTTCAATATTTAGGCAATAATAATCCACTGATAGCTATTACAAACAATTAAGCAGATCAGCTATTGAAATGACAAGCAATCACAGTTGTCACACAGGCATTAAAAAGTGTCACAATATTGTCAAAATGTCAATATAAAGAAATATAAATACAAATTATTTATTTATTTTATTTATTTATTTATTGAATTATTTGTACAGCTTAATATCATGGATCTTTAATGAGTACATCAACAATAATAATATTAATAATAATAATCAATAATTAAAAAAAAATGCATTTAAATTAATGTTGAACATTTGACATATGGCACTGAGTTATCATTTACAATTATTTTGGCTTAAGGTAACTTAATAGGGTTTCAAGTCAGTTACTAAGTCAAGTGAACCGCACCCTAAAAGCGGATTCTGCAAAAGTGAATTATTAAAAGACAAAAGCCACTTAAAAAATTAATACAACAAAATCAAAATTAAAAAAAAAACACATTGCGTATAAACATTTCACTAAAAAAATGTTAATGTTAAAACAGCGCAAGAAACCGGTGCCTGTAGCCATATTAAATTGGCCACAGAAAAAGCAGCTGAAAGAGCACAACAATGCCACATGACAGACAACAATCAAAATAAAAAATAAAACAAATGAAAAAAAAAGAAAACATTAAAAAAAATGCTAGAAAAAGTTGCAGCCAATACTTTAACATTGCATGTTGCTAATGATTTACTTATAATTTGCAATAACTGACAGCGTTTGGTTGTTGTTTCTTTCGAATACATAATGCCAGAAGTTGTCAACCTTGATTTTAGTTCACAACAATAAGAAGAACAAAAAAAAAACCAACCGCAACCTGAACAACAAAACAAGTCTTTGCAATTATTTTGCCATTTCTTGCTGTGTTTTGGTACACACACACACACACATACTTACTATACTCATTTCTACTTATATATGTACCTGTATATGTACCTTTATATTTACATATATTTGCTTTTTTTAACCATAATAAATTTGTTGTTGTTTAATTTTTGGTTCTTTGAAAAGTTCACATGGTTGTGGTTGTGGCTGCCATCATGAACGTCACAAATAATTAACCAGTGATTAATTTGATTTTGAATTTTGACATAATGCATGTAACGGTTGTTTAAAGTAAGTATTTGGTAATATCTTAAAATACGTTCATTTGTTCTGAAATACATTCATTCATTCGCATGAATTGGTGAAGCGCTGCATTTACATTGATTGTGTTGACATTTAAACTTTTGTGTTTTGCCTTTCAAATATCTACATATGTCATAATTTTATAATACAATAACAAATATACTACAGAAAATTGTGATTATTATGTGAGCTGATTTTGTTTTACATAGATTAGGTTATGTTCGGAAGGTGTGTATGGGAAACCCACACTTCCACTCGAAGTGATACTTAAACATCTATGAAGCAATGCCATTTTTTACTATCTTCTCGATTTGACTACTTTGAATTTAAATGTCTTCAGCGAGGTCTGATTGTCAAGGCAGTCTGTGATATGACCTACTCGTTGTTAATTCTCAATAAACATCAGTGAAGCAATAATGTTGTTTACTATAATTTCGATTCGAATGCTTTGAATTCTAATACCTTCGGTAAGGCCTGATTGTCAACGAAGTTAAAACTAAAGCTGTCGCAAATGAAAAAGAAAGAACTTCGTTAACTGAAAGAGAAAGAAAGTTCAACGAAAGTGTTACAAAATATTTATCTACTCTATCCCCAAAAATTCCAGTGAATGGCTGAAGACACGTCGAAACGAAATGCAATTTTTCGCTTCTCATTTCAGACTTTCTAGCTTATACAATGAGATAGAGACGGTAGTCATATACCATATGATGCTTGAACCGAACTGTCTTTTTGAAGTCAAGCTTCTTTATGAATGTTTTCATTGGTCGTTGTTTAGAAGAAACGACATGTGTCTCGACGAAATTCTTTCTGTATAGCCTGTAGATTTCTCGACTAGAGACTAGCTACAGTTCCTTTCTTTATCTTTTAAGTTGTCGGTAAATACTTGTATAGTAATGATAGCTGTGTGAAGGCAGTTGCAATAGAATATTGAAAAAGGATCTCGGTAATTCATTAAATGCATTAATATATTTTTTATATGCTATGTTAAGATTTAAAACTTAAATTCATAGATACATATGTAAGCAACAAAGATAGATGTATACATAAAAATAAAAATTGAAGATGACAAAAAAATGTAATTAAAATTTTTTATATAATTTTTGAAAAATAAACCTGTTTTTATTTTAAAAATTTAAAATTTAAGATAGATAAGACAAATAAGACAGATATGCATAAGCAACTAAGATAGACATAGATAGATATTTAAAAATAAAATTTAAAGATGACCAAAAATTTAATTTTTTTTTTTTAATTTAAAAATTTAAGCCATAAAAAATGATAATTTGAAATAATTTTATTTTATTATTATATTATCATTTGTAACTTTAATTTATGAAACATTTTTTAATTTTAACAAATTTAATTCTTTGCTAATTCTTTTAATTAAACCTTTTTTATTATTATTATTTAATATTTTATTTTTGAAAAGATTTCTAATTAATTTAATAAATAACTAATAAAATAAATAATTAATAAATAAATAATTAATAAATAAATAAAATAGTAAATGAAATAATCAATAATTTAATATTTAATAATAATAAAATAATTTATAATATAAATTAATAAAATAAAATAATTTAATAATAATAAAATTTAATAAAATAATAATTTAATTTTTGAATTTAAAAAATTTTGTTTTTAATTAAAAATATTTAAAAATTTTGGATTATTTTAATTCTTTCTGTTTTAATAAATTTAACTAATTATTTTTTATATAATTTAAAAAAAATAAAAATGTTATAAATTTCCAAAATTTGAACAATGAAAAAGTTTTATAATTTGACATAATTGTATTTTATTGCTATTATTTATTTCTTTATTTTATTAAACAATTTTTAAATTCAACAAATTTAATTTTGTTAATTTGTTTTTTTATTTAAATGTTTCTTTTATTGTTATTATTTATTATTTTATTTTTTAAACAATTTTTAAAATTAATAAATAATTTCTTTTTTCAATATAGTTTTTGAATTAAAAATATATTTTTTTAATTTTGGGTTATTTTAATTTTTTAGTTGCAATAAATTTAATTAAAAACTCTTTTATATATATTTTGCAAAATCAATTTTTTTTTAATTGTCTAAATTTGAACTCAATTTGAAGTCTCAATAATTGATTTTTATTATTTCTATTAGTATTTCTAGTATTTATTTCTTTATTTTATGAAACCATTTTTCAATTTAACAAATTAAATTTTTGTGTTAATTTTTTTCTGAATTAAAATTCATTGTTATTAATTTTTATAAATTATTATTTTTTAAATTTAATTTTTGAAATGAACTAAAAAAAAAATTTTTAATTTTTTTAATTCTGAATTTGTTCAGAATTTTTTAATTATGAAATTTTAAAACATAAAAAAATAAAAAAATAAATAAATAAAAAAATTAAAAAAATTAAAAAAAATTAAATAATATTAAAAAAATTACTAAATATTTAAACTTAAAGCTTGTATTTAACCAAACAAAATAGTGAAGTAAATACAGATAAAAAAATTGTTTATGTTATATGTATATTATAAAATGCAAATAAGTGTTAGTGTAACTAACAATAGCCAACAACTTTATGTCAAAGGTCATTCGGGCTAATAGGTAAACGCTTTTAAAAAATAAAAAAATATATTTATTATCAATTCCTCTACTTCAACTTCTTTCTCAATGTGTTCATGTTGCATTTCCGGTAACAAAAATGCATTAAATTTACTAATTTATTAACTAATATTTTATTACTATTCTAAAGTATTTTATTTTGATTACCTAACCTTCCTTTTTGTTTTGTTAATATTACTTTGAAAATGCAACAAATGAAAATGTATTCAAAAATTTTATTTTATTTATTATTATTTCCGGTAACAAATATGTATTAATTTTACTAATTTATAAATTATTATTTTATTATTTTATTACTATCCAAAAAGTTATTTAATTTTGATTACCTAACCTTCCTTTGTTTTTTTTTTGTTAATAATACTTTGAAAATGCAACAAATGAATATGTATTAAAAAATTTAATTTTATTTTTATGTGTTCAAAGCAAGTTTTGTTTTTGGTGCGTTTGTTTTTTCATGTAGTGGATATAAACAGGAAATTCGAGTGGCACAACAGGTGAGCGAATCTCTGTCAACGTGGCACACTGGCACATCATCTCCTCGTCATTGGCAACACATTTAGCCGCTTATACAACACCGTAATGTAACCGTAAAAAATTTGAATCATTTTAAATTTACTTCACACTTTCTTTCTGTCGGCTCACTGTGAAAAATTCCACACTTTCGCTACACTTAACATTTCTTTTACACTGTGCACACGCTGCTTCGTTTCCGCTAATACCATAGCAGCCAAGCTGTACAATGTTAACACTAAAACACCACAAATCAGTACTTTGCACTTCAAGTTTTAAACAATTTTCGAACAATCTTCTCAACTGTCAGCTGACTACAAAAATCATCATAACTGCTTAACTTAGAGCGTAAATTGCACTTTCAACTGCATAGTTCAACTTTCAATAGTTTAAAATTGGTGATTTTTTTTTCAAAAATTGAATTATTCCAAATATTACATTTACAAAAATGTGTATTTGTACTCACCCAGAGCGCAGCACAGCAAAAATATAGAAAAAATTGGCAACACACGCGCCATGTTGCGTATGTGCTTCCACTTAAACTAAACTGCAGGTGTAGAGATTTTTTTTGACAAAAGAAAATATGAAAAAAATGATTTTTTATTAATGAATATCAACACACAAAATCTGGTGAGAAATATGTATATTTATTTGTATGGAAAAATCCAAATCAAAGACTAACTTTTAAATGGAATTCAAGCCCGTGACTATGAAACGACGGCTCGAGTATTGGCTCGATACACAGCCACGCTTACACTAGGTGTTGGCCAGTGGCAACGAGTTCTATTTATCAAGACTGGCATTTCAGTGGGGTGCTGTGGTGAATTTCTTATTTCTGATGGCTTGGCTGGTTGGGACCAAAAAGAGCGAAAGCAAGAGCTGCTGCCAAGCAAAAGCCATGAACACCAAACCGGCCTCCAATGACTGGGGAAAGAGTGACTGAGAGAAGCCGACACAAACACAAAGTCGAAGTTGGGCTTAAGTGTGGTGAAGTGGTCAAGTAAACCAATGAAGTAGAGTGATGCAGTAAGTGGTAAAATGAAGTGTTAAAGTGGTTTAAAATAATAAAAAAAAGTTGTTTTTTTTTTAACCAAGCAAGAGCTGCAAAAGTAAATGGTTTTTATTTTAATAAATACAAGAAATTACATAAACCTTGTTGTTGACAAATGCACAAAAAAGTGCCAGAAGTATTAACCACAAAACAGAGAGAGAGCGAAACAGGCAGTGAGAGTGAGCGCAAACACTCGCTCAGCTACACTTCTGCGAAGTGTTATTGTTCAACCACTGACTACTTGTAGATTTCTGCATTAAAAATATAATTTGAAAAAAAAGTAGAATTTTTTTTATAAAATTTATTACCATGACAACACAGCTAATTTCAGTATTTCTTGTTATAGAAACGTGTTTTATAAAGGTAAATCACACAATTTCTCCAACTTGTAGCTATTGTTTTGCTTTAACCATTAGAAACTCACCACAGCTCAAAGAGACACTTCTTGCACCTACTACTCCACATTTCTACCGTTTTCTTTGTTCATACGCAAAATTCACCGCACAACAAGAAATTCAACACTCTTGCTTAAAAATTCAACACTCTTGCTTAAGTCCGTGTGGGGAAACAGCGCTAAGCTTTTGGCAATTTTACCAAACCAGCGCAAATAAAAGGAGCGCCTCTGCAGTAATTCACTCATACATTTGCGCCCATTTCAAAAGCATTTCAAGCATTACGCAGTAATTTAAAAATAGCCAATACGAACCCAACCATTGCGGTCTTTGTGCTCGTTTTGTGCTCTTTCAGGGCTTTCCAGTTTCTTTTCATCACTTCTTGTTGCTCTGCAGTTGAACTTTTTCGTAACAACCAATTCACCACAGTCGACAGGGGTAAAGCGAGAGACAACAAGTTTGTTGCTTGAAGTCTTTTGTGGAATATTGTGGAATCTGTGTTGTGGTGGTGGGAATAGCAAATATCGAATACAGCGCAACTATTCACCACCGATTGTGGTAATGCAAGGTTTTTCTTGTTAACGTGTGTATGGCAATGGTGTTATTGAATTTGTAATTTACTTATGGGGAAATTGGCTGGAGTGAGTTTTTGTTAATTATTTGCGGAATTTTTTTCTTTTAGTAAACAGCAAAGTTTTATGGCTTTTAAATGGGAAATGGTTGTTATTAAAAATTGCATATCATAAAAAAAAATGATTATATAATGCATTTGATAATAAATTATGATAAATTTATAAATTCATTAAAAAGTTCATAATTACATATTTAAAAATGTCAAAAAAAATATTAGAAAATACATTTGATAATAAAAAAATTAATAAACTTAGTAAAAAAATACAGATATTTTTACTTTCATTTTACGTAAGAAATAACAGAATTGAAATTTTTGGAATTTTATCCTTAAGATTAATCAAAGTAAATAAACCAGGAAATGTTAAGGTTAGTTTGAAGCTTAGTTTCCTATCAATTAGCAAAAACTATGCTCAGATAGTACAAAGAAGAAGGTAACCGATTCATTCTATCGCTTTCACTAATGGAATGCAGAGTCTTCATTGCCGTATTGACGGGACTCTGTTACTGAAACCGAGGCTTACGCAGACAAGATTCATATCACCGAATTCAAGAACATTGCTTTAGAAACATTATGGAGCACATTCTGTGCCTGTGCTTGGGTGTCTCGTGTTTTTCTAGGCTGAATGGAGTCCCTAGGTTAGGTTAGGTAATGGTGGCTGCCTCTATAAGAGACACACTCGGAGGCCCGAAAGGCCCATTGTGGTACCACATATATTTCACCCATTTTTTGAAATGTGTATGCAACACTGGAGTCCCTAAGTAGGACATAAAGTCTTTGCTGAAATTCACTAAAAATAAAGCATTCTCACCGATTATTTCTACACCGACTCATAACATTAGGGAACTTTTTCATTCTTTCTGATGATTGATTTAACGATTCGCAACGTTAAGGAACTTCTTCATTCTTATTTATGATTAATACAGCGACTCACAACGATAGAGAACTCTCTCTGTTATAGCTAGGGATCCAGCAGGATCTATACGTGGCTAACTTAGATTGTTATCTTTACCTAACCTAACCTACGTTGAAGTGGCAGCGTCCTGTAAGAAAGGACACTCAAGTAAGCTTGCTTTCGCAGTTAATTATGATACAACAATTAAAATAAACATAAGCATTCCGTTTTAATCTGGGTACCTTTCTAATACAAACAAACCTTAACTCAGTCTTACTTACCTAACTTGTCATAACAGCCCGTCATAGGGTTACAGCCCGCCACAAAGTTCCCTCCAGGCATCTCTACTTTGCTCGGGCCTTCTCGAGCTGGACGCCTGCAACTTGATCCTTCCACTGGATACATGCTCTTCTTCTTCACCGTAGACTTTCAACTACCGCGTCGAACATCTTTTCACTGCAACTACATCTTTCATACGGGAGACATGACCAAGTCAACGTAGCCGCTGTGTTGATTCGTTGCTCTACGTCCATGTCTTTAAACTGGTCATACAGCTTGTTTTTTGTTTGTATTCGATAATCGTTGCCAATATAAATAGGGCGAACAACTCAGTCAGATTAGTGAAGAATTGTGAGCCCAAAACTTTATACTGCTTCTGCCAAGTTTTAGTCATTGGCCCAAAATGGCAAATGATCTCTTTCACCTTCACAGAAATTCTTCAACATCTTACTGATAAAAGTCTTTTCACGTGCCTACCCATGATACAGTGACCCTGTAAGCACAGCGACTGATGAAACTAATGATGCGAAATAATAAAATTATGGCTAAGGTTAGATAAGCAGTTAACTGGGGCGTTTTATAATTAATGATCGCTCAGGTTTGTCTGACAATATTGCACCTAGATTCGCCTATCAACATCTATCGTGCAACCTTGAGGTAACAACGTTGATGATCCAGTTTAGCTGACGCAGAGACAGCGTTGACAACAAGAGACAAGAAAGGAAGATGCCACTAAGCAGCATGTCTAATCTAGCTATTACACCGTGCGACAGCATTTTTCACACCGAGAAAAATCTATATGTGTGTGAAACTATAGACCGAATATAGTAATACTGCGTACTCAGTTTTTAATTTCTACATTCTTTGTCCTTTTAAAAGGACTTCAAAATTTTGAATGGGATAAAAAATAAAAAAAAATAAAAAATACTTACCCTGGTTAGAATATGGCGATATGTATATCAAGTGAAAGAGGAAAGGCTCAAAAATTTAAATACAATTGTTTTTTTATCTATTTGTAAAAAAGGATATGAAAAAGGTCATTTTAAAATTTTAATTCTTTATATCCTTGAAAATTCATATAGAATTTTCTTGAAAAATAAGTATGTTAAAATCCAAAATCTCCTTGATCACTTGTCAAAATTTAATTACTCTAACTATATTGGTTCGAAAGTTATTAAAAAAAGGCGGAAGCTGCAATTCTAATGAAGTAAAAAAATTCGAATTTATTTGAGTATGAGTACTTTAAATAATAAAAAGATACAAAATCAATGAAGCGAGAATAATGACATTTTGACACGTGATCAAAGAGATTTTGGATTTTAACATACTTACTTTTCAAGAAAATTCTATATAAATTTTCAAGGATATAAAGGATTACAATTTTCAAAGGACCTTTTTCATATCCTCTTTCCCCAAATAGATAAAAAATCAATTTTATTTTCAAAAGACCTTTTTCATATCCTTTTTTCCAAATAGATAAAAAATTTATTTTATTTAAATTCTTGAGCCTTTCCTCATTCATTCACGAGTTTAAGTATTTTTTATATTTTTTTATTTTTTATCCCCTTCAAAATTTTTTGAAGTCTTTTTAAAAGGACAAGGGATATAGAAATGAAAAATTGAGTAAGCAGTATTACTCTGTTTGGTCTCAAGATTTTTTCCGGTGTGAAAATTTTTTTTTATTTTTGTCGCACGGTGTAATTTATGCTTTTTATTGAGAAATTTAGAAGATAGAGTTGTTGAGGAGACAGTTTAGGGGATTTGAATTTTGAGTTGTTGGATTTTTCGGGATTGTGAGGGATTTTTGGGAGATTTATGGATAATATAGGAACATTAATTGAACTGAAAGGAAAAGATCAGCTAAAAGGAAAAGATTTCAGAGTCAACGTGTGTTCTCAAAACCAGGAAATTTCTTCCTAGGAAATTCTAGAAAATTTCTTCCTAGATTTGAGGGAATTCTGGTCTCTTATTAGGAAATTTGAAACATTGAATTGTTGAGGAAAAAGTTTAAGACTTTTGAATTGTGTGTTGATGCATTTTTCGGGACTTTGGTGGAATTTTGGGAGATTTTTGCATAATGTAGTAACATTACTTGAACCGATTAGCTTCCAGGAATATGGAAAATATTTTGCAGTCAATCAGTGTTGCCAGATTACTAGATTTCTACTTAGATTTCGGACAATCGAGGAATTTATTAGGAATTTTAGGTTATAGAATTTGGACTTAGGAATTTCTGGTCTTTAGTGGATTTTTGGGAAATTTTTGTATAACGTAGTAACATCAATTGAACTGATTTGTTTTCAATTAGTTGGGAAAGATTTCGCATTTAACTAGTGTTGCCAGATAAGTAGATTTTCTTTTAGATTTTGGTGAATATACAGGGTGGACCATTTAAGATTTGGAAATTGAATCGGAATTATAAAAAAAAACTAATGAATATTTTTTGAAAATTCCTATTTTATTACAAAGCTTGGACTTTTCTATTTAAGAATGAAAAACGCCATTCGGTCAACCCAATTTTCAAGTACTTTTTCGATTGTTCCGGGTAGAATTTCCTGAATGGCAACTTCGATTTCATGTTTCACAGCTTCAATCGTCTCTGGATGGTTAGCGTAATACTTATCCTTTACGGCTCCCCACAAAAAAAGTCGGACTTAAATCGCAGTTCCGAGGCGGCCAATTGACTTAAAAATTTCGGCTGATTATTCGATTTTTGAAAACGATGCCCAAAAGTTCGATTGTTACGTGCCGGATGGTCAGGAGCCTTCAGTTCTTGGACCAATTGAATTTTGTAAGCCTTCATACCGAGATCTTTATGCAAAATTCTCATCAAAGAAGTGCGGGAAATGTTCAATTCCTGAAAGCGATGGCGAGTTGACGTTGATGGATGTTCACGCACATTTTCGGCTGAGTTGAAGGCCAATATTTTTTTTTGAAATTTTTTTTTTTTTAATTTCTTACAGTTTGGGTTGAAGACTCTCCACTTTGGAAGTAAGTTCTCAATATTTCCCAATTTTTTCAAGCGTAGAGCGTCCCATTTCGTAAATGTCAAACTTTTAACTAAATTATGAACACAAATTGAATGACATTTGGACTGCCATTCTCGAAATAAAGCGTAGTTCAAATTCCAAATCTTACATGGTCCACCCTGTATAAATAAAATATGTTGTATAAACTTTTCATCTATATAATTTTTACATACAACTGTAACTTTAACTCGATGCCGGAACTCGATACTATCTACAAGAATATGGTCTTGTTGTTGTTGTTTTTATAAATGTTACTGTCGCAACCAATGTAAAAGACAAAAACGAAATGATTTTTCAAAACTTGTCGTCCGTCTGTGCAGTCAATTTCAAATATTGCCGTCAATCGCCCTCATTGCCGTCGACGCTTTCAATCTAACAACCTTTCCATGCATTGTTGTTGTTGCTTCAGGTGCATATAAAGCAGTCGTTGTTGTTATTTTGTTGTTTTTTTTTTTTGTTACTGTAGTAGCGGTTATTATTGACGTCGCGACGTATTTACAGAAATTTCTTTGTCTTCTACGACTGCCGGCTACGTTGTATGTTTTCTTTTGCATTATTGCCGCAATTTGCATTGACAATTTGGAAAGGCGGCTATAATTTTGTGTTTTGTACTTACTTGCCACTTGTACTGAGTCACGTCAAGTTGACGTTGCGGTATAATGTTTGTCACTTCCTCAAGCTGAGCGGCAGCCACCCGTTGGCCATCAGCAATGACCGTGAAACGTTGTTGTTTTCCATACTTTTTACTTAATTATTATGTTTATTTTTATTGGTAAGTTTTACAAAATAGCCGCAAGATTTTCTACGTCAACTGCCTCACGGTCAGCTTGTCAATCGAATTCTGCGTAAATGTCGGCGCACGCGGCTTACAAGCGAGTGCGAGTATTTCTTTCACGCCAAAGTCGCGCAACGACTTCAAAGCCACCCGGCCATGTTTTCTTGAGAACATTTAAAAAGTCGCTTTCGGTTCATAAATTAAAATGAAATTAAGTACTTGGTGTATTATACATGCAGCATGTCGCTGGGCGCATGTTAAATGTCCATTTGCGGCTGCGCGACGCATCTTCACACACAACGTTGTACAATGTCTTTGTCTTAGTTTTTTTATTTTCACTCGCTGCCCTCGCTGCATACAAATCAGTTGCTATTTGATTTATTGTTGTTGTTGTTGTTATTGCCATTGGAATTGTATTGTTAAAAAAACTGTAATTTTCAAGCGAAAGAGTGTGTCCTGAATTTGTTCAAGTCAGAGCTGCGAGTGCGTAGGTACATGTGTTATGTTCCTTTCGCCATCAGTCACGTCTCACCTGCAACGCATCGCAATCAGATTTCGAATAAACGATGCGATGCGAGTTTGTCTCATAAAGTTGCTTTTTGTTGTTGCGCTACAGTTGGGCTATAAAGTTTGCTGTAGTTTGAGTTTGTTTGAGAAATATTTGAAAGTTAGGAAAATGTTTATAACTCGATCGATAGCTTCTCGAAATTTTGAAGGAAAATCTATGTCTCTCTCTTAGAAATCTTCGTCAGTATTGGCAAAAAAATATGACACTCCATTTTTACAAGCTTCTCTTAAGGCAAATTTTTCACCAGCAAAATCATTCGGCATGGACAGAAACAGGTTGTGTCAGGTACTTAGTGTCACATCCGGACCAGAAACTCCCGGAATTTCTGACTAACCCCTATCGATATGTGTGCTCTAGTTTTGTCCTCATGGAATATAATTCCTTTCTCCTCTCCTGGCCAAAGCTGGTGCCTAGCCTCTGGCTAAATCAGTGCTATGTTAACCCTTTCGGGACGGAGATTAATTTTGAAAACAAAAATATTCTTGGTAGAAATGTTCCCATGCTGTGAGAATTGGGGCTACAAAATTATGTTGCATACTTACCAATTCTGTAATCACCCTTTTACCCGGGACCATATAATTCGAATAATTATTTTGCGTGGATCAATAATCTGAATAATTATTTTGAATAATAATTTTGAGGGGCCTTAAAAATTTACTGGTTAAGTGATTCATTGATCCCACCTCAAGTTCAATTTTTTCCCTTTTTCTTCGTACTGAGGCTTCCAGGCCTCGACCTCTATCACACATTAAAATTTTAGCCCTCTGACTTTTCGCACTTATCAAAGAAAAACTGTAAAATATGGCGTATTTTCTCTTTGCCGTTGTCCATATTTGACACGCGCTCAAGCAAAACTAAGTCAAGTAATTACAAAACTGTTGATTAGACATGATTTAGTGCACGATTTTTCGATTTCGGTGATGAAGAACCTCACATTTCATGCAGTTTGTATTTGTATCTTTTTTGTATTTTTTGCACTCAAGAATGTTGCCGATCCCTGAAAAAATCATTCAAATCGGTTTAGTAGTTTCCGAGATATGATGAGATATGATATGACAAGTGGGCAGTCAGTTCCATGGTCAGTTTTGTATGGTAGCCCTCTTAACACTTGGAAATAGCGGGTTGGTATGTTTGAAAGAAACATTCGGAAGAGAAAATAAATCAGTGTCGGTCTTACATTTGACACATCTGGGGCCAACCTGGGAGCAGTTGGAGCCTATTTTATAAAAAGAATGATTTTGTATGGGAGCCCCATGAAGGGTTAAAGATAGGGTATACATATGTTTGAAAGAAATGTTCAGTAGAGACAACTAATGGGGGTCAGCCATAGATTTCAACCCTCTAAGAGCAACTTCTGAACAGTTGTGGAGAAATTTGTCGAATTTTTCTGCTTTTTTGTGAACTTTGACCTCAATGCGACGCCATTTGACCCCACTATAGCTCCAACATTTTTTGACTCATGTACTTTTTCACCAAACCGCATAAAATGAGAGGTTCTTAAGCATCGAGAAACCATTATTAAGAGCTTTCATATAACAACATAACTGTTGATGAGTTATTTTAGTACCAAATCTTAGTACGCAAATAGCGCCTCGAGTTCAGTAATGTCTGCAGAAGTTGCAGAGATCAAGAAGAAGTAGAAACGATGCAACACTTCTTGTGCCGCTGCCGGCTCTGCAGGAACACCGACTACGTATTCTGAGGTCAAGAGTCCTGACGGACCTGGATAGCGCGGAAAAAAATAGAAAATAGAAATGTCGGATCTGGTCTCCTTTACTAAGAAGTCGAACTGATTTGTCCCGTATTGAAACTGTTGTTTAGCTTCAGAACGATTTAAGAAGCGATTCACAGTGGGTCACTTTGGCCTCTTTCTACACTTCGCTACCTAACCTAATGACATCTTTGAGCCGCGCTCAAATAAAACTGAGCCAAGCAAGCACAAAACTTTCTGAGACGCTTTTTTAGTACGAAATCTTAACTTTCAAATGTCATTTAGTGTAACCCGATCGCAATTACACACTGCCAGATATAGATTACTAAAGCCACCTATTGAAAAAATAATGGATGTATTGTTATTAAAATTTATTTATTTATTTATTATTAATAATTACTATTATTTATAAATCTTTTGTACATATATGTCAATCTAAGAATCTAATTTAAAGATAATTAAAAATATAAAACATAACAAAATTCTAGTCAATGGTGCTCAAAGTTTCTACACTCGTAGGTGAGCACTTGTAGCTTTCTTTCCTATCTTTTGAGTCTTTGTTCTTTGCATGTGGTTAATCTTAATGGTTAGGCAATTTAAATATTTATTTTGTATGCCTGTCACAACAACACTACGCGACTAATCGGCAAGTCTTGTTCATTTGTTGATTGTTTATTTTTGGTTCTATGAAAGACTTGTTGTTTTAAAGGTTGTTCAACTCATAATTTAAGTTATTGAAGTAATGGTTTGTGAGAACATTTTAACACATTTTGTTTCTTAGATATTTATTTGTTGATCTATATATGTTATGTCATGTTAAATGTTATGTTTTTAGTTTAAAAACAACGAACTTTGCATTGAAGCAAGATTCATAAATTGTTCTTTAATGTAGTAAAATTGAATCGCTGATCCACAAACAATTCATGACTTTCCAAACAACAGTGAGCAAGTCATAGCAGAGATTCAACCAGTTACAATCGACAAATTTGTAAATGAGTTAAACTTTTGACTTAAAAAAAACTCTTAATTTATTAAAATGTAATTTACCACAAATTATGGCAGCCACTTATTCTTGAAATGACTCCACTTTTTCATCAAAAGCTGCTTTGTACCATTGCACCACTTGGCACAAAACCCACTTATAATTAACTGTAAACCGCAAAAGTTAATAATGGCTTTAACCATGAGTCATTGTCTGCTAATTTCAAAAGTATTAAACAAAAACAAAAATCTCTACACAAATTTCATTTATTGAATTTGGCCACAAAACAAAAATGAAGAGCGCCGTTATTAATTAACATCTTTAATTAATTGGCCATCAAAATGTTACCATCCACCAATTGAGCTGAGCCGTTCAATTATACAACTCGGCATGAAAGCCACAAAAAACACACACACACCACAACAATAACAACAAACAATGCAAACACAAAAAACATTTAAAATCTGTAGCATTAAATTGTATGCGTACATCATTAAAATGTTATCTATGAAAATGTTGTTGTTATATAATATTTGCGCATTAAAATGGCAAACAAAACGGAAATAAACACTGAATGCAACAAATTAAATAAATAAATAACAGTAAGCAAATAAAAACAAAAACAACGAGTACATCTCATCATTAATCATTGAAGTATTATTTAACTTAGTTATAATTAAAACAGTAACAACAAATGTAGCTGATTAGTGATTAGGTTGGTGTCCATTGCTGCGATGCCGCTGGCGTTTGGTTGGCTTTTGTTATGCTTTTACACTTCCGCAGTAAAAGATCATTAAACTGAAAGCGAAAACTGGCCGGCGTTGATTTTGAAAATGAAACTAATGACTGAAGATTGTAAAAGTGTAGTGGGAAGATATGCTTCAGGCGTGCTTTTTGGTTAGGTTGAGGTGATATCGATTCAGTTTAGAGCAGTTTAGTGTTTGCGGAAGAGCTCAACAAATCGACAAGTTGGTGAAAATGATTTGAAAAAATCAAATTATAATTAAAAATTTTTTTTTTTTTGAATTTTTCACGAAAGCAGGTTGGGTGTGTTTTCTAATGGCTTCTGTGTATCATTCTTAGCTTTTAAACAAAAAAGTGTGGGAATCGGAACCATTCTAGACTGGTACGAGTAAGAGTCTTTCTACTTAGCTGGCAAGCTTCCAGTTAATAATTCGTTAATGTTGAACATAAGGACGTGAATGCCGGAGCCTATAAAGACTCCTAGAGGAGTCAAAGTGAGTACCTATGAAAAAGGGTTGGGTTTGCTTCTGTCGAACATTCTTAGCTTTCACACAGAAAATTGTTGAGATTCGGTCCATTCTAGATTGGTAAGAGTCTTTCTACTTAGCTGGCAAGTTCCCAGTTGATAATCGGTTAGCGTTGAAGATGAGTATTTGAATGCCGGAGTCTATAAGGATTCCCAGAGACATTGGATCATGACGAGTAGGATCATTCTTCTCCAAAAAGCAGAACAATTTTGAAAGTTGGCACCCATGTGAAAAGGTTGAGTTTACTTTCTAACGAGTTTTGTCAAAGCTATATGAACGAGGAAGAGGAAGAAAACGTACTTCACCCCCTATGCACTTGTGGCACATTATCTAGAAGAAGGGAGACTCACTTGGGCAACTTCTTTTTCGTTAATTTAAGGAATCTAGTCAAAGGACTATACGCCACTGTACCTACCTACTCAAATTTTGTGCTTATTTTATAAAAATTCATAGACTTTCCCTCCTAAAAATTATATTAAAGTCAAAATATCTATAATCTGCACTAGTCTGCTACTTTTTGTCTTCAAAGACAATCAGCAAATAACGCTCGAAAATTACTCAATCCACTGTTCAATGAGTCAATTGCCTTTCAATAAATAATTTGCAATGCAATTCATGACAAAGAAGAATGTTGAGTGTAACGCAGAGAATAAGCACATTTTATAAATATTTGCAACATTGATATATAGAAAAACGCTTAAGCGATATTTCTACACACTTCCCGACCAATTGGCTGTGTCAACAACAGCCAACAACAACGAACAACGGCAACAATCTTAGCAACAAGAGGCACAACAAAACTTGCAAACGACATACCAAACTATGCACTAACGCCACAGTCGACAAATACAAATTACACGCAAAGATATATAAAAAGTCATTTCCATGCAGAAGGTGAACCAGTCGACGATGAAAACAACTACAACAACAATATTACAGTTTATCGTTGGTACTTTACTCCGTTGCTGATACTTTTCGATTGCAAATTTGTTTGTAAAGTATAAGCGAATTCCATGGATTGTTTCTAGAAAGAAAATAAATCTGAGCGTTACATATTTAACAATAAGTTTTACACTCTAAAAAAAACGATTTTATTCACAATGCAATAATCTAATGTCTGCGATTCGATGCAATTCAAAGAACAAATAAACAAGATTTTTAAAATATGACATTTTCTGATGACAACAATTACATCTTATTTAGTGCGTTGAAAAAGTACAACCTTTCTCGATTTCTAGTCAAAATTGCATTACATTTGGTTTACTGGACGCGCAGTTATGGCATCTGAAGTGAAAGTATGTTTGTGTCATCGATACAAAAATTATAATTAAGATTTGTTTTAAACTTGGTAAATATTTTATCGAAACAATTAAATTGATGCACAAAGTTTAAAGTGATGATTGTTTATCACGTGACAGAGTTCAGGATTGGCACACGTGATTTAAAAATGGTCGTTAGGACATAAATTATGGTCAGTGGCGCACACAGGGGAGGGGTTTTGGGGTTTAAACCCCCCGAAATATCTTTAAGTTAGTACATAAATTTAATTTATAACCGTCGTATATATATTCAATCATCAATAACACTACTCGACGCAAAAAATGCACCTAAAAAAGTGTTTTCTAGACTAACTTTGGGCGGCTGAACACGAAACTGAAGATCAAAAAATTTTTGTAAGAAGCGTTTTCGAAAAATCTTCGAAAAACCAGTTTTTTCCCTGTTGTTTCAGTTATGAGCACATATTTCGTAAACGAATCATCCGATTAACACAAGCTGTCCGTCGATCAGAAGATAATACCTTAGCTTTTCCAGTGATATAAAGGTTGTCCAAATCAGATGAGATTTGAAGAAATTACTTACGATGAAAGTTGTAAAAAAGTGAATTCTTCGACCATTTTCAAAAATCATAAATTTTTGAATGTTTTTTTTATAGACAAAATAAATTATCTCTTTTGGTTTTAAAATCTAAGATGAAAGATATGTATATTGTTTGTAAAAATATTAATAATGATAATAATAATTGACTGGCACGGGCTGTCGTGAGACTAAGGCCTAGCTTCCGGCAACCACCCGTGTTGTGCGTGTGAATTTGTACGCGGGTGGAAGGGACCTACAGTTTTATGCCGGTTCCGAACGGCAGGTTGGGAGCTTTTTCATGAGCAATTTTTTACTCTCAGAGGTTTGCCATTTCCAGCTGAGAGGACGGCCACCGAAAGAGAAAACTAGTTTTCCCGTAATTTTTT
Source organism: Melieria crassipennis (assembly GCA_963668005.1). Classification (NCBI taxonomy): domain Eukaryota; kingdom Metazoa; phylum Arthropoda; class Insecta; order Diptera; family Ulidiidae; genus Melieria; species Melieria crassipennis. Next base: position 77,354,213 of record OY764962.1, on the reverse strand, counting down.
TAGGTGTTATTACAGGCAGTATTTGAACCTGAGGTTGCTGCCTGCGACTCGCGGTCCAACGCACTAACCAACTGAGCCACGGCGGCTGCCGTGTAAAAATATTAAGCCTAACATTAATATAATCGAAAGAAAAATGACAAAGTTATGATGCACTGAGTGAAAACACCAACTTTACATTTATTACACAGTATTTTTTTTTTGCCGATACCCATCCAAATGTTGATATAGGCGTGAAACTAGAGGCATTTATAGTAACCTGGCATAGTCAGTTTTTCATTTTCATACACATTTCAAATATTTTTTTAAATATTTGTAGTTGCGCAATGTTGAAGATATGGGTATCAAATGAAGGATGAAAATTGTCTCCTTTTATCAGGAAGGATATATAGGTTAGGGTATTGATGAACATCGTTGACTCTAACTCCGACTTAGATCACTTCTTGTCGAAGAAGTTGTTGAAGCGGACCAGCTGTTGGGCTGTTTAGTCGCCTTGAGATCTTTCGTAATCATGAACTTATCTGCATTTGAGTACACTACTCGTTTTTTCAAGTAGCTCTTTGTGACTAATTCTTCACAACTTCCTTTTTTGTAAAGATTTAATTTAAAACTCACTTTTTTCGAGATCTCCAATACCGAAAACTGACTCATGGTGTCTGTAGTTGCCTTCTCCTACAAATTGTTAACACTAGAAAGACCTCAAGTTTTCCCTACCTACAGAGACTACATATTATATCGGCTGATATCTCGAAAACTACACATTGAATTTGGCTAATTGCAATTATAGAACCGTAACTGTAGAACTAATTGTAGAACCCAATTTAAACAAAAAAAAAGAAATAAAAAGTCATCAAAGCAAAAGTTGAAAGAAATACTAAAGAAAATACAGATATCTAAAAATGAAAAACCCACAAAATGTCCGCAATGGTCTTTCTAGTGTTAAACAATGTCAAAAATTTAAAGAATCAAAGTTGTATTAAATCTTAAAATATTGGCCACTGTACTGAAAAGAAGTGGTGAAAGATTTAAAAACTGCTGCAGATTTTTTAGTAGAAACAGTGACTTTTGACTACTTACTAAGTCAGTAAGAATATTCTTTTGTATAGAAGAAATTTGTACACTAGTTTAAAATTTCTAAATTTGTTTTGCTTAAAAACTAGGAATACCGAAGTAAGAAAAGAAAAACATTCAAGTGGAAGTTTTCATAGACAAAAAACGTTGAATTGAAACAATTAGATTTTTGTTATAAATTTTTACTAAATTGCAATAGCGATTGTTATAACACCAACGCCACCAATGGCAGCAGCAGCAACAACAACAACAACACAATTAACCAAGTATGCATTATAAATCAACGGCGACATTGCTGAAAAAATGCCACAGTTGCACCTTCAGGCGCGACGTTGTGCCCGCCGAGTCGGTCGATCTTATTTGACTCGATCGACTCTATTGGCAGCTGGCATCACTAACGCCAGCGCGGCAGTGGCCATTTGCAATTAAATGAAAATGCGTTGCATTGGTGTGAGTGCGAGTGTGTGTGTGTGTGTGGGTACCAGTTGCAGTTGCCGTTCAAGTCGCGCAATTTCAATTAAACACCAACAACAATATGCAATTTCGCACTTCACTGCGTGCTCGTTGCGCTGCTTTGCCGGTATGTTGTCGTCGTGTCGTTGGTGTTGTTGCAGTTGCTGCACGGCCAGCAATTTGCCATTTGATTAGCGGCAACGCGACATGCCGGGGCCAAAGGTGTTGCTGGCAGGTGGCGCACTCGATGACGGTTATTGGTGATGGCATTTGGAAATTATCGATTAATTGATTTGCATTTTCAGCGTTGCTGCGCATAGTTGCTGCTGCTGCGGCGCCACAAACACCAGACAAATCCATAGCCACAGACACTGACACAGACACAGACACAGACAGACAGCCTGGCTGGCAGCAAAAGAAGGCACCAACGATTGCACCGCAGCGCACTTGCAGAACCTTCTAAAAAACTGGTTTTAAGTGCATTGCAGGACATCCATTCCGCTGCATTCGTTGTCATTGATGTTGTTCTTGTTGTTGTGTTTGCAGTTGTTTTAATTGTTCGCTTCGATTTCGTGCAGTTAAGCATTGTTTTTATTTCGATTTATTTTTGCTCGATTGCTTGCTGCTTTTGTAGATATTTCAGCATTTAATGCGCCGCAAGTAGACGTCAATTGAATTGAAGCCATGCCATAGATAAACTTTAGTGTGGCTAATGATTTTGCCAACCTTGCACTCGTAGCCTTCCTGCACGCTTCAAATGGGTTTAAGGGGGAGGGTGAAGTGTTTCTTGTTGTAACGTGAACGTCGTAATTGTAATAATTCATCTGTCTTAATGACATTTGGTTTGTTCTTAAGTTTGTTTGTTCTTGAGAGTTAACAAAGTAATGTACGAGAATATATTTATGTCGGTACGTTTTCTACGTTGAGCTGCAGTTTGTTGAGGAATTTTCTTTTTACAAGATTTCAAAACATAGCTCAATGCATATAATTTAGTTACTATTTAACACTAGAACGCTCGGACAATCTAATCTTCTTTAACACTAGAAAGATCGCAAGTTTTTCATACCTAAAGACTACATATTATATCCACTGATATCTCTTAAAAGTACACATCAGATTTGGCTAATTATAATTGTAGAATTCTAATTGTAGAACTAATTGTAGAACGCGATAAAAAAATAAAAGTCATGAAAGCAAAAGTTTATAGAAATACTAAAGAAAATACAGATATTCAAAAATGAAAAACCGTAAAAATTACCGCAATGGTCTTTTTAGTATTGAAAATCCTGATGGTGGGTGACAAAAAAGTATCTCCGGTTTTTGGTTTTGCCATTTCCCATAATTATTAATGACTTTTTGCCATTTTTTGGGTAGTTTCATACTTCCCTCATTGCAGAATTTTATTTATTTATCGCTGAAAAACTTGGTCAAGTGAGTTTCAGCGACTCCTCAGTCGGTTAATTTGTTACCATTTAAAGAGTTTTGAAGGGACCAGAGCAAACTATAATCAGATGGTTCAAATCCGGGCTATACGGTGGGTGCATTAAAACTTTCCAACCAAAAACTTTCTTTAAAACTTTCTCGATTGCTTCATTTAGGCGTTCGAGTTGAGAGCAGTAAAGAACCGATTTAACCCTTGCACCCGACTGGGTGCAAATTTTAGCGTGAAATGTCAGCTTTCCAACATGTGTTCCTTTTGGCATCGGACCAGTGTTGCCAGATTTGTTGGTACCAACATCATCTTGAAACGAAAAACCGTAGATACTTTATATGACTCAATATTTACAAGTTTTTACTTGTACATTGAATTTCTTTATACATTCCTGCATAGATTTGAGGCTTCTTGCCTCGAAGCTTCATTGGAGCGCGGGTCTAGGCGCCAAACACTCTCAACATTTTAATATTTGTATTATTATTTTGTTTTGTTCGTCAGGTTGTCTGGACATGTCGGAACTTGTCGAAAGACACATTTAGGCCTCAAAATGGGCCCGTTGGTGAGACAAGCCAACTTGTTTTGTGGTTAAACCCCAAAAAGTCTCAGATTTTGATTGAACCGAGGGATCCTAGGGATTTTGACTAAACTGAGGATATCGAAGAGATCGAAAAAGAGAGATCATAGGGATTTCCATCTTCATCTGGGGAGAGTCAGGCAGTGGCAGAGAAGGCGACTCACTTCTTTCTTCTATTCGCTTAAAAACCACACGTTTATTCTCTTTCTCAGACCCCCAACAGTTCATCGTCATTGAAACGTCAACATTGAAACTTTAGTTGAAACGTTCATCATTTCTTCTGAAGCACTTAAACAAAAGATTGAAGGATTTGCAATACTGAAATTCGTGGAAAAAGCAATTTTGAGCGCTTGAATTAAAATTTTCTTAGTTGTTTGTTGTTTGTCTTCTTGGCCAAGTGTCACTTTTGCTCAAAGTAAACATTTAAAACCTCATGAAGGATGCTTCGAACAGCATTTAATGTCAACAGTAAATGAAAAAAAAAATTAAAAAAAAAACTTAACACCTAAAGTCGATTTTATAAAAATAGCACTTGTGCACTTTGAGGTGATATAATGTCGCATATGTGAAGAGTCGTCGATATTTTTACGGTGCGCATGGAAAAACTGGTTTGGCAGCAGTGAGGCCAAAAATAAAAAACTTCGAAAATGCAGAAAAGCGAAGCATCGAATTTTATTTGCTTGCACGAAATTCAAACCAAACAAAACGTTTACAAGTGGTTATTTTCTTTACAAGCGGCCGATTGCATAAGCCAAAAGAGTGGATATGAAAAAAAAACATACACATGTAATATTATATGTGAGTCTGTAGGAGTATGTATGTGTGCGTGCTTTGGGACCTTTTAGCTGGTGGAATTTCAAGTTGTTGAAGACGCAGGAATGTAAAATTTGCATAATTCCAACATTTTATTTTCAATTCTCGTTTTATTTTCTTTGAGTTTTGTTTGTTTTTAACGAAAATGAAAAAAATAAATACATTTTTATTAATAACAACTTTGAAAACAGAGAATTTCTTTGTAAAATGCTGCATAAACTGTGAAAATGACAAAGAAATAATTTTGTTGGTGAGTTCTTTTGCCACTTTAACAACAAATTTTGCTTGGAATCTGCTAAGAATGCTTTTCAGTAAAAGTGAACATTTCTCACTAATAAATGTGTTTCTTTGAAATGATTTATTCATGCTGCACAAACATGTTTAAATTATATGCAGCAACGATAATAACAACAAAAAAAAACAACAATGGCGATTTTCAAATCATTTCAAAAGGTTTATCCGCTTGCAGGCATCACGATTTATTTGTCGCTGATTAATGCAGGAAATCTGGCCGCGCTTTTCACGCCTCCAATGACAGGCAGAAGCCACTCCCCGCTCTGTCGCCCACCCAACGGTGCATTTGAAAGTGACATTTCAATTTGTGCCGACGTGTCGGTCTGGCATCGGCGAGTCAAACGTTCGATTGCATCGCCGACATCGTTAAAAGTTGATTTGAGGTTTGCTATTTTGTTGTTGTTTTTGTTGTTATGCATTTGTATATTTCTTCTTAGTATTTTTATTTTTAAATTGCAAATTTCTTGCAAAACACATTTTGTTTGCCATTTGCTAAGCAACGTTGAAATTTTTTGAATAACAATTTTGCAATTTTAACCTTCGCTGAACCTTTGAGAAAATACGAAAAACAAATACAATTCATTCAAATAATATTTTGTAAAGCTTTGTAATAGGTTATAAATTTTTTTTTAATATTTTAATATTGAAACAGATTTGTATTATATAATATGACAATTTTATAATAAAAACGACAAACAATTAGAAATAACAAAAAATTTAAGCAAATTATTAAAAATACTTACAAAATATATATTATATAGAAAAAAATGTTTTTAAAAAAATGTATGTGAAGAATAGAAAATATAATTAAAAAAGAAATTAATTAACTAATTCCAATTTTTAATTAAAAATAAATAATTATAATATAATTTACACTTGACTTCAATTTTAATCCATTAATCCATTTAAAATTTATTTACAAATTTTAATCTATTTCATGAGAATTCGAAAAAATGTCTGTAACAAAAAAAAGAATAATTTAATTTAAATAATTAAAAAAAAAAACAAATTAATTAAAATACTAATTACAATTTTTAATAAAAATAAATAATTATAATTCAATCTACATTTCACTTCATTTTGAGTTTTAATCCATTTAATTGCAAATACTTGTATTGTTTTGTATTGTATTTGTATTTTTAATCTATTTTATATTAAATTAAATATTAAAAAAGATTTTTTTTAATAAAAGAAATTTAAAAAAAATATTAAAAATAAAAAAAATTATTGATATTTGATTGATTGATATTTGTAGATTGAGTATATTAAAGTATATATTTTTATATTTCATTGTAAAGGGAATTCCACAGGGTACAATATACTAACAAACTTATTGTACCTTAGTAATGGATTTTTTCGAGAAAAAAATCCGTTAAAAAAAATTTTTATAAAAAAATGTTTTTTTCGCTTACAACTTTTTATTAGAACATACCACGTATCTCATGTTGCACATCAAAAGAATGGTATGCAAAATACCTTTCGTTTGATACCCATATCGTGTAAATCAGTTTACGTTTACGTTACGTTTACGTTTTTATGGGCGTTTCCCAGGCAAAATATTTAGTTTGTTAGATGCAGTCGGCCTCGATAGCTCAGCGGGTAGCGCGCTGGCTTCTCATACCGAGCGCCCCGGGTTCGATTCCTGGCTTGGGCTGGAAAAAACACTCATCTGCTTCTGTCGCTATCCACATGAAGGGAATGAGAATTACAAGAATCGTACAAGTGCGCTCTTGGCAGGCAATGGCAAAACCTCCAAGTGTGAAAGAAAAAACTGCCCATCGCCGTTCGGATTCGGCGTTAAACTGTAGGTCCGCTCCCCCTCCCTTTCCCCATCCGTTTGAAATGTGTGTTGTATCACATGTTGAAAAAACAGTGTTGCATACGCATTTCAAACGGGTGGAATCTGTGGTATCACAACGGGCCCATTAAGAGGCCTAAGTGTGTCTCATACAGAGGCAGCCACCTTAACCTAACCTAACCTAGATGCAGTAGCCAACTCTCTATATAAAAGCATTCTCATTTATTTTTTTCACGAGGGCTCGCTATACTGCATTTATGCCTAGACGAAAAATGGGGGTTTTTGGGACATTTTTGTCGAAAACACAGTTTGAATGTATTTTTTTTGCATTGGTGTCTTACGCAAATTTGTTGATCGTTAAAATATCTACAAACTTGCCGAAGACAGGAAAGCGATATTCAGAACGTTCGAACACTTAAGCGACGAACTCGACTGAAATGAGCAAAATTCAAAGTCGGATTTCTCATAAACTAGAGCCAATCCAGCCAAACGCCTGGTGGATATCAACTCAGTATACCTATAGAAAAGTCGCTCAGTAGGTCCCCCGCTTGTTACTTTTTTCGACTAGCACAGTGTAATTGTTTTAAATTTTTTATGAGCATTAAGAAAATTAACATAAAAATTGGATACCAAAAAATTAACTTCCAACGTCAATGTGCGCTGAAAATTTTAATTTCGATTACACAATTTTGTAAAATTTCATAATAATTACAAGAAACGTGCAAAATGCGAGTGAAATCAATAATCGAAAAAAGGTTATGCGAAGCGAAAAAAGGTAAATTGACGAACTAGTAGAAGTGGTAAAGATTGCGAAAATAAAATGCAATCGAAAAAATAAAATCACAATAAAATTGCAATAAACTTGAAGATGAATGAACGTAAGTGGAAGACGAAACAAGGCGACGCCTTGGTTCGACGCGATGCGATGCGACTGTGGCTTTGGTTTTGGCTGGTGAAAACGCCAACCAGTGAACTGGTGAACACTAACAAATTTAAATAAAAACGCAGTTGATAATAAGTAATGAAAAAAGCAGATGAAACGCCAAAAAATGCTGCAAAAAAATGAAAAATTAAAATAAAAAAGTAAAAAACAAATGGAAAAAAGTTGGCCGAAATGCATAACCACCAAAGTCAAATTGCATAAGAGGCGGCAAGGCGAGGTTATATGTATGTGTGTGTGTGTGTGTATGTGGCGACGCATGCGTGGCAAAATTAATGAGATGAACAAACGTCCACGCCAAACGAGACGCAGACAAAGAAGCAGCAGCCAAATCTGAAGGTAAACGTGCTGTTTCTTCGGCGCTGGTTGCACGCTGCTTTGGCTTTTGTTCGGCTCTGTCGGGGCGTGTTGAGGTGTTGACACCAACACAGCTCATTACACCATTGTTACGATTGTCATTAACGCCAATACAGCAACAACGATGTGGCAGCGATAAGCCGGAAATGAGCCACGATTTTCAAACTGAGAAGATTTGTCTTTGTAGTTGGAATAAGTTTAAAAGTTATGTATAAGCAGCTTGGTTTAATTTTAAAGTTCATAGGCTGGGTTGGATGATCTTTTTAAATTGCTTTAATTTTTTAAGTTTTTGAGACTGCATTCTGAACTAACAATTTTCCAATTGACTACAATAAGTGCCTAGTTTGAATTGCAAAAGGTCAAAGGCCGCTGATAGGAGTACAACACAGACTAATTGTTACTATTACAACAACAAGAGCAGCCGAAACAGTAAACAACTGCGAATAACAACAACAACAACAACAAACAACACAAACTTAGAGAAGGTGACATTTTGGCCGAAGCCAAAGCCGATTAATCGGTTGTGAGACTGACATTTGGCTAAAACCGAGGCTGGAGGTGAATAATTACAAAAAAAATTTGACCGAAAAATGTGAAAAATGTGGCCGAAGCCAATTATTAGCCGAATATGCTTTTTTCGGTCAATTATGAGCAAAGCCGAATAATCGGTAGGGTTGTAAACAAACTACAACGAACCATAGATGATTGCACCATTGGCTGACATTTGCCTTATTTCATTAAAATGCCATATCCCATGCTGCACACATACACATACACATACACACACACTTATGTACACTTGCATTTACAGTTTCAATATGTACTTACCCAATAAAAACTATAAAATCTGGTCCTTTGTAAGCTCCGAGGCCGGACATAAACTTCTACAAAGAATCCACTCGTGAAGGCTGTTTGAGACTGTAATTGGTCTAATGGGCGTGGCCGCATATGACTAACGTATTGAACTAGTCAAAACAGTTTCTTCACTTATTAAAGTTTTGCTATTAGTACGATTTGCTGTTCTTTAAATGCGAGCTTGTAACTACTCTTATTTGGCCCGAGCAAGGCCGGGTACTCGTTCAACCAATATCTTTATCTAACCCTTTTGCTACAGATTTTTACTGCGGATAGTTAACATTTTTAATCTATCGATTTAGTCTTTTGTAAGTTTATATCAACAACACCCCATACTAACTGTTTTACATTTTTGTTACCGAACCCTGTTTTTTAGAGTGTATAACATCTATCATGCCGTTCTGGCTGTAGTAACTAATATAACATAAAATTGTTTACGCATAACTAAAAATCGAATATTTCTTCTTTTACTTCAGCTAAAATGTCTTAAAAATATTAAAGTAAAAATTTATATAAAAATTCCCCAATTTTGTTTGCTTCTTCTTTATTTACTACTAGCAGAGCCCTGCGGCTTTGCACGCACGTTTGAAGTCAATAGGCCCAATAAATCAAGTTTCTTCATACAACACTGTATGCAATACAATCCATTCCTCCAGTCGAAGGGTGAGAGGGACCCAGTTTAATTGATCTGCCACATACAGTTCCAAAGTTACGCTAAAAAACTGAGTCATCAAACATTTTCCACGCCCCTTGTCCAACGCCCATCAAATTCTACCAGTAGAATGAATAGGACAAAATTTCAATGCTAACTTATTATTCCGAAGCTATTTCAGATTAAAGACTTGGGTTGTATGTGCGGTGCCATGCCCACTCATCCAATGCGCACACCATTCCTCCTGTCGAAGGACATGTATACATCGTAAGTCTGTGCCAAATGTAACAGATGTGTAACCTGTAGTTCCAAAGTTATTCAAAACATTTAGGTTGCTTGAAATGTGCCACGCCCCTTGTTCAACGCTCATGAAATTTTTCCATTGAAACGACATGTCTAAGTCATTACACTGTACCAAATTTCGATGCTGTCCGACTTATTATTCCAAAGAAATTCTAGGTATATTACAAATTTAGGTTGTATGGGAGGTGCCACGCCCACCGGTTGGATCGTATTCGCACTATGTGGTTTACCGTGATTTAATCAAGACAAGCATTCTGTGAAAGATACGGCTCAAACGGATGTCTAGTTTAAGAGTTTTAGTGTCGTGTGACCAACAGACATTTATTTTTATATATAGAAGTTAAGATATAACATTCAAGAAACGTGTATACTTCTCTGCTTTAAACTTAAATATTCAGTTTACTAATTTCGTATTTTTACTAGAACTTCAAATTATTTTAAGCATCAACAAAAAAATTATTCTTGAAACCATAGACGGCTCAGACGTCCACAAAGTAGCATGTTGCCATATGGCAACAAAATAGCGAAAGGGTTAAGTAATCATATGTGTAGGTCTCTGCAGCGCGTGGTGTTTTAAATCTTTCGCTGCTTAACAATAACTAAAACAATACTTTATTACAAAAAAATAGCACAAAAATTGCAGAAAATTGTAAAAACCCAACAATAACAAAATATTTAAAAAAAAACAATAAAAACTTTGATTTGGGTGTTACTCGCCTGGTTGGTTGGATGGCTGTGCGCCGCCGTTAATGAGCTGCCGAGTGTCTGTGGCAATAAATGCGATTATCGTGCGTGGTGTACCAACCAACTTGCCGACTGTTGTTGTTTTTGTTATTGTTGTTTTGCAAATTTGTTCAGTTGCATAAAAACCGAAAAAGTGTTAGTCACCAATAATAATAATAATTATTTTTATTTTTAGGAAATTTGTTTTGTTTTTTGTTTCTTTATAATTAAAAAAACAAAAAAAAACATTTAAAGTTTTCTGCGCATCATTTAAAAATGTCAGATGTTTTTTCTTAAATACAGCCACCGCCTGCAGTTCGCATTTTTATTGCCAAAGTACATTTTTTATTAATTTTGTTGTGCTAATTTTCGTATGTTGAACATTAATTACACAGGCAAACACCAATTATGGTGCGTCTGCACCTAGCAATGACATCAAATGTGATGTGTGCGATTATTTATTGTTGATTATTGTTGAAGTGTGGGGGTTTTGATGGTTCAAACCCCTTCAGAATATTTGTGAATTATAAATATTTTGTTTGGCACATAGGGTTTTAAGTGCCATTGTACTCAAATATTGTGTACGGAACCCTCTCAAAATTTAATCATGTGTACGCCACTGTGTGTAGGTGTGTAATATGTATAGTTGGAATGTGTTGTTGTGTTTAGGTGGGTGGCAGCTAACAAATATTTAGTTGCGTGCTGTCACATAGGAAATAAATGTTGTATGTATTTATTCAGTTTGTAGAATGTGACTCGACAGTTGAGAAATGTGTTTTTTGTAATTTTAAAGTAATGATAAATGCTCGTTTGAGCTTGAGCTGAAGCAAATAATGTTCACTAAGACCTTTTTGTTTATAGCTACATATATTAATTATTTGATTGAATATTTTTTTATTTTTTTCAGTTTTGAAAGATGAAAGACGTATTAGCAATCAATTAGACTTAAATATAAACAGGCAAGTTGGATTTGAGAGAGGAAATTAACACTGGTTTAAGGACAGACAGGTCAGGTTAGGACATGAAGAAGGCCGATAGCGCTAGGACTCGAGGAATAGGTGCGTTACGACCATAGCTCGTCCTAGAGAACTCAACAAAGAAAGGGGAAACGTGTCTAAGGGAACAAGTATTCACCAAATTTATTCATGAAATTTATTTTGCTTAGAAGAATAGGAAAGTCAATGAATTCATTGATTATATAGAAAACATAAGACTTGGAAATGCAGTGGCGCCCACAAGGGGGGATTGAAACCCTCCAAACACAAAAATTGCGAATGTTGTTTGCAAAAGCTCCCCCAAAAATAAAATCCTGTGTTCGCCACTGTGAAAATGATCGACCTTTTAGTTTCTAGGGATTTAAGATTCAACAGTAGACAGCGAGACCTGTTAGAAGGAAGGGGCTCAGAAAAATTAAGAGAGCAAAGAGCAAACTTAGCTAAAGTTCACTGTATGCTTGCTTGTGATAGTCTTCTAAGCTCAAAAGGGTTCCATGAGTAAGCGAACTTCAGTTCAATTGATTGTGGAATCATAATCATAATGGACCTTTATGGCCCAAGTGGGCTCCGCTTTAGGAAAGCCATTCCCACCTACCTACCTACACTTCTAGTTAGTCTTCGTAATCATATAATCACAAAGAATTAGAATATCCTTGCCTGCATTATTTGACCTTTTTCCAAAAATGCAAATATAGTTTCAATTTATAGCATAATCGCATAGAATTAAGTTCGATCTTTAGTTGTCGTTTAAATGCCAACAACAAATTATTTCAACATTCTGTTTTAGTTTGAGATATGAATTTAATAATCCTATACATTACACTGTGCTACAAAATTCTGCTTTTGGCTTCATACTTTAACCTTCAAGCGGTGGCGCGGCATCGAATCGAACGCATTTGATACATTTTTTACTTAAAAATTGTAAATAATCTATCAACAAGTACGGGTGTACTTACTGATGTTAGAAGCTGGGCGTGGCCGAAGGCAGCGGTCGAACACAAATCGAAATAGTAAATTTTAATCGGGCTTAGTTAGAGCGCGACAGCTTGAAGGGTTAAACAATGACGAGCATTCTGTTAGTCGCGAGTAGCAGTTCTTAATTTTAAAGAAAACACGAATAAGAATAAAAGTACCTATATAGAATATGTAATGGATACAGTAGCGCTCACAGGATTTCATTTTGGGGTGGTTTTTTGCCTTCAACTTTTGAGCCGAATACCATTTGAAACCATATTTTTCATGAGCAATTTTTGTGTTTGGGGATTAATAAATATATTTCCATGCAGTGGCGCACACAGGGGTTTCAAACCCCCAACCACAAAAATTTCTGTTACAAAATATGGATTGGAATGGTATTAAACTCAAAAGTTGTACGCACTGTTTCCATCCATGAAACCAAATCTTTATTTTAAATTTTAATGATTTTTAATTAAAAAAATTAATTTATATAATAAATATGTCTTCTCGTTTTACTCTCAAAATCTGCATTCAAATTGTCATTGACGTCAACTTTTGTTGCACAGTGTCAAAGCTGCAAATTATGCAATTTTTGAACTCTTCAATTAAATGCAAAACTAATGAAAAACTGGAACTTGGTGTTGAATTAACAGATACCAAAAATAACAGGAAAAAGTATCAAACCATAGAAAAATCGAATTAAACCGTAAATATTAATGAAATAATAATTAATTAAAGTTATAATGTCAAATCTGACACTTTGACAACGGTGCACAAATTATGCTGAAATGTTGTCGGTCACTGGACAGAAATGAGCACAAACTATAAATAAATAAAAATTAGATAATATTTTGCATAAAATCAACTTGAATGCAAACTTGGCTAAACCGATTAAATAATAAAGAGTGATGCAATATACATTGAAACAAAACAAAATAAACATAATTAGTTTAAAATCAATTTAATGAATTTTACTAAAAAAAAATCAGAAACATGAATGATAAATATTTTAAAATAGGTAACAAAAATTATAAGAATTAAATGGAGCTTTAGAAATGTTTTTGCTGTAGTTAGTGTTTCTTTTAAAATAGAAAAGAAAAGAAACATTGATCAGTGGTTTTTGAGTTGAACTGCGCGCTTGAGGGCGACAGCACTTTTGACCCATTCAAAAATGAATAAAGATGAGGAGCTGGAGATCTTTCATGGTAATCTGGCATACTTTTCGATGGTTCTTCGATGGACTTGTGGAACAATAAACAATTTCTACGACAAGCCCAAATGGATCCCAAAATATGGCATCTGGATCTACAGGGAACCCAACAGATAGGTAAAAGCACCAGATTCTAATATGAAGGGAATCATAATGAACCCAAAAGGGTCCCCGAGTGGAAGTGCATGGCACACAGACCCCTTCTATAACCTACCCTAACGCGACTGGGTATACTCAGTTTAAATTTTTTAATCCGATGTCATTTCATAGGAACTTTATAATTGTAAGGAGTCCATTTCCATCCATTTCAAAGAATTTATTTAAATATTTGCGTTTGCTTACTAATATAGATGTGGGTATCAAATGAAAGAGGAACATGTTGGACTTTTGAATACATTTATTCTGAACTTCCGAACATCACAATGGGTCTCAAAGACCTGTGAACATACTAGTCGAGCAATTAGCCAGCTGCCGGTTAAATCTTTAGGTTTAAAATATGTAATAAATGTTTTTCAAAAATGTATTTTGACAGTATAAGTACTAACTTACTTCCTTACTTTGCTGGTCATCACGACTCGTTTCAAGGTTTCAGCCTGACGCAATACGGTTCTCCAGGCACCTCTGGCTTGAGCCTTCCCCTGTCTCAGTGTCTCAGCGGTATTGTTGCTGTCCATCCTCACAACATGGCCAAGGCGGCGCAGACGCTGTGAGCTAATATTCTGGACAAGGTCAATGTCGCAGTAAAGTTCATACAACTCCTAGTTAGTCCAGATGCGATAGTTGTCTTCCTCGAATACTTCCAAGGAGGTCTCAGCCATTTGATTTTAAAGGCATTCTTTTGAAAAACAAAAATAGATTTTTCGGATCACAGTCTGCAGTGAAAAAGCTCCGAAATCATTGTACCACATTGGTCTCTAAACGATCTCTTTCTCTCCCATGTCGTCTCCCACGCGTAGAGAACCAAAGATCTTGCGAAGAACTTTTCTCTCGAATACTATAAAGGCAACTTCATTGAATTGATTTTGAAGGCATTCTTTTGGAAAAAAGTACAGTTTTCGGATCTCAGTCTGCAGTAGAAAAGCTCCGAAATCATTATACCACATTGGCCTTTAAACGATCTCTTTCTCTCCCACGTCATCTCCCACGCGTAGAGAACCAAAGATCATGGGAAGAACTTTTCTCTCGAATACTATAAAGGCAACTTCATTGAATTGATTTTGAAGGCATTCTTTTGGAAAAAAGTACAGTTTTCGGATCTCAGTCTGCAGTAGAAAAGCTCCGAAATCATTATACCACATTGGCCTTTAAACGATCTCTTTCTCTCCCACGTCATCTCCCACGCGTAGAGAACCAAAGATCATGGGAAGAACTTTTCTCTCGAATACTACAAAGGCAACCTCATTGAATTAATTTTGAAGGCATTCTTTTGGAAAAAAAATTTATTTTTGGGATCTTAGTCTGCAGTAAAAAAGCTCCGAAATCATTGTACCACATTGGCCTTTAAAAGATCTCTTTCTCTCTTAGTAAAAAAGCTCTGAAATTGTGATACCACATTGGCCTTTAAACGATCTCTTTCTCTTAGCTGCAGGAAACTAGGCCTTAGTCCATCATTGGATGTTGGTTTTTGCATTATTCTTTTTCTCGACCTACCAATTTATCGAAAATCGAATTTCATCACCCTGTATTATGCAAGAAAAGCAGAGAAAATTATGCCAAGAAAACCCTGGACCACATTTTTTGCCCTGTTCGAGACTACGATTTACTTACTTAGGGGCTCCATTCTTTTCTGGGCTAGTAAAGGTCCCCAAGAATGACATCGCACATTCTCACCGAGCACTTTTACGTCGATACCCAACACTAGGGATCTCTAACTGGTATCGCTAGGGACCCAATAGGGTCTAAGCGTGGTCAGCTTACCTTACCTAACCTAACTTTACCCTGTATTATGAGCATAGGTCTCCAAAACATTGCTTCACTTAATTATAATCGCACTCAATGAATTTTCATATACAAAACAGTAACAAAAAAACAATAAAAAAACTAAAAATCAAAACAGCAAACTGACACTGAACTGTTTTCGTGACCAAACAAGCTACTCGAATTGGCCAATGTTGCTTTGCATTGACGTCAAAGTTGACATTTTTGACATTTGTGCGGTTACGCTTAACGCAGCGCTTCGTTGGTCTGTGAAGAGCGTTGGTGGCTCTGATAAATATTAGTGCGCCGCTATTTTTGTATTTGCCTTGGCGTTTGGCAATCAATACGGCGACGCGTGCGTACGGTTGCGACTGCTTAGCGGTGCGCTGCAGTTGTGATCGAGTGTAGTTCACTTACCTCGTTGTTTACTTGAGAAACAGCGCAATGTTTGCATTCGAGCTGAAAGTAAAAGTTTCTCATGCTTTGTGCAATGTGCGCGTCCAGCTGTGCAGTCAGCGAAGCGGCATTTCCCCGGCCACATCCGTTTGGCGGCACGCATTGCAGTGCGAAAAGTTATCAAACCGCAACCGCATACCTGACGAGGTGTAAAAATGCCAAATAAACGGAGAAGCGAAAACAAATTTGTGTAAAAAAACAGAGACAGCGATATGCTAAAATTAATTACAGTCTTGGATTTTTTTTGGCCGCACGAAGCTGGTGGGCCTTGATATCTATTAGCGGCAGCTAATCAATTCGAATTGAGTACAGTTGTAATTTATTATGGTTGTTATTGTTGCACGCGTTTCTTGTGTTCGTGCCAGTGCGCATGCGGCATCAGTTGTGTGAGCAGTTGTGTTAGAAAACTTAAGTAGTGGTTACAAAATTTCTATGTTGTGAAGAGGTTTGAAAATAGAAAAATATTGAATGTTTAAGTAATGACGGAAGGAAGGAAGGAAGGAATGACGGAACAAAATAAAGAATAAGATGGTTGTAAGAAATATGTAATAATCGAATTCAATTATTACATTGTCTAATCAGCCTTCCCTACTAAGGTTAGGTTAGGTTAGATTACACTACTTGACACGAAAAATGCACTTGAAAACAAAAGTGTTTTCTAGTCTATCTTTGGACCGCTGAACACGAAACTGAAAATCCAAAAATTTTTTTAAAAAGCGTTTTTGAAAAATCTTTGAAAACCCAGTTTTTCCCCTGTTGTTTCAGTTATGAGCTCATATCTCGTAAAGGAATCATACGACGACAGAAGATAATACCTTAAGGTAAGGTCCCACGATTGCCGCAATGCGTAGCAATTTTACGCATTTTTAAAAAACTCAAATGCCAATCGTGTGAACTCGATTCGGTTTCGGCGCAAATGTCAAAAATATTCGATCTGTCTCCTGTTGCGCCGAACGAAATCGGTACTGTAGCGTCAATCGTGTGAACAGTTGAAGCCAGACAAAAAAAATTAAAAATTGAGCCGAATTTTGTCGGCAACTCGAGCACCAACCATAGCGGCCGACAAATTTTGTCGGTGCTTTGACATTTTTTGAGAATGTATTTCAATTTTTGTTTCGATTCGGGCAATCGTGTGACCTACCTATGAAATCGTTCGGTGCGATATTTCTGTTCGTTAGGTTGAGTCGAACAAAATTTGTCGCAATTGGGGCAATCGTGTGATCCAAATAAAAAACGTTTTGCTCAATTGACAAGTTCTGCGTAGTCAATTCCCGACCAGATCGGGCTATGATCGGCGCATTTGCGGCAATCGTGGGACCTTAGCTTTAGGCTTTCCAGCGATATATAAGTTGTCCAAAACATGAGATTTTGTGAAAGTTAAAAAAAAATAATTTTTCTTCCGTTTTTAAAAATTAATAATTTTCGAATGATATTTTTTTTATGGATAAAATAAATTATCTCCCCTGAATTTAAAATCTGAAATAAAATATATATTTATTTATTATATTTTTATGTGTTATTATATTTATATATATTTGTTTATTAAGCCTAACATCAGTAGAATCGAAAGAAAAATGACAAAGTTATGAAGCACTGAGTGAAACCACCAACTTTATTACACTGTGCAACAAAAAAAAATTTTTTTGTGGAGACCCATTCAACTGTTGATATGAGCGTGAAACTAGAGATCAATTATAGTAACCTGGCATAGTCAGTTTTTCAATTTTATAATCCGATGTCCTTTTAAAAGTACTTTAAAATTTTAAGGAAAAACACATTTCAAATATTTTTTTAAAATATTGTTAGTTATTGCAATGATGAAGATATGGGTATCAGATGAAAGAGAAAAATTTTCTCCTTTTAAAAAAATGTTCTATTTTGAACTTTCAGGACCAAAATATAATGGAATTTAGATGTATGAATCTACAGGCTGAGATCCCAAACATGCATATTTTCCTTTCCCGACCTATGGAAATGCTTTTTTAAAAAAATGTTTGGTTTTTAGTCCAAAAATTACTTTTGTTGAGTAGTGTTATAGAAGGGATGTGTTAGGCATACACTTCCACTTGCAGACCCTGCTGGGTCCATTGTGATTCTTTTCATTTTAGAATTCAGTACCCTTTCCTATCTATTGAGTTTCCTATAGATTCAGACGGGATCTTATGGGGACCATTTGTTCTTGGCGATTGCGTAGATCTGTGATCTGTGCATAAACTATTTGTGCAAGACCAGCGAGGAACCTGGCCCAAAAAGTCCGGAGTCCTCGGTCCTATATTGATGGACAGTTCGTTACAAATTCTGAACAGTGAAGTGGAAGCTCTTTATGAACAATTTTTCTGTCAGTTTAGCTATAGAGACTCCCATATTATTTGATTGCCTAATATTAATGAACTATTAATTAATATTAAAGAAATGTTTTACCCGAAGTGGACTTGAAGGACCCCATATGGTCTCTATTCGATTAGGGCGTCTCGTTAATGCACTAAGCTCCCACCCCAGAGGACGTGGGATTGATTCACACTTTAGGCTTTGCTTTCACATTTTTTGAAACATTAAAATTGTTCTTTTTTTTAATTATTTCCCAACCCATTAACCCCTTCGCTATTTTCTGCCATATGCAACATGCTATTTTGTGGACTTCTGGGCCGTCTTTGATTTCAAAACGAAATTTTTTTATTGGTCCTTAGAATAGTTTGAAGTTTTAGTAAAAATACAATATTAATAAACTTAATATTAAAAAAAAAAATTAAAAAAAAAATGAAAGAAGAACTATGAAGAATTAAACAATGCTGCATACTCACATATTTTTATCTTTTATCCGGTATTCGATTGAATATTTTGATTAATTGTTTTGAGGAATATTAAAAACTTGGTGGGACGCATTATCCCAGTAGCCCTGAAAGGGTTAATAATGGTATGCAATGATATTTAATCGCCAAATACCCACACAGCATTCTTTATGTTTCTCCATCTACACGTGTAGCCATTTGAAATCTTGACTCCACTTCTTGTCAATAAAATAAAATTATGTAAATATTTTTATGTACTGTTTTCGTCAAGAATTTCCATAATGTTCCAGCAATCAAATTGCTTATTTAATTCCGAGCAAATGTTATAGTTCAATGTTTCCAATTACAGAGGCGAATAGTTCATTTGCCATTTGCGCTACGCATACAAAATGGACATAAATTGAAAAAAACCGATATACAAAAATGACTTGAAATTATAATTAGGCCATTTCGAATGCGGTCATGCCCAAAAATTAACAAACGAATAGGTTTGACCAGAATACCGCTAACAATTATGGTAAGAAATTTAACATAACTGCTCCGCGACAAATGAGCCATTCGAATGCAAGCGTTGACTGTGGTGTAAGACCGAGACTGAATTAGCATTTCTCCCATTAATGAATTATATTTTTTTGAAAGCCACAAAGCCAGTTTCGTGTTGAAAAGTTTAGCGTATCGGAGATCGAATGCCCGCTTGACGATGCTTTAGTTTGATTACACATTAGTCGAAGATTGAACACAATTTGAATTTCGGCGCTTCAATATTCATGAAGCATTGAGTGGCGGCAGATGTAACCGTTTATATGAACCACACACACACGAACACACACACAGACACGGCACTTCGACTTCGATTCCAACTGTTAGTCGACGCCATGCGGATCTTCAGCGGTCGCGCTTGGGAAACCTCATTAGGCCGTCAGCTGTGTGCGTGCGTACGCGATTTTAAATATAAAACCTACTAACTTACTAACCAGTTTTTATTTAAATTTTTCCAAGTTGTCTGGTCGCTACAACGAGTTCACTTTGAACACGCTGGCACCCGCGACTGCACATCTCTAATTTATTTCTTTGGTTCAGCTTAAAATAATGATCATTTTTTAATTTTGCTTTTATTTTTCATTTTCGTTATCAATTTCAGCTTTTAAACAAAACCTGGCCAAAGAAAAAAAATTAAGTCAACCGCATAAATAATATCGAAAACTCTAAAAATTCGAGGAGTGTTTCAAATTGGTTTTGATCGACTTATTTATGCCCTGCAGGCAGAATAGTACAAATGTATTTTTGGAAACTTTGCAGCAGTAAATCATACTGTAATTACATAATTTTATGAAAGCTTTATGACCCATAATGGGTTAACGAGGCGTGCTACAGTTAGCTTAAGTCATTAATATTCATAAATCAAAAGATTTTCTTGATATATTAATATTGAAATGTTTATATTTTTATTAAAATTTATAAATCATAATAATGAAAAATATTTATGAAAAAACCAAAATGGATTCAATTGGTCCAAAACAGTTTAAAGGGGCGTGTTGCACCCATTTCCAGCCGAAAATTTTGTTTAAATAAACATCGGTAATAAGTATAGAATTATTGAAATCTTTTTTAAGAAGAACCGAAATGGTTTGTTGTGGTCCATAACAGATTAAAAAAGCGTATTAGCTTCATTTGTAATCATTAACGTCCATAAAACAAAAGATTTTCATGCAAATTATTAAAATATTCATGTTTGAAATAAAATAAATAATATATAACAATGAAAACGTGCGCCGAACTATGAAAATTCCAACATAATGGGTCAATTTGGTGCGTAGTGGGTTAAGAGAACGTGTCGTAACCATTTTCAGTTCCCATCATACGTAAACTAAACATTGGCATTAAGCCAAACCATAATCAAAAATCTTTTTGAAGGAACAAAATGAGTTAGTGTGGCCTAGAATGGGTTAAGTCCATGTGCCAGAGCAAGTTTTAGTCGAAAAGATTCACAAACTGAACATTGGTTATGCACCAAATTTGAATGAAGATAGTTAACAAAGGAAAAATTGAAGTATGCGTTTTATGATGGGTTAAGAAAGCGTGCCACACCCATATCAGTTTCCAAAAATTCATAAACAAAACAATTTTTATGGATAATACTAAAAATGTCATATCTTGAATAACATAAAAAATACATAGTGATTAAAGAAGTAGCGGAACTTACTAAAAGTCTCATAAAAAGTGTTAATGTGGTCCATAACAGGTTAAGGGGGCGAAATATAGCCACTTCCAATCAAAAACTTCTAATAATTAAACATTGGTAATAGTAAAATTACAACTTAAAAGTTCATGAAGGAGCATAATGGGTTAAGAGTGCACACGGCATCAATTTTTTATCGTAAGTATTTATAAACTAATCATCGGTATTGAATCAGGTGTAAATAAAGATGGTTAAAGAAGCATCACAATGGTTTAATGTGGCTCATAATGGGTTAAGGAAGCATACCAAACGCAGTTTAGGTTGAAAACATTCCTAAACCAACATCTTTTCATGGATAACACTAAAAACTTTATACTTTCAATACGAAAACAAGTAAAAAAGTGGGCAGAACTCACTAAACCTCTCATAAAATTGGTTAATGTGTTCTATAAAGGGTTAAAAGGGCGTGCTGCCTCAATTTTCAATCACAAACATCTATAAAGTTAACATTGGTAATAGTCAAATTATAGGTTCATGATAGAGCAAAATGGGTTAAAATGGCACATAAAAGATTAAGAGGCTGTGCCACACCCATTTTTGGTCATGAAGATTCATAAACTAAACATTGGTAATAAGGCAAATTTTGATCAAAATATTTAACCAAGGGCCAAAATGGGTTAATGTGGTCCAAAACAGGTGGACAACGAGTGACAAGGAGCAGTGCCACAGTCACTTTCAATCAAAAACATGCAGACACTTTGCATCATTACAGAGCCAGATTTTAACTTAAACATTTTGTGAAACAATAAAACATGTTATGGTGGTTCATAATGGGTTAAAGAGTTGTCCAACACACATTTTCAGTTACAAACAACCATAGACTGAACAAAATCTTCAAGCAGAATTTTACAAAAAAAATTTCATAAAATAACAAAATGGGTTAATGTGGTACGTAATGGGTTAATTAGATGTATCACACTTTTTTACAATCATAAAAAATTTGAATCTGTTAGATTATTTTGGTTAATATTAAAATTTTATTATTTTATTAAATACTACTATATGGCAACCCTGCTTTAAAGTGGGCAAACCATGCCCATAAGGGTAATCAATACTTACTAGGGCAACAAGAAGCATCTGAACTAAATTTCATATCCATATCTTCACTATTACAAGAACTGCTGTGCAAAGGACGGACACAAAAATTAATAGACGCACAGACTAATCGATGGACGTATGAGCAGACGATGACGCGCACAGGCAGACGGACATTGCTAAATAAGTCTATCTGGTGACCTAATCTCTGTGCAAGCTTTTCCATACCTGCCACGCCCTCTTCTTGGCACTACCAACTGCCGTTCCGAGTGCATCAACACCAAGCACCCCAGTGCAGGGTATTGAAAAAGTGAAAACTTTGATTGCTGCGGTCGCCATGGATTGCCCGATCGCCATTTGCATACCGCACCGAACTAGTTGCCGCACCAGCTCACATCGTTGTCGCTGTATCCAAGCGTTTGGCATTCGCTAAGCCTAGCAGCCACAACGCTCTGCTCGCGTAGGTACACATGGACGCGGACGAGTTGTTGGCTGCACTCGGCGCCTTTCAGCCGCTGACATGTGGGTTTCTTTGCCGTTCCCCTCACCAAAGTCGCTCAGTCCCACTGCCGCGTCGTTCAACTATGTTTTTTCTCAGTTTTCGAATTTTTTATTTTCCAAATTTCTATTTTTTGTTTTGTTGTTGTTGTTTCTAATTTTGTAGTGCCCTGGCGTTGCCGTGTGGTGTTGTTGGCGCTAAATTCATAATCAAATCAGCTTATTTTGTATTCAGCTAATGCCAAATTGTTGCTAATTTGTAATCAACAGTGATTTTGGCTTTTTCAAGCAATCATTGCTTCTTTTTTTCTCTCTTTAAATAGGTTGCGTTGTTGTTGTTGGCTGTTTCACGTTCGCTAAAATCGCTTAACGTGTTTTTGCACACCAAACCCGATTTTTTTTTTTGGCGTCATCGTTTTGTGGCTGACCATCTGACTGACGTCGTTGGCACTAATTTCATTATGATTGAAGAGGACATTTGCCACAGACGAAAGCGAATTCTCGGCTTGGCGGCGACATGTGGCAGTTGTTGTGTTCAACACGTGTTAATAGTTAAGTGAACGGTTGGAGATTTCAACACGCTCAAAGAGCAGAGGTTCGAGTCATAAAAGCCTCAATGGTGAATGTTTGATCGAAAGCTCGACGCATATATTTCGTGTAAAAATAAAGAAAAAAATATTGATGGAAAAGTTTGAGATGTTATAAGAAAAATCTTTTGAACAACTTCGTATTTTTGTGTTTTAGTTTTGAATTTTGATTTTAAATTTTTGATTTTTAATTTGTAATTCTTAATTTTTAATGTTCAATTTTTCATTTTTAATATTAATTAATTAAAACTTAAAAATTAATGATTAAAAATTAAAAATTATAAATTAAAAATTAAAATTAAAAATCAGAATTTAGAAATTAGAATTATAATAGAGAGAATTAAATAGAATGAAATATTTAACTTTTAATTTCTTCTAATTTTTAACTTTAATTTTATTTTTTAAAATTTTTAATTCCAGAATTCGAATTTTTAACTTTAATTTTAAATTTTTAGTTTGTAATCTTTAATTTTAAATTTTAATTTTTAGTCTTTACTTTTGAATTTTCAAGTTTTATTTTTGAATTTATATTTTTTAGTTCTTGATCTTTAATTTTAAATTTTTAATATTTATTTTTTAATTTTAAATTTTACATTTTTAATTTTCACTTTTTAATTTTTAACTTTTAATATTTAGGTTTTAAGTTTTAAATTTAAAGTTTTAAGTTTAAAGTTTTAATTTTTAATTTTTAATTTTTAATTTTCACTTTATAATTTTTATTTTTAATATTTAATTTTTAACTTTAAACTTTTAATGTTTAGGTTTTAATTTTTACTTTTTAATTTTTAATTTTTGATTTTTAATTTTTAATTTTTAATTTTTATTTTTAATTTTTAATTTTATTTTAATTTTAATTTTAATTTTAATTTTAATTTTAATTTTAATTTTAATTTAAATTTTAATTTTAATTTTAATTTTAATTTTAATTTTAATTTTAATTTTAATTTTTAATTTTTAATTTTTAATTTTTAATTTTTAATTTTTAATTTTTAATTTTTAATTTTTAATTTTTAATTTTTAATTTTTAATTTTTAATTTTTAATTTTTAATTTTTAATTTTTAATTTTTAATTTTTTAATTTTTAATTTTTAATTTTTAATTTTTAATTTTTAATTTTTAATTTTTAATTTTTAATTTTTAATTTTTAATTTTTAATTTTTAATTTTTTAATTTTTAATTTTTAATTTTTAATTTTTAATTTTTTAATTTTTAATTTTTAATGTTTAATTTTTAATTTGTAATTTGTAATTTTTAATTTTTAATTTCTAATTTTTAGTTTTTAATTTTTAATTTAAAATTTAAAATTTAAAATTTTTAATTTTAAGTTTTAAATTTTAAATATAGATATAAATTTTAAATATTAAAATTTAAATTCTAAATTTTAAATTTTAAATTTGTAGTTTTTAGTTTTTAGTTTTTAATTTGTAATTTTTAGTTTTTAATTTTTAATTTTTAATTTTTAATTTAAAATTTAAACTTTTAAGTTTTAAAATTAAAAATTTCAGTTTTAAATTTTATATTTTAATTTTTAATGTTTAGTTAGTGTTTTAATTTTTAGTTTTCAATTTTTAATTCAAAATATTTAATTGAAAATTATTTACGTTATTTTATGTTTTAAATTTTAATTATTAATTTAAAATTTATAGTTCTTAATTTTTATAATAAATTTGTAGTTTTTAAGCTGAAAACAATGTGATGTACAGATTTTTTTACGATTCAAAAATGTACACTTTACTTCCATTTCAGGAACCAGCAGTCGTTGTCTTTGAATATGGCGGTCTTCTGACAATGAAATATAGAGAACAATTCTCTTGAATTGGTGTTGTTTCAGACAGAGCTTTGAACAGAACGACTGTCTGACTTTAAATCAAATACTTTTGATATGCTGGAATTTAATTAAAAGACAAACCCGTATTTGAAATACTATACATACTTATCAGATCAATGGATCCATTGTAGGCATGGAACAAATTCTCTCTGCCAATTTCCTAAAGTAACCCACAGTAACTTTAGGAAAAGATATCCAACTCGAGACTAAAAGTTCTTGGGTCTCCATGTGCGATGTTCCGGCGCAGTACGCAATCCAGAGAAAGTTCGTTCCGGGCCCGTACAGCGCCCTCGATGGGGGCAAGGCAAGAGTCCATAAATTCTAAATTCACCCAACATCCTCTTTCCTAACCTATATATCCATCCTGAACCAACGCAATGCCTCGCACTATAAAGAGTAATTGTGCCTGAAGTACTTTGCCAAACCTTTGGCCAACCTTAAACTGTCGACGTTCTAAAGAACTCCTCTCACTAAACAGAGCCCAAATCAGAACCATGATCGGGGTTCTTGCTTAATTGTTCAATGCTTCATTGGGACCCACGCAAAAAGGCTGGAACTGTTTTGAAACGACTTCTGTCGCAGCTGCAAGGACGAGGAAGAGGAAGAAATTATACCTCACCTCCTATGCACCTGTGGCGCTTTATCCAGAAGAAGGATGGCCTTTTTAGGCAACTTCTCCTGGTCTAGGGGATCTAGCTGATAAGACCATTCGGTGTCTACTAAGCTTCGTAAGAAGCTCCAATTGGTTCAATAAGTGGGCGGTTTCACTTGACCGCATGTAGTATCACAATGGGCCGACATGGCATAACTGTGCTCTTCATGGGACAGCCGCATCTACCTACCTACCTACTTAACTTCATCAGAAGCTCTAATTCGTTCTGTTAGCAGGGAATATGAGTTCAACTAGTGTAGTATTATAATGATAAAGAACCTATCATTTTTTGTGGTTAGGTGAAAACCCACATGAGCCAAAAAATGTTGGCCCTAGAGTGGGTTAAATTGCGTCGCATCGAGGTCAAAGATTACGAAAAACTGGAAAATTCAACAAATTGCTCCACGGCTGCTCAGAAGTTTCTCTTAGTGAGTTAAAATCCCGAGAACTCATTCCTAAGAATCCTAATACAACACTAAACCATGTCTATTATAGGTCCTCTCCTCCCTTCCCCCACCCTGTTGAAATGTGTGTTGTAACACATGTTGACAAAAACAGTGCTGCATACACCAAACGGGTGAAATGTGTGATATCACAATGGGCCTCTTAATAGGCCTCCGGGTGTGTCTCTTACAGAGGCAGCCATCATAACCTAACCAAGCCACCACAACCTAAACTAGCCACCATAACCTAACCTAACCTATCATCTCTGAACAGATGCCTCTGCTCCATCGCTGAGACAGTATCCAAGTACTTTAGACAATCTACATCTTTCATGCCATTTGTTTCGTTTCCCTTTATAAATACTTATCACCCCCTCCAAATTTTTGTTATAGTGAAAACACAAATATTTTGTTGTTGTCTTGTTTTGTCGTAAATTGTGTTTTCCATTTTATTATTGTTTTCCACAATTTTTATCAATCAATTAATCAACATATAAATTGAATGATACAAGCGGTTTTACATTAAAAATTATGTAATAAAAAATATTTAAATATACGTACAATAAACATACTACAAATTAAACATTTTTTCGCTTTCTTTCATTTCTCATCTTTAAACGTTATTGGTTTGTCGTTTTTTTTTTTTTTTGTTTAATCAAAGAAACAAAAAAACATAAAAATTTATAACTTGAGTGGAAGTTTTTAGTTGATTTTTCTTTGTGTGTATGTTTGCGTTTTTTTTTTTTGATTTACGTAATTTTAAAATTAACACAGCAACGACCTTGAGCGACAAATATGGCCGATGTGGAGTGGATGCCAAATGCAATTTGACAGCTCAAAAGTCAGTCAAAATAAGAGTCTTGCATAATTAACAAAACAAAAAATTTTAGAAACAAAAGTGTAATAGATTGAAAGACAGAATGAGAGAGAAGTGGAAATGAACTGAAAAAAATCAAATTTCAAATTACAAAAACTTAAAATGAGCAAAAAAATAAAACGAAATAGCAAACAAAAAAGTGAACAATCGCAACAGCCGACACATTGTGCCGGCTGTACGCAAACGGTTGGCGGCACTCTGTTGTGTTGTTGGTGTTTCGTATTGGCGTCGGTTGTTGCAAATGACAATTAACGGTAAAATTATTTACAAATGAACATCTTTCGAGGAGTTGCAGCATTAGTGGGCGTGAACAGGCATAGGAAATGGTCTGAGTTATTGTGCGACTACGGCAACACTGTTGCGTTGCGGCGTTTTTAGCTGGTTTGAGTGCTGGATTGGGGCGCCGGTGCGTGCACGCGCTAGAGGAGCGGCGTAACTGCTGACTTAGAAGAAACCGTCGCCGGTCGGGTCGTTCACCCAGGGATAGTTGTTGGGGCAGCGCACGCAGGTCTGCAGGTTGATGGTCTCGCCGGGAATTTCCTTGGAGGTCAGCTTGCAGGTGTTGGGCACCCAGCAGGCGGGCTTGCCCTCGACCACGCACTTCTCCCTCCACGGCTCGAAGTTCTTGGCTTCGCTGATGGTGCGCGGATTCTGCATCCACTGTATGACCTGCGTCATTGTCACGAAGTAGACATCGCTGTGATTGGCCAGAATCTCGTCGATCCAGTACAGGAAGGCGTCGAGGAACTCGGGATTGTTCTTCAGCCAGGCGGCGTGGAAGTACAGACCCAGCGGCGCGCGATTCTGATCGTAGTGACGATCAAAGTTGTGATTGAGGAAGTTGTAGAACTGATCGCCGGTCAGAATGTTCGAGCACGAGTCCACCATGGCGCAGCCGGGCAGATATTCGTCGTTGGCGGGGTCCTCGCGACGATCCAGCTCGTTCATGACCATCTCCCAGACGGCGTGCGAGCGGGTCGGGCAGCTCTGCAGGTTGCCGTGGCAGCGGTGCGGCATGCGGAAGTACATGGTGTAGGGCCAGAGTGGCGGATTCGACAGGGGCGCCGTGATGGTCGAGTCGTACAAGAAGGCCTGCTCCTCCATCATGGTGAACTGGTTGTTGCCGCCGACGCGCAGGTAGGGAGCGCGCACGCCCACCACCGAGTTGTCGGTAATGTTGGCATACTTCTCGGTAATGATGCGCATGCCGGCCATTTCCTTGGCCCAGTCATCGACGGTGGCGTTCGACCAGAAGCGCTCGTCGTCGTTGTGGCTGCAACGGATGCGAGAAAGAGAGCGGAAAGAGACGACAGTGTAGTAGTTATACGTTGCTGGGTAATTAGAAAAACCAAAGTCTGCATTTTCAAAACATTCAAAAGTAGGCAAGCAACCAGTTACGATCTTTGACGATATTGCAAAAAAAGCATTTCTGGATTTATAGTGTATTTGAATTAATCTTTTTGTGTGTACTTTTCTGCCGGATTTTGGGTATTCGATTATCCCTTTGTGAGAACGAGTTCTTACTTTTTACTAGCAATGTGCCAGATGTCAATTAAAGGTGACGGTTGTGAAAAGTTTTAAGGAGATGTTGCGAAAGCGAAAGCAAATTAATATATTGAAGTATTGTAATAATATAATGAAATATACAAAAGCAATATAATTTTTTACAAATATGCTAAAATGATTAGTTGGTAACTAATGGCTCGAACTCAAAATGTAAGATTTTGTTATTGAAATGAGACTGTTTAGAAATTTTTCAGTGATCTTGGCTCCTCAACTTAAACTCAAAGTGTTAGATTTCAATATTAATAAAGACCCATCAAAGTTTGTTATTAACATATAAAAATAATTCCAATTTTACCATTTGAAAGATGAAAATTTCAATAAAATATTCTATAAACTTCTTTTAACAAAAACCTATCTCCGAGACCTCTGCCTCTTAATTAAAGACCACAAAAATAATATCCATCTCTATTTACTTAGGACTACTTCTACATGCAATTAATTTACATATGTAAAAAATAAAAATTATGATTTGAAAACTTACGTAATCGAATGCACGGCAATTTCGTGTCCTTTGCGCGATGTCTCCTGCACGGCCGAGTAGTTGGTGTATTTGTGCGAAACGAAGTAGGTGGCCTTGATGTCGCAACCGTTGGGATTCTTGCGACCCTTGAAAATGTCCTTGTACAATTCAATGTTGTTGTTGTTGATGGCATCATCAAAAGTGATGGTGATCATCATGGGCACATCCTTGGCGGGCAAATCGCCAGGTATGGAAGTGCCATCCTCCGAACAGAAACAATCTGGCAGCACACAGACAGTGGGATCACAGGGTGGCGCACGATTGGGATCGTTGTCAATGTCTGTAGGGGAGATAAACAAAATAAGTATTATATAAAGAGTGAGCGTTATGGGTTTGGAACAAAATGAGGATGAGAGTAATAGGTCAAAGGGGAAAAAGACTGACTTAGCAACGAGAAAAGACGGTGTTGGCCTAAAAACTCGCTGCACAGAGTTCAGTTGCTAAAGTTTTACGATCTCCATAGCGATCAATCAGATTTAATGTTTTAAAAATGTCAAGTGTATAAAAAAATCAAATTTTTTACATCAGATTTTGTTGGCTTGAAGAAGTTGCAGGAAAAAAGACTGCGTGAAAGCAGGTAAGGACCTCTGATTCTCGGGTGAGCACTTTCTCAGCTGTCTAGAGGAACTAGAGAAGATGTCCCTAAGTTTAAAGTCAATGGGGCCAATAAATCAAGTTCTTCTTAACCCTTTGTTGATCCCGTCAGTTTTTTATGAAAAACTACTTATCTAATAATTTCTCGTTTGAAGTGCTTTCGCCATATTTAAGGTCAAAAGGCCCATAAAATCGTGTTTCTCCATATAAACTCGTAACCCATCGCTGATCCCGTCAGATTTCGATTTTAAAAAAAGTGAAAAAAATGTCTCGCATTATTTCGCATGTTAAGTGCTTTCACTAAGTTCGAAGTCAAAAGGCGTGAAAAATCATGTTTCTTCATACAAACTTTTAATCCCCCCTTTAGTTAATTCCACCCCTTTAACTTTTGATTTACCAAAAAATGAGAAACACGGGTCAAATTATTTTTCATTTCAAGTGTTTTCACTAACTTTGAAGACAATCGGCCAATCGGTTCAGGGTTTCTTCATAGCCTTTCCGTGTACGAACCTTAACACTTTTTTTGAATTTTTTTTTTTGATTTTCGAAAAATTGAAAAATAAGTACTTGTCGAGTATTTTCACTAAGTTTGAAATCAACAGGCCTATTATATCAAGTTTCTTCATACAACACCTTAACCACTGTTTTGCTCTTTTACATCCCAAATTTCAAAAAATCCGGACTTAACGGAGGTTTATTTTTTCAGACAGTTTAAATTTCATATTTGTAGCTTTAGCGGATTTGGCTGGGCGGTGATGAATCAGTTAGTGAGTCAGTAAGTCAGGACAAATTGTTATATGTACTCGTACATAGATATATGTAGATTTATCCGAGCTACCAAATGACTCTCATCTACGTTATAGAAAGTGTATAAGCGGCATCCTTCCATCTGGTAACACAATGGGTCACACATGGCTTAAGTCTTGCCCTAGAAGCGGCTACTTGACCTTCATGTCTAGAACTAGGTTTGTATAGGATGAATTATTGCAGTATAAGTACATCCAAAAGTTGACATTGGGTTTGAGATTTTACTTTTTCCCACAGGATTTTTGCAGAGTAGAGGGTAGAGTGCTTCAAGCTTTCTGAGGTTACTAGGTATTAGTCTAAGGTCTAGTTTTGTCAAACATTTCAAAAAATTCACTAATACTAGAAAGACCGCAAGTTTTCCATACCTACAAAGACTATATATTATATTCCCTGTAATCTTGAATAGTACCATCGGATTTTGGCTAATTGTAATTGTAGAACCTGATAAAAAATATTGATGACTTTTATTTTTTATCGGGTTCTACAATTACAATTAGCCAAAATCCGATGGTACTATTCAAGATTACAGGGAATATAATATATAGTCTTTGTAGGTAAAAGTTTATAGAAATACTAAAGAAAATATAGATATTTATAAATGAAAAACGGAAATGAGAAACAAAATGACCACAATGGTCTTTCTAGTGTTAAACGAGTTTCGTCTCTAAAGACGAATAATCAATAATCAGCACTAAGGTACGCAACGAACGAAGATGGAAACCCCTAGGCTCTCAATTCTTTGACAACTTGAATGACCTCAGTTTAGTTAACCTTAAAAAAATTGCTTGAGTTCATCTATAATTCAAAATTGCTTGAATAGGCTTCTCGATTTGCAGCAAAACAGATCCTCAAATTGTGGCCCATTTTGCAGACTAAGTGTGTCTTCCGGCAAGTTCCATGCCCAGACAGTCAACTGAACCTAACCTAAGGTACCCAAAGTCTGTAAGTTATTAATTCTTTTTTAATTTTGCCCAACAATTTTCAAGTCAATGTAGTTCATTTTAGATTGCAACGTTACTCTGTGAATTTTTTAATTTTTTTTTTTGGAGCTTCCTTCTGAGGGTTTATGCAATTGTTTTTTTGGAGCTTCCTTCTGGGTTTTTTTGTATTCAATGCCTTCTAACAATCAGCAGTCATTACCTTCCAATATTTTAAATTCACCTCTGTCGCTCATAAACCACAAACAAATCTCTTCGCACCGTTGCTCTTTCTAGACGCCGCTGCACTTGAATGCATTTGACCGAATTGGCAGCGCCAACTGTGCACCCCACGTTCGGCCCCATTCCACCACCCTGTGGTGAGTAAGTGGTGAGTGCAGTCAATGCATTTTACATACTGGCCACAAAAACAAAAAAAAAACACTTCCACAAGCTTTATTTACGGCTTGGAAAAATGCAATAACGGTGCAATTCAAGTTGGTCACAGCCAGCTAAAGTGTCAATGAACCGACCGACCGACTGGCAACGGGAAAATCTCAATTTCGAATTCAAACAACGAAAATGCAAACACACCACTAAATAATTAAACAAAAGCGAAATAAAAACGGCATAAAAGACAAAACGAAAACAGAAAAAGAAAAAGGCGCCGAGTGAATGGCAACGACACACTGGGCCGACTGGGCCGTCTGGGCCGCGTACATTTAGCGGCCTTAGGCACGCAACGCGGTCAGCGGCCGGAAAAATCATCAGCGATGAGCGACACGTACCGCGTTCGGGTGAATGGGTGAAACGGACGCCTCGCACACAAAATTTTCATTAAGTAAATTTAGTTTTCATTTTATTTAAAAAGCTACACTACAACTGCTGCCAGCTCTACGCTGTTTTTTTTTTTTTAATATTTATTTAGTTTTTACGTTTTATTGTTAAATTTCTTGTAAAGTGTGCGCAAATATTTGCCAACAATTTGGCCAAAGCGCAAAAAGGGTGTTGCCAGACATTTGCAATTGCAGTGACGTCGACACGAGTCGGCTGCTAAAACCTCACCTTGCACTTATTTATGGTTTGATAGTTTGAGAGTTTTGACTTTTACTTTAGTTATTTATTTATTGCTGCTGTTGTTGTTGCTGTTTAAAAATAGTTTCAGTTTATTGCATGCGTTGTGCTTATTAATCAGTTTTTTGGCAAAACAATTTACAACAACAAAAATACTGCAAACATATACTACAGCAACAATTGAAATGATCATCAACTGTAAAGCAATCGACTGGTCGGGCAATTTTTGCGAAAGTTTTGCTTTCAAACATTGACGATTTTGTTTTGTTTTATACGAAAAATAAAATAGACAATACAATTTTATTTATTGTTTTCTGAAAAAGAAAGCCAATTGTGATTATTAGTTTGTCAGCGATTGTTTTTGTGGCGAATGTTTGCTTGAAACTAATTGAAAATGACAGTGTTGTCAAGTTTTGATAGATGATGGCAATGCCATGGGAAATGTCAAGTGAAATGACATGAAGCCAAGTGAAAGGAAAGTAAATGATTTGTTTCAATAAAATTAATTTATTTTTTAGAAAGTTGAATGCTTTTGAATCGAAGTTTTAGGATATACATAAATTAGCTAAAGAAATTCGGCTAAATTTGGCTGCTTTAAGGCCAAAATTTGGGTCTAATATAAATTATGGAATTTGTTTCAAACTAGAAAAATTAGAGATAAAATAAAGAACTGAAAAAGTCGTTATGTTATATTTTAAAATGTTTTGCTATAAGTTTTGTACATTTCGACAAATATGAAAATATCTTTTCGAAACTTGGATCTGACTGTCCCAAAAGCAAGCTTGAGTCATTGGATTCTATTGTAACT
The DNA here is from genome assembly GCA_963668005.1 of Melieria crassipennis. Classification (NCBI taxonomy): domain Eukaryota; kingdom Metazoa; phylum Arthropoda; class Insecta; order Diptera; family Ulidiidae; genus Melieria; species Melieria crassipennis. The sequence goes on along the minus strand of OY764962.1, from coordinate 77,321,179 downwards.
AAGTAAACCAATTAAGTTATACATAAAATTATGGAGATTTAGAATTAGAATTTTTCGCAGACTTTGTAGATTATCGAAAAAAAAGTTTTCCAGGTGAGAAAAGTCCTCTGAAGGGGACAGCGCAAAGGCGAAATGCATCGAAGGTGAACATGACAGAACAGTTTTTCTCTTCTTTGTTTTGCAAAAGTTTTCAGAAAAGAGTTTCTTTTGTGCTTTTTTAGTACCAGCCCTTTGGCCGAACATTGTGTAAACCAATCATGACAATAATTGGTTGAATTTTGGTGTAAGAAGTTTGTAAGAGTTGGTGGAATTTGGAGAACAGTGTTTTGCTTTCAGTTTGTTGAAGATATTTGCGCAGAACCAAGTTGGCTTAAAGAGTAGAGAAAATTCCAACTTGAGGTGTAGACTGAAGTATTTCCCAGAAATTGGCGAACTGTGTTTCCAGTGAAGCTTTTAGTTTGTTGAGAATCCAGCTTGGGGACAATCTGTCTCTCATTGCTCCTCCCTTATCTTTCTTTGCATCTACCAACCTCTCCCAACATATTTTCTTCCTCTAATCATTTAAACTCCTAAAAATCCCAATTATGTCAAATATGGTCGCTTTTCTAAATTTTCTTTTCCGTTGCCCTATTATCCCCTCTCTCCGCTAATATTTGAAATTTAGTTATTGCTCCGCTTGTTTCTCCACTTCTTCTCCTTCGTTTGTTTGTCTGCTGTGTTTTTTAAATTTTGAATTTTTGCTAATTTCTTTACATATTTTTGATACCAACAATTTTGCACGCACAATAACAACAAATTAAAACAACAACAACCAAAACAACAGCAATAAAAACACCACTGAATTTCAATAAAAATGTGCGCGGAACTTGTGTTATGTCATCGAACCGGTCCCGACGCGCAGCAACTTCAGCGCCCGACTCCAGCTTCGACACTCGATCAGGCGCCGCGGCCCGATTCTGCAAGCGAGTGTTAGTCTTCGATCGCTGCTGTAATAATTTCTTACTTTTTTCGGTCTTTTTTGCCTCTCGATTTGTTTATCTCTTTTTTATGGTTGCTTTTGTTGTTGGTGATTTATGTCTGTGTGCGTTTTTTATTTTTAAAATTTTTTACGTAAAATTAAAAATTATTATTCCGTCTTTGTTCGCTATGCTCACACTTTGCGGCTCTGCTGGTCTGGTTTGTTGTTTTCTTTTGCGCAGCCATTCAGAGATTCCAATTTTTAATGACAGCATTTCCAAGAATTTCTTTGTAACCACAACATTGAACATTACGTAATTTGTTGTTATTATCAGCTTTTGCTGTTTTTATAAAGTTTGAACTTCAAACTGTGCAAAATTCTTTAAAAAAAATATTTGAGTGTCGCTAACCTAACCTCAATTTTGTTTAAATTTGGTTTGAAAATGCTCAATGATTGTTAACCTAACCTCAATTTAGTGCTTAAAGTTGGCTAGAAATTATCAAAAAACAAAACTTAACATCAATTTTGCTTAAAGTTGACTTCAAATGTTCAATGCGAACCTAACCTCAATTTGACGGTTCAAGTTGACTTCCAATGGTCAACTGCCGCTAACCGAAGCTCGATTTGGCGCTTAAAGTTGGCTTCAAATGTTCAACTGCCGCTAACCTAACCTCAATTCGGTGCTTAAAGTTGACTTTAAGTGATCAATGGTCGCTAACATAACCTCAATTCGGTACATAAAATGGTGTTCATGTCAATTCGGGGCTTAAAGTTGACTTTAAGTGATCAATGGTCGATAACCTAACCTCAATTCGGTGCTTAAAATGGTTTCAAATGTTCAACTGTCGCTAACCTAACCTCAATTTGGCACTTATTGGAATTTGAGAAAAATGTACATAATTTTATAAATTGTGTAAAATTGAATTTATTTGCAAGTTGAAATAATTATTATTATGAAATTATTATTTTTTGAAAAGTTGAAATTATTTGCAACGAAAGACGCAACATTCGAAAGCTACTTGCAACATTGGCCACAAAAGCGCACAATGCAAATTTACAATCAGTACACATATAATAACACCAACAACAACTTTTTTAACAACAACAAATTATTTTGAACAACAACAATAACAACACGCTACAACAAATTTGAGTTTAAATTTGAGTTAAAAATTTGCAACGATTGCTTATAAAATTTTCATAATATTCACAGCAAACCACAGTGGATAATTATAGGTTTTATGGGCTTATAAAAATAATAGAAAAATGTGAAAAAAACGACGCTTGCCAAAAGATTTTTTTCCATATGAGCGATTTTTGGCACTTTTTAACGCGACTGAAAACTACAAAAAAATTATAAAAATTAATTATTTGCAATTAACAACAAATTGCATAGTTTTACTGTTTTATTTTGATTTTCAATTAATTTTTTTAAATTTCATAAATTTGCATATTTTTACTTCAATTTGCTTTCTTTGAGCCCAGTTTAAGTTTAATTTATAAATGAATTTTTTAATTACTTTGGTAACTTTTTTTTAATGCTTTCATTTAACACATTTCGTTGTTGTTGTTGTTAATATTGAAGATAGTAAAATTGTTTTTGTTTTGTTGTTGCATTGTTATGCAAGCAGTTTTCTGTACGCTTTGAATAGTGTTGAACACATTTTATTTGGTAATTTTTTTCGGTTAGTTTATTTACGCCGCCAATTATTGGGCCGCTCTTGCGCCATTTTGATGTTGTTGTTGTTGTTGTTTTTATTTTCGTGTCTGATGTTTTTAGTTCAAGGTTAAAACCTTTTACGGTTGCATTTTCTGAAACTTTTGCCGACTGCTCAGTGAACTCTGTGTTGCTGTGAAAATTCGATTTGCATTGAATTTTAGTGGAATCGTTGCGGTTGAAACATTTTGTGGTACTTTTGATTTGGCATTTGTTGGATGATGATGTTGGTGACCTCGCAGAACTACTAAACAAATTACCTAGTCTTTGATAAATATTCCAACTAATCTTGGAACCAATTTCTGCTGGTTCAAAGTTAGCCCCTCTTCCAAATTCTTATGGTGAATCGGCATACGAAAACCATGTAATCTTACATTTGAGGCATGGAAACTGTGCAGCAATTCTGTGTAAAATACTACAAGGAAAATTTTTGTGGAACATTTTAACCCTCTAGCTACTATTTTTATGGGCCAATTTGATCCTTAATTGACAAAATGCCGAAAAAAGAGCTTTGAAACAGCACTTTTAAGAAAGAAATGTACCACAAAAATATTGGCCATAAGATTCTACTATAGGTCTCTGAATACATGAAAGCTGAAAGTTTAACCTGAACGCCAGGAATAAGTCTGCCGGGTTGCAAGAAGTCAGAATTGTTGAGAGGCCACTCGTGGTTTCTTCAACACGCCAAAGCACCGGTTGACACAATTAATGCTCTACGGGACTATTTGACCAAAGAAAAAATACAAGGTTCGACATGGTTCCTTGTGGCTTTTTTCTATTCTTGCGGCTCAAGTTATTACGTTTCGAAAAGCGTTGTGAGACGATTGAGGCCATAAAGGAGAATTTGCAGAGGAAGCTGACGACGATTCCAAACTCAGTCTATGAAAAGTGTTTTCAAGATTGAAGAAAGTATTGAAATATGTGCATTGCTTGCATTGGAGATTGCTTTGAAGTGAATAAAATGAATATCGATGAAAAATTTAACCTTTTTCGTTTTATTGAAGAATTTCGGCTATTTTTTTTTCCTAATGTTTCATGTGTTCCATTAGTCGTGAAAGAGTTAAACCGAACAGCGCCCATGAATGTCACTGTTGTCGAGATTAAAAGTCGCCAAGCGCACTGCACGCTGGCGACCCACTAACACACAACTTTGTGAATGCCTCTAAGCTGCGTTAAGCGGCTTAAAACTATTTTGCGCGCGCATTATTAATGTCAGTTGGATCAGTCACTTTTGGGCCGAATCTGTCACCGTTGTTGTGCATGTCGGTTGTACAAAATTGCATAATAAATTTTAATTTGATTTAAATTTTTTTCGGGCAGTTTTGTTGCAGTAATTTGGGCGCAACATTTGAATTGCTCGCACTGAAACGTTTTGCAGCAATTTTTGCAAATTCCAGCAAATGCCAAATGCCATATGTAATAAATAAATATGTATGTATGTGTGTCTGCAGTATTATTCGCCTCAATGACTGTAATCATGCAAATGCGGCAACACTGAAATTTCACTTTCGTTTATAAAATAACAAAAACCAAAATCTCGTCTACCGCCAACCAATTTCGATGCATTTTTTCTCGTTTTGCGCTGGTTTTGTGGCTTATTTTTACATTCAATTACTATACTTTGGTGGCTTTTGATTGCTGCCGCTATTGTTGTTGTAGTTACGCCAACAACATTGGCGCAAGGAAGGAAACAACAGCGGCAATTCGACTAAGGTTCCACATTTTCGACATTGTTGCATTCTCGAAACCGGTATTTATGATGTATTACCGCTATTATTGGTGGCACTGGTGTAAGCGGTGGTGTGCTGGTTGGTTGGTGCATTGTGGTGAGATGAGATGTGGTGTGGGAATCAAATTGTTGCCAACTAGCCGTGCAACGTATGCAAAGCAGCTTTGCCACATTTTCATGCCGTTGACGAAAAAAAAAACAACAAATAACAACAACAACAACACTTGACAATAACAAGAATAACAACAACAATAATAAGATTTGGCTGCAACAACCTTTTTGCCAACCATACTCAATCGTGCACATATGACGGTGGTTTTCGATTGTTGAAATATTTCTTTTCAGCGGCATTTGGTTAATTTTTCTGTGTGTGGGTAAGGAGAGGGGCAGGTGTGAGGAGGACAATGCAATTTGAAGCGCACGCAATGCAGCATGCAATCAATATAAGTAGTCGACTGTATGTTGGCAATGGATGTGCGTACATTTCAAGTCAGACGAACCGAATTCCGGTTTTAGTTACCACACATTAGCAGTAGTTGTTGTTGTTGTGGTTGTAAGTGGAATGACATATATACACATATATAAGTCGTGCGTGTCGTCGTGAGGGCTGTCGCTTGTCGAGTTTTAAAATTTTTAGGTCAGTCAGGTGTTGCCGCAGCATTGAGGTCAATAGTTTCAGACAGTCAAATTGAGAGCAGACTGAGAGGAGAGTGAGTGAGATAGAGTGAATGAAATCAGAGTTTAAAGTGCAACTTACCGCATGTGTTCTCATCGGACCCATCTGAGCAGTCCTTTTCGCCGTTACAGAAGAGTCCACGCTCGATGCAGTTGCCATCGCCGCAAGCGAGGAAACCATCCTGGCACAGCGGTTCGTCTGTGTGCAGCAGCGGCTTGACGCGACGCTCCTTGTTCTTCGCTTTGCAATTCTTAACCGACTCTTTCCAGTCGCAAGTCTGCTTCTCGATATCGAAGTACAGACCAGCGGGGCAACGAATCGCTTGAAGACCCTGTATGATGATAATGATGGAAGACAGATAAGTGTGAGTGAGTTTTGATTGATTTGAAGACATTGATTGTAGTAGTGATCGATTTAGGACCACTCAGAGAACTCTGATTAATTATATATACCAAGTACTAATTGTAGAAAAAATAAAAGTCATCAAAGCAAAGGTTGATGGAAATTCTAAAGAAAATACAGATATTTAAAAATGAACAGCCGTAAAAATTACCGCAATGGTTTTTCTAGACATATTAAAAAAAAAACTATTAGATATATTACAAATTAGGATACTTAAGGATAAAGTGAAAAGGACCTTTTCAATATTTATTCCTCCTTGCGCAACAAAAAATTTATTTATTTTTCTTTCTTTCGTTTCTCTTCTCATTCTCTTTCATGGATATTCTACATTGCGCTAAATTTTTTTAAAAATTGTTTAAATATTTATGTCCTTGAAATTTCAAAGTCCATTAAAAAGCTGACATCAGAGCTGACATCAGAGAGAACAATTTAAAACGCACTTTTAACTACTATATTTGAACCCAAGTTTTGCGAGTAAGATAAGATAAGGTAAGATAAGATTGTAGATATTTGAACGACCAACAAATTTGCTTAAGACACCAATCCAAAAAAAATACATTCAAACTGTGTAATTGCGATATGTGCATTTTTTTGCGCAGCGCAACGTGGCGTATGAGTGTAAATTATGTGAGTGTTAATTATAATTACATTAATTAATTAATTAATTAATCGTTAAAATATCTACAAACTTGCCGAAGACAGTAAAGCGATATTCGGAACGATTTAGGACCTATTAGCATTTAAACGTTCGAAGACTTAAGCGACGAACTCGACTAAAATGAGCAAACTTCAAAGACGGATTTCTCGTAAACTAGAGGCAATCCAGCCAAACGGCTGGTGGATCTCACTCAGTATACCTATAGAAAAGTCGCTCAGTAGGTTCCCCCATGTCTCAATTTTTTAGGGTAAATTTCACGCACAGTGTAATTAAAACTAAGTTAAAGAAGAAGAGGTTTCCTGCGATTTTCTATACCAACTTGGATTAAAAAGTATGAGTCTTTCAACTGAAATGACTGTTCAACTTTGGCCGAAGCGAAAAAGCAATTTCAAAGACAAAAGTTCAACCTTAATCAAAGAAGAAGCAGCGGTCATCTCCAAAAGGACAGTCCAACTTACGGTAAAGAACAAGAAGCTATTTTTGAAATACGACAGTCAGAAGATGGGATTCTTGTCGAGAAGACAGTTCACCTTGAACGAAATAGTCTCTTGTGGAATTTTCATAAGTGGAGTTTGAAAAATCTAAAACTTTCTGAAAAAAGATGCGGTCTTTAAAAAATCTCTTGCTCCACTAACTGTGTAATGATTATGTTCTTAAAAATTTCGTACGGTAGTTCTAATCTGTGCGGCCAGCTGAGATCAGTATTTGTGAAGAACGAGATGCCTACTAATTAGTTTACCTCAATAAGATCAAATATTGAGTATAGAATTAGGTAACTATTTCTTTGTTCCATCCAGTTTTATAGGTTATGGTTTTAATAGATTTTTTGATACTACTTAAAGTTTATGTATGTTCTGCTTGGGAGATCATACGGGCATCTTCATAGACATTGGGAAGTTGGTCAGTACACCCGAGATTTTCTTTATAATACTTGGATATCTTTTAGCTCAAACAAAGCCTAATCCAACCATTCCTCAATTATTTTAAAATACATAATTTCTCAACAAATTTATATATCTACAATTTGTCAAGTAAATGTTTGCAAATTTAAAGAAAGTAGAAAATTATTTTGAAAAGCTTATAATATAACAGAAATTGCAATATTCTTAAATTATTTGCAAAATATAGATTAATTGAATATTTCACTCTCATATAATATCAAAGTAATGTCTATTTGATTCGCATATTGAAGGGCGAATTGATTTGGAAGTATCTCCTGGACGACCCAGAAAACTGTCTGACAGAGAAGAAAGAAAAATCATCCGAAAAGTTCGTGAAAACCCCCGTATCTCAATAAGGGAAATGGCTTTGGATATAAAAATACAATGCGGAACTGATGTATCTCATGAAACTGTTCGGAACTGTACGGCGCCAAATTTTCAATGCAATCTTGGTTTTGAAAGAATACGAATTTTTTGACAGTTTAAAGTATTGCTTCATTTCCTTTTTTGATTTTTTACACTGTTTTCGCGTATCAAATAGACATTACTATTAATCTATATCTTAAAAAAATTTCAAAATATTGCAATTTCTGTTATATTTATAAGCTTTTCAAAATAATTTTTCTACCTTTTTTAAGTTTGCAAACATTTACTTGACAAACTGTATGTATATTTAATATATATGTATTTAAAAAAATGCCTCTACTTTTAAAACTCACCGATGATGTACACTGAATGACGTCGCGACAATTGTCGCCTTCGCCCGCTACCAGACGGAACCATTCGCCGGCATCTTTGTCCTTGCACAGTTCCTTCTCGAAGGACTCCTCTTTCTTGGGTTCTTCAGTGCTCGCCTGGCGTTTGACACGTTCTGAGTGCTCGGCAGTGGCTGCAATTAAATACCAAAATAAATACGCAACATTAATGGGATTCGTTTGAAAATTAGTTGACATTTGCAAAATATTACAGCAACAACAACAACAACAAATAACGACTTGAAATTCATCAACGACTTGAAAAGCATAAAGTGCGAATCAATTATAAAAAACCGGTAAGCAAGTAAAATATGGCTAAATGCCAACTGTGACAACGACAACCATAGCAACTAAAAAAAAAATTCATTAAAACAATGCAACAACAAATTGCCATAATAATGTTAATGGTACAAATCTGCCATAAAAGGCAACAACAGTCAACCGGAAGCATTGCCAGTCGACATTTTTAACACACTTTTGTCGTCTGGCTGTGCGTTTTATATTTACTGGCATTTGTCTTAGTTTTTTTTTAACGGCCACTGGCCATTTTTGGCAGTTTGGCTGCGACAATGTGCTTATTTAATTTTTTTTTAAATTTAATTTTTTTACATTTTTTATTTTTATTTTTTTATTTATTTTTTATTTTATTTTTGGTTAAATTGCTTGGTTATGAAAAATGTGGGTTTGTGTGTACGTCGCATTGTTCGGCTTCCTGTTCGGTGCGCATGCGCGTGCGCGTGCATGTGTACGCGTGCGCAGCGCTGTGTCGGACTGGCGGCGACGTATAAAACTTTGCGCACATTTTTAATGCGCTGGCATTTGTGCAAGTTGTAGTGGTTGTTGTTGTTGTTATTATTGTGTGCTCTTTGATAGCAGAACATGGTACCGGGTGGCACCAGCTACGCACACAAACAGACAAGCGTGACAACCACCAACACATGTTTGAGAAAAACAACCAACAACAACAAAAAACTGCGGTAGCAACAAGAGCAACCGGGTTAGTTGCAAAGCACATTCGAGTAAACAAGTTGTTGACTTAGCTAAAATAAAAAAAAAATACACTTTAACACGCAGACTCGTTCCTGTCGTTCCTACAACTTTTAGCTAGAAATGTGGTTCAACAATAAAATGCAAAGCATTTTGTGTGCTCTCTCACTTTCCGTGACCCATTTACATGAGGAATACATTTTAAAAGGTGACCAGATAGCAATCATAGTTGCTCCAATAGGGATGTCTCAGCAACTGTCAAATTTATCAATGTCGTTTAAATGTAAAAATATATTTTGTTCAGTTTGCTATTTTATTATGCATCGGTTTACGTTTGTTGAACGTGTGGAAATTATGAAAAAATATTATCGAAATTTCGGCTGAGTTGTAAATATGCGACGTGAATTTTTTCATGTGGTCGGTCGTCATCATGGCTTTAGTGCGGAGGTGATTCGTCAGACTGTGGAATAGTTTGAGCGTGAGTAGACTATTTGAGACCTTAAGCCACCAACCCGACAGAGATTGGTGCAAAGTAAAGAAAACATAGCCGTCCTAGCGGCCACAATCGAAAAAGACACAGAAATGTCGATCATCTGAATTGGGTATCACACGAGTCATCAAAAACTGGACCGACCACTTGATCTTATCTTCCATATATTATGGCCAAAATAATCTTAATCTACTCTAAATCTCACCTCGACTGAGACTGGAGGAAGTGGCGACGCTAGGCCTGAAACGCTTGCAGAAGTTTGACGAAAGCACTCGTATTCTCACGAATTACTACTACCACTCATAAACGGATATCCATCAGGCATCACTAAGGACCCAATAAGTATCTATGTGTGGCCATTCGTGGCCAACCACTTATTCCGACCTACCTCACCTCGACTGGCATTCAAAAGCATATCACATCTCCTTTCAAACTTTTCATCAACTAGTTCAAAACATAAAATTGGCCCACCTGTGGTGCAATCATTTGTCACAACAAAAATTAACTAAAACTTTAAGCAGACTAAACTATGAGCAATGCTGCACACTTGATCTCTGTCGGGTAGAAAATAAAATTCACATCAACTATTTTCTTGCCAACTCACTTCCTTCCGCGGTGCATTGCGTGATGAAACTCTTAACCCAGTGCAGCGTCATCTGCTGCATGCACACACCCACACACACACACACACACACCCACTTCCGCAGTCACTCCGGCAGACAACCATCGACCGACGATTCGCTGCACCCATGTCTGGTGCAATGCCAACGCAATTCTTTGCTTAATTACTCACTTTAATTACGCCATAATGAGATTGTTGGTGTTGCTTTCTACATGATGGCGTCATATTTCACGCACACATGCACACATGGCCACGTTGCCAGCTGTGCGCCCTCTGGCGGCCAGTCACGCATACAAGTGCCGGAAATGCACGCGTGATAGATGCGAGTGTGCATTTTTGCCTCTGCCTGCGTTTGTGTATGAGTGTGTTTGTGTGTGAGTGTTAGTGCAACGTTACGGGAAAGCAGCAAATGTTTTGCAAACTAATCGAAAAGAGGGAAGTGCCCAGAGGAAGAGACTTGGAGGAAACAACGTAAAGGTTGTGTGAAAACAAAAAATACGCTTTTCTAATTACTCACTGAAGAGTTAGTGTGATGAAGAGTTGGTGTGAGTGTGTGGGTATTTTCCGTGTTACAGGTCAACAGCAAAAAATACAACTTTTTTTTAAGGAAATAATCATTGAAACATGGTGTAAGACATATTGAAGGAATACAGCGAAGCTGTTGGAGTTAGTTGTTTGTACTAATTGGAAAAAGATGAATGAAAACAAAACAAAAGTCTCAAAAAGTTGAGACTTTTGCAGTGATTTAATGTAAATATGAAGCTTTACTTTAAAGTTATAAACTTAAGTTAGTTTTATTAAGGATTCTAACATATGAGGAAAATGTTGAAATTTTATTCTAACAATGAATTACCTTCCAGCCAAATTTTGGCAATGGAACAAACGATGATCTGATGATCATAATTGTTATTCAGTTCTAGTTTTATAATTTGATACGATTCAGTATTAATTAATAAGATTATTACTATTTATGGACAATGGGATTGGAGGTGGGAGATCTGATAGAAGAAAAAGCCTTTCATCTCCCGATCTCTGTAGTGTTTTTCAATCGAAAGTTTTTTCAATAAGGGAAGCCCTCAAATTTCTTCTATAGCAAAACGTTCAGAGAAGGGATATTTACATCTTTTTCCACAGTCTGTCAGTATATAAAGCATTTTTAATAATTATTATTTCTTAAGATATTAATTTTTATAATATTTGTTTTTTTTATTTTTAATTTTTTGATAATTATTATAACTTTTTAAATTTTTTATTTATTTCTTATTATTTGTTTTTTTTGTTTTTTATAAATTTGTTAATATTGAATGTTTAATAATTTAATTTAGTTATAATGTTTTTTTTAATTATTTTTAAAAGTTTGTATTACCTATCAATAATCATTATTTCTTAAATTATTTATTTATTTTTTTGCAAAAATGAAAATAAAAAATAAATAAAAAAACAACAGAAACAAATATTAAATAATAAATAAATAATTTACGAAATAATATATTCAGTAATAAATTGAAATTAAAAAAATCAAATAAATAAATAATAATTTAATTATTCGATTGTTTTTATTTCATTTTTTTTAATAATTATAATTTCTTTAGTTATTTCTTTTTTAATATTTGTTTTTTAATTTTATTTATTTATTTATTTATTTTATTGCTTTATTTATTTTTAATTTTGGATTTTTAATGTTTTTAATGTTGTACTTTTAATTTTTAAAAGTAATACAACTTTTACTGTTTGTTATTTTGTAATTAAAAAAATATTTTTTTTACATTAATTTCAAATTTCAAAATATTCGATTTATTAACGAAATAATTATTTGGCTTTTACTTGAATTTTCTTGTAAGAAACTTGAATGGAAAATTTATAATTTTGTTTTAATTTTTTTACTTTTGTTTTTTTCTTTTATGGTCTCCTTTTTACAGTTGCCGGCCTTGAGTTTTTTTGTCGATATTTATGTGCAGTTTAATTGCCGAAAGGTCATTTGGAAATTGTAGTTTAACAACTTTCAATTATTTTCGTTACATAGCCGCGCAGACAGACACACATACACACACATGTGCACAGTAGTGGCTTCGACTTTGAAAGCTTTTCCCACTCTTAAATAATGCACACACACGCACATACAAATCTAGTTACATGTATCCATATGGTAAGAAATTTTTAAGTACTCAAGCAGTGCCGTTATTTAATCTCTTTTCGATTAAATGTAATTTATTGCATTAATTAAAAAACATTGTAACTGTGGTTAATGCTAACTAAATTCACTACAAACGGAACTGCATAAGAAGTTGTTTATTTTTTTGTTTTTTTAGTTAAAATTTTATTTATTAAAAATTGAAGAAGACTGAATTCAATACAAACAGAATTGTACGGAAATTTATGTTTTTCTATAAGTTAAAATGTAAGTTTTTGAAATGCAATATTTTTAAAAAATTGTGGTTATGGCTAACTGAATTTGCTGTGTAAACATTTACGTTTTTTTATGAGTTAAAATATATTTTTTGTAATGTAATGTTTTCAACATTGGTTATTGGTGGTTATTGCTAACTGAATCAATCCAAGCAGGAATGTATTAAAATTAAATCTTTTTTATAAGTTGAAATGCCTTTTTTGTAACTAAATTTTTTCAAAAAATTGTATTAATGTAATTTTTCAAAAAAATTGTTGTGTGAATTCAATCCAAATAGAAATGTATGAAAATTTAATTTTTATAAGTTAAAATATCACTTCTTGTAATGTGATGTTTTCAATAAATTCTGGTTATTGCTAACTGAATTCATTACAAACGGAACTGCCTAAAAATTTATTGCTTTGTTATTATTAGTTAAAATTTAATTTATTATGGTTATATGGTTATGAATTTACTGTATAAACATTTACGTTTTTTTATAAGTTAAAATATATTTTTTGTAATGTAATGTTTACAACATTGGTTATTGGTAGTTATTGCTAACAAATTGTTGTGTGAATTCAATCCAAATAGAAATGTATAAAAATTAAATTTTTATAAGTTAAAATGTAACTTCTTGTAATGTGTTGTTTTCAACAAATTCTGGTTATTGCTAACTGAATTCAATTCAAACAGAAATGTATAAAAATGAATTAATTTTCTTATATTAAGATATAATTATTTTAAATGTAATATTTTCAACAATTTGAAGTCATTGCTAGCTGAATTCATTTCAAACAAAAGATTACAGCAATTTATGCTTTTTTTATGATTTTATGTGATTTCTTAAAAAGTGATGTTTTCAACAAATTTCGATGCATTTCAGCAAAAACTATAAATTTCAATTTAAAAATTTATTGTTCCTAACCTCAACACATACAACGAAACAACAACGAAAACTCTTCAACATTATTTAACATTAGTTGAAGTTGGAGCTGAACTTTTCCGTTGCGCTGTGCTAATTGCAACCCAAAAACACAAATGCACAGCAAACTAAGCAATGCAGCCGCACGTAACCTTTGACATTTTGCCGCACTGTCGGCTCGCAGTTGAGCTTCAAATTAAATGTCGTTGACTGCATGGTGTTGCTGACGACACGGCAACATGTATGGGACCCATTAGCTGCGCAATTGCAAAATTGCATTAGTGTGTGTGTGAATGTGTGTGTTAGTGCCTGTGTGTCTTTGGTTTGATCTTAATCGCTGCAATAAAACAACACACCAGCTATAAGCGACAAACAAAGCCAACAAGTCGAACAAATGCAAAGCAATTAAAATAGCAACAACAGAAAAATACTAACAAAAACAACAACACAATTAACAGCCAAAGCCAAGCCAAAAGCAAAGCACCATAGCGGCCATAACGGCCGCAACTGAATTGTGACAAATTTTAAATTCTATAAAATTAAATTAGCAACACATACAACAAAAATAACAAAAAGTAACAACAACAAAAACAAAATAAAACCCCAACTGAGACAAGACAAATAACTGCACTAAGCATTTCCATTAATGCCGATAGACATGCAGATGGCAAAGGGGCCCATTCACCACTCAATGACGAAGGAATGGGAAAGCGGAGGTGAGTGAAGAGAAGTGAAGGGTTTCGGCTTGTTGTTGTTGTGTTTTTTAACGAGTAGTTAGCTGACAATTAAAACTGTATGCAAATATGGGGAGTCCGTTTTGTGCCCAAGTCGGTTTTGACATTTACTACAACAACAACAACATTGCATGGGGTTTTGAAATTTTGTTTTTTTTTTCTTAGCGTCATGTTGCCGAATGTTGTTCTATAGAGTGGTTTGTGTATTAAGAGACTATTTTAGTTTAGATGTAAAAGTCACCGGTTAGAAAAGAAGTTCGGGACCTTAGCTCTTGGCCAGTAAGGCACTGTCAAGCAAGCGAGTCAATTCAACCTAAGATCGGTCGTACACTAATATCTGCCTAGCTTGAAGTAAGTATGGCTATTAATAAATTGTTTCTTCTTCTGCACAGGGCCCAAACAAAGAGTGAATCCCCTTAACGGTTTTGTTGAAGCAGTGTCAAATTTATAAAATACTTTACCTTCACTTACAGTACTAAAATATAGGTTTTTACTAGTACAAATAAGTATTTCTTAGTTCTAATTTTGTACAAATATTCGTTGACCTATTCGAGTTTGTGGAAGGCACATTGGACAATAAGACTGCCTACACAACAACAATTAGAAAATTGTTCTTCTTGTTGAATAATTTAAATATTTGTTATTTGAAACATTGAACATTGAATACTTTAAACTTGACCTTAACTTTTAATATAGCGGCAAATTCCAGTATAATTAAATTCTTATTTATGGAATTTATTGTTGACATTAATGGTCAGTTGTCGTATTAATTATCTTAAATATCAGCAGCAGAAGCAACTTCTCTCTCACACTTCGATTTGGCTGGTTTAAATTTGTACATTTTAAAATTCTGTTTTCATAATTTTAGCTAAGAACAGACATTCTTATGGATTATAATGATTGTTTATGACAGTTTAGTTATGTCACAAAATTAAGAATTCAAAAATACAAAAATATTTTACATAAAATTTCAATACTTTTAGTTATAATAAAAAATTAATCCTAATTATGTAAGATGCCTACGTATTACACTGAGATCTTCTACGTATTACACTGAGTCTCTAATGATGATCTTCACTTGAAGATCGAAAAGAGGAAGTGGAGCTGGATTTGGCATAACTTGTGCAAGCCAGAGTATTTCATTAGCAGAGTGGCGTTGGTGTTGAACCCTCAAGGATCACTCAAGAGGGCCTAACTAAAGGCTGGGGAAGGAAAGTATTTGAAATTCCTAGTAGTTGCCAACACTTTATACTGGAACCAGTGATAAATCGGCAACAATGGACATTTTTCAGTGAGGCGCCTGACTAGGCATAACAGCAAAGAATACTAATAATATTTTAATAAACCCTCAAATGCATGTTTTATTTTTCTTACACATAGTTTTTTGTTAGTTTTGCCGCCGTTTTTGTACATTAAAAAAATGATATTTCTAAATTAAAAAATTATTATAAAAAAATTAAACTTTCGGGAAATAAAAAGAGGTTCAGAAAAGAGGTTCAATTAAAAAAAATTAATGCAAAATTAAACTTTTGGGACAATATAAAAAAGAGAAAAATCTTAGAGAAATGAAATTTAAAATCATAATTAAATCAAAATTAAATGTGGATTTTAGTTTCATAACAAAATCGTAAACAAAATTTCACAAATTCATTGTATTTTTTGTAAATTCACAAAAATTATGGTACCTAGTGAAAAAATTAAAGTTTCGAAAAAAAGTTTTTAAAAAAAGTTAAAAAAAAATTAAAATATTGAAAAATGTTCCAATTTAAAATCATAATTCAATTAAAACCAAACGAAAATTTGACATTCAGAACAAAATCAGATTCGATGCAGTTCTTAAAATAAAAATTAAATTAAAGTTTTGACATAATATATAAAAATTTAAGAAAATGTGTTTTTGAAAATGAGAAAGACAATCTTAAAACACTATTCAATTTAAAAATAGAATTCAATCAAAATTAATAATTAATAAAATAACAAAATGAAATTTTTGCAAAAATATAAAAAAGTTAAAAAAATTTGTTTAAAAAAGTTATTAAAAACATTATTAAACATTTTTTAAATTATTAAGAAAAAATCAAAAAGGAATTTAAAAAAAAAATTTAGTTTAAAATAATAATTCAATCAAAATTAATACTTTTAGAAAATTCACAAAAATTGTAATAATGACAAAATAAAAGTTTTGAATAAATATGAAAAGTTAAAAAAATGTCTATACAAAAAAAATTAAGAAAAAATTAAAAAGAATATCTTAAAAAAAATATTTAATACAATCAAAATAAATAATTCTTGCACTTCATAAAAATTCATAAATATTTCAACATAAAAAGTAGAAAAATGTGTTCATAAAAATTATAAAAAAATTATTATAAATTATTTTGATAAAAGTAATCTCAAAAACACAACTCAAATTAAAATTATAATTCAATCAAAACTAAACGTGGATTTCACTCTCACAACAAAATTTGTTTCACCGCAGTTCTTATAAATTCACAATAATTACAGTGATCATAAAATGAAAGGGGAAAATAGAAAAAAGTTAAAAAAAATTTTCCATAAAAATTAAAATTAAGAAAAAGTTAAAAAGAAAATCTGAAAAATACAATTAAACTTAAAATCATATTTTTTTTAATTAAAAAAATTTGTTTATAAAAATGAAAAATTAAAAAAAATGAAAACAAAAATCTTAAAAAATAATTCAATTTAAAATTATAATTCAATCAAAATTAATAATTCTAGACAAGTAAAAAATGTGTTTATAAAAATCAAAAATAAGAAAAAATTATGGTAAAAAACTTTTATTTAAAATTAGAATTTAATCAAATTTATTAATTCTAGACAATTAAAACAAATGTATTCAAAAAAATAAAAATTAATAAGAAATGATCCTAAAAAACACTTTTATTTAAAATTATAATTCAATCAAAATTAAACGTGCGTTTTACTCTCACAATAAAATTAGTTTGATGATGATAATGATGACAAAATGAAAGTTAAGTGAAAAATATAAAAAAAGGTTTTAAAAAATTGGAATTGAAATTAAAAATTCAATTAAATCTAAACGTGTGTTTAACTTTCATAGCGCAATAACTTTGCTTGTTGCTTTTGGAAATATGACAAAACTGCTTAAAGTCTTTGTATATTTATTATTTTTACTTTGCCGACAAAGTCGTCAATGCATTTCAAATAAAAACAATTATAATTATTTTTTATATTAAACTTTAACTTATACCAACACGATTGCAATGCATTTCGCTTGAAAAAAATATGACTTGTTTTTACATTAAAGTTAAAATTTATTTGCTTACCTGTCGTTACGACAACAGCAAAAATGGCGAAAACTATTAAAAGTTTTGCCATAATTCCTCCTTTTCTTATTTGAACGGCGACAACAACGAAAAACGAACAATTAACACCAGTTTTTTTCTTCGATGATTTTCTTCAAACGAAACACACAAACGAAACAGAAACTTTCAGTGGAGACCTGACGATCGACCAGAGTTTTGTCCAACTGGCAATCAAAGGTCTAGAAGCGCACTGCAGCAAGTTGTCCTACCGATCGGTAACAAAGTTTCATTTACACTGCGCCAGCGCGACACGCGAGAAATCACACTAACTACCGCACGAACCACGGCGCTCAAGATTGTCGTCTTCTTCTTTTATGACAAAAGTCCCATGCAGGCGGCACGCGGCACCAAAAATCAATTCAGCTCCGGTGGTGAATTGCACCGAAGCTTTAGCAATGCGCGCGAGAGCGAGAGATCACCGAATTGGCAGCGGTGGCGCATGCGTTCCACAGCTGTGGTGAATTACTATCAAACACTATTGACACACACACACACACATACAAACACTGAATATTTGCAATCGATTACACCAACTAACTGGTTCTTGAATTTCGCTGGTAGCTAATAATATTTTTTTCAATTTTTTGTGTGTTTATTGCACGACTCGAACGAACTTTGGCTTTTTGGGAATTGGCGATATGGGCTGGTGGAGTATATTTGGCGCGCGCCTTCTGCCCGGCTGGAACTTGTTGGATGTTTCTGTAAAATTCGTGCCGCGTCGCGACGAGCACATAAGAGAGCGACGTGCACAACAACACGCTTTTATATTCAAACGCCGCTCAAGGAGAACGCCCGCGATTGTGTTGAATAGACGCAACTCAACACGACTCGACACAATTCAACACAACTCGGCGCAACTCAACACAGCTCCAATTGGATCGATGTTGTGTCGAGAGGGGCGTGTGGGCTGTGTTGAGTTGAGTTGGCGTTCGATATGGGGCCCGCTGAAGGTCTGGGTGTGTTGGGTTTCTGGCATCGATGCTGCCGCTGCCGCTGCACCCAGTCGACGCGTCGCAGGGGATTTCCTCGCGCTCCCACAGCCACTATTTTTGTCAGCGTGATTGGTGCTTTCAAATTCAAGATTTATGCAGTCTTGAAACGAAAACGAAAATGAAAAAGAAAAACAAACAACAACAACAATAACAACAACAACGAATGCAGCATTGAGCTTTGGGAAGTTGCTATGCAAAAACTGCTAATCGCTTTTGCCACTTGCAGCGTTCGCACAGGGCACAGAAAAGCGGATTAATAATGAAATAAAGAGTGTTGGCAATTTTTGCTGGTACAAGCCGGCACATGTACACATACCTACACAAACATACCGACATGCTGGTGTAATATGTGGGCCTGCATGTTTAAGTGGGTGGCATGTTGTGTCGTGGCTTTTTTAATATATCTACATACATACATCAGTTTTTTTTTTCTGTTGTTCAACCAGTTTATTTCGACAAAGTCGCAACAAGCTTAAGCGATTACAAAAAAAAAAAAAAACAAACCCAACACAAATCCAAAATCTTGAAATGAGGCTCATCTGCATTTTTGGCCGAAATTTATATAAGCAACCAGTCCATCAGTCAGTTCGTCAGCAAGTTGAATGCGGCCTGAAACCTTTGCAGAAAACACACACACAAACACAATTACACACAGACACACACAAACATAGCTATATATGTGGTTAGCCTCACTTTGGTTGGCATTTCGCGCATATAAACGCAATGCTCAAACGGACAATGCAGCAATGACGGCAACGTGTAGCGCGTCCGAACGCCATAGTGCCAAATATCAAAGGGTGACCACAACTTTCTACCAACTTGTTTATGGATTTTGTTTGCGCATCTGTATATAAGTTTTTATTGTTGTTGTTGTTGTGGTTTTGCATCTGCATAAAATTATCATCGAATGTATTTCAATACATTCGAAATTGTGAAACGAGCTTAATTTCAAGAAACCAAAACAAGTGGCAATAAAAAATTGCCAGCATTTGCCAGTTGAAGTGTCAAAGTAGAAAAGATAAAAATGAAAAATGTATAAAAACTAAATTGTACCAAAAAAAATATTAAAGACTGGAGAAACCAATAATCACGTTTAGCCGACAATTGAAAGTTCCAGTTTATGACAAATTCTCGATTACACAAAGTAGAGATGTGCTACACCTTCACATCCGCATTGGCAGCAGTTTTAAAAAAATTTCATTGCATTAATAATCTGCATTATTCGCATTCGTAATCCGTATTATCCTGTTTCATTGAAAATCTACCTTCGCTGTTTTTCTCTTGTAAGCAACAAGCGACATTAAACTTTGAGACCATTGCATTCTTATACAGGTACAAATTTTCCATGAACACTACGAACAGTTGTACGAAGCTGGACCTTAGTTTTCGATTCTTAAACTAATGATCCATCCATTTCAAAATTGTAGTCCCAGCAATCGATATTGGTCCATCCATTTGTATCCACAATTATATTTTTAAAGCCCTGTTTTTCTATTTTGTTCTTTTTGTTGGCTCTAATTGGGACAATGCACAGTGATTCGTTCCATAGACAAAATTCAAAAAATTTATAATCTCAGAATTTCACAATTTTGTTGTTATTTGAAAGGTAAAACTCCAACTAAGAAAACTCCGAAAAATCTGTGCAAAAAATTGATTAGTGTCTTTGCAAAAGCGGCTCAAAGTTGAAACTTTTTTCTCAAAAAAATTGAAACACATATTTTTTGTTTCTTAGTCTATTGAGTAAAAAATTTTTAAAAATACATGGTTACCAAAAAGTTGCTAAAACTTTCAACACAGATTAAGAAATGATGTGGCCATTTTTACTTTTAACGTTTTCTTAAAATTTGCAAACCTGAGGCTTTTACATCACTTTTAATTCAAAATATTTTTTTAAATAAAAAATCTGAAAATTGGCAAAACTTAGGGGAAAATATCTAAAAAGTATGTAAAAGTATGTTCCTGGATTTTTTTTTATTTTAAGCAGCATTCTTTCTTTGTCGAATAATGTAAACACATCCTCCGATATCTTCCGATCTCAGAAAATTATTCAATTTGAAAAGCGGTCTAAACACCTATTTTTTGACAAAATGTATTTTTTCATCCCTAAAAGTATGCAATCAGAATGAAAAATTGAGAAAACTGTAAAAAAGCAAAACATACGTCTATTGTTATCGTTTTTATTGCAAAACTAAATGATCCTAAGACAATTTCTGTTACTCTTTGGAATTATCAATGTTAACGTTACCGATTAAATGTAAAATCTGAAAAATCTAGCCAACACACTTGGTGCTATAGCTCACCAAAAATTACGAAAATTGCATATTTAAGTCTCAGACATTGCCAAACTACAAATGTTTAAGAAAAACAAAATGGAGATTTCAATTGAGCAGACCATGATTAACTAGTATACCAAATTTTGTGAAGACTTAACCCAACCTCGATATGTAAGATATAAGATAAAAGATATAAGATATAAGATATAAGATATAAGATATAAGATATAAGATATAAGATATAAGATATAAGATATAAGATATAAGATATAAGATATAAGATATAAGATATAAGATATAAGATATAAGATATAAGATATAAGATATAAGATATAAGATATAAGATATAAGATATAAGATATAAGATATAAGATATAAGATATAAGCTATAAGATATAAGATATAAGATATAAGATATAAGATATAAGATATAAGATATAAGATATAAGATATAAGATATAAGATATAAGATATAAGATATAAGATATAAGATATAAGATATAAGATATAAGATATAAGATATAAGATATAAGATATAAGATATAAGATATAAGATATAAGATATAAGATATAAGATATAAGATATAAGATAAAAGATATAAGATATAAGATATAAGATATAAGATATAAGATATAAGATATAAGATATAAGATATAAGATATAAGATATAAGATATAAGATATAAGATATAAGATATAAGATATAAGATATAAGATATAAGATATAAGATATAAGATATAAGATATAAGATATAAGATATAAGATATAAGATATAAGATATAAGATATAAGATATAAGATATAAGATATAAGATATAAGATATAAGATATAAGATATAAGATATAAGATATAAGATATAAGATATAAGATATAAGATATAAGATATAAGATATAAGATATAAGATATAAGATATAAGATATAAGATATAAGATATAAGATATAAGATATAAGATATAAGATATATGATATAAGATATAAGATATAAGATATAAGATATAAGATATAAGATATAAGATATAAGATATAAGATATAAGATATAAGATATAAGATATAAGATATAAGATATAAGATATAAGATATAAGATATAAGATATAAGATATAAGATATAAGATATAAGATATAAGATATAAGATAAGATAAGATAAGATAAGATAAGATAAGATAAGATAAGATAAGATAAGATAAGATAAGATAAGATAAGATAAGAAATAACCCCCTGTTCTGGGTAATAATTTTCGGCCTCGCGGTTTCCGCTCGGCTATATTTTCGTTTCTGCACTCCTGTTCTTTTGTCTATTGCTTTCCCTTCTCCCTACTCCATCCATTTCGACACACTGTTACAACTCGTTTCTTTTTTTTTCTCATGTGTACATCGAGTCGATGAAGTACCGTTAGCCTCGATATAAGTCGAATTCGTAGAAGCAACGGTAGCGACTGTATTGCTATTTCTCCTCGTATGTATGTATGTATGTACTCATTTCTGTACTACTGTTCTTTGTCTATTTATTTCCCTTTACTTAGTTTTTTTTCGACACGCTGCACAACGTATTCGTTTCCCCACCCCCATATGTACATCGAAGTACCGTTAGATCTCGCTATAAGTCGAATTCGGCAAAGCGTTGGTAGCGAAGGGGTTGGGTATGTTTTGGGAAAAAGTTGCTTCGGACGGACCTGCTGGACAGTTCGGACGGACGACAAAAGGAAGTCGACGAATAACCAGCCAGGAGGACGGTCGTGTGCGGAAAGCGATACCAACAATTCCGAAAATTAAATTAAAGAAAAATTTCAATAATTTAAATGTAAACTTACAAAAAAATACTACCAATACCAACAATTACAAAAAAATTAAAACCAGTAACAACGAACCATTTGCACATATTTTTAAAAAGAAAAAAAATTTTGCAATAATTTAAAATGTAAACTAACAAAAATACTACCAATACCAACAATTACAAAAATTAAAACAAATTAAACGTTTTTAAAGAAACCATAAATGGTTAAATCGGTCGTGTGCGAAAAGCAGTAGTGAACCAACAAAGGCTGCTGCGCGTGCTCCAATACAAACAGTAACACGAACCATTTGCACATGTTTTAAAAAAGAAAATAACATTTTGTAATACTTTAAAATGTAAACCTACAGAAATACTACAAATACCAACAAATACGAAAATTAAACAATTCAGCAAGAAGCATCAGCCGGGGAATTTCGCCGTTTAAGATAAGTTTAAGTTTGGTTAAGGGACTTGTAATTTTGCGTGTTTATATTTAATTTATAATTAATTTATATTTTAATAATTAATTTAATTTATTTCACTCGAGTGAAAACGTTGAACCTATGGCCATATACTATATGACTAAAAATTAAATAAATACAAAACCAAAATGAATTCCACTACTAACTAAAAGTCCCTGTTATTAGTTTGGTCTGTGGGAAGTTGGGGCAAGGATGTGGGGGGAAGGGAGCTTTCCTTTTGTGAATCGGTTGTTAGGATCTTAATGTAAATACTTTTTGTTCGTCTGTCTGTATCTCAAGAAATATATCGCGTGCATACATTTCGTTTCTGGCTACGAAGGATGAGTCTGTAGGTCAGGAATCCTCAGGTGCCTTAATGGATACCACGACTGCTGAAGCTACGGGTGATGACAGATGCGCGCGTAGGCATCAGGGATTCCCATGAAGATTCGCCACAGACCAGGTGCACGGTTCCTGCATACACCTGATACGTAACACCCCTTATATCAGATCACCACTTGTCACGTTTTAAAAAATTGCTAAAAAATTTCACATCCGCTTCTTGATCCGCATTCGAGGAGTGCAATTCCACCCATCCCTAATGAAAAGTACAGTTTTGGCTATCAGAATATTCTTTAATTTTAGTATGGGAACCTCCCATTCTGGATGCTAATTTTATGATGAAATTTAAATGAAAGTCAGTGCCATGAGTTAGCAATTTGTATAGAGAAACAAGATTTTATGGGCCTGTTGACTTCAAATATGGTGAAAGCATATCAAATGAGAAATAATTAGACACATTTTTTTTATCAGCATCCGACAGGCTCAAAAGAGAGAGAATTCTTAAGAGAATTGTGATTTATTGGGCCCATTGAATTCAGACTTCAGAGTGAAAAAGTACTCAAAATCTAAAATAACTCAATGCATGTTTTTCAGTGTTCAAAAATCAACATCAGACGGGTTAAAAAATTTGTTAAAAGTTTATGTGAAGCACGCATACAACTTAATATTAGATAAAATCATAAAGACAGAAAAACTTATTAGATCATATATGTAAATCATAACGTGAGTGCAATTTATTTCAAGGCAATCATAAAAGAACTCCAACAAAAATTTCTGTTTTGATGCACTGATGCCCATGATTTGATTTTGTTGCCTATAAAATGGAAGTAGTTCTAAGATTGTCCACAGCTACCACTGTGGCTGGTGGTCGTCTAGCTGCATAATCGTTAAAATAATCGTCTCCTAAAGACGTCGCGTTGCTGAAAATGTGTTCGGTGCAATCAAATTGAATGTGAAAACGTAATCAGGTCAAGTTAGACGAGTTGAGACAGGAAATGCCGGTGTTTGAAATCACATAAGCCATGTTATGAATTCCATTAAAACAGCTATTTTATGTTCCAATAATGTTCCAATGATTGCTATGGATTGCTCTGACTTAAGCCATGCTGAAGGCAATCAAATTCTTGACTTGATCTCTAGTTTGATCTCAAGCTAGTTTGATCTCAAGCTACAAACAGTTTCACGTATTCAGATTGTTTTGTTTCGTACATTTTCGCTAATCCTTAACTTCTAATCGTTTGTTATGCATTATTAATTGATTCTGACATAACCTTAAAATTGCAAAGTTCAACTTGACAGCTAAATAAATTATCAACTGTTGCACATGTTGCAATATATCATAAAAACTCATCCATGAAACAGAAAAATACCAATAAATAAATACCAAAGCGTCAGTGCGATTGTTTCATCAACTCAAATGTACCTAAGTCATGTTGAAATTATTATTGTAATTTTTAATTTCAGTTCAGTGTTTCTTCTTTATTGCTCGTTTAATGCGTTAACGTTGCGTTTCGATTCGTTTCGTTTCGTTTGGCTTTCAATATTGATTGAATTTACAATGCAAATTTCGCCAGCCATTCATCCAGTCCAGCCATCCATGTGTCTATTTTTATTTTTTATTTTTTTATTTTATTTAAAATATTTTTTTTGTGTTTCATTTTACGTCACAAGTCTTCACGCCACGCTGTGTGGCTATAACACGCGGCGCACTGGTGTCGCGCATGCGCCGGCGGCACAGCGGCGCGCAACGTGCTGCCAGCAACAGCGACGACTGACAGCCCAGAAACAGATCTTGACATTTACACTTCATTAAAATTGTTTGTGCACAAAATGTGGTTTTGTTGTTCAACATTTCTTTCGCGCCCAGTTGCTGTCTTTTGTTTAGCTCAGTGAAAAAAAAATCGAGCAAAAGTCACATAACATGAAATGCAAAACAAATGAAAGAAATGTTTTATAATTTTAAGAAAAGCCATTTCGTTTGACAATGAATATTTTACACAAATATTTTGAGAAGTTGGGATTAATTTTCTCAAGGTTGATGCTAAAAATTTGATGGAGAATTTCTAGTTTTTTATTAGAGCCAACAAAATGATTTAGATTTCTTTTTTGGATTTTAATTAATTATATATTCCTGATATTAGGTTATTCCATTAGTAATTTTTAAGAGCAATTTAAATTTGGTGTATAGAGAATTTAATTAAAAATTGTATTTCTAATATTTTTCAGTATTTTGTCTCATATTGTTGGAAAATTTTTGCATCAATTGCAATTAGATTTCTGATTGAACTGCCTACAGGTGCAGTTCAAGGTTCGAACTTCATATATCTGCTACTAAAATGAACCATATTTCATTGTAATGGGTCTGCTAGAAGTCTGCAGTTGAAACCATAATTCTCATTCAAGCTTTCGTAGTTTCTTAAAAGTCTCCTGTTCGTTTAGGTTAGAGCTGTACAACTATCAATGGTTTTATTTTGACGCCACTATCGATAGTTTTTTGACACTATCGATACTATCGGTTTTTTGGGATGTGACGTCAATGCTTCTAGAAATGTATGCCGGCAGTGCTGCCATGAATATATCTCTGTGGTATTCAAATATGGGGACACGAGAAGATGAATTTGGCAGGACTCAATTTTGAATTTAGTTTAATGAAACATCAAATAGTCCAACAATCGATAATCGGTCAGCTCTAGTTTGGGTATTGGGATAGACATTATTCATCGCTGGCACCTCTTCTTTTGGATAACGTAGCTTTCCTTTACTCAAAGCGAGTTTTGAATTAACAGTTCATTGAATTGTTAACGTCCCAAGTACAACAATTTTGCTTGATGATGATGATGATAAAAACCACTTATTGCCTACCAAATAGATCAAGAATTTGCGTTCTTCTGTGGTCACTTAAAGTCTCTCTCATAAAAGTTAATTTTTCACATACAATTAATTCCGATTCCATACTTAATTCCTGCTTATGGATAGAAACTTAGTATTCATATTCTAAGCCAATAAAGCTAGATGAATAAAAATTAGAGGTAAAACGCCAAAACCTGAGGGTAAGGTTATCTTTAAGGTTATTGAAGCATATTTTAGTTCTGAAATTTCAAAATAAGAAATTTTGTCAAAAGGCAATTTTTTTCCGCTTTCATTTGGTATCCACATCTATCAGTATCTGGTAAGTAAAGTAAGTAAAGTAAGTCAAGTAAGTAAAGTAAGTAAAGCAAGTAAAGTAAGTAAAGTAAATAGAATAAGTAAATTAAGCAAAGTAAGTAAAGTAAGTAAAGTAAGTCAAGCCAGTAAAGTAAGTAAAGTAAATAAAATAAGTAAAGTAAGTAAAGTAAGTAAAGTAAGTAAAGTAAGTAAAGTAAGTAAAGTAAGTAAAGTAAGTAAAGTAAGTAAAGTAAGTAAAGTAAGTAAAGTAAGTAAAGTAAGTAAAGTAAGTAAAGTAAGTAAAGTAAGTCAAGTAAGTCAAGTAAGTAAAGTAAGTAAAGTAAGTAAAGTAAGTAAAGTAAGTAAAGTAAGTAAAGTAAGTAAAGTAAGTAAAGTAAGTAAAGTAAGTAAAGTAAGTAAAGTAAGTAAAGTAAGTAAAGTAAGTAAAGTAAGTAAAGTAAGTAAAGTAGGTAAGTAAAGTAATTAAAGTAAGTAAAGCAAGTAAAGTAAGTAAAGTTAGTAAAGTAAGTAAAGTAAGTAAAATAAGTAAAGTAAGTAAAGTAACTAAAGTAAGTAAAGTAAGTAAAGTAAGTAAAATCATTAAAGTAGAAGATAAGAAATTGTTTCATCGCTGAATCTAACTGCTGTTTGAAAGATGGGGAAAATTCTTAGTTAACAATGGACAGACAATACTTGGAAACAAAAAAAACGCTACACCAATTTCTCTGAAGAAAGTTTCCAAAAAAAAACCGCAAGCCTTGCTTGTAGTCCCAGTACTTTATGTTTAAATGTTGTTGTTGTTGTTTAAAAAAACCATAATCTATTAAAATACGATAATAGTAAACACTTTGAGGTCAAATGCAACATTATTGTAACAAGTTGAATGCATTTTTTATACTTTTTCACAGTTTAGTGCCATTCAACGATTTTTAACATCGCTCATCTTGCGGCCAACTGCAATGACACTCCTTGTGGCTACAGTGGCGGTTGATAATATTTAAAAAATATTTGCTTTTTTTGTTACCCATTGTGCCGATCTGTCGGTTGACCTTGACGCGCCAGCAGCAAAAGCGCAGCCAATTTCGTGAATGTGTGCCACAATTTTTGACAGTTTAACGACAACGTTGTACGGCTGTGTTGTTGTTGTTGTTGTATTTATTATAGCCACTTATTTATAGCTGCGGCTGCTTGTTGCCTAATGCCTTAAATAAGCTTTTCTCTAAGCATTGTTGGGTTTTATTCGATTACATTTTTATTGTTATTAAAACAAACAAAAAAACCCTACAAATTATAAAAGAAATATAAAAAAAAAATAAAAAGCTAGTTTTTGATTTTGATTTATAAAGTTGTTGGCCACAAAAATAAAATAATATTTGACTTTTAGTTTCAAGTTGCGACCATTTGCACTATTTTTAATTTTTTTTTTTAGTTCTTTTGCTGCATGTGGATTTAGGGGTTGTTGTTGTTTTTCATATTTTTGCATTTTTACCACTTTCCAGCATTAGTTGTTTAGTAAGCTTTTAGTTTTTTCATTAGTTTAGTTTTAGTTTTTTAGTTAGTTTTAAATTTTTTTTATTAGTGTAGGTGTAGGTTTTTTAGTTTTTTTTCTTCCAAATTTGGCTACTTTTGCATTTATTTATTTAAAAATAACACTTTGCTGTGACACTTTGGGTTGAATTTGTTGTTAGTTGCCTGCTGCTTTTGTAAAATTATTGTTGTCAGCCTTGACAAATCACTCTGTCCCCACAAAACAATGCTTTAAGGTTTTGTTAAATATGTTTTCTGTTTTATTTTACCAAAAATTGAAATCATTTCGAATTATTTTTATACTCAATTTTTATTTGATTATGGCAGATGTGGCGCTTGAAAATTTGGTTATGTTTCGTTTGGCGTTTTTGTGTCTGCATTGTTAATTGACCCAATTACCAAATTTTTGTCATAAAAACTGAGCCTTTATTCAAATGTTTCTTTATTTGCTTTGTGAGCGCAAATTAAATAAACGAAATATTTAAAAATTATGGTTTTGTATATTAATTGACAACATTTGTGTGCATTAATACGTTGTGAACCATGAAACTGAAGATTCTTAACAGTTTTAATGAATTGATTCACCTTCAACATTTTATGGGCTGTAATTGCATAAAGAATGTAATTTAAAGAAAAACCAAAATAAGCAAACAGCGAAACGAATCAATATAAATTATTGGAAAAAAATTATTAATTAATTAATAAAAGATTTTTACGCATAGAAGCTTCACGAACGCATACAAAACACTTTAACTGTGTGCTATGGCTTCTAGGGTTGCCAACTTTATAACATTTTATTTACGAATGGGAGCCTAATGAACACTTCTAAGACTCTTAAACTGAGTGCTAAGCCTTCTAGAGCTACCAGCTTTCAAGAATTTCGTTAACGAATTGAAGCTTATCGAATGCTTCTAAGACTCTTGAACCGTGTGCCGAAACTTTTAGATTGGTCAGCTTTAAAGAATAACGGCAGCTTCACGAACGCATATAAACCACTTGAACTGTGTGAAATGGCTTCTAGAGTTGCGAATTTTATAAAACTTAATTTACGAATGGGAGCCTAATGAACGCTTCTAAGACTAGAACTGTGAAATAAAGCATCCAGAGTTGTCTGCTTTATAGAATTTCGAAGAAGATTCGAACTCGAGCATCGCATTACCAAAGTTTTTGTAGATCTACAGTATTCCCCACTTAAATGCAGCTTGCTTTGGGGAATCAAACGTTTAGGAGTACCAAAAGTTTAATAAAGTGCAGCTTTATTGATATATTTTAGATTTCTTTAATATGGAATTATATTACAAAATGGTGCTAACAATTTTGTTTATAATATTTTCAATTTTGGGAATAATTTGGCTTTAAAAAAATAGATAATTTTCTGTCAGAAAGCACTGCCATACAATAATTAAATTTCTCAATGGAGTTATTTTAACACCTTTGAGAGTCATAGAAGAAATGTGAAACAAGTCATTAGGCACTAAAGCCAAAATGGTTCTTAGTCTCAATTAGAAAATTCAAAGAAATCTGGCTTCATTAATTACGAGGCATAGACACTTTTGAGGACACCCAGCATGATTCATACACAGATAACTCGTCAAGATGAGTCAAGATGATTTTGATGAGTTGAACATTGCTGAGAAAGATATTTTTATATAAACTATGCTTCGAGGACGAAGAGAAATCTGCACACAAAATGTATCAGTGTGCCGTCATTTACAGAATGGGTTGAACTATGGACCATTAATCACAAAAACTTTCTCAACATAAAACGTGAGATGGCTATTTGAAAGAAGGATCACAATTACAGCTGACACCAGAAATTATTGCAATTAATATTAAATGGTTGTTGCATCGAACATGAAATGGTTGTTGTATCGAACATGAAATGGTTACTTTAAACAATACAAAAATAATCGCTCAAATCCTAATTTAAATGGATATTTGTTTGATTTTTTGGGCATTCAGAAATCGAATTCAAAAGGCTGTTGTAAGGAATACGATTACATTTGAGTTCAAATGGTTTTTGTAACAAATATGTTTTGATTTGGGTATCAAATATAAGCAAAACTATTCCAATTCGAACTCAAATAACTAATTGACTAATTGGTACTAATGATTAAATTAATATATTAACGGCTAATTGAAGCCGAAAACTTAAGTAGTCATTCGAGGTTTTGAATGTTAGTTCTTTCGAATGGTTGTTTTTCTGAATCATTTAAATTCAGTGCATGAACCAGTTTGCATTCGATGCAACAACCATTTATTGATATGCATACATAAAATTTCAATGTTAACTAATACGAACATAAAATGAAAACTAATTCATGTCAATAATCGTTAAAAGGCAACGGTAAAATTTGATTCAAAACAAAAATTAAGCTTGATTCCAAAATACACTTAAAGCTGTCCAATTAATGCCATAATGACCCATGAAATGTTTATTAATTGATTTCGTTTTGCAGTTAATATAACCGGTTGGAATTGTTTTTGTGTTCACTACTTGTACTTCTTGTTGTTGCAATTTCAAGTGTTATTTTTGAATTGATTCTTTTAGTTTTTGTAGTTGATTCGTCATTGTTGTGAATTTTGTGTATTTGTTTAAATCATTTAATCATTTTTAGTTTTTCCAGTTGATTCGTCATTGTTGTGAATTTTGTGTATTTGTTTAAATCATTTATGAACAACAAAAACTATTGAAATGTGCTGTGTGTATGTCTGTTTAGCTAAAAGTTCTGTGAACTTCAATTTTACTTCAATTGAGTAGAGTTGCTTTGCGTACCATTTCACTGATCCATTCCAAAAATTGCAGTCATTTAAGAGCAATATTTTACTTCTAGTCATGGTTTCAAATCAGTTTAAATAACAGACAACACAATAAATAACTATTCAAAGTTGTTTTTTTTTTAGTCTTGTTGGATTTAATTTGGTGATCAATTGACCGCAAATCGCTTCTTGCGGTTTGTATGCATTCAGTTGTGGCACTCTGTCTTATTTTAATGGATTTGTAAATAATTCAAATTGTCGCTTCTAAAAAAGACATCTGCAGGTTTGATGAAGTCACTGTCTTTACAAAATGTCTACAAAATTAAAATGAATTGCGCAATTCACAAAATGCAGAAATCATAAATTGTGGCCAAAACTGGTTTATTTTATTTTATTTATTTTAGCGTACATGATTCGTTGTTTACGCAAAACTTTTGTATGGGCGAACAATAAAATAAAATAAAATTTAATTTAAATTAGACAACTTTTTCTGCAATCATCTATTCAGTTAGTTAATTGTTGATAGAAGATCCGGACGAGATTCATTGACAACAATTAACATCTCTGCGGCATTTTGGTTCACTAATTTGCATATCATACAAATTACAAAAGAAGAAAGTTAGAGCTTTATAATAGAAAATGTATTTATATTCTCCATTAAGGGGAGGTTCTCATTCAAATGACTAAAAAGTAAGCAAAATTTGGAATTTTTTTGTGGGCCAATAAAAAAACATAGGAAAAAACAGTTTTAGGATTCAAAAAGCTTATATTTTCGTCATTATTTACAAAGTTTTTCAAGACGAAAAAAACAAAATGGCGCCCGTGGTGACGTTCCGTCTAAGATGCGGTTCGCGTGGAATAACAAAACTGCGTACAGCCTGCTGCCTCAGGATCGATCTGAAACACAAAACCAATTATAAGGCTCGAAAGTAGGATACTTTTATTGGAGGAATGACCTAAGAACGGGTAAAAAACTTCAAATTTGACATAATGGTGCGATCTCAAACTTTGAAATCGATTTTTTAGCCCTTTTTTTATACTTTGAAGCTTCACAAAAAATAGTTAATACAAAGAATTTGTAGATTTTATAGGTCATTACTCCAATGAAAAGGGTCTTCTTTCGAGAAAACAAAACATGAAGTCTTTCAGTTGAACCGTTTTCAAATGAGATTGTACGCAGTTTAGAAAAATCATGTTTTGAGATAAACGCTTTTAAATACCTTCGGCGCGCGTTCCGAGCCGAGAGCGCCCCATGGCGGGATGGCCTGTAGAAACTTTTCTGATGCGCGGATCGGAAAATCGGTTTACCGCAATATAGTAGACACTAATACCTTTCAAAAAATGTAAAGAAAAAAATCGAATTTTTGAAAATTTTGAATGAGAACCTCCCCTTAAGTGAAAGTCGGGCATAATGGGCATTCAACAATTTCAAACTTATTCAACGGCATATCTCAGAAGGTATATTACATTACACAACATTTTTTCTTGGATAAGGATTATGATGTTCTCATACCAGAGGCCCTAGGTTCGATTCCCAGCTCGAGCTGGTGAAACAATCTTCTACTTCTATCGCTATCCATATGAAGCAGATGAGAATTACAAAAATCGCACAAGTGTGCTCTTAGCAGGCGATGGCAAACCCTCCGAGTGTGTAAGAAAAATTACAAAAAAAACCCATTCGGATTCGCTAATTAACAGTAGGTCCCCTACCTCCTTCCCCTATCCGCTTGAAATGTGCTGTAACACATGCTGAAAAAACATTGTTGCAGGCACCTTTCGAACGGGTGAATTTTCGGATTCACAACGGGCCCATATGGAGGCCTAAGTGTGTCTCATACAGAGGCAGCCACTACAAGTTGCCTACCTACGAGTATCCTGTTTCAATCCCATCTAAAGCCGAATGGGTATTGGGTGCTTTCTTTCAAGAATGAAGGTGCGCATCTGTCCGTCTATGGGTGATGCCCACATAAGGACAGGTGAGCTACCATCTGCTCAATAGAATCAAATCAAATTTTGAAGCTCTGGTTGCCAGCCACCTGTAGCGTCTTTCGGGCCAAGATCTCAACAATCTGCGCTGTTTCTAATTGGCTTATTAATTGTGAAGAGATATCCTACTATATTCTAATATCGAATAGCCTATGCGACTTAAGGCCTCTGGATTTAGTTTTAATAACAAGAAAGACTGTTCTGAGCTGCAGTCAATGTTGCCAGATACCTGAAATGACTTTCTCCTAAATCTTGAAAAATACTGAAATTTCCTCCCAAAAGTTAAAAAAATCTCCTAAAATTTTTTTATAATTTGCGCCATTTTAAAGGAATTAAACTTCGCATTAAAAATAAAAATGTACATATACCTACATAGTTATAACTTTTTTAATGCAGCCTTTTTTTATTCATCTTCAGCTTAACAACAAAAGATTAACGAAAACAAAACATATAACAAATTAATTAAACAAAAAGAGCCACTTTTTCACGGGATTTCATTGTGACAACAATAAGTGAGAACGAGATAGAACGAGCCTACATTTTGTAAGCTTACAAGTTTTTAACACAATAGAGTGCTTTGACTATTAAAATAGTTGCCAAAATATTTTTTCTTGCCAGTGTTCCCAATACTTCGTTATCCAAAAATTTCCCTAAAATCCACTAAGGACCCGAAAAGTCCCATAATATAAAATATAAATCTCCTAAACTTTCTCCTAAACAATTCTTCCTCATAAAAGGCCAAGAATCTCCTAAATCTAAGAGGAAATCTCCTGATCTAGCAACATGCCTCTATTTTAACCTGTAAGCTTCGTATTTAGTTATACAAGATCCATACTTGAAACTAACCTAAGTTGGGCTGAAGGTAACACACGATTTTTTTCCTTGTTCACTTCTCTCGTTAGCATAGGGCCTCCACAAGACATTGCCTTGTGTTGGTTACGTTAATCGGTTTTGTTTTTCTGCCAGGGTAGGTGATTGCCCTGCCGCATGTAGTCCTAACTGATGGGGCTGCCATCTATCGATGCTTAGGAACGACTTACCGCTCATAGCACCATCTGTTGTGTAAATGAGATGACAGCAGGATGGTTACGGACTTCGCTAAGATCGGTTTGGTGCGCCGTTTTCCGCTTGTGCCCGCTTTCCCTTACAGACGTCGCTGGTGCACCATATAGCTGTATAGTGGTTTTCTTTTTACAGCAGGAGTAGGTTCGGTTAGGGAAGAGGTGTGTGCGGCAAGCACTTCCACTCGGAGACCCTGTTGGGTCCATTGTGAATCCCTTCATTTTCGGAGAAAACTGGTGTCCTTCTTTTCTCAGCTGGGATCCCTGTAGAACCAAACGGAATCTTTTGGGAACCATTTGGTATTGGCGTGGAAGTTGTGTAGATCGGTTATCTCTAAGGAGTAAGTACAGCAGCAGTATAAGTATATCAGCAGAAGTAAGTACAGTAGGATAGTACAATGCACAGTGATTCGACTCCATACAACCGCGGGACAAAATTAGAAGGAGTGGTCCGATCTTCATAAAATTTGGTATAATAGTTAATCATGGTCTGCTGAATTGAAATATTTATTTGGTTTTTCTTAAACTGTTGTAGTTTGGCAATGCCTGAGGCTTAATTTTGCAAATTTCGTCATTTTTGGAAAGCTATAGCACCAAATGTGTTGGCTAGATTTTTCAGACTTTACACCTAATCGGTAAAATCAACATTGATTATTCCAAAGAGTAACAGAAATTGTATCGGGACCCTCTGGTTTTGCAATAAAAACGATAATAATAGATGTATGTTTTGCATTTTTGCAGATTTTATCATTTTTCGTGCTAATCTGAGATCGGAAGATATCGGAGGATATAATTACATGAGCCGACAAAGAAAGAATGCTTCTTAAAATAAAAAAAATCCAGGAACATACTTTCACATACTTTTTAGATATTTTCGTTTAAGTTTTGCCAATTTTCAGATTTTTAACTTAGAAAAATATTCTGAATTAAAAGTGAAGTAAAAGCAAGGAAAACAGTAAAAGCGAAAATGGTCACATCATTTCTTATTCTATATTGAAAGATTAAGCAACTTCTTGGTAACCATGTATTTAAAAAATTTTTTTTACTCAATAGACTAAAAAACAGAAAATATGAATTTCAATTTTTTTGTGAAAAATGTTTCAATTTTGAGCCGCTTTTGCATAGACTCTTATTGATTTTTTGCACAGATTTTTTGGGGTTTTCTTAGTTGGAGTTTTTTCTTTCAAATGACATCAAAATCGTTAAATTCTGAGACCATAAATTTTTTGAATTTTGTCTATGGAACGAATCACTGTGCAATAGAACAAAATATTCACAGTCTTCTAGACTTCGTAAGGAACTCAAACTGGTTGAATGAGTGAGCGGATTCAAGAGCGATTGATGCGGTATCCCACTTGGATCTTCATGTAGCCACTTCTATCTACCTACCTACCTTCTCTATGAAAGGTTTATCGAAAGGTCTCATTCATAAAAGCGTTGAACAGCTGTAAAGATAGCAAAACATTGATTCCGTTCATTCACTCAATCTCTGAGGATTTCTATTCTTTTCCCAAAATGCCAACTGGCACAAGAAGCAGTTTCCTAATGGGATCTTAGTTCAAATCAATGATCAACTAACTTATCAGCTAACATAAAATTTTTGCATTATGCTTTAATTCGTAGCTCACAATTTAAGAATTTCATATGACACAGTTTGAGAAAAAGAATGAAAAATTTGCATACGAATTGTTGCATTCTCTGCATTTCGTATTCTTTGTGTTGTCAATCGAACTGTCATTGCACCAATGCACAACATTCGAATGCTGCATTTGCATTTCAATTTTAATTTCAATACTTTGTCAGAAATAGCAACTTTCCTATAAAATGTGAACACAACTCCACTCACTCTGACAAAATCTCGCTCGCTCTCTTCCTCTCTCTCTTTGTGCACTACACGTGTAATTTCTCATGGCCTGGCAAATGTGGAAATAAAAACCAACAAAAATTGGGCAAAAGCTTTCTCTGTTTTGTTTCTATGCAGGGGGTCCTTTGAAAAAAGCTCCACAGCAGCGGCACGCGACAGTCGACCATAGTAAAAACCACACTAACAACAACAACAACAATAACAGCACATAGCAAATGGGCTAAACTACCTGTTACCGTGTGACAAATGAGACTTTGCTTTCATGCTGACTTTGCCATTTTTTTGTTTTAATTTTTTATTTTTATTTGATTTTTTAATTTTTTTGCTTTTGGCTTGGTTTTTGTTTTGGTTGCTTTTGCCTTATAACAGGTTGCAGTGGCGGCAGTTGGCTTTGCGCTTTTGCCACATGCTGCTGGTGCTGCCAAGTGACGTGTTATCCTTCTGCTGGCAGCGCCCTCCACACTCGCTGCTGCGCTCACACACATAAACATTCACTCATATGTATGTATGTAGGTTTTTTGCATGTGTTGGTGTTTGTGTCCTCACCAGCGTTAAGCACATTGGCCAGGTGGCCGCTGATGGCATTGGGCGCTGACGCTCGCTGGCTCGCTGACTGGATGCCTGACTGCCGTTTAATGCTTGCGCCAAGTGCAGCGCAGCCTTGTGCATTCCTCAATAAATCGAGGCTGACAGTGGCGCACCACCCCGAACCCCACCTGCCCATTGCTGGCTATTTTCTATTTCCTCTCTTTCTGCTCGCGCCATAATGTGCAGCGTTTTTATTTCATTTTCTACGCTACGACTGGCACTTTTTACTACTTTTGCATGCAAGCAAAAGCAATATTATACAAATGTCCTTAGGCAGGATATGGCAGTGTTGTTTTGTATATCCGTTTGCAGATGTCGGCTTTTGTGCTGCACACCGCACTGTGCAAACATGTCGGCGCATTTCGCATTATTTTATCATTTAAGCGCCTCGCCTAAAAGCACACTACAACTAGTTTTTGTTTGGATTAATTTCGTTTCTTTTTTTCCACCACACTTGTGAGTTCAACACGCATTGCGGTTTTTGCTTTTGCTTCTCAACTGCGCGTGTAACGTTGCAACGAGGTTATTATTTGAGTATTTGAGGTTTTTCAGTTCACTCCCTCGATACTTAAAACTTTTTTGAATTTAAAAAAAAAGTTTACAAATTTGTTTCCCATCTCTAAGTATTTGTTTCGCGGTAGACAGTTGCGCTGAGCATTTTGTAAATTTTTGTTGTTGGATTTTTACAGCCAAAAATTTGAAGCCAACAGAAAAATCATCTAATCATTACATTAGATTAGATTAGATTAGTTTACATTAGATTAGATTAGATTAGATTAGTTTCGATTAGATTAGATTAGATTAGATTAGATTAGATTAGATTAGATTAGATTAGATTAGATTAGACTAGATTAGATTAGATTAGATTAGATTAGATTAGATTAGATTAGATTAGATTAGATTAGATTAGATTAGATTAGATTAGATTAGATTAGATTAGATTAGATTAGATTAGATTAGATTAGATTAGATTAGATTAGATTAGATTAGATTAGATTAGATTAGATTAGATTAGATTAGATTAGATTAGATTAGATTAGATTAGATTAGATTAGATTAGATTAGATTAGATTAGATTAGATTAGATTAGATTAGATTAGATTAGATTAGATTAGATTAGATTAGATTAGATTAGATTAGATTAGATTAGATTAGATTAGATTAGATTAGATTAGATTAGATTAGATTAGATTAGATTAGATTAGATTAGATTAGATTAGATAAGATTAGATTAGATTGGATTATTTTAGATTAGATTAGATCAGATTAGTTTAGATTAGATTAGATTAGATTAGATTAGATTAGATTAGATTAGATTAGATTAGATTAGATTAGATTAGATTAGATTAGATTAGATTAGATTAGATTAGATTAGATTAGATTAGATTAGATTAGATTAGATTAGTTTAGATTGGATTATTTTAGATTAGATTAGATTAGTTTAGATTACATTAGATTAGATTAGATTAGATTAGATTAGATTAGATTAGATTAGATTAGATTAGATTAGATTAGATTAGATTAGATTAGATTAGATTAGATTAGATTAGATTAGATTAGATTAGATTAGATTAGATTAGATTAGATTAGATTAGATTAGATTAGATTAGATTAGATTAGATTAGATTAGATTAGATTAGATTAGATTAGATTAGATTAGATTAGATTAGATTAGATTAGATTAGATTAGATTAGATTAGATTAGATTAGATTAGATTAGATTAGATTAGATTAGATTAGATTAGATTAGATTAGATTAGATTAGATTAGATTAGATTAGATTAGATTAGATTAGATTAGATTAGATTAGATTAGATTAGATTAGATTAGATTAGATTAGATTAGATTAGATTAGATTAGATTAGATTAGATTAGATTAGATTAGATTAGATTAGATTAGATTAGATTAGATTAGATTAGATTAGATTAGATTAGATTAGATTAGATTAGATTAGATTAGATTAGATTAGATTAGATTAGATTAGATTAGATTAGATTAGATTAGCTTAGATTAGATTAGATTCGATTCGATTCGATTCGATTAGATTAGATTAGAAAATTCTAATCATTTTCATCATTTTCAAAATTCATGAAAATGATGAAATCTATACTTGTTTAGTTTTTCATTTGTTTAGACGTTATTTGCATTTTGTTGATGTTGTTATAGTTGTTATTGCATTTATTTTGCCATTAATTGAGCTTTTGCTTTTGCGCGTTTTGTGTTTTAATTTCTATTTTTCGCGTTTTTGTTGTTGCGCAAAATTGTTAATCAATATTTTAGTTCAAGGCGAAGCGAGCGCCAAGTCAAGTTCTTTGCTGTGCGCCTAAGTGTGCTGGTTTTTGTTGTTATTTTTGCCTTGCCACTGGCATTGCCGAAGGATAGCAAAGACGACAAGTACAAAAGCAACAATAACAACAACTAAAAACGGCGTCCACGACAAACCGTCTGAACTGCGGCAATAGTGGAATTGTGTGGCAATTGCGCTGGTAACGCTGCCGGCCACTACGCGCTCAGGTGCAAACTCATAAATTTTCTACTATGAAGAAATACAAACACACACATACACACATTTCAGCGCTTCCTTGAATGCTGTGTGTGTGTTTGTGTGTAAATTGCAGCAAAGCGCATTAAAAAAGTTGAGTGCAGAATTGAAGTTGACGCGCGCCAAGCAAAAGTGAACATTCGTGTGACATGTGTGCTGGTCGCATAAGAAGTTGGCGCACTTTTGTTGTTGTTGTTTTGTTTTTTCAATAATTTGCTGAAAACGTAGTAAATGGTGGCGTTGTATTAGTGTCAATAAAAAGCGACTTAGAGCAAATTGAAATTTTGACAAAGACAAATGGCCGAACGATGGGAAAGTGACACTGAAGTCAAATGGAATTTATTGCAGCCAATTACAAATTGTTCGTGCTTTTTGTTAAGGTAAGCAAGAAAAGTGGTATAAACTTAGTTTAAATAAATTATTAAAAATAAGAAAAGTTGGAAGTGAATAAGAAAACTTGACAGACAGATATGCAACCTTAAAAAATTTGTTTGAACTTAGGGAATAGATTTGCTGACACCAATGTTAATGAGTTGGTGCTGTCTTCGATGACTGATCTGTACATGGATAATGATGGGTGGACTCATAAGGATATGGAGTGGTAAAGAATTAAGGTCTCTCGTCCAGTGATGTCTGCAGAAGCTGCGGGGATGAAAACGAAGTAGAAACGTTTCAACACTTCCTGTGCCACTGCCGGCTCTGCAGAAACGCCGACTCCGTACCCTGGGGGCCAGATCCCGACTTTTGCCTGGCTAGCGCGGCAAAAGTTGAAATTCTGAATCTGCTCTCCTTTATCAAGAGGACGAACTGGTTTGCTCCGGTTTGAGACTAATTGGTTAGCTCCAGAGCGCTTTAAGGAAGGTCACAATGGGCCAATTTGGCCTCCGAGTGGAAGTGAGGTCTCTGTGCTGCACACAACTTTCTCTACCTAACCTACCTAACTTATTCTAACCTAAGTACCATAATAGCTTTTAGGGCTTCAAGCAGTGATCGTTAGCTTGACTTATGATGTACACTGTCAACAGAAGTAAGCGAAATAAACTTGAAAATTAAGCAACCTCAAAGTGCTACAATGAAATCTCCCAACTGCCAATGAATCCTCTTTGCGTACACAGAGCGCTTTCTCGATTTAAAAAAATGTCTGCTCTAAACTGATTTATTTATTATTTATTTATATAGAATATTGTTAACTTTTCTCCTTATTCACCTCGCTTGAAAGCATAGAGCCTCAACGTGGCTTAAACTTCTCAGTTCAGATATGTTTGGGTCATCTTTTGACTTGGAACCTTACGACTTGGTACCTTATGACATGGATTTAATGGCTCTTCTATTCTGCTGGTTCTTATTGGTTGGATTGTTCTATTCAGAAAGTACAAAATCTTTTAAAGAAGTTTAAGAATTTATTACTATTTTTAAGAATAGTTTACTCGGAATAACACAGCTCTACAAAATATGCGATACTAAAGTGTGACCAGATAAAAACGTTGAGAAAATAAATTTAAGTAAAACTACAACGGTGTGAAATATAAAATTGATTGTGGCTTTATTTTGGAGTCAAATGGATCAAATGGCCGCCTTGGCTTTGCTGGCAGTGCTTCAAGCGGTCCGTCCATTTTTTAATTACTCGGTCCAATATGTCTCAGATGTTGGCCTCAAGCTTTTCCAAAGTGGTTAGCTTGTTTTATTAGAGAAAATAATAATAAAATAAAATAAATAAATAAAACAACAAATAAATAAAATAAAAAATAATAATAATAATGATCGCAGCGGCCAATTGATGAACGCTCTCGGTGAGATGACGCAGTCGTCAAAATTCTCATTTACAACTTCCAGCGTAGTGAAGCAACGCCATGGCATGTAGCGTCATTTTGTTGGGACCACAGCTCGGATATATCAATGTTGTTGTTGTTGTCGCTTTGCATGATGAAATGGCAAACTACACTAAATTTTTGGATATCTAAGCGATACTAATATCTATGACAGTTGCTGAGACATGAATATTGAAAAAACTATCACTGCTATCTGGTCACCCTTCAATAAGATTTATAAGTCGCTTATAGTAAAATTATTGCTTTTAAAAAAATTTAACATTGTTTTAACTGAAACCAGGCCGCAAGTATGATCGGATTATGGAATTTGTCTCCGTTTGATCTGAATATATTTGTAAATTGACTGACTGCAATCAACGCAATGGATGCCATATCGTCAAATCGAGCTAAGTTCTAGAATGCTTATAGACTCTGAGAACAATCAAAGAGCACAAAATTAAACTCTGATGGATGCCTGATGGCTGTGAAGGCTGTATAGGATAATGAGCGAGTAAAATAACTGATTCGAATGAGGCTTCAGAAATCTTACTCCGATCTTCACAGCAAGTCACTGAAGTGCACCAACGACCAATGGAATGTTTAAGCTGACTACATAATCTCAATGAGCTGAGATCAACTACTAAATACTTATTGAAAACTGAATAAGAGGGGACAAACTCTCTCTTTCTCTCTTTGGGCTTCACAATGGCTCTCAATAGTCTCTTCTTTATAGTAGTTCACTAGAGCCATCAGCAAGTTGGTTAAAATCTTCTATCATCAGAATTCATACAAAATTGGTCAATTAAGCTATTAATGCCCGTTCACAGATCGGACTCTCTGATATGTTATAGGCACTATTAATGTTGATATACAAATTTTCAAGATTATAGGGTTCGAACTCACCAAATATCTGATTATTATAAAAATTTTGGCTTGCACACAAATTACTGGTTCAAAATATGGTTTCGAAACGGTATTAGGCTCAAAAGTTGTACCGAAAACTCCCTCCAAAATGAAATTCTGTGTGCGCACTGGTAGCAAATATGGTTTCAAATGGTATTTGGTCCAAAAGTTACGTTCTATAGAATACTCCAAAATTAATCCTTTCGACCCCGAATTTTACACTGTGTCTCGATAATACTTTTTGGTATTTAAATCGTGAATCACTTACCTAAGAATTGTGCACACGACATTTGAAGTCGCCACGCCTCTTTGTTAGAGTTCTAGAGCTAGTTTACTTTTGAACAATTTTAGCCTAAAATGGGTTAAATAAATATTGTATCAATATTTTTTAATTACATAAAAATTGCTTAATATTTATGGAAAAATACAAAATTATCACTTTTTGATTTTATTTAACTATTATTAAAGAAACATGAACAGAAACATTTAATCAAACGCGCCCAATTCGTAGACTTCAATTAGAACACAAACTTTCCCTGATATCGCTGCAAATTATTGGAAATTATTTTGGGGATAACAGTAAATTTTTTTTAATTTTCCTTGAATTCACTTCTAAAAATATTAAAAAACTTAAATTAAACCCATAAATCAATCGTCGCTGTTGCTATAAGATGACAAATAGGTGAAGTGGCTTTCAGGCAACTTTGGAGTCGAAAGGGTTAAATCGAGCCTTTGGCTTTGTCAGTCTCGAACTTTAACACAACTTTATCCACCAATTACTACCTTTACGTTGTGTTCACACATCACAACAACAAAAACATTAAAAGTTAGAACGAAACCCAACCAAGTGAAATGCAAGCAAAGCGTTGTAAACTAAGAAATTTACGGAAACGAAGACATGGCTAGTGGCATTTCACCTTGAAATGAAAAGTTGCGACATTTGCAATTCGGTTCGGTTGCAGCGTTGCATTGGGCGCGCAGAGCAACGCAACCGCGTGTCAGTTGTTGTACGGGGAAGCCCCCGAACGCGGTCACTGTGTGCCAGGCACGTGCAGCTCGTGTCTGTCAACTGCCGCTTTATTTCCTTTTTGCAATTATTCGAATAAAATGCGAGCGAGCTGACACCGAAGCGAGTGTAGCAAAGGAGCGCGCGGAATGCAAAACATGCACAGCAACGCAGCCAGAAGACAACAACAATGATTGCTACATTTCGAGTTTGCTTGCATAAATTTCGCATGTGGTTAATGTCATTTTGTTGTTGTGGTTTTTGTGAAAGTGATATATGCATATCAGAGACATAAAATAATTATTATCCATATTTTGGAAATAAAAAAAAATTGCCCTAATTTAAGAAATTTCTAAAAATATTGTCTTATAATAATTATTCTCAATAAGAAATTTTTTACGTGACGTAACTATAATCAGGTAATAAATATTTTTGAGTTGAATAATAATTATTACACCGTGCGACAAAAATTAAAAAAATTTTTCACACCGGAAAAAATCCATATGGGCGTAAAATTAGAGACCAAACATAGTAATACTGCATACTCAGTTTTTCATTTCTACATCCTTTGTCCTTTTAAAAGGACTTCCAAATTTTAAAGGGTATAAAAAAATATAAAAAATATAAAAAATACTTCACATCGCTAAAATATGGCGATATGTATATCAAATGAAAGAGGAAAGGCTCAAGAATTTAAATAAAATGTACTTTTTATTTATTTAAAAAAAAAGGATATGAAAAAGGTCCTTTGAAAATTTTAATCCTTTATATCCTTGAAAATGTATATAGAATTTTCTTTAAAAGTAAGTATGTTAAAGCCCAAAATCTCCTTGATCACGTGTCAAAATTTCATTATTCTCCCTTCATTGATTTTGTTTTTTTTTATTATTTAAAATACTGATACTCAAATAAGTTGGAATTTTTGTACTTCATTAGAATTGCAGGTTCCGTTTTTTTTATAACTTTCGAACCAATGAATTTAGAGTAATCAAATGTTGACACATGATCAAGGAGATTTTGCGTTTTAACATAGTTACTTTTCAAGAAAGTTCTACATCAAATTT
This sequence comes from Melieria crassipennis, assembly GCA_963668005.1. Taxonomy (NCBI): domain Eukaryota; kingdom Metazoa; phylum Arthropoda; class Insecta; order Diptera; family Ulidiidae; genus Melieria; species Melieria crassipennis. The sequence continues at coordinate 77,277,755 of OY764962.1, read as the reverse complement.
CGAGGATATAAAGGATTAAAATTTTCAAAGGACCTTTTTCATATCCTTTTTTTATAAATATACAAAAAAATTAATTTTATTTAAATTCTTGAGCCTTTCCTCTTTCATTTGATATACATATCGCCATATTCTAACGAGGTTAAGTATTTCTTATATTTTTTAAAATTTTGTACCCCCTTTAAAATTTGAAAGTTCTTTTAAAAGGGCAAAGGATGTAGAAATGAAAAACTGAGTACGCAGTATTACTATGTTTGGTCTCTAATTTCATGCACATATGGATTTTTCTCGGTGTGAAAAATGCTGTCGCACGGTGTTATAAGAAACAAGTATATTTTTCGTTCTCGATTATTATTATTTTGAGATTTTTTTACGTTGTTTCATAACTTTTATTTATGACTTTTTTATTTACGTTACCGATATTATTTGAAAAACTTTTGTTATTTATTTTGTTTGTTTTGTTATTGTGAGAAATTGTTTTTACGTTGTTTCATAACTTTTATTTATGAGGTTTTTGTATTTACGTTGCCGATAATTATTATTTTGAAAAAACATTTTTTTACGTTGAATTGCCACATTTCGGGTATAAATTGATTTTAAATTGTTTCAAATTGACAAACGTTAAGAAAAATTAACTGCAGAAAACCAATTTTCACCAACAACTAAACACTTAAAAATAAATTCATACTCAAAATGTGGTATGAACAAAAAATCATTTCATAAAATGTAAAAAAAATTTCTTTCAAACAATAGTTATCGGGAACGTAAATAACAAAAAATCATAAATAAAAATTATGAAGCAACGTAAAAAAATTTCTCAAAATAATAAATACAAATTATGAAGCAACGTAAACAAAAAAATCCCAAAATAATAATTATCAAGAACGAAAAAAACGTAAAAATTAATTGTCGCAAATAATAATTATAATCAACAAACAAAAATGTATGTTGCATTGTAATAATAACAAAGCAATTATTTTCTTAAGAAACTTATCATAGTTAGTAGCTGCGAACATAAACAAATAAATTATAGTCATATGAGTACATATATGCATATACATATTCATATAAAATATATACAAATGTGCTTCATGCTCTTAGTCCCATTTTTTAACGCCTTTGAACTTTGCTTTTGCTTTGGCTGACTGGCAACATGGCCACACATCTTTGGTAGTCTTTGTTGCAATCTCACTGCACATGTAATGAAAATCCACAGAGAGAAAAAGCGCCAAGTCACGGGGGAGGAGGGGTTTGCGTTCCTCTGCTGCATTGCTGCTGAATTTCCCGTTTGCTGGCTGCTGTCCTAATGACGCTTCACTTTTTCGCCCATAGCTGGCTGGCAACTGTTCAACTTCCGCCCAACGATTCCAATGGAAAGCGGTTACGTTCTGGCTGACGATTTGCACGTGTCACTGATGTCATAGGCAATTCCCGGTAATGACACGTTGTGTGAGAAGGTTGTCGAGATTGAAGTCTTTCATGTTGGCCGCTTTGGTAGAGCTAACTTTGTACCATTGGCCGCAAATTAAAACTGAACGTCAACAGGGAAATTGTACGAATTGGTAGCCATGAGTTGAGTTGCAGTGCTTAGGAATTTCATAATATCAGTTCAGCAGAAAGCTGAAAGATTTACGGTTCGGCATTGGAATTGCACAGTTGAAGTAATAAAATATGAAAATTATATACATATATAGAAATATTTTTCTACATACGACTAAGTAATACATAAACATAGCCTCTGCTATCTTTCTCACTTTAATTCGATGGTTGTCTAGCACCATTTGGTGAGCTTGATTTATGTTTTTGTGAATGGTTGCAGTTTACTGATTTCGAGAACATTCAGAACGAACAAGTGTGCATCAAAAATTTTGAAAATTTCGTTTTTTTTGTTTTTGCATTTTTCGATAATTTATACCTTTAAAAATAACATATTAAAATCTTAAGTGAAAATCTTAAATAGTTTCTGAGTTACAGCCTTCTACATAGCAGCTTCTCATTATTTAGAATGGCGCGTTACTTGACGGCCGTACCTGAGTTATTGTTAAACGCGTTTTTCTCAAAACTACATTTTTCAAATTTGCTGCAGCTGTAACTTGATAACAAATCATCCGATCGACTTGGGTCTTATTTTAGCTTATTGTGTACACCCATACCTCGCTATACGGCCGCTCTATATACGGCCTTTCGCTATAACGGCCTTCTTCAATTAAGGCAGGTTTCTACCTTGTGCGGCCGAGAAAACATGTTTTTTTTGAAAAATGTTTGATGGGAAGGTTTTTAAGATAAACACTGGAAAATTTTTTCAGATGTAGGTATATGTTTATTGTACAAGTAAAAAAAGTTTCAAGATAAAATATGCAAGGGGGGGAGGGGGCCATCGAGCAATGGCGGCAGGACTTTCTTACTCGCGGAAGTCCTGCCGCTGTTTGAGATGACTTGAAACACAAAAATGAAATTGTTTCTTATTCTGTATCCTTTTGTCTATGGCTGGAACTAGGATTTAAAAAAAAAATGAAAAATGAAGGAAATATGCGATTTTGACTAAAAAATTCAATTTTTACCTACTTTTTTCAATACAAATTTCTATTTTCAATGAGAAAAAATTATTATTTCTTGAAGATCCTAGTTCGTGCCATAGCTAAGACCTTGATAAATGACTGTTTAAAATTTCGTAGCTATTGCTCAACTCGTGTGGCCTAAATCACTTCCGCCAGGTCAAAAAATGTAGTTTTGAGAAAAACGCGTTCAAAGTTTTGCTTCAGCAGGTCGGCGCGCTCGACACCGCTACCTATTTCGATAAATTGCTTCCGTAATTCGAAAGATTTCAACTTCAAATTTTGGGAGCGTATTCTACAATCATGTATTAATCCAAAAATGCATGAAAAAAAAAATCGATTTTTTTGAACGCACAAGGTAGAAACCCCCCTTAAGGCACTTTTTCGATTTACGGCCTAAAATGTTTCGCTATAACGGGCAAAAAAAATTTTTTTCGATGTCGATATATCACGTTTCTCGGTAACGTTTATTTTGTGGGAAATATTTTTTCCGCTGGCAGTAACTATTGTGAATGGGATTTTTTTTTTCCGTTGAATGATAACTATTATTTTGCAATATATATTTTTTACGTTGAAAATACCGGCACCAATGCATTTTGTATGCAAAACTTAACCAAGTTCTGAACCACTCAAGTTCTAAATCACGAACCGGTGGAATAACAGATTCAAACGTTACCGAGCAACGTAAAAAATATTTTTATGTAACATGAAGTTCTTTCATTTTTGTTTCTATATTTTTGTTATTATTATAAAAATAAATTATAACATTGTTATAAAAATAAAAAAAATAAATTTGGAACCGATCCCATTGAATTTGTATGAATTTGTATTAAAATAACCCTGTCGGAAATCGGACTGGTCCAAGTCTAGTTTTTCAACTAGTCGCTTGACAGTCATATATGACCTCAGAATCGACTCGTTTTCTTGGAGGAAACTCACCCTTTTAACATGGCGGTGTCCTAGGCGACGGTCAATTGTCCCCGTCTGCATCCATTTCAACTAGTCCAAGGTTAGTCCGAAGCAACCAGTTTTCAAACCAGTTGCAAAGCGACTAGTTTGGAAAACTAGTTTATTCTGGATTAGTTTTCTAACCACTCGATTTTTATGGAGGAAATAAAACAGTGCATTTTTTAAATAATTATTTTATTTTAAAAATATTTTAAAATTTTTTAAATTTTTTAAGTAATTCTTTTATTTTAAAAATATTTAAAAATAACAACAAAAAATCATCGCGAATAAAAAAAATTTTTGGTGCATTTAAAGATGAACCAAGATGAACTTCGACTTGTTGACACACTTCTGCCGGAACTATTTGGGGCCTGATGCAATACAACATCCTGACTTCGCCTGCAATAAATAAATAAATAAATGAATTAATAAATAATTACATAAATAAATAAATAAATATATTAATACACACCTTTAAGCTGCCGCTGCAATTCGTTGCTTTACGCAACCACGCAAAATTCTAACTGAAATCATTCAAGATAAAACATGCAAATCGAGCAAACTTCGTGTCATGGAAACAGAAAGTTCGAAAAATGCAAACATTTCTACGTTGTTGTTGTAGCAGAACAATCGCAAGATCAGCCTTAACAGTATTTTTTTGCTTCTCTCACCTCTGTTTCGTTTTTCTCATTTTTATGTGCTCTTCTCGCTTATGAACGCGCACACAGAACGTGAACGATTAGACGCGAACTCACCGACTTCTGCATCCGCTGACAGTCACTTGGACAACTAGTTGCCCAATTGACTACAAAAAACCAGTTGAAAGACCAATGAATTTTAGGAACTGGTTGTCTCAGGTCCGACAGGGAATTGATTCCTTATACGGCTTTTCGCTTTGCGGCCAAGTTTCGTGGAACGTATCTAGGCCGTATAGCGAGGTATGGGTGTATTTGTTTTTCCATACAATGACCCTCCAGTTTAATGATAGGATGAAAAGTATAATTATGCCAGGCCAGAAACCATCAGATTTTTCAGCAAAATTTTAATTTTTTTTTAAAAAAACCGCCATTTTGTTGAATTTTATTTTTTTTTACAACCGAGGGTCATTGTATAGGAAATATAACCTAGTTAAGTAAAATTTTTGGTTTTTTTGATTTCAGGCACTGCGAAGGCTACAATCACTGCAGCAGTGAGAGAACGTTTTTTTTTGAAGACTCAGGAGATGGTGGATAACTTGCTGAAAATCGAATATTTTCATTTGAAAAAATTACTTTGCATTCATTATTTATGCATAAATATATCTGCAAAATTTTAAAACATTCGATGCAATACTTCACAAAATTCCAAATTCACAAAAATCTCCTTTTTTCAGGCGGTCAAACTAGTTGTGCCCCTTAAAAGTGAAACCCTTTTAAAATGAAAACCTTCGAAAAAGGGCGCAAAAAGATTCCCTGCCTTTGTTTTTTGATGAGTGCTGCCAGTTATTAATGAGGTCGAAAACTTTTCAAAACTGTACGAATTTTAATTGATTCTGTGTTTTATTGAGAGGAAAAGAGCTTTGCAACAACAACAACGGTTATATAAGGCCGAATAAATGTGAATTAATTGTTTATATATATAATTTATATAACTTTCGATCAAATTGAAATCACGTTTTGATTTTTTGTTGTTATCATTTATGTTTTCTATAAAAAAATCAATGAATTGTTCATAAAACTTAAAAAACCGAAACCAAAAATTCATGAATTTGTATTCCTTTGCGGACCATTGTACGATATATCGTACAAAATTGATGAAGCTGTAATTCTCAACCAAAATAATTTTTTTTTGAAATTTTTTTGTATTTTATTGCTAAAATGTTCAATAAGAGTCAATATTTTGAAGGAAAAATTTGTATCTCAAGAAATGTGGAAATTGACCGGAAAGGGTTAATGGGAGCTCTTTTTCCCGGTCGAAGGACACAACCAGGCTGTCAATTCCCTAGGAGATTCATTAATAAATGACTTGTAGTTCTATCAGAAAATTCGAATTCTACGTTTGCATAATTTCGCCTTGCATCTTTTTGTTCTTTTAAATCGAAATTTTAGTCTTGGATCCATAAAGAATGATAGAGATGGATAGGTTAGGTTATGTAAAAATCACTCGGAGGTCAAAATGACCCATTATGAAACCTTTCCCATTTTCTTGTGATACTAACCAACAGTTCGACCTCTAATTTTCTCATTACATGGGAAATTATTACTTTCACCACGGAAAACAGGTCTGTTAGGAATCTTGACCTCATATACCTACAGATGCCCGCAGTGGCACAGGAAGTGTTGTATAGTTTTTATCACTTCTTCAACTCTACAGTCATGACTGGACTAGAGATGCAAATTGAAGAGCATGGACCCAATAGCGCAGTGTCCGATAATGGCTCGAACGAGCTGCGAAGGGATGTTCGTCCCAGGACAATACAAAAAGTATTTTTTTAAGGACAGCGAGGGCCATAGTGATCAGCTAATTCAGCTAATGAGGACTAATTAGGTTTTTTGATCAAGCTCAAAATATTCATATGCAAGGCAGATATCGGATCAAGCACAGAGTTATCCACTTCGATGAAACTTGAAATTTTTGGATCTAATTTGAGTTGATATTGTGGCCATAATGCTCTGCGGGCCCCCTAACATAAGCAACACGACAACACTTGAAGCTTTGCATATTTTTAGGGAGCATGTAAATTTTGCAGGAATTATCGCAGATATGGTTCGAGGCAATGCTGAAATGTTCGAGAATGAGTTGCACTTCGGGCAAACAACTATAAAAGGCGGTTGGGCATAGCGCAGTGAGTGAGTTTGAAACTTTGAAACGAATTTCACTGCGACCAATAGTTCCAATGCATTTCCATTCGAAGTGTGGCGCCCTCTGGTTGAATCCTCTCTTCTTGAATGTTATTAAAATAGTTTGTTTCTGACGTCGGTTAGTAAGCAATAATACGCTATAAAAATTTTAAATAAATATGAAATATAAATAAATATAGAAATATAGAAAACATATATTAGAAATTTTAAATAAATATGACATTTCAAATATGAATGTTGGAACATTGTCACAGAAACCAATGAACCAACCAGTTTAAGGTATCATGGCACGTTAGAAAGAGGAATTTTTAATGATTTAAAAAATTATTTATTTTTCAGCTCCTTTATTATCAATCTTTTTGAAAATTTTTTTACAATTTATTGAAGATTTAAGGAACACAAAAACATTTTTTTTTTTAGCATATTGTCTCTTATATAGGTGGAGCTGAAGTCGCGTAGAAAAAAAAACACATCCTCCATTACGGACACTTAATCTCCGGATTGGCTAATCTGAAATAAAAAAACAAAAAAGATTCATAATTATTAATTATTAAGCAGGAATTCACCAGAAAAATTAAAAAAACGCTAAAAATAAAAGCAAAGGAGCTTTTTGAAAAAAGTGTCAAAAATTTACTGCGTTTATCATCTTTTTTCCCAGAAAAAGTACTTTAAATTAAAAATTTGGCTTCAATATTGTGGTGGATTCTTGTAAAAAATAAGTTAATAAAAAGAACATCATAAAAAATTTTTTTTCAAATCGGTCGAGCTAATCTTTCAAAAAGATTGATAATAAAAGAGCTGAAAAATAAATAATTTTGTAAATCATTAAAAATTCCCCTTTCAAACGTGCCATGATACCTTAAATATGTAACGCCTTCTTTTGTATTATTTTGACTGCATTATTTTCGAAATATTTAACTTTTGTTGTCATGACACAAGAACTCGCAAATTTTTCCATATTTTTTAAAGAATTTTTTTTATTAATTTTTTAAAATTAATTTTTTGAATCTCCATTCTTGCTTTGTCTTTAATTTCTTAGAAAATTTTGTTAAATACGCTGTTTAATTTAATTGTTGCAAACATTCGAAATCTAAAATTTTAAGAAGCTTTTTTTTAACTTAATACTTTTTGTTTTATTATTTTGTTCGATATTGATGTTCTCGATGTGATCGATGTTAAAGTTCTTAGCTGTGAACAACCACTTTTGCTTATTTTTTAAAGTCTGGTACGCTGTGTGTCACAAACAGCTGTTCCAGTATTTTTATTCAAAACATTTTATAAATACAAATGCAAAAATGCCGCGAGAAAGCGCGAAATCTAAAATCGTTCAGCATTTAGTTTTTAATGCAAATCGTGATGAATTCAGGTAAGCAATTAAAATTGGAAAAACGAGAAAGAATATCGGCCGCAAGAGTTCCATAAGCGCACAAAATTTTCAGAAAATTAAACAATTTGAAAAGATGATTTTAATGTTACCAAGTAACGAAAAAACTTTTAAGCTTTCGTTCCTCGTTAGAGTGGTAGTTCGTTAATATTACAAAAACAAAATATACGTAAAATATAACCAACTAACGACTAACAAATTAACAGCCTCGGTGTGAAGGCAGCTATAAAGAATAGCTTCTCAACCTCCGAATGTGCCGGCCAATTTTTTTTTAATTTTGCTCAGACATGTTTTGATCGATTTAATATGAATAAAATTCATTTTTGAGTGCATGTTTGAAGTGACCATATGTTCACGCTAGGCGCTACTGGGTTAATAGCCAATAAGTGATAATTGATCCATACATTTGTCAATCTTGTTTCAATATGCCCTCGCCAACGCTAATTTAAAGGGCACTCAAATTATGTGTTCTCTTTAAACCCAAAATTAAAACTTCATTTCACCTGCAAATCAGTTCAGCTAAATTATAACCTCAAAATGTTTACTTAACTCCTCAAACTCCTTATTGAGCCCAAAACTATGCCAAACATTGTTGAGGTCAGTTTGCATTCGCTCTTCATTTCATGTCATCTTTTTCTCTGTCCCTTCTCTTAGCATTCATTTAGGCTTCAGCCATTCTCCATTACAATGCCGCCCCAATTGTCAACGTTTTCGACTAATTTCAATTAGTTGTCGCACGTAGTGTCCTCATTTAGTTTGTCAACACATTTTCATGTTCGTTTTCAATTTGTTTGCATATAAATAGCATTTCCATGTTTATTATCTGCCTAAGTGACTAACAAAAATCAGCAAAAACACACACACACACACACAACAAAACAACAAAAAGCACTACAGGCTGATTACTTTCGGCGCATTAATCCCTCGCAACGGTAGCAACAGAACATGGAAAGCAGTAAAACAAAACTAGCATTGCGAATAAATTCTAATTTGGGTCAGTTACCCCCAATTCGCTGGGTTCGTGCTGTCGAGTCCCAACAACATCCAACCACAACAAAAACAACAAGCACATTTTTTACCTCACTTTTCTCTTCCCCATTTTTGCTCATTCGCCCCGTCATTCCAGTTTTTATGCTTTCGACTTGTGCGCCAAAAACAAAAACAAAAAGCACACAGAAATGCCGCCTGCAGCTGTGTGGCAGCAACGACAATTAAATAGGAGACAGCAAAAAGCAAATGCCACAAAAACAGCAACATAAACAACAAAAACACAACAACAAAATGTTAACTAAAAGCAAATAAGCACACAAATTAGGGAGACTAGTGAGAAAACGCCTCAGGTGCAACATGTAGCCAGACAATGAAGCGAACAACGAATCGAACGAAAAACGAAAATAGAGCAAACGCAGACAGACAGACAATTGAAAGATGTGGTTAGAAAGTGAAAGAATGTGTGCGTTTGTGTGTGTGTGTGTATGTCTGTGTCTGTTTGAGTGGAGAGGAACGAGAGCGCACATCAAATGAAAATGACTAATAACTGAAAACGTGCACGTCCGTTTGAGGGCCTAAAAGCATACTGTAATTAATGTCGGCAACACGTTCCGGCCATACGTGCAGCAGACGCCATAAAGTATACAAATCAAAAGCAACAACAACAACAACAAAATGGACACAAGCATGAGACTGCAGCAGGATTGTAGTGGTTATAATAAAATCATGAACAACAACAAAGCAATACACAAAGCAACAACAAAAGGCGCACGTATTGAGCGTTAAACTCGATGGAAATCGATTTAGTTATAATTAACAATGATTAATTCTAATAAAATAAATTAAATGATGCATGGTGACGGATGAGTTAAGATGTTTTAATTAAAACAATAATAATTTATATTGATAAGAAATGCTAAGGAATTATTAACAATTAATAAATAAAACAGTCATAAATGTTACCTTAAATGCAAACAACAAAACCATTGAAGAAATAATACAAACTTTGAACCAAACAAATTTTGAAAATATGGCAACAAAATTAAAAAATTTCTCTGCTCCAACTTAAACCAATAAAAAAAGGAAGATTAAAAAAAATTAAAAAATTACAACAACAAAATCGCCATTCACAAAAACAAACAACAACATTGGCACAGTGGTGCTGCAGCAAAAGAAGAACAAGCAGAGCCTGTGTCCTCAAAGAGGCAACAAAATTTAAAAATTTCTCCACTCAGAGTAACAAACAAAAAAATAAAATAAAATAAAATAAAATAAAATTAAAAAAAATTAAAAAATTACAACAACAAAATCGCCACTCACAAAAACAAACAACAACATTGGCACAGTGGTGCTGCAGCAAAAGAAGAACAAGCAAAGCGTGTGCCCTCAAACAGGCAACAAAATTAAAAAATTTCTCTGCTCAGAGTAACATAAACCAATAAAAAACATAAAATTAAAAGATATTTAAAAATTACAACAACAAATTCACCACTCCCAAAAACAAACAACAACATTGGCACAGTGGTGCTGCAGCAAAAGAAGAACAAGCAGAGCGTGTGTCCTCAAACAGGCAAACATGCCGCAGGTACAAACAAACCAAATGGCTGTTCTGTAATCTTTCACTTTGATCTTCGTTTTGCAGCTTGCGCCCGACTCTTCTTCTTCTTTGCTATAGCTGCAATAATTTGTTGTTGAAATTTTGTTCATTCTAATTACAAAGTTGCGAGCAACCAAACTGCGCTCACATGATATCAAACAGTGCGACGACAACAACAAAAACAACAACAAGGACAACAACAACAACAAACATGGCACAACGAATATGTAACAAGAAAGGCCGCATGGCGCTGGCGGCCATAAGCGCGCACCACACACGCCAAGCAAAATGTAATAAAAATGAAAATTTTCCAAAACATATTTGCAGGCGCTTTATTGTTTTCGAAAAGCGTACACACAGAGTCAACAACATGCAGCATGCCACATGGCACATGGCACATGCCGCAACAAAGTGAACGAGAAGTGAACGGGCGCGATTGGCGAGTCAGCGGGCGCGTTTTGTGTGGCTGTAATTAGCCACCTTGACGGCGAACGCTTGTTTACAGGCACACACACACACACACATTCTCGCACTCGCACACACACACTCTGGCTTTCCACTTCAGCAGCGTCAAGTGTTTTCCTCACTGCTCGGCCGGTCGTCGTTATCTTGTTTCACTTATCGACCTGTCACCGTTGTTGTTGGCGCTAATATGTCGCCAGTCACGCGACCACACACCAAAGGCCACAAACCACATTTCGGCGCGCGTTCGATACACAGCGAACACCGGCAAATGGCCAACGAAAAGTCTAACAGCCTAAAATTATGCTGCGCCGAAATTTTAGCATTCACGTCGTAAATTTGACGCTTGCCGTCAATAGTTCGCAGTTGATGATATTTGATTTTGCGTTTCCGTTAGGCGTGTGACATTTTTGCGCCACCGCAACGGGGTTTCAATTTCAAGCAACACCAAAACGTGGTATGCTGGTGGTGCGCTGTGGGCAAAATGTCACCCAACATAAATTGACAGCTTCGTTGGCTCCAATTATGGACATTATGCATGCATGTGCGCCCAAATGTAGGCTACCATTTGACTCACAATGCATGCAATTTGCTGTTAATGTTGTTGTTGTTGTGCCAAAGTTGGCTACGCTCGCTGCATGTCGCCAACAATTAAATACGTTGAAACATTTCAGCGCGCTCCAGTTGACTGTTGTTTGTTATTTCGTTGTTTTTGTGGTTTTTTTCTACGCACCGAAAAAACAAAGCGTGCGTGTTTCGTTGAATTTTTAGCTTGGCTCGTTTTGATTGTTTTCATTTTTTTGCAATTCGTTTTTTTCAGCATGAAATTTCCTCAACGGAAATTGCAGTTGCCAATTAGCGGCAACGGCCCTGGCGGCACACATATGCAATTTTCGAGTTTTGTTATGATTTTAGTTTTGTTTTTTGTATTTTTTTGTTTTATTATTTTGGTTATTATTTTAATACGTTTTAGTGTCATGGTACTTTTGTGGCAACGATTTGCATATTTAACAACTCCAGTGCGCCTAAAATTATGCGCAATAAAATAGCAATGAAAAGCTGCCAATGCCACTGCCACTCGCTCGTTTAAATATTGTAATAATTATATTTTGGGTTAAATGCGTTATGGCAAAGTTGTGTACTGCGCCTTTAAGTATGCAACTGCAATATTAAGTTTGTTAATTTCCTAAATATTTAGATGTGCTTAAATGGTTAAGTGTCAGAACAATAGACCCCGAATATCAAAAAACCCGTCTTAGCGAAGGTTTATTTTTCAAGATGTACCTACAATTCAAATTTCATTTTGTAGCTTCAGTTATTTTTGGGCTGATGATGAATTAGTCACTCATTCAGTCAGCCAATCAGCCAATCAGTCAGCACAAGCAATTATAAGTATGAATATAGATTAGAGTTGTTGATTGCTGCGAATGATGATTGATTGATCTTTGCACTACACTACATCGTTGTCCTTAAAGAGCTCATAAAGCTGCAAGTTTATCTGATTATTGTTAAGGTATCAGTGCAAGAAAAACATTTTTTTTTTTGCGTGCTCAAAATGACGGCAGTGGTGGGGGTCCAACGTTGGGCCCAAATTCTAGTAGAAGTTGTGCCGGCGCCCCAAAAATCATCTGAAAAAATATTGCTATTAGTTATTATGAGAAAATATATGTACCTTCTAAAGTAACTAACCAAAAAAATATTTTCTCGAAAATACAAAAATACGCTCCAACCGAAAAAAATTACCTTTTTTTCTTAATTTCCCGAAAATGGCGCCGCGGATTTCGCCAAAAACAATGATATTTTTAGTTAGTTTCGAAGTTCTATGTTTCAAAAAGTTGCTGCCCAAATTTTAGATCAGTGGGACTAAAACTTGTCGAGATATTCTACTTCCATAATCAAAAATCAGTGTTTCGAAATAATTCGGTTTAAACTTTGCGTTACCGATATCCTGCGGAACGAATTCACCATCAATAAAGCGCTGCGGCAGAGGAACGGGTCATCAGAATTAAAAACCACTTTAGGGGGATATTCCTAAGACCCCCTGGAGTCTATTTCACAAAAAAACAAATTTTGAAAATTTTGTAAATTTACACGTATTGACCCCCTTAATCAGTGCCAACAAGCCCGCAGATATTTAAAGATATGTTTTCCAATTGGTCACACTAAAAGTATTTCAGAAATGTTCCCCATAAACCTTTCTGCTGTTAGTTATCACAAAATATCAAAAAGCTCTTTCCATTACTCCTCATTCAACATTGCATAGCAACAGTAACGACTTCTCTTTCACCTTCTAACTTCATGTCCATGAAAGTATGTGTGTGTGTGTGTGTTTGTGTGTGAGTGCACGTGTATCTCATGCTTAGGTTGCGTGCTAAATTGCGTGTAAACGTGCGCAGTTAATGTTCCCATTAATGTTGTATTTTCGACAAAAATAATAAAAACAAAAATAAGAACAAATCACCGATGACAAACGTAAAATATATATCAATACACACATACACACACATGAAAATCAATGGCGCATTGCTTTGATATTTCCTTTTCTTTACGAATATTAGTGACATTTTATGATAGATTTAGATAGACAAGACGACAGTAGTCAATCAGTCAGCAAATACTGGCAGCAGTTGGCACCAAACCAAGCACATCCAACTGCAGCTACCAACAAAAGAAAATCAACAAAATTTCACACCAACTTTCAGGCAGTTTTGTTTCATTATTAAAACCATACAGAATGAGCTGTGCCACATTTTCGCTCAATGCGGATTTTTCAATTTGCCTCTCTCTGCGAATATCGAAAAATCCAATGCGCGACAACAACAACAAATTTTGCGCAAACAACAGTAATTGCTATGCGAGCAGCAACTATGGGTTTTCGAGAGCTCATCTGCAGCACAACACAATTCCAATCAGGTGCATAGCGCCAAATGGTGGGGTGCATTTTTAAGTGCCGCACAGGTTTACGATTCACATACCGTAGCTAAGAAATGCTGTTGCTTGCGTTAAGTACTGCGCGGCGCGTGTTTCGCACAAACATTCACTCACTCACTCACTCACACATACATACATATCCTTGGGTATACTTACGTACAGTGGCAACCAGCTTGCACATTAATATAAATGTATGTTGCATAAATTTGCTTCTAAATAACTAATATAGCAACAAGAACAACCATGACTGGCATTAATTTACAGTTGTAGTTTCTTTTTGGTACAGTCCTTATTTGATTCACATAATTATTGTATATAATGCAGCTCTACGTTCATTTGAATTGATTGAATACTCGCATTTATGAATACTTGGTGAACGGGGCGTATGAGTGATATCGATTTAAGCAGTAGAAAACATTGGCGCTAAGTTCATGTTCCTGTCGCTGTATAGCTCTTATAGCTTGCTTTTCTATCGAATACGATGTTCATCTCCCAGGCTGAAAGGATGGACGATCTTGCGGATTATCTTTCTTTCGGATTTCCTCAAAGCACTTTCATCGGTAGTGGTCCAAGTTTCTGCATCAAAGAAGAAGACGTAGATGATCAGAAAAGGTTTAACTTCTCAATTGTCTACTGAGCCCAAAGTAAGACCTACTGGCAAGAGTTATTCTCCAATTGATCTCCAAACTGACATTGCACAGTGGTACGAGTTCATATAGTGTAGTGACCAAAATAGAAGCAGTAGTCTTACATAAATGACATTTTGTATATAGTTATTGTATGAGTAACAAATATATTGTGCAAAATTTCAATGAAATCGGAGCAAAATTACAACCACCTCCCATACAAATTATTATATACGACATGATTTAGTAATGTAAGGAGACTCTTAATAATAGGTTCTCGATGCTCCAGAAGCCGTCATTTTATGCAGTTTGATAAAAAGGTCCCGAGCTATAAAACTGGGAGGCTAGTTTCATATTAAATGGAGTTGCATTGAGGTCAAAGTTCACAAAAGTGCTGGAAAATTGTATATATTGTTCCACAGCTGCTCAGAAGTTGCTCTTAGAGGGTTAAAGTCTATGACCGACACCCACTAATTTTTCCTTCTGAATATTTCTTTCAAACATACCTACCCCCTATCGCCAACCCTTAATGAGGCTCCCATACACACTTATAGTTTTTATAAAACGGGCTCCCACTGCTCCCAAGTGTCCCCAGACGCATCAAATGTAGGACTGACCCCCATTTATTTTCTCTTCTGAATGTTTTTTCCATATATACCTGCCCGCTATCTACAACTCTTAAGGGGGCTGTCATACAAAATTTATAATTTTCAATGGAATTGGCTTCCCACTTGTAAATGTAGTAAAGTTAGCAAGCAATCGTACATCATATCTCGGAAACCAGTGAACTGATTTAAATGATTTATTCAGCAATTGACAAAATTTTTAAGTGCTAACAATACAAAATTAATTAAAGTTTAAAAATTGACCACCAGAGGGCGTCTTCCATAGAAACGAAATTGTGAAATTGTCAACTTTTGGGTTTCTACGAAACAAAAATCAAAATGTACTGTCGAAATCCCATTAACCTCCGTATTTATGAAATAAGGCTGCACTGACGAGAGCTTATAAGACTTAGATAAGCTGCAACTGAGAATCTTCTTTAAACTTCAGGGATTATATGCGAAGCCCCGAATACCGATTTACAGTCGAACATTCTTGATTCCCAATGCCTCAAACAAAGAAGTTACACCGTCTTCTTTCCTCCGAGTTACACATCTAAATTGATGTTTTAATTCCCTTGCACAGCATTCGCTCTACCCCTCTCCCCGTCTGATCACTGGTCAGTCTGACAGGAGTCTACTCTTTTTATGACGCAACAAAAGTAATTTTTTACACGTTTTTTTATGAGCGTAATTTCAAGCTTATTATTCAATTACGTTTCTCCTCGAGTGTACGTGGAAATGAAATTATGTGCAAATCTAAAAACATCACAAGGATAGGCAAGTCCTTGCGGTATGATTATTACGAAGCGCAGCAAAAGAAAAACAAAATTGCAAAATTACACAGAAAAGCGCAAAAACAACAGAAGGCTGCAGGCAGCAGACAGAAGCGTTAGCAAGCGAAAGCGCTGGAATAAAATAACTTTTTATGACCTCAACGGCTCATTTCATTCTGCATTTTAATATTCAAGTGCAAGGTGAAAGCATTTGCCTGGTGGAGCAGAAAACAGTCGTAAACGTTGCAGATAGCACAGCGCCAACTGTGACTGTTGTGCGAGGCGTTGTGGCGGTCTGTCGGACTGGCGTTTTAGCAAGTAACATTGCAAGTATTTCAATTTGCATTCGACGCTGCAACACATTCGTAGCAGCAATAAAGCAACGAATCGCGGCATATTTTCTTACTTGCAATTTATTGTCAAAACATTTTCATTGCATACTTTGGGCAGTTGTTGGACGAAATTCTATGTATTTAGTTGGTATATGAAAAGTTCGTGTTATTTAGTTTAAGTTTATTTAGTATATGGAAGGTTGATACTATTTACTAGGAATGTGTTGTACATTTGTTTGTGCTTTGAAAATTCGAAATCGCTCAAGTAGATTCAAAAGCATAATGAAAGGGGTTGGTTTTTTGTCAGTAAGAATTAAACAAAATGATACATACGAGTCCAGCACTTTCTATAAAGATTTTTCACATTTTTTGAGCAAACGAAACATTTTGAAAATATTTTATTCCAATGGCCTTTGTAGGTTAGGTTAGGTTGGAGTGGCACCCTCTAAGTGAAAAGCTCACTTAAGCACAACTTATGGATCATTGTGATACCACAGCGGATGGTACGACTCCCCCTTACTGCGCTAGGAACCACGAAGATTCCGTTATAAACCTGGCTATATCCCAGATATTCATATTCAGATAGTTAGGTTGGACTAATAAAGAAAGCAGAGTCGAGATACTTATGTCTTTTTCTGGCCAATGAATGACACTGACCACAGGTGGAGAACGGTTTCCACCCCCTCATCGGACCCCCGACAGAAGTCGTTGGATTGCAGTCTCAGAGCACCGAGACTGTTGAGCTTGTTGAGTAACGTCTGAGGTGGAGCAACTGGTTCGTCCGTATAACAGGTTCCCCAAGTTAGTCGGGAGATATGGCAGGTCTGTTTCTCAGACCACAATTTGTTTGCTTCCTTATGATAGAATTGCTTGAGGATCAGTTTGACCGAGGCAAGTGGAACCCCCACTGAGAGAGAGCACGAAGCTTCGGCAAGCAGAGTGCCCACTCTCGATCTATCTATCTCTATCTATGAGACCCCTGTGTCCTGGCATGTAGAATAATGATAACACCGTGCGACAAAATTCAAAAAATTTCAAAACACACGAAAAAATCTAAATACTTGCAAAACTAGGGGCCCAATGTATTAAAACTGCTTTTTTAGTTTTTCTCTCTGACGTCAGGATTTTTTTTTAAAGGACTTTGAAATTTTAAGGACATGTTTATTTAAAAAAAATATTTTTTTTTTAAATTGAGCGCATCGTAGCATAACGATATGGGTATCAAATGAAAGAGAAAAATCCTTAGAATCTTAGAAAATTTAATGTTTTGGTACAAAAGGACGAAGAGGTATAGAAAATGTACTTTTAAAACTTCATCCTTGGAAATTTCCAATAGTTTTTTTTTCAAATACATCTAAAGGACTGATATGTACACAAAGGACTTTGAAATTTGAAGGTCATGTTTATTTAAAAAAAATATTTTTTTTTAAATTGAGCGCATCCTAGAATAACAATTTGGATATCAAATGAAAGAGAAAAAAAAAGAGATCCTTAAAATCTTAGAAAATTTAATGTTTTGGAGCAAAAGGACGAAGAGGTATTGAAAATGTCCTTTAAAAACTTTATCCGTGGAAATTTCCAATAGTTTTATTTTTGAAAAAAATACATCTAAAGGGCTGATATGTACACTACCACATCCTTTAGTTTCGTCCTTCTAACTTTATTAGTTTAGAATATAAAAAAATTAATACTTCTCTCAAAGGATATGGATAATTTCAATATCATTAAGGATGAATAATTCTAGCTAAGGATTCGCGGCAATCCAAGACCAGCCTAGATGTGGTGGTTGCCCTAGAGTGACTTGATGGCAACTTGATGGCTGCCTGACTGTTCGAGTAGATGTGGACATCTGCCTTATGCGCGTTTTTGCGAATAAGCCAAATGGAGGTCTGGTATATGGACGTTACTTCACCTTGGAAAGCACTACAGTGATCAAGTAGGCGGAAGGAGAGACGAACCCCCAGCTGACTGCAGAAGATCTTGAAGCCCACCTTGTTTGCCAACTTGGAGCTGTCGGTGAAAATGTTAATGGAGTTGCCGGTGTATAACTCGCTACCGGTTCATTCTTCTCTACTAGAGATACGGACAGTGAATGACCAATGAATGGTCAAGCTTCGTGGAGGTGCAGTTATGATCAATGACGTTTGGCAGGATGATAAGAATCCTGGAATGACCAAGATCCGGTTTAGCCCAGCGAGCAATCACGTTAAGTCTGAGTGAAGAGAATTTCGCATATAGTCTAACCCGTCAGTGGAGCAGTTTGGGAGCCAGCGGAGAGGGGTGAACAGTGCTTTCGTAGGCTTGGTACAAAAAGCCCCTGTAACCAAGATGGCCGCCGCTCTCCTGACATTCTCAAAAGGCTTCAAGTTGATCGCATTGCTGATGGCAGGCCACCAGAAAACAGCGCCAAATAGAAGATATGACTCAACTACTGCCGAATAAAGTCAGGACATGATGCAGAGTTGGAGCCCCCAATGGCTTTTGTAACTTCTTTCTAATCACTGAAGGCAGTAGAATGCCGTCTGGTATGTTTATTCAGGTTTCGAGCAGTCAACTTATCTAATGAATTAATAACAAAAGAGCCAATTCATCACCAAGTAGGTGATGCTGACCTGTGGGAGGGGAAGGGGTGGCTGTAAGACAGAGATAGAAAAGCTATAAAATAGCGTCATGAAATATGTTTTCATCATTTGAATATGTAAACAGATGGTGGCTCATGAAATGCTTGTTGACAAATAACACACGAGCGGCGCTGAATTGGCAGCAAGGGGCAGAGGTGGCCAGGTTGAAATGGCAAATAAAATATCAGAATCCATGAAAATGATGACAGTACTCAACATTTGGCAAAACTGGCATTTAACTGCGTCAGAACGCCACAGTATATGCAACAAAGTTGAGCTAAGTTAAGGTATGAAAATTTCAAGTGCTTATGCACACACACACACACACACTGAAACACATAAATTGCTGGCCTAACTGCAAATGCAACAGGATAATGTGTTAAATTTAATGAGATTTTGCTGTTGGTGTTGGTCCAACAACGTATGCAACCTCACACACACACACACACACATACACACTTGTATGCACATTGAAGCGCATGTAAAGCGGCTAATAACAATCAACAGCGAGCGTCACAGACAGCCAAATGCACTGTGGTTCATATGGAAGGGGAAAAAGAGAACAGGAGTAGCAAAGGAGACGCAGCCACTGCACAGCAATCAGCGGTCACTGGGTGCAATGAGTTTGAGTTCGGGATGCTGCCGCTTCGCTTAGAGTTCGACTTCGATATATATGAAACTGAGCACAAGCACAGTTGGCAATGTGTGTTCACATGGGCCCATAGCCACAGCATCAACGTGTGTCTTGAATTTCCTGTGCCCACATTTGTTTAAAGCTTTCAAATTTCGAACAGCAGCTGAAAAAAAGATCTTTATACAGCGAAATGTATAAAGAATTACAATAAATGCCGGTAGCGCCCACTCGGTATTATCCCTGCACATGTGTGTGTGTGTGTGTCTGTGTGAGTATTTTTTTTTTTGCGTGCGCAGCATAATGTCTGCGGCATAAAGTCAAGTGAGAATGGAAGCCATAATGCGGCACGTGATCGGAGCAGCTTAAAATCGTTGCATACTTTGAGGCTACGTGAATGGTAGAGTGAAAAAATTTGCAATTACTAAGCTGACAGCCACACAAACACCGAGACTCACAAAAGTACACAGTCAGCAACACGTACTCACACATACATGCACACACACACACACACAATCATATATATATATATACGAAAGCATATGCAGCCTTGCACCGGCGGCTTTAGGCTGCCGCTGTTAGCGCCCACCAGCGCAGCTTCCTGTGTTGCTGTCGCACAACGTTGCGTTTTCATACGGCCGCCATTGTCTGAAAGACTTCGTGAGTTCATGAGTGGCTGCGGCGCTTAGCAGTTTTGTCTGTGTGTGTGTGTGTCTGTTAGTTTCGTATATTTCACACACGTTTGCCAAACTGCATAAAAGTTAACCAGACAAAACCACACCAAATTAAACTCTACCAAATTTTGCTCGCATAAAACGTGTCGACAAATAAAAAATTAGCCTTGTCGGTGTTAGACTTATTTGTACGCTACTATAGTCTGATTTGAAAAAAACATACAATTTTATTCTCCGTTGTCTCAAAAATTGGATTAAAAACTATTTTAAAAAATTTTCTCAGTTGTAATTTCTTTTTAATGTCGTTTTAAAGTTGTTAATCGAGTATACCGTGCAACAAAAAAACACTTTCTAAAAGATTACATAGGTGAACCCAAAGGTCACTCATAGTAATATGGCATACTCAGTTTTTCATTTTCTGATCCGTTGTCCTTTTAAAAGGGTTTCAAAATTTTAAAGGCAAACATATTTCAAACAATTTATTTCAATATTTGTGGTTGTGCACTAATAAAGACTTGGATATCAAATGAGAAAGGGAAAATGTCGCCTTTAGACTATATTTTCTATTTTGAACGTTTAGGGCCAAAATATGTCAGTATGGCCATTTCAAATATGTAACTTTCGATATCCTTGAAGTTTTTTAGCAAATCCTTTAAAAAAAAAATATATGTTTTGGATCTTGATCTGTAGTATAATACCAATAGCTGATGCACAGATTACCGATCTTCACAATTTCCTTATCAAGACCAAATGGTCCCCAAAAGAACGCGTCTGAATCTACAAGGAACCCAACAGATAAAAAATGACACTGAATTTCTAAAATAAAGGAAATCATACAATGGATCAATTCTTTCATAACCCAACCTAACCTAAATTTTGTGGCCCCTTTTGAAAGCTTGCAGGCAGAACCAAAGTGTTTTAAACAAAAATTTGGGAATTCACACCAATCAAGGATTACAAAAATATATAATTTATAATTTTGATAAAGATAACTTTTTATTTTTTAATGATAATTATTATTATTGTGTCTTTAGGCAACTTAACTAACCAAAGTAGCGTACAAAACGCACCAAACAGAGGTTTGCAGCAAATTAAAAATAAACACCTCACCTTAAAACAACTGAATATGTGTTAAAGTAAATTTAGTAACTTAAGTATGTGATTCACATTAATGAGTCTGAAATTTTCAGCACATTACGAGTGTATGGAACTAATTTTGAAAGTAAATATGCAAACATCTTTTAAACAAAGTGTTGTGATTTTATGATAAGCTTTAATTTAATTTAATTGGTTTGTGGCGAAGAGTTGGTTGGTTGGCTGGTTGGTACCAGTGGCAATGTTCCCACATACAATTTAGCTCTATTTTGTTGCCGCTTATTCCAGCAGTTGCAGTCTCCTTCTTTGCCGTCGAACTTCAACTACCGAATATATTTTTTGCTGGAGCTTTAGCGTCCTTGCGGACCAGTGTAGTCGCTGGATTTTGAGTCACCGTGCTATGTACATGTTTTTGAACAGCTTATACAGCTCGTTTTTGGTTCGTACACGATAGTCTTCGCCAATGCGAACAGGCATGACCTTCCTTTGGAACAACTCAACGGCCGCTTTGCCGTTACGCGAAAGTCTCCATGCCTCGGTGCCATAAAGGAATACGGACAGAAAAAGCGTCCTATAGAGTGGGCCCGTAAATTCTGAGTCAAGAACACTTGAGTGACCCATATCGACCTTGTGTAGTGGTACCACGTAGCCACTTATGCCAACATTAATAACTTTTGCTACACTCGAGCGCATATGTGCCAAAGTGTCAAATAGCACCGCGCGCACGACACAAGCGACACTCAGGTGGCTAAGCCAGCGGCGTGCCATCCGACACCACTGACCGCAGTGCAGTGTCCCACATATGGAACTTGCACTGATCGGCACTCTGTGTGATGTCACCTACCGCAGGGCAATGGCACTCGAGGAAAAGTGCTGCATTGACCGAAAGGGTCCCGTGACGCTGATTGGTCACACTTCCGCGACATTGGAAATTCGGGCGGAGCATTGGAAATGCTCAGTAGTATAACAGTTTGTAAATTTAGTATATAAGACCTAAAATTTGAAAAATAAAATCAGCTTCTTGACAAGAGACAAACTGTGCGTTTCTCCTTCGATATTAGCTCGCAAAACGTCGGCTCTCTAGCCACTTGCTATTTGGCGCGGCTCGCCTTTATAATAAGCCAACCCGGACTCTACTGACTGCACTCTTTACGATAGTAGGTCCCTGCCGATCACACACACCCGTACACATACATCTCTTTCCACCACATGGCGATCCTGCCCAAATCGATCCTGCCCCAATCGATCCTGCAGACCACGAACTGACGACCTCGCAATGATGACAACCCATGCACCGATGACAATGGCACCGATCACCTTCGTATTGACAGAAAGCAAAGCGCTACGCAAACAGCTAACCACACAAGATGCGTACCGCATCGCCAGATCCAAAAATTCCTCCTAAATATTTAACAACATTTTAACTAATAGAATAGGATAAGAATTGTAAATGTATTTTTCTCATAATTTTACAACACACAAATAGAAATTAAAGAAAAAAATATATAAACAAGAATACGTAATAATAACATTTAAGCACTTTTAACATCACAGAAGAAATAACACGACATGTGAGGAAGAATCCTACCGCATGTTCGACATGCTAAACATACGCGATTAGTATGGAGGACATCCTCGACAACCTAACAAAAATTCAAACAAATTTAAGAAAGACACCAAACCGTCGGTACACTCAAGAAACGCTAGAACGAAAACGGCAAACCGTTGCCGAATTAAAAACACAGTTCGAAAAGCAGTTGACAGAACTGAAAGAAAACGACTATACAACAGGTATAAAAATAACGTTTAACAAAACTTACTACAATATCATTGAAATTTTAAAACAGAAACAGAGCGATACCGATACAGAAGAAATACCCAAAAATACAAACATGTCTTCCTTCAATATAGAAACGGCGATGAAAGCCATACCAAACTTTACAGGCAACTATAGAGACCTTGATACTTTCACGAAGATAACAGAACTAATATACAAAAAATTGGACGCTACTGGCAAAACAGAACTGCTAGAATTCGTATTCTACGCAAAACTGAGCCTCACAACTAGAACGGCAATCGGCCATAACATACCAAAAACGTTTGAAGAACTGACTATACTTCTGAACGAACGATACAAGAGTACGAACACAATACCCCAGCTCCAGAACCAACTATCATACCTCGTCCAAGGAAGTCTAGACATAAATACGTACAAGAACAAGATCCTTAACCTAATAGCGGAGCTAAACAAATTACAAACAGCTCAAGCCGGCTCCGAACTAACCACTATAGAACGAAATATAATTACAAAACTCAACGAGCAATACAGTCTCACCGTATTTAAAAATGGACTAAACGACGTATACAAACAAACCATTTTCGCAGCTATGCCAACAAATTTCAATAAAGCAGTCGAATTAGCCCTAGAACTAGAAAAGGACAACAAACAAACACGGGCAAGAGTGATGTTTATCAACAGGAACAGCAACAATCGAAATAACAACCAAAATAGAGCAAACTATAGAAATTTTAATCAGCAAGACAACAACAGATACCAAAGCAACAACAGTGTTAGAAACAACAACAACTACAGAAACAACAGCCAACAAGCTAACTACAACCCCAGAAACAATCAGAACAACTATCAAACGAATTCTCGCAACGCATACAACAACGGCAGACCAAACAATCACACTGCCAACACAAATTTCAATAACAGAAATCAAAACCAAAGGAACTATAATCAAAACAACAGTAACTTCAACCAAAACCCAAGGTACAACAACAATGCAAACCGAAACCAAAATTTCAACAACCATGGTCGCCCTACACACATCAATTATATTCAGGAAAACTCGGGCGACCCGGAGGAAGACAATCACATTCCTCCGGGGGAGCAGTAACAAGTGAACAAAGAATCTACCTAATATCAGAGAATCTAACAAACTACGTCACACTGAAATGCAACCAATTTAATAAGCCTTTAACATTCCTCATTGATACCGGAGCAGACATATCACTTTGTAAAACAAATAACGACAACCTTGAGATCAACACAGAAAACACATGTAAACTAACAGGAATTTCCACACAAAAAATAGACTCACTGGGAACATTGAAACTGACATTCCCACTAAGAAAAACCAAAACAGAATTAAACTTCCACATGGTGAATGAAGATTTCCCAATCGTAACAAATGGAATCATAGGAAGAGACTTTCTACTCAAATACATGTGCAAAATAGACTACGAAACCTTCACACTAACAATGATAATAAATGAAGAAGAACACATATTTCCTATAACAACCAAACCACCACCACACACCTCACACACAATACCGCCAAGGTGTGAAGTAATATTACCGATTAACATAAATATTCAAGAAGACAGTGTAATACTAAACCAAGAACTTGCAAACGGGGTATTTTTGGCAAATTCCATCGCACCAGCAAAAGGCAAATGCCACGTAAAAATAATTAATACAACAGATAGAACAATAACAGTAAAAAACATTCGACCAAAAATAGAAACTTTATCTAATTATACAATAATGAAAACAAACTACAGCAACAAAAATTCAGACAATGAACGATTCAGAAAACTAATATCAACACTCAAGCTAGACAACCTAGATGCACAAACAGAAGCAGAGCTTAAAACCATCTTCCGAAAATATCAAACAGTTTTCCACTTGGAAGGAGAAGAAATTACAACAAACAATTTCTACACTCAACAACTTAACCTAGAAGACTCAACTCCCGTATACATAAAAAACTACAGATTACCGCAAACACAGCAGGAAGAGATAAAGAACCAAGTACAAAAATTAATAGACAGCGATATCATAGAACCATCAACTAGCCCATACAACGCGCCACTATTACTAGTCCCAAAGAAAAGCGAAGACAATACAAAAAAATGGCGATTAGTCGTAGATTACAGAAAACTGAACGACAAAATAATCAATGATAAATTCCCGCTCACACGACTAGAAGATGTTCTTGATATACTTGGCAGAGCAAAATACTTCTCAACTTTAGACATGACGAGCTCTTTCCATCAAATACCTTTGGAACAAGATTCAAGACCACCCACAGCATTTTCCACACAAGATGGACACTACCAATTTAAAAGACTACCTTTTGGTCTCAAAATATCCTCAAACAGTTTTCAACGCATGCTTACTCTAGCACTAAGTGGACTTAGCTCAGAAGCATTTCTCTATGTTGACGATATAATAGTATTTGGATGTTCATTAAAACACCACAACGAAAATCTGATTAAAGTCTTCGACCGACTACAACAATACAACTTAAAACTAAATGCAAGCAAATGCCAATTTTTAAAACCAGAAGTAATTTACTTAGGCCACTTAATCACAGACAAAGGCATCAGAACAGATCCAACAAAATGCGAAGCAGCACTAAAATATCCAACACCAACGAATGCTGATGAAGTACGTCGATTTGTAGCATTTTGCAACTACTACAGACGCTTCATACCAGAATTCGCATCAATAGTAAAATGCCTTAACTCTCTCCTTAAGAAAGGGACGCCTTTCATTTGGTCAGACGAATGCAAGACAGCTTTCGAAACACTAAAACAGAAGTTAACAAACACACCAATATTACAATATCCGGATTTTAACAAAACCTTCATATTAACAACAGACGCTTCAGACTTCGCCTTAGGAGCAGTATTATCACAAGGAGAAATTGGACATGACCTTCCCATTTCATACGCAAGCAAATCATTACAGAAACACGATATCAATAAACCAATAATAGAAAAGGAACTTTTAGCTATACATTGGGGAATAAACTACTTCAGACCATATCTATACGGCAGAAAATTCATCGTAGTCACTGACCACAGACCACTGGTATCTCTGTTTTCACACAAAAACCCATCATCAAAAATGACAAGAATCAGATTAGATTTATCGGATTATGACTTCGAAATCATATATAAACAAGGAAAAATCAACACAAACGCGGATGCTTTATCTCGCATAAAAATCGACAGCGACACACTAAAGGCAATGATTCCAACACAGGAAAATGACACAAATAACGGCAAGCAAATGGAAATACTGGCAATTACAAGGAGCAAGGCAGCAACATTAGGAGCAAAAGTAAATAGCATGCAAAATGAAGAAAAAGAAAATATTTATGGTACCAAAACACGCGACATTAGGAAGGACAAATCTCAAGAGCCTGATCAACTCTACATATGGGAATGTACCTCTATGAACGACGTGAAGAACATTAGAAGATTAAATTTTGAAATAAAAGAAAAGCATCGGCCGATGATACATATTGACAATTATGAAGTGCACGTGACTTGTAGCGATGACCCTTTGAATCTAGATTCAATGTTGGAGAAACTACACAGTTCACTAAAGAACCTGCATATAAAGGAGCTAGCCCTTTGCAGAGAAAATTTTAAGTTTGAAAATATAACAATGAATGCATTCAAGGAAAGATACAACGAAATAAATAAAAACAAATGCTCGCCTACAAAAATACTTATATACAACGCTCCACGAAATGTTCAAAGCAAATTACAACAGTACAAACTAATTGACGAATATCACAACGCCAGCACAGCCGGACACTTAGGAATTCGAAAGACGATCCTAAAATTAAAACAACGATACACATGGAAGAACATGAGACAAATGGTAAAAGAGTTCGTCAACAATTGCCTGACCTGCTGCAAGAATAAAACAATTAGGCACACTAAAGAAGAACTGGTCAAAACAGACACGCCAGCAACAAGCTTTGAAACCATTACCATTGACACAGTCGGACCATTGAGAATATCAAATGGATTCCGCTACATACTCACAATGCAATGTGATTTAACAAAATTTATTATTGCACACCCGATGGAAACCAAGGACGCACGAACGACAGCAAAAACTCTTGTAGAACAGTTCATT
Source organism: Melieria crassipennis (assembly GCA_963668005.1). NCBI lineage: Eukaryota > Metazoa > Arthropoda > Insecta > Diptera > Ulidiidae > Melieria > Melieria crassipennis. The sequence goes on along the minus strand of OY764962.1, from coordinate 77,250,747 downwards.
CTCAAGTACGGTTGTTTCAAAACGTTGAAATCCGACCGAGGCACCGAGTTCACAAATGAGCTAATGCACAACATATGCCAATTACTTGACGTGCGACAAATTTTTTCGACACCCTACCATCATCAAACAATCGGAGCACTAGAACGTAACCACAGAACACTGCATGAATACTTACTAGCATTTACAACCGAACACGAATGGGACAAATGGGTACCATATTTCACTTTCGCGTATAATACGACACCACATGTCGAAACGCAGTACTCCCCATACGAGTTAGTCTTCGGAAAATTACCGTCACTACCAAGTGACAAAATATATGACAACAAACAAATTTATGACATTGACAATTACGCCAACGAACTAAAAGTTAGGCTACAGACATCTATAGATAAGGCTAGGAATATGATAGAAATAGCTAAACATAAGAGACAAATTAATTATGATAAGAACACAAATAAAACACAATTCGAAATAGGAGATTTAGTTTTTATACGATTAGAGACAAATAAAAAATTACAAAGTCCTTACCACGGACCGTACAAGATTATAGATAGAAATGGAGTAAACTCCACACTAGACATAAACGGTAAATATAAGGTATTACATAATAATAATCTTAAGAAATTTCTAGGAGATAATGACTTAGCAAATAACATCTAAAAATTGTACAAAATAAAGATTAAAATACATATTACACTAAGACAACAAAACAAATATTTACGCTATCTACAATTACTATAAGCTCAATAATGTTAGCTAAGCATTTCCAAATCCACCTCCGAAAACCCAACCGATATCTTAAAAAATTATTCCAAGTAATAATTTTTCGCTTAAGGGCAATGGTGTAGTGGTACCACGTAGCCACTTATGCCAACATTAATAACTTTTGCTACACTCGAGCGCATATGTGCCAAAGTGTCAAATAGCACCGCGCGCACGACACAAGCGACACTCAGGTGGCTAAGCCAGCGGCGTGCCATCCGACACCACTGACCGCAGTGCAGTGTCCCACATATGGAACTTGCACTGATCGGCACTCTGTGTGATGTCACCTACCGCAGGGCAATGGCACTCGAGGAAAAGTGCTGCATTGACCGAAAGGGTCCCGTGACGCTGATTGGTCACACTTCCGCGACATTGGAAATTCGGGCGGAGCATTGGAAATGCTCAGTAGTATAACAGTTTGTAAATTTAGTATATAAGACCTAAAATTTGAAAAATAAAATCAGCTTCTTGACAAGAGACAAACTGTGCGTTTCTCCTTCGATATTAGCTCGCAAAACGTCGGCTCTCTAGCCACTTGCTATTTGGCGCGGCTCGCCTTTATAATAAGCCAACCCGGACTCTACTGACTGCACTCTTTACGATAGTAGGTCCCTGCCGATCACACACACCCGTACACATACATCTCTTTCCACCACACTTGGATCAAGTACTGATTACGTTTAGCAATCGACTAATAGCAGCAAACTTTACAGACTGTCTGTTTAACGGGATTAAATTTAACTCTCTAACTGATCAAAAGCTAACTTTAAATAATTTTTTTTTTAATTTATAATTTTTTATTGAATAATGTAGTTTTGACTTATTGAGAAAATCGTCTACCGTAACTGAAAGTGCTGTTGTAAATTTAAGAAATAAAAAATGTTTTATTTTTGTAATAATTTAACCCATTTCGTATCTTTGACTATAACGAATCATATATATTAGTATCAGGTGTACAACTTTGCTTCCGCCGTTTTCCGATAGGTGGCTGTACCGGCTGAGGCTGGTTGAAATACATAGATGGTAATGCCTTTAAAGTGAGTGTGGACAGTGCCTAACGAATTGTCATCGCTGTTTCAGTGACAGTTGTTCTTGTTTTCGTATTATTCACGCTCGAAAATGTCCGTTTATGTGCCCAATTCTCGCCATTTGCGGGAAGTTTTACTTTTCTGTTACAATTTGAAAAAAAATGCAGCTGAAGCGCATCAAATGCTCTCAGAAACTTACGGTGATGCTGCTCTGAGTGAAAGAACGTGTCGCGCGCTAAAAGAAAAGCGGCCACAATATCAAGAGCGACATGACAAAGTCATCCTCCAACACGACAATGCTCGGCCTCACGTCGCAAAAGTGGTCAAAAAGTACCTGGAAACGCTGAAATGGGAAGTCTTGCCCCACCCGCCGTATTCCCCAGATGTCGCCCCTTCTGACTTCCACCTATTCCGTTCGATGGCACACGGCCTGGCAGATCAACATTTTCAATCCTTCGAAGAATTGGAAAAATGGATTGCTTCATGGATAGCGTCAAAAGAGGACTTCTTTTTTTGAGCCGGGATCCGAAAATTGCCGGAAAGATGGGATAAAGTTGTCGCTAGCGACGGACAATACTTTGAATAATACATCTGTAAGCACTTTTTCGCAATAAAGCTTTTAATTTTGGAAAAAAACGGCGGAAGCAAAGTTGTACACCTGATAATTTTTGCAATTTTTTTATTACGATAAACCTGTGTAATCTGAAGGTTTTCTTTTTCATATTAGACTGAGATCCATTGGTTTTTTAATAAAGTATTTGTTTGCGGGCATTGAAAAAAGTTCTCATATATAGACTCTTCTTCTTAAATTCTTTGAAGATACTAAAAACAACCAGATTTGCACAAAACTTATACAGAATGATTAGAAAAATGTCACACTAAATTTGCATTATAATAAAATTTTACATTTTTAACCCATCTAGATCTGTTAACCTATTTCGTACCTTTGATTCGTTAATGAATCATAGCAATTAGTAAGGTTCGCAGCTTTTTTATTACAATAAAGCCGTGCAATATAAAGTTTAGTTTATGTTTATTTTATACTTAGATCTATTGAATTTCTAATAAAATATATGTTTTCCATGCGACGCCTTCCCTATTAGAGCTGGGCTGGCATTGAGAGAACTCTCATATATGGGAAATTTTCTTAAATTCTTTAGAAATACTATAAATAACCGTATTTCTACAAAACTGAGAGAAAAAAATAAGAAAAATTGCACACTAATTTTGTATTATAGTAACATTTATTTAAATCTGTTAACCCATTTCGTACTTTTGACTATAACGAATCCAATGAATTAGTTTCCATTTTTTTTATAAAAATAATCTTGTGTAATATAAAGTTTATGTTTTTTATATAGTTTATGTTTATGTTTTTTTAGTTTTATTGGCTTTCTAATAAAATATGTATTTTCCATGCCACGCCTTCCCTATTAAAGGTGGGGGGGGGGGGGGGGGGGGGGCGTTGAAAAAATCTTAGATTTCAACTTTATTCTTAAATTTTTTAAAAGTACGAAAAATAACTAGACTTGTTTAAAACCCGAACAAAATGATTGGAAATACAAAATATAATTTTGTATTTGTAATTTTTTATTATAATAAAATTCGTTTAGATCTATTCAGATCTGTTACAGAGGGCGCAAAAGTGTTAAAAAATCAAAATGTATTCTGCGATTACGGACAAATGCCATCATCGATATTTTATATCACTTTCCGTGCATTTTTTCATTTAATTCGACTTATGCAAAAATTAATTCTTACTACAAAAATTTTAAAATAAAACCTTTCTCAAAATATCGGTAAAAAATGGGTAAAGGTTATTTAAAAACGTAAATGATGTACTTGTGCGTTGATTTAGGTTTAGCGAAATGTGTCTAGACGCACTATTAGCGCTTAGAGGGTTCAGAAAAAGCGTGTTGATGTGCATTTATAAAAAACGAATAACAAATTCTTAGCATCATCAAGTTGCTTTTGATTTGCCAGATAATTAGCTGGAGGCCTACAAATTAAAATTAAAAACAATTAATTAAAAATATCAGAGGACACTTCCATACGTTTTCGACATTATTTCATTAATAACACTGCACAACAAAATCAAATTTTTTTTTAAATAACAAGGTTCTGACAACGGATTCTGGTAGAGGGGACCAAAAAAAAATATACGTGTATCGGCGTTTTGAAAGTTTACGTCTGAATTTTTTTTTTGGCCCCTTTTCCTTTGGCCCGTTTTCCCCCTTTTGCAGATTCTTATGGTGAATCGGCATACGAAAACCATGTAACCTTACATTTTAGGTATATGATGGGTTCAGTAATTTGATGTAAAATACTACGAAGAATATTTTTGTGGAACATTTTAACCCTGTAGCTACTATTTTTATGTGTCAATTTGACCCTTTTTTTCTAAAATGCCAAAAATGTCCCGTAAAACAGGACTTTTTAAGGGAAAAATGTACCACGAAAATATTCGCCATAAAATTCTACTATAGGTCTCTGAATACATCAAAGCTCAGAAATTACTTGTACGCCAGAATTAAGCCAAAACTGAAAATGTGTTTAAGTGTTTACTTCGTACTTATTCAAAATTGTTACTAAAATGTCCTACAAAACTAGATTTTTAAGGGTAATTGTGTATGACCAAAGTGTTGAACGCAAAATTTCACTATCAGTCACCGTACAAAAGAAAGCTCTAGATACAATATATATAAATAGAAAAATAAGAACAATTGCGGGTATTTAAGGTATTCATTATATTTTTCGTTTAGCTCTCGGCAATTCCACACAGTTATCAAATAATGTCCAGCATACATCAGCTTTAAAAGAAAAAAAAAAATTCAGACGTAAACTTTCAAAACGCCGATACACGTATGTATATTTTTTTTTGGTCCCCTCTACCAGAATCCGTTGTCAGAACCTTGTTATTTTTTTTTTTTGTTGTGCAGTGTAATTATTTTCTGGTAGAAAATTGCGCACAAAATATTTCAAGTGTACATTTTATAGCAAATCTTTTTGGCTCCATGTCTCCTTTCTCTCTCTGTCTCTAACTTTATTTGTCTCTCTGCCGCTTCGAGAGCACATTCACGGCCTTGGTCTCTCAATGCTGTTGTGTCCTTTGCATTTTTGCCATAAAAAAGCCCGCCAAGCGTCAACTATCCCTAACCTTCCCAACATGCAGTCGGTCCGGTGCGAAAGCTTCGACCACTGGACCCCCAACGCACCGCGCAGCCGCCCGCTGCGCTCGAGCAGTGCCGTGGAAACGTGTTGCGGCAGTCGCGTGTTACAGAGCGACGACCGTCAGCCGTCTGTGCTTGCGCTTCCGACCGTCGCTGTCCCGGCGACAGCGTGTTGCTTCGCTTAGCGCTCGTCGATGTGTTGTTGGCACGTTGGCGCTTGCGAGCACTTCAAACCGAACCAACGACAACAGTTTGTTGCTTAAGCTCCGCCATTGCGGTCGTGTCGTTCTGTCCGCAAATCGCAGTCGCCCCAAAGCAAACACACACACACTACAGCACAGCGACTGAGTGACGGTGAGTGAGTTGGCCCGTGTGTGTGTGTGTGTGTGCGAATGCATTAAACGTGAGTGAATTTGTGCTTGTGTTGGTGTTGGTTTGGTTGGCTGTGCGGTGAAGTTGAAGTTGAAGGAGATTAAGAAGTGACCAAGGACCAGCGAGCGAAATACGGCGCAGAATATGAAGTAGTGGCAATTACAGTTACACGTAGTGGTGTGCAATGACTACGGCAGATACCGTAACAAGTAGTGTGAAGTGTTAAAGTGTGGCACAGCAACTGCCAAAAGCGTGTAGCATACCGACAGGCGCTGTGAAGTTGGAGTGTGAATTGGGGTTGAGTTGTGCTCTGACCCACTCGTCGTTCGACTGCGATCGCGAGCACTGGTGTGTTGAATGGGTACGCGTTGCAATTTTTTTAATCGAGCTGCCGTTCAGCGGTTATTGCGTGTCGCAGTTAAATCAAGCAACAATAAAGCGCCATAAATGTTTTAGTATCAACAAAGTAGAAAAGAAAAAGTAAAGAAAAATTACTGCATTTAGCAACAACTATTAATGAGATAAACAAATAGAAAAGAAATTGCGAAAAAGTTAAACTTGAGACATCAATGCGGATCGATAAATCGATAGATTTGCAACACTGGCGATTTGCAATGTGGCTCGCTGGCGTGTGGCCTGTGTTGGTGATTATGCAAATTAATTGTAAATATGATTAAATGATAATTAATCGTCATCTGTCGAAACGGAATGAGCCATCAGCCCTAAATGAATTCCCCAAAAGGGACAACAACGTTGCGAACAACGCAAAATACGAAAAGTCATTGTGTGCTGTGCATACTAAATTATATTTGCATACATTTAGGCGGTACATAGTGTCACATGCACACATCATTATGCGGTGTTTTGATGTGTGGCTAATGAAAATGTGAAAACGCATGCAAGGAAAATTTGACGCTTGGAAAAGACGAACAAAGACGAGAATTTGTGCTTGGTAGATAGAATTTTTTGGTAAAAAATTAGCCTGGTGTTTTTAAAAATTCTGTATAAATAAAAATTGATAATTCTGTTTTTACACAATGTTCGACTAGTTTGAGAATTCTTAGTAAACTTTAAAAGAGTAGCAGGGCCCAGCGACTTTGGTCGCATGAATTTTATAAATTCATTGAAATAATTTGTTTCTAAAAATACTCACGTTTCATCACATAAACTTTGAACTCATTTTTGAACTCATCTGTTGTTGATTTTCAAACACTGAAAAACATGCATTGAATTATTTTGGATCTTGAGTACTTTTTCCCAAGTCGAAAGTCAAATAATAAATCAAATAAGTAAAATAAATTAAGTTTCTCTTAACCCTTTGTTGAGTTTGTCAGATTTTGATTTTCGAAAAAGGGGAAAACACTTGTCGAATTTTTTCTCATTTGATATGTTTTCATCATATTTGAGGTCAAAAACCCTATTTAATCATTCTTCCCCGTTGGATTTTGATTTTCGGAAAAGTAAAAAACACGTGTCGAATTATTTTTTATTTGAAATGCTTTTAACATACAGTCGTGTCTGGGTATAGTGAACACCCGATATAGTGAACACCTCGATATAGTGAACACCCAAATTTTTATATGGAGCCTCTAAATATTGAACAAAATTTTGAAATCAATTTCAAGCAAAAAACAAAAAGTGTATTGTGAGCAAATAAAACGAGTTTTTGAACAAAAATAATAACCTTGATACAGTGAACAACCTCAATACTGTGAACAGGCCTTGCAATAATTAGTTCACTATATCCATACACGACTGTAATTAATTTCAAATCATTTTTCCTATACAACCTTTTAATCCGTTGTTGACACCGTTAGATTTTGATTTAAAACAAGTAAAAAATGTGTGTCAAATTATTTTACATTTAAAGTACTTTCAGCAAGTTTGAAGTCAGAAAATCAATTAACTCATTTTTCCCATACAACCTTTTAACCCCTTGACGACCTCGTTAGATTTTGATTAAAACAAGTGAAAAATTTGTGTCGAATTATTTTACATTTAAATTACTTTCATCAAGTTTGAAGTCAGAAACCCAATTAAATCATTTTTCCCATACAACCTTTTAACCCGTTAATTACCTCGTGATATTTTGATTTAAAAAAAAAAGTGAAAAACTTGTGTCAAATTATTTTACATTTTAAGTACATTCATCATGTCTGAAGTCAGAAAACCAATTGACTTATCTATCCCATACAACCTTTTAACCCATTGTAGACCCGATAGATTTTGATTTTCAACAAAATGAAAAACACGTGTCGAATTATATTACATTTGACGGCCTTATAATTTAATTCATAAGTAAAGTAGTAAATAAATAAATATTTTACATTTGGAATACTTTCATCAAGTTTTAAGTAAATAAAGTCTTGTTTCTTCATACAAACTTTTAACCCTTTGTTTTCCTTTTAATTTTTTGGTTTTTACAAAAATAAAACATGTATTTAATAATTTTTTATTTTAAGTGTTTTCTCGAATTTTGAAGTCAACAGGGCCATCGGTTCACGTTTTTTCATAGTCTTTCCGTATATAAATCTTAACCTATTGTTGACGCCATTAAAGTTTGATTTTCGGAAAACTGAAAAATACCACGAAAATAAAAATAATAAATAAAATTAAAAAAAAATTAAAATAGGCCCATTAAATTAAGTTTCTTCATGCAACACTTTAACCCATCTTTTGCCCCTTTATATCCCTAATTTCAAAAAATCCCATCTTAGTGGCGGTTTATTTTTCAAAATGGACCTACAGCTCAAAGTTCACGTTTGTATGACATTTTTTAATTTTTATTTGTCAGCGGTTTGGGCTGGACGATGATGAATCAGTCAGTCATTCAGTCAGTCAGTGCAAACAGTTATATGTCTGTAGATTGATTTCTTTTTAACCATCCTTATATTAGTTTTGTAATAATTTTAGTTTCACTTGTTTTTTTAATATAAAAATATTGTTGAAAGAAAATGTTTTAATTTTTTTCTAAATTTCAGGAATACAAATTTCTTAAGAAATACTGATTTTAAAATGTTTGATTATTTTATTTAGGTACATTTTCGTTTAATATTTTTAAATCGAGTTAAAATTTTTTTAATTTTATTATAATGTTTTTATTATTTTTATTATTTTAAGGTGAGGTTAGGATGGATGAGCTGTCAGGCCAGGTCAGCCACGCCAACAGGGTCTAAATGTTGGGTTTCTAGTGGTATCAGTTGGAGTATCTTAGTTATGTTAGAATGTGTGATGGTAGAAAGTGTTCCTAGAGAAGTTCAGCTATGACTTAATTTCACATCCAACCCATAGCAGAACGGGGTCCCTAAGTACGTAAATCGTAGTCTTGAGATGGCCGGACAGAAGCATAGAATGTGCTCCAGTGTTCCTTCCTTCCTTTCCTTCATCCGACTCAGTAATTCGCGTGGGCCGCTGTTAAGCTGTGCGTAGTAAGACTAAGATTACTTAGCAGTCCTCTCTCGGAAGAAAAAGAACGAATCTCGTAAAAATCTCGTCTTTCACAGAATTGTTGGAGCATTATTCTAGCTGTTGCGCAGATAGATAAATCAAAGATATATAACTATTAGTTACATAGTTATACGTCTTTTGCTAAACTTTTCCACCTCGTATTCGTCTTTCTCGTTACACTGTCATTCAGACCATTGTTGATCGCCTCAGAGGCATCAGAATGTTGCTGATTTGCTCATCTGGCAGGTGAACAACAGTTTTAGCAACAACATTTGTTTAGTTAAGTTGAGTTGAGTTGAGTTGAGTTGAGTTGAGTTGAGTTGAGTTGAGTTGAGTTGAGTTGAGTTGAGTTGAGTTGAGTTGAGTTGAGTTGAGTTGAGTTGAGTTGAGTTGAGTTGAGTTGAGTTGAGTTGAGTTGAGTTGATTTTAGTTGAGTTTATTTATTTATTTATTTATTTATTTATATTTATTCGTCTACAGAGGTTCTTACAGACTACTAGATCAATTAAATACTTTAAATAAATTCAATTTGAAGTTATTTATATTTAGTTGAGTTGAGTTGAGTTGAGTTAAGTGTAGTTGATAATTTTTTTAAACTCTACAAACTGACTTCAATCTAAAATTTTCTGACGTTAATATAAAATTTTCTGACGTGATTTTTCAAATTTTCATATTTAAATAATTTTTTAAGGTAACCAAACTAATTGATTCTCCACCTTTCTGAAACACTCAACCGAGACACTCAAGCATTTTTTTGAATAATTTTAATTAAAATCTAACCCTTGCATGCCTGCTTTCTATCTTCTTCTTCGAATGTTGCTACCAAAGATTAAAAGTCAAAGATTATTTCTCAGCGGCACTTCTGCGCACTATCGCAATTTTCACCTTCATCGGTTTTCCATTCAATTTTCCATTATATGGCAAAAGTGTGCGCTTTTCACAGCAACTTAATGCCAAATCTCGTACAAAGATTGTATGCGATGTTAGCAAAAGCAAACATAGCAACATAAAAATAACAAAAGTAATAATAAAAACATCAAAAGAAATGTAAAAATAGAAACGCGCGCGCGTACACTCGAGTCAAGGCTGCTGCAGCCAAGGTGCAACAGTGAACAACAATAACAACAGCAACAACACTTGAGCACTAAACAACGGGAGAGAGACAGAAAAAAGTGCACAAATGTTGAAAAGACAACACAAATAAAAGCAAACAATCAACACAAGCAGCAGCAACAAGCACACACACACACACGCACACAGACCAAGTTGACGATACAACAATGCCACTGCGACTGCAGCTGTGACGTCATTAAGCATATTAAATGAGTGGCAGCGTGTGCAAAACAAAAGCAACAATCCACACATACACATAGAGACAGACATACTCACACGCACACGAAAATCCGTTGCATAGTTAACGCCGCGCACGCTGTGACACAGAAAATGCATTAACGAGCAAACAAAGCACTTGACAGTTGCTCGAGCAGCAACTCGAGTGGACGACTAGCGCCGGTTGAGCTGAGCGCACACTTTGTCATCCAACCGGCCGTGTAAAAGGGTGCAAGGGGGTGATGGTGAGCGGGTATGACGCGAGGGGGGTTTTGGTAAATAAATAAGTGGGAATTGTGTTGACATAATGCGATTTGTTGGGCATTAAATGTGCGCGTAAATTGTTCGTTAAATGAGCGCCGAGCGTAAACTCAACTTGAGATTCGCATATTTTGCTTGTATGGTAAATGAAATTTGAAAAATGGAGAGCAGTTTTAGGCAGTTTTAGCTACGCATTTTTCTGTTTGAATTGCTGGTAGCACTCGAGATTGAGTGCCTCCAAACAAGTGGGAAAGCAATAAAATTTAACGTGAGACGTATTTTTTAAGTATTTGATGCATTTTCAGTTTTATTTTGTAGGAAATTTCGTTTTGTATATTTACGCATAGACTGCAGAGATCTCATCTAAGGTCTTTTTATAGGAAATGGTTTGTCAGCGGCTCATGCGCACAATATCGATTCAAATGAGTGCAGGACAAATGTGAAGGGGAAGACATGAAAGTATCCAAGGAACAAATTCTGTGCTTTCGTCTTCCTAGGAGCCTTTCGGCTTTTGCCTTCCTGGGTTCGAGCGGATCCTAAAGCATGACAAATGTGAAGGGGATGACATCAAAGGAACCATGGAACAAAATCTGTGCTTTTGCCTTCCTAGGTTTGGTCGGGTCCTAAAGCAGGACAAATGTGAAGGGGATGTGATCAAAGTATCCAAGGAACAAATTCTATGCTTTTGTCTTCCTAGGTTTGGTCGGGTCCTTAAGGAGGCAAATGTGACGGGGATGACATCAAACGAACCATGGAACAAATTCTGGGCTTTTCCTTTCCCAGCTTTGGTCGGGTCCTAAAGGAGGCAAATCTGAAGAGGATGACATCAAACGAACCTTGGAATTAAATCTGTGCTTTTGCCTTCTTGGGAGTCTTTCAGTTTTTGCCTTCCTGGGTTCGAGCGGGTCCGACAGCAGGACAAATGAGAAGGAACCATGGAACAAATTCTGTGATTTTGCCTTCCTAGGAGCCTTCCTGCTTCTGCCTTCCTGTGTTGGGTAGAGTCCTAAAGCAGGATGTAAAGGGGATCAAAGGAACCATGAAGCAATTTCTGTGATTTTGCTTTCCTAGGAGTCTTCTGGCTTTTGCCTTCCTAGGTTGGGGTGGGCCCCAACGAAAGACATTGAAGTCTCTCTAAAATTCATCCAACAAACACTCCCCTTCTCACCAATCATGACATTACCAGCTCATAACATTGCTGAGCTCCATTTCATATCGTTTTTGCGACATAATAATAACTTAACTAGCTAAGATTAAACCGATAACTTATATTTTTAAAATTACAAATAGCAATATTCATTCGAATATAAAAAGCACAGCATATTTCAAGGCGGTTGAAAGTGAAGTTGAACTATTAATTTCAAATTATTTGAAAATGAGATAAGAACACAAAATCTGTTGGCTTGCAATATCTATTTAATTCAAAGTATTGTTAAATGCTGCTAAATAATAATATTAATACCTTTCATTCAATTACAATAAAGTTTGTATTAAAGTTTTGATGCGTTTACTTACTTCAGAAAATTTTGTTTAAATTTATTAAATTATTTAAATTTTGTTATTTATTATTTGTTTTTATTATTTTATTTTATTTTATTTTATTTTATTTTATTTTATTTTGTTTTGTTTTATTTTATTTTATTTTATTTTATTTTATTTTATTTTATTTTATTTTATTTTATTTTATTTTATTTTATTTTATTTTATTTTATTTTATTTTATTTTATTTTATTTATAATTATATTTTGTTTATTTATTAAATTAAATTATTATTTAAATGACGCCTACGTAATCGCGCTTTTTGCTCTCTTTCAACTTCATCTGCCTGCATGGGTGTCAATTAAAGTGTAATTTCTAGATCAAAAATAAAACCCAAATCATTTAAATAATTTCAGCACAACTTAATAGAACAACTACAGCAACAACACCTCTGAAATTGCAGAGCAAATCAATTCAAATCCATTCAAACAAATAGCAAAAACAAAAACAACAAACCATAAAAACAAAAATACTAACAAAAACTTAGATGTCATAAACATATTGCAGTCATAAACGTGCAACAGCAAACAACAGTTTATGAGCACAGCACAACGCCTATAAGTATGCAACGTGGAAAAAAACAGCCATAATATGTAATAATAAAACGCAACGCCAAGCCAAGTGAGAAACGCTGCAACGGCACAACGTCAAATGTCAAAGTGGCACAATTTGTCAGCGACACGCGTGCTGGCGCAAGCGACAACGCGAATGCGCCAAAGCAAAATGTCTGTCCGGCCGCTGCTGCGAATGTGAATTTATGCGATTGTCGCATAATTTGCCAAACAACCACAAAAAATATTCACCACACCGGAACAAATAACAGCGAGTAAAGTGAAATACAAAAAAGAAACAATAGCAACGATAAAAATAAAATTGCTGATTGCAATAAATAACACAACAGCCAACAGAGAAGATAAACCAAAATACCAAAGTGCGTTTAAACGAAAGCGAACGGCCGAGCGTCGCGCAACATGAGTCGAAACGACAGAGTGCCACACAGCGGGCGGTGAAGTGTAGTGAAAGTGAAAGTGAACGCAACAGCAGTAACAGCAACAGCAACAATTGCAACAATGCCAATGCGAAAAATTGGCCTGGTCGGGATTTATTAACGGATTACAATGCTAAATGGTGAGACAAAAGAATGAATTCTGTTGTGCTTAGTTTTATTGTGTGCGTTTATGTACTTTTTTATATACTTTATTTTATGTATACTTTATATGTATATGTTTATATATTGGAGTAGGAACTAAAGTACATAATTGAAGCAATAAAAGTTTACGAAGCTCCGTATGAGAAATTGTGTATGTTTCTAGTGCAATTAAAAGCAAAGAAACCACTGTGTGCTACTTTAACCCTTTAGTAGCGTTCAACTGAAGGTCAATGACACAGCAGAAGCCTACAACCAAGTCTAGAACTCGTCAGTTGGCTTTTAAAAAAAATAAAATACAGATATTATACTCGAGTCAAAACTCACTCAGAAACAGGTTTTTTTGCGTACAAATTTTTAGCTCGATTCGATTTAAAATCATATTTTATACCAGCAATTTTTGGTGTTCGGGGGAGTGTGATTCTCAAAAACCCTCCCTGTTTGCGCCACTTAACTTTACCATCTTCTTATTGTTATTATTCTACCTTAGGGATTCGGTATTATTCCACCATGGAATTGATTCATTTAGCCGATTTTTAATCCGATGGTCGCTCGTAATTATTGACCTTCCTCTTATTAGTTCCAGAACTATTGGATCTCTTTTCGTTCCCCACTGAAGGTTTCGTTATTCGACACCAAGTGGAACTCCTCCCGAATTTGAGTTTATTTATTCGACATATGGTGAATCTCTCTTCGTTCCCATTTTGAGTTTAGCTATTCGACATCTAGTAGATCTTTTTTCGTTCCCAATTTTAGTTTAAGTGAATCTCTTTTCAGCCTCAATTTGAGTTTATCTAATCGACTCTTAGTGGATCTCTTCTCATTTCCAAATGTGGAGTTTATCTATTCGGCACCGAGTGGATCTCTTTTCGTTCCTAGTTTGAGTTCAGCTATTCGAAACCTAGTGAATTTAATTTCGTTCCCAATTTGAGTTTAACTATTCGACACTTAGTGGTTCTCTTCTCATTCCCAATCTGGTGTTTATCTATTCGACACCTAGTATATCTCATTTCGTTCCCTATTTGATTTTAGCCATTCGACACTTAGTGGATCTCTTTTGTTTCCAATTTGAGTTTAACTATTCGCAACCTTGTGGATCGCTTTTCGTTCTCATTTTGATTTTAACTATTCTACGCTGATTGAATCTCTTTTCGTTCCCAAATTGAGTTTAACTATTTGATGCTGATTGAATCTCTTTTCATTCCGAATTTGAGTTTAACTATTCGGCACCTACTGAATCTCTTTTCGTTTCCCAATTAGAGTTTATATATTGAACACCTAGTGGATCTCTTTCGTAATTATTGACCTCTTTTCTTTTGAACCTCCCAGTGCACAGTGATTCGGCTCCAAATAACCGCGGGACAAAATTAGAAGGAGTGGTTTGTTCTCAATAAAATTTGGTATGCTAGTTAATGATGGTCTGCTGAATTGAAATATCTATTTTTTTTTCTTAAATTTAAAATGTTCGTTATTTTTGGTAAGCTCTGGCACCAAATGTGTTGGCTAGATTTTTCTGATTTTTCATTGAATCAGTACGTCAACATTGATAATTGCAAAAAGTAACAGAAATTGTATTAGGACCCTTTAGTTAGTATCTAATAATAGATTTATGTTTTGAATTTGTGCAGGCTTCTTTATTTTTCATGTCGAAAAATAGGTGTTTAGACCACTTTGCAAATTGAATTATTTTCTGAGATCGAACGATATCGAAGGATATGGTTACATTATTCAACAAAGAAAGAATGCTTCTGAAAATACACAAAAATCCAGCAACATACTTTCACATAATTTTTAGATATTTTCCTCTAAGATTTGGCAATTTTCAGGTTTTTTAATTTTGAAAAATATTTTAAATTTAATGTGCTGTAGAACCTTCAGCTTAGCAAATTTTAAGAATTTATAAGGCGAAAAGGCCCACATCAATTCTTAATCTATATTGAACATTTTCACAACTTCTTGCTAACCATGAATTTTTACGATTTTTTACTCAACAGACTAAAAAACAGAAAACATGTGTTTAAATTTTTTTTCCGAAAAATGTTCCAATTTTGAGCAGCTTTTGCAGACACACTAATTAATTTTTGCACAGATTTTTGGGGTTTTCCTAGTTGAAGGTTTACCTTTCAAATTGCATAAAAATCGTACAATTCTGAGACCTTACGTTTTTTTAATTATGTCTATAAAATGAATCACTGTGCAATGGATTTTTTGACCCTATCTGATGGTCAGCCGTAATTATCGACTTATTTTCTATTAGTAACCTCGAGTAGATTCTTGTGACTCATGGTCCAAAGACAGCACTCTTTTATGGGTGGCTGCTCTTCTGTACGTAACTTTTTGCTCAGCCCTCCTACCAATGATCTGGACTAAGAAACTTCATAACTTCACGTCTTAATGGTTTCTTTAAAGCCTTTCGAGAAGCATTTATTGTTAATCCTGTACAAAAATTAACTCTACAATTGCCAACCAGATCTGCGACCATTGAATTCTTTCATTCCCTACTAGATTTTGGTCAACTGAAGTCCATTTTTGCATTTTTCTCCATACCAACATGTCTTCTAACTCACATCAGAGCCACTTTATTTTCAGCTGTTGAAATTTATTTCAGAGTCTGAAATTTATTTCAGAGTCTTCTCGAATGCACCTATGACCTCACTAAAAGCAGTTTACTATCCAAAAATCTATCCGTAACTAAGACTCCATATCGCATCAGAACCCAAAAGGAAACCTAATCGCTCTTACTTAGCTCCTCTAATAGCTGCCATTGTTTACTAATTTCTGCTCATTAGGCGAGTCCTACGGTTTACTGCTTTGTCGACCTTCAGTCAGCGACACATGCCGTCTATCTGCTGCTATTTATATCTGCGAATATGTGTAGTTTTTTTTGTTAAGTGTGCCAAAAGTCAATTTGTTTAATGTCCACACGTTTTGCATTGTTATTAAATGGTCTTAATCGAAGCTTAGGGAGAGATTTATGACTGGCTTCGACTTAACTAATTTTCGAGCAAGTAGACAATTTCATGGAAGTAAATAACAATTTATTAAATTGTCAACGCAAAGCAACGATAATTAAACCTTTTTTCATAGGCGAGTTTAATCAAGTTTTTTCCATATTTATAATTAACTAAATTCATATGAAATTTCGATGGTGGATTCTTAAAATTCGAACAATTTTATGTGTGAAAATATTTTTGATGCATTTTTTTTCACTTGATTTGGTACCGAAAATAATTGTTGAAAACGGTTTCAAGAAAACAATAGTTTTTCCTTTTATTGGGTTATTTTTTTTAATATTTATTATAAGTTTTAAATTTCTATACTAGCTTTTAGTCAAAGTGAAGCTCAAGTGAAGTCAAATCAGTTCATCATCAGACAAAAATGCCTTGAAAACTATAAAGACAGATATAAGGACAAATAAGTTTTGATCACTGTATTAGTGATTCAAGTTGTATAATAAGTTCATAAATCTGAATGTCAACTTTCGAACAGTGTAGCTCTAAGGATTTCAATCATTCATCATATAACGATCGTCTAATAGAAACGTTGATGTAGAATCGAGTTGGTTAATTTTCAGAGCTATCCGTGGAGATAGCAACCAGAACGATCTATATTTGGAAAGCTGAAGAGTTCTACTATTTAATTCGTGCACATAAGACTTCAGTTTGGAGAGGTTCTGCACATAACTTTTGAATCTAATACCATTTGAACCAGAATTTTTGTAATTAACCGATATTTAGGGGGGTTTGAATCCTCAAAACTCCCCCTTACATGCGTCGCTGTAGCCAGAAATGATAGAAGGGCGAAGAAACAAGTTTTAAAGGGAAGAATTCATAGGAGCTTGACTTGTGCCCATGAAGGTCATAAGTGCTGAGCCTTTTGGTGACTGTATGTTCCTTTTTTTTTGGGTCTAATTTACTTTCATGTTCACTCTCAGGTACAACGTCACTATGAGTTGTGCGTTATATGGCCCAAGACTTGCGAAACCTCTTCCCAGTCAATGAAGTGTGCTTTTTTAAAACATATTAATTACTGTTTTGTGACCCAAGTTTAATGATATAGTTTCAAATAGTCTACATTCAACAGGACAATGCTTCAACGGCCTATGTCCTATTAGATCTTTCGGTCATGCGTATTCGTCATTAAGGCCAATGGTCTCTATTGAGACGTAGTAATGAAATTTGTTGTCCAAAGTTTAAAGTTATGAATATGACGTACCTCTACTTTTAAGAAGACGATGCTGTGTGCCACAAAAAATGTAAACAATCGATCACAAACTTTCTTAGTGTGTTTCCACACCATTAAACTTCCTTCTTTCGATCTATTTTTAAAGCAAATCTTATGCCAATCTTTTTCAAACAATTCCCACTTTGAAAGAAAACATTGAAAAAAGAAAAAAATTTCAAAAAAAAAATAAGATCAGCCGCGTAATTTCACGTTTCGGAGACGCATTTTCACACTAATAAACGTCTTTCTTTCGATTTATTTTTAAAGCAAATCTTGTGCCAACCTTTCTCAAACAATTCTCACTATGAAAGCAAGCATTGAAAAATTACAAAAATTTCAAAAAAGTAAGATTATTTCGAAAAAAGAGTTACGAAATTTTAGTTCTACTAACGCAGGCATAGTTTGTATCACTGGATTGTGCCAAAATAAAACACTTTGAAATCCTTTAATGAATTTCAACATTGCAATCATTTTATTTAGAGTTCAACACTTCACTGTTACTTCACTTCACTTCTCTTACTCACTTCACTTTTGTTACTCTCTTCTTCTTTCTTTTCACTTTACTTGCACTGTTGCTTGTTAAAACCTAACTAACTCAGCTGCACTGTACTCGGCTACCTTTTATACTTGTTTGCCCTGAGCGCAATGCATTATCGAACATTCCAGCATCGCACAGTGATTCAACTCCATACAACCGCGGGAAAAAATTAGAAGGAGTGGTCCGTTCTTCATAAAATTTGGTATACTAGTTAACCATGGTCGGCTGAATTGAAATATCCATTTGGTTTTTGTTAAACTGTTGTAGTTTGGCAATGCCCGAGACTTAAATTTGTGCGTATCGTCATTTTTGGAAAGCTTTAGCAACAATTCTGTTGGCTAAATTTTTCAGATTTTACATTTAATCGTTAACGTCAATATTAATAATTGCTAAGAGTATCAGAAATTGTCTTAGGACCCCATAGTTTTCCAATAAAAACGATAACAATAGACGTATGTTTTCCTTTTTTGCAGTTTTCTTAATTTTTCATGCTGATTGCATACTTTTAGGGATGAAACAATTAAATTTTGTCGAAAAATAGGTGTTTAGTCCACTTTTTAAATTGAATTATTTTCTGAGATCGGAAGATATCGGCGGATGTGTTTACATTATTCGACAAAGAAAGAATGCTTCTTAAAATAAAAAAAAAATCCAGGAACATACTTTTTAGATATTTTCCTGTAAGTTTTGCCAATTTTCAGATTTTTAATTAAAAAAAATATTTTGAATTAAAAGTGATGTAAAGCCTCAGGTTTGCAAAATTTAAGAAAACATTAAAAGTGAAAATGGCCACATCATTTCTTAATCTGTATTGAAAGTTTTACCAACTTCTTGGTAACCATGTATTTTTACAATTTTTTTTACTCAATAGACTAAAAAACAGAAAATATGTGTTTACATTTTTTTGTGAAAAAAGTTTCAACTTTGAGCCGCTTTGGCATTAGTGGTTCTATATAATCTGCTCCTCTACAATATGTATGCATGAAAATTTCAAGTATTCTATTATACTTTTTAAAGTAGAGCCGCAACAAAAGTGTTTTAAAAGACAAAAACATGTACTTGCATCAATTCATGTTGACTATAAAAAATATAAAAACTCAACGTATATAAAAGACGCAGGTCAAGAAGTTCTCATTGCTTATTTAACGAGTGTCTTTATTAAAGTTTGAAAAGCACAAAACTCATGCCCAAGTAACAAGCAACCATACACACACACACACACATATAAATTTCTACATTCAAATAGTATCTGAAGACATTTGTGTGTGTCCGCACACGGCAACCAACCATTCATCCTCCACCTATGAAGACGGCGTGAACGCTCGCTTGATTTGGCCCGAAGCGCTGCTAAATAATTCAAGAAAACTCAAAGCCGTTTGACGTTTGCACTGCACGACACATATTTCATGTCATGCCTTCAATGGCCACTAGAAATAGCTGCCATACACCACACCCAGCCACACAGGGCACCAATACAAACGCGCACAAACACCGAGACACCGCAACACTGGCGCCGTTGGTGAAAATTGTAGCACGCACGTACCAAAGGCATAGTTAGTGAGACAAAACGACGCACGGTGTTGCAAGTAGTGACAAAAATGTCAAAATTAAATATTTATTCTGACCACATAAATCTTAGTTTGAAGTTTTGTTGGAGGTACTTCAATTAAGGCAAATCTCAAGTGATTTTTTTTAACTCTGATTTTTTTTAACTCTAATATTTTTTGGCAAGTGCGCACAATATGATGTAAGATCCTCAGCTGCGTATATTTGCGCGAATCGGCATTTTTTAATGAAGACTTTGATGCAATAAACAAACCAATGCTTTGTTGTTGCTAAAAAAATTTGTTGAAAATAGCTTTGAAAACTCAATTACGATAACAATTACCTATATATTCAAAATAGGGAGATTAATGGGGTTTCGATAGTACATTTTGATTTTTGCTTCGTAGAACTCCAAAAGTTGAGAACCTCACAACTTCGTTTACTTATATGGGAGGTGCCCTCTGTGCTGAATTTCCGAACTTTAAGTAATTTTGTATTTTTTGCACTAAATAATATTGCCAATTGTTTAATAAATCATTGAAATCGGTTTACTGGTTTCCGAGATATGATGTACGATTCCTTCCTAACTTTACTACATTTACAAGTCAATTCCACTGAAAATTACAAGTTTTGTATGGCAGCCACCTTAAGAGTTACAGATAGCGGGTAGGCATGTATGGAGAAAACATGCGGAAGGAAAAATAAATGGTGATCAGTTCTACATTTGATACATCTGGGGCACACTTGGAAGCGGTGGGGGCCCATTTTTTTAAAATGATCAATTTGTATGGGAGCCTCATTAACGGTTGGAGTTAAGGGGTAAATATGTTTGAAAGAAATGTTCAGTAGGGAAAATTAGTGGGGGTCAGTCATAGATGTTAACCCTCTGAGAGCCATGCCCAAGCAGCTGCGGAGCAATTTGATGATTTTTTAATTCCGATTGCTTTCGAAAATTTATCTATCTACACACACACTCACATTTATAACTAAATTTATATTTAAACACAAATATTATGAATGGAATTATTGTGACCTAGAATAATTTTCATTGTTAATATAAAGTTTTTTCAACTCGAGTTGTATGGAAAATGGTCGTAACTTTGTTTGACTCTGTTTTCAATAAAAGTTCATTTAAAGTTTTATTGAAATTTTGCACAGTAAGTTCTTTAGTCACACAGAAACTATGAACGAAATTGCATTTATGTTCGACTACTCCTTTTATTTTTGTCCCTCCGTTATATGAACTCGCAACACTGTGCGACGCGCCGCAACTCAAAGCCAAAGCAAAACCGGCCACGTGAGGCGGTGTGCGGAATGGCGGCCGAGTTGAAAGTTCAGGTGGATGGTTGATTGCCGCTACAGATATTGAAATGGCCACAAAAGTGGAGTAGGTCGAGTGAGCTCTAGCGGGTTGAAGCATTTTTATAGCTGCTGAAAAGTATGCATAGCGAAAATGAAGAAAAAATAAAGCAACACGAAAAATGAAAGTTCAGCCGGTCTTTAATATTTGCTAAACGTGTGTGATGTGTGTGTTTGTGTGTGGTGGTGTCTGTGGCCCCAGGCACACATTCATACACACGCACACATAAGTATGAGCCAACACTTGCGGTCAGATTCATTAAAGTTGTTGGCAATGTAATTAACAAAAAGTGCCAGCCAATGTCGACGACCAGGAAAAAAACACAAAAAATTGTTTAATATTTGTTGCAAAGTTAAAAAATTTAGTGGTAAATCATTAAAATCGTCAGTGTCCCTATGTCTGTGTCTCTGTTTGTCTGTTTATCGACGTAAGTGTCGCACTAGTGGCAGTTAGATGAGGCCAGCAGCGAAATGACAAGTCTCCAGTGACCAAACTTGCAGTCGGTGCGTGTGCAGGTACAATAATTTGTGGTATTTGATAGCATTCTAAATTATTCACATAAACTAAAAGCAATAAGTCTGCACGTACTTTCCAGAGTGCAGACTTACTAATTGATTAGATGCAACTGAAGGAAAAATTGCTCAAATAAAATGGCAATAATACGTTGGTAATTATTTGTATTGCTACGAAAGTTGGTTTTGCTGACCAACGCAGTCTTAGTTTGTATTGCTGAAATGTGCCTAAATAAAACACCATGAAATTTTCCATTAATTTTACTTTTACTTCACTAATTTACTTATCATTAGTTACTGTACTTTTGCTTAACTTTCCTTATCCGTGTTACAAGGTTGTTTGTTAAGATCTAACTGATCCGCAACATCATTTCCGGCTGCTTGCTCCTAACGTATTTCGTTCTCAAACATGGCAGTATCGCCTTGAACCGCCTCTGCTAAAATTCCTGCAAAATTACCATGCCTCCTAAAACTATGCAATGCTGCTGCTACCGACAAATGTCCGTTCAGTGTCGTCATGTTGCCTATGCTAAAGGAATCGCAGTTGCGCAGAACACTATTGTCACATTATTTATTCTATGGTGTCGCTTACGGCGACCGCTCGCAGCGAAGCCCGAAAATATTGAAACAGAAAACTCCAATTCTTGGTATTCAAAGTTTAGGTGTTTAGGTGTTTTTATATTCTGTAAAATTTTAAGGTTACAATTTTTAAATCAATGTATAATTCAGACTCTTACTATTCGTGCTTGCCGCTAGCTCGTCCAATAACCAAGTGCCCATGCTTTTTTTAAAAATGGTGGACTCACGCGGTTTTTAGAGTTGTAACGAACGGCAGCAAAGTTCAAGGGTTTATTTTTAGAGTTGTAACGAACGGGAGCAAAAACTCAAGGGTTTATTTTACGTATCAGCCGTTGTATCAGCAACATCCGGCCCCCCGTGATTCGGAGCAGGGGTCGAAGAATCACCACACACGTCAAGTACTGCCAACTTGGATGCTGGTCGACGAAAGGTGCCTTGCGCCGTTTTAACTAATGCCGAGCGAACCTGGCCATCGGGCGCACCAAAGGCTTGTAGCACAACCCCACGTTTCCACTGTCCTCTGCTTTCGTTTTCGTCACAAATTACGACCAAGTCGCCTACACTTATCGGCTTGGCCCTGTCGAACCATTTTGTACGCCGCGTCAACGTCGGCAGGTACTCCAGTACCCATCTCTTCCAGAACACTTGTTTAAGTTGCTGTAGAATTTGCCACTGCTTTCTCAAGTGCGCCCTTTCTTCCACTGCAGGAGTCTGGACAAAATTGGGACAGCCCAGTAAAAAATGGTTTGGAGTTAAGGGATGATCGTCTTCGCTTTCGACCGGTACGTGTGTAAGTGGACGTGAGTTGATTAGATTCTCTGCTTCGATCAACAAGCCTTGTAAGGTTTCTACCTGCGGCGTCTTCTCTTTCAATGTAAACGCCAATACCTTCTTGACTGCTTGCACCATTCGCTCCCAGGCCCCGCCCGCTGAGGGATTCGACGGTGTGTTAAAAACCCATTCAATACTGCGACGCACACATTCTTGCTCTAAGCTCTGCTCAACCTCTAACCACTGCTCTTTGCTCGCGCCAATAAAGTTGGTACCTCTGTCGCTTCTAATGCGTACAGGTATTCCCCGGCGATTTACAAAATTTTTTAAACATAATACCACCGTATCTGCCGACAAATCCTTTGCGAGTTCTAAATGAATCGCTCTTATGGTCAGGCAGGTAAATACCGCCACCCATCGTTTCTCCCGGCGTCTGCCTATTGATACCCAAACTGGGCCAAAGTAATCCACTCCAGTGTAAGTAAATGGTCGAATATATGGTGTTACACGGTCCGCCGGCAGCTGTCCCATCAACGGAGGTTGTGGTGTGGCGCTCAAGTTTCTGCACACTTGGCATTTCTTTTTTGCCGACTGCACGAGACGACGTAGGCTTGGTATCCAAAATTTGTACCGGATTGCACAAATAACCGCCTCCTGGTTTTGGTGGTAAAATACTTCGTGGTAGTGCCGCACAACTAAACGTGTCAGATCGTGGTCTTTTGGTAAGATAATAGGCCTTTGCATGCAAATCGGTATGGAAAAGGCATTATCCAGACGTCCGCCGAGCCGCAGAACGCCATCATCGTCTAAGATCGGAGTCAATTTCCTCAAGGGACTAGTCTTGTCAATCAGTTTATTATTGTGTAGCGATTCTATTTCATTTCTGAATTCATTGTATTGAACAATCTTACATATCAACCTTTCAGTTCGTTTTATCTTGTTCGCGTCTATTTTCAAAAATGGATTCTGCCTGATTTTAAATGACCGGAATCTTTCCATCGCAAGCATAACCCACGTCATAACTTTCAAAAGGCGATAGTAGTTGGAAAATTTATTGAAAGGTATGACGTTGTCAATATTAATGATTGAAAATATTTCTTTTGTACGTATCTCCTCTTTTACTTCATTTGATATAGTACTATCGGGTAGTATAGGCCATTCGTTTTCGGATAGTTTTAAAAATTGTGGGCCTTTCAACCACTTGCTGTTCATGGAAAATGTTTGTACTCTTGTGCCGTCATCAGCCGGATTCAATTTGCCCGGTAGCCATCTCCATTGACTCGGATCGGTGGACTGTAGTATTTCAGAAATACGGTTTGCAACGAATTGTTTGTAACGCCTGGCATCGGAGTTTAGCCACTGTATAACGGTCTTTGAGTCAGACCAGAACACAACACTCTTCGGTTTAACGTCATGGCCGTGTAAAATTGACTCTTGCAGTCGCACCCCCAACAGAGCAGACTCTAGCTCCAGTCTGGGTATAGAGAGCGGTTTGATTGGACTACACCGTGATCTGCCGGATGCAAACACTACATCCACTTCATCTCTATAAGATACACGCCAAAACGCCACAGCCGCGAACGCAAGTTCGCTAGCATCAACAAACACATGTAATTCTGTATGTGAGTCTGAATGAGTAAATTGTGGGTGGTAGCATCTTGGGATAAAAAAATTCTCAATCTTATTCAGCTCGAGATACCATTTGTACCAATCTTCGTAAATTTTCTCCGGGACTGGCTCATGCCACCCAGTGTTGACTCGCCACAATCTTTGCATAATAAGTTTGGATGCCAGAATAACGTTGCTCAGGAATCCGTAAGGGTCAAATATAGACATCATCAAACTTAATACCTCCGCCTTTGTTGGTCGTCGTTTGCCTGTCAGTATTGCATTTGGTATTCTAGAGAACTTTAATTGAAAATGAAAGCAATCATTTTTTGCATCCCAATACATCCCCAGAATCTTGTCATACATTGAGTCACCATAAAACGTCTTTTTAGAAGTCGACGGCGGCGAGGGGGACGGCGTATCTGCAACTGCATGCAGAAGTTTTTCGGAGTTTGATACGAACGCCCGCAGTTCGAAATTAGCCTTGCAATGAATTTCTATTATCTTTTGTGTTGTTGCTACTGCTTCGTCGACCGACTCAAAAGAATCGACATAGTCGTCGACGTAGTGTCGTTCAACGATACCATCGACCGCTCGTGGATGTTCGCAGCGGAATTTTTCGGCGTTCACATTTTTTACATATTGAGCTGAACATGGTGAACATACCGACCCGAAAATCATGGCCTTCATTATATACACGTTCGGTGGTCTAGATCGGTCACCATTCCTCCACAGAAACCTCTGTGCGCACTGGTCCTCCGGCCTTATGTCAACCCGGTGGAACATCTCTTTTATATCACCGCACACCCCGACCCTGCCCTGGCGAAATTTGTATAAAATAACAAACAATGGCTTTGGCTGATATTCTTCAGGCCCTTTTATTAAAACTGAATTTAACGACGTGCCATTTGTTTTAGCAGCAGCGTCGAACACGAGCCTGCGCTTATTATTTTTATTAACAACAAAATGTGGTAGATACCACGTACGATCGTGTGTCATGGCGGCTTCACTCGGTGACAGCATCTGTGCGTAGCCTTTCTCAACATATTCTGTAATTTTGGTCTTATACCAGTTGGCAAATTCAATATCATGCAGCATTTTCTTCTCAACCAATTCGAGGCGCTTCAGAGCCATGCTGGAGCTTTCCGGCAGCACCACATCGTCGTTCCTCCATAACAGCCCCGTCTCGTATTTTCCGTCAACGTATTTCGTGGTTTCCTGCAAGATTTTCTCTGCCCTGACATCGGTTGCAGATTTTCGGCACGGCAGCGGCACCGGCTTTAAGTTTTCCAACTCGAAATAATTAGACATTTGTTTGTTTAACTCGGACAGAAGTTCGTCTTCAATGGCCACATGCCCAATTGTAGCTTCTTCCACGTTGTGTTCGTTGGAGCCGAACAATATCCAACCCAGCTTGGTCTCGTGTGCTGTGAAACCTTCGTCGATATTTAGTATATTAATTGGCCGGATCAAATTCGTGTGCGACACACCAATCAGCAATTGAGGCGCAGCGTTTGTGTAGTTTTCTATCGGAATACTTTGCAGGTTAGTGTGATTTGGCACAATTTTTCCCAGATTCAGCGATTGTGATGGTAATAAAAGTTGTCTCGTTGTGCGCACACCTTTCATGTCAAATTTTACGGCGCCATCTTGAACACCTGATATTTCCAGCCGCACATTACGCGACATCTCGCTTGTAGTTTTATCACCAATCCATCTAAGCGACAGCAAACTGGATGTACCTTTCAAACCGAGCGATTTCGCCGTGTTCTCTTCCAATAGGGAAACTTTCGCTCCTTCATCCACAAAGGCGATTATTTCCATAGTGCCTCTCGGTCCGCTGATTTTGACCGGCAAATACTTCAACAAAGTGTGGCGATCAGCCATTCTTGTTCGTTCCAGTTCGCTTTTGTCAGCTGCCCGAACAGTTTGAAGAGCACTGACAGTGGCGACTGATTTTGTATCGCATACAGAGTTGCCTTTCTCAGGAAGTTTTGGTTTTAAGTTATGCAAAAGGCGATTATGAAATTTTCGGCACGATGAAATTCCACATTCACGACGTCTGGAGCATTTTTGGGTTGTATGACCTGGCTGAAGGCAGCAGAAGCAAAGCTGAAATTTTTTTACTGTGTCCCATCTCTGTGAATTGTTCATTTCTTTGAATGAACGACACATGTATAAGTTGTGGCCGTCTTGGCAAACAACACAACCTGGTTTGGTTTCGTCTACTGTCAGCACTGGTTTCGCCGTTCGCGGCTTTTGAACGACAGGCTCATTCCCGATGTGGTTCTTCGTATTTCCAATGTCATTGGCTATGGAAATATATGTCGCAATTTGTTGCAGCCATGCGCAGAAGTCTCGCACGCTAGGATAAGTTTGCCGGATCGTAAACGTGTGCCGGACCCATTCTTCTCTTTTATTTGGCGGCAATTTGCCCACCAGTTCATCAATTAACGTTGGATTTGAAAGGTGTGGTTGCGCACCGGCACTTTCTAAAAACGTCGTCAAGTTGGACACCATTGTGTAAAAGCTAACAACCTCGTTTAGCCTTCCACCCGATATAGCCGGGAATGCTCGTGCCTTGGCGATTTGACTTCGTATCAGAAGCTCTGGCCGTCCGTACATGAACTCTAGCGTTTTCATGGTCGCCTCTACGCTTGAGGGATGTATAAGTAGCGATTGTACTCGTTGCCGGGCAGCACCTTTCAGTGATTTTTGTAGGCGCAGTAGATTCTCTAGATTCGTGTATCCGTATGCTGCGGTCGTTTCGCGGTAGGCCACTGAGAACATTGGCCATTCTTCAGGGGACCCAAAGAACTCGGGCAAGTCGATTAGTTTTCGCATGTTGTTTTGGCCATGTGGTTGCAAATAAAGCTGTGATGGGTTTACTGAAAAGGGTGTATTCAAGCCCGCTTGGTGGGTGTATGGATATTGTAGATTGTTCGCGCAATTTGATGTTAAGATAAGTGGATTTATGTTGGCAGGTATGCCGGCAGCAGTGGCGTGAGCATTGCGAGCATGAGCAGATATGCAAGAACTTACCCCCATTGAAGACTTGTTGCGTTGTGTTACGTCGGCAGCGGTAACGTTGGTAGGGCAGTAACTGGCAGCTGGTACGTCGGCAGAAGTGACGTTAGTGGTGTAGTAACTGGCAGCTGGTACGTCGGCAGAAGTGACGTTAGTGGTGTAGTAACTGGCAGCTGGTACGTCGGCAGAAGTGACGTTAGTGGAGTGCACGCCAGCGGTGGCGTTAATGGGACTGAAACTAAATCTAGCTGCAGTCTCGATGGTCTTCTTTAGGGTCTCGTTTTCTTTCCTAGATGCTTCTAGGCACGCCTGTAGGCCTTCCAGCCGTTCTCTGAGCTCTTCCAACTCTGCGTTCTGGGAAGCGAGCGTCGTGTCGAGGGCTTCCTCGCCATCGGAGTCTCTAGCTTCTTGATCAGCCATCTGCGGTTTATTTCGAAGATTATATTTGTGCTTCGGCATGAAATTTTGGTCGGTACAGTCCGAGCCAAAAGCGGGAATAAATATAAAAAGAAAATGTCGCTTACGGCGACCGCTCGCAGCGAAGCCCGAAAATATTGAAACAGAAAACTCCAATTCTTGGTATTCAAAGTTTAGGTGTTTAGGTGTTTTTATATTCTGTAAAATTTTAAGGTTACAATTTTTAAATCAATGTATAATTCAGACTCTTACTATTCGTGCTTGCCGCTAGCTCGTCCAATAACCAAGTGCCCATGCTTTTTTTAAAAATGGTGGACTCACGCGGTTTTTAGAGTTGTAACGAACGGCAGCAAAGTTCAAGGGTTTATTTTTAGAGTTGTAACGAACGGGAGCAAAAACTCAAGGGTTTATTTTACGTATCAGCCGTTGTATCAGCAACATATGGTGACTGTGCAATCTTAACCCATTAATGTTTAACCAAAACTGTTGCTGTACATTTTTTAAATTTATCAGAAACCTAATATTGACTTAGCAAGGAAGAAATTTCGTCTTTGTGGAGTGAGAAAAACTCAATAATTTTTTACAAAAAATGAACTTTAATCAATGATATATTTTTTTAGTTAAGTAAGAAACTAAGTAAATAATATTTTACATTTTGTGCAATGTCCTTTGGCCAACTTTCTGGCAACTTCATGATTCCGCGCTCATAGAACTTTTGGTCCTCATCAGCAAAAAGCTGAACCATGTACGATTTCAGGTCATCTTCTTTAGTAAGCTTTTACCATTCGAATATTTTTGCAAACTTTGGAATAAATGCTTATCTGATGATGAGAAAGTCAGAGCTATATGATTCCTTTAACATTAATTTAAAACCGAGCTCCAATACTTTTCTACAAATCACCAAAAATGTCACAAAAGCTTTGCTTTCTTCTTGTGATTTGACAGTTCTGGCCGTTTATCTTTGATTGTTTTCATTAGTTAGTTGGTAGTAAACATTTTCATTGAATGTTTGGATCCTTGAAAGCAACGCTATATGTACCTAAAATGTGTGAGGTCTTGCGTTATCCTTTTAAATTTGTCAATTTTATTTTTTTTAATGATTGCTATCTTCAGTCACATAAGTTGTTGACAGTTAATATCTGAAATGGTCGTTTGACTTATGGCTTTGATTTGGTCATCATCAACTTCTGTCCATAACAATCGCCATCTTGGAGTGAAAAATATTCAGAATGGAACTTTTAAGACCAAATTTTCTGTTAACCTTTGGAGAACACACCTATTTCATCAAACAGCGGGAACACTCGGGGTCAATTAGACCCTTTTCACTTTTGTTTGCTTATAATTCCACAAATAATATACTTTTAGACTCCAAAAAAATGCTGCCATATACTTTAAATAATTCTAATAATTATTTGTTATTAAAATTATTATTATAATAATTTATTTAAAGTTCGTAAAATACTTAAAAATATTGACGAACAATTTTTTGTTCAAGTATGAGTATGGGTCCACATGGCCCAGTGTCTCCGACGGTTAAACAATTATCACCACCAACTTCAAATATCTCTTTGCGAGTCTCAGTAGCTGTTCGGACTTTCAACTTCCCTTTAACTATTTTCATTCTGTTTGATGACCTCTCATCATTTTGTGCAAAAAAAGACATACATTAATTTTTAAGTAATTTCGAAGATTTCTGTATCAAAAACTCTGACAAAAAATTTCCCTGGGCTCGCCTTAGAGGCAACGCTACATCATTATAAATATTCTAAAGTTACCAAAACAAAAATAGTCAAAGGCTTGAGTGGGCTCCGTGGTCTAAGTGGGCTCCTACCTATAAGTATTATTTTTCATATTACTAACTGACATATTTTTCTCCTGAAAGTTCAAAATAAAAAATTTATTCAAAAAGCTGCAAGTTTCTTCTTTCATTTGATACCAACATATTCCTAATTAAATAGCTGCAAATATTTAGAAAATTGTAACTGTGTATGTCCTTAAAAATGTCTTTTTAAAAGGACAACGGATTAGAAAATGGAAAACTGAATATGCCACGTTACTACGATGGACCTCTAGTTTCGCGCCCATATGAGCTTTTGAATGTGTCTCAGCAAAAGTGATTTTTTGTGCCACAGTGTTATAATTGCATGAAGAACTTGTCAACTCAATTGTGTACTTGAATTTTTTCTTTTCAATAAAAAATTGTTCAAGTAATCAAGTCAATAAAATTGTTTGCAAAAGGTTTTAAATTTTTAATGAGAATAAAAAACCCAAATCATAATGAATTTCCTACTAAATTGCACTGTAATTCATTCTGACTTCTGAGTTTTTGCAGCGATAAAACATCAACGTGCTCATTAAAATTTTACTACGACTGCTTCGACAGCTGCTTCCTCACGTTTCTTTCAATGTCTCAATAAATGTAAAAAAAAAATATAATATTCGCTTACCGCAAATTGCACTCACGTTCCATCAAATATTCTGCAAAAAAATAAAAATATTGCAAAAAATTTTTCACATTTATGGCGGCGCCTAAAAATAACCTAACCTTGAGGCAGCATAATTATAATTTAAAATTAAAAAAAAAAAAATATGGTACATTCGTTGCCATTGAGCTGTTCATTTTGCCTCGTTTTGTGCTGCACATTTCAATCGGCCTATACAACTGGCAGCCTATTTTCCAACAACAAGCATTTTGCTGCACATTACACCAGACTCACTGACTGACCCCGCCGCATTGGCCAACCGACACAGTGACTGTGCTCACCATTTGACTAACGTCTGCGATATTTTTTGGGCTGGGAGGGCGGCAGCAGGCGGCAGGATTCATTACCCATTACTGGCACGTTGCTTAACCGTTATTGGCAGCGCCCATAAATATGCAAATGAGTCGATTTAATTTTTTGGCCCAAATAGAAAATACGCTCGAGCGTATAATTTGGCTTAAGCTGCAACTGAGCCATTTGCAATTTATTTATTATAATAAAAAAAAGCAGAAAAAGAAAACAATTTGATTGAAAAGAGTTTTTAAAATTCACAAAAAGTAAAATACACACACATTGAAAATTCAAACGAATACTGACTGTAGAGTGCACTAAAAGCAGGCAACAACTCAATGCTGAAAAGCGGCAATAAGACAACTCAACTCAAGCTGGAGCTGTCTGACGTGGAGCTCAAATCAAAAGCTTCATAACGTCACTGTCCGCTGGCCAATAAGCGACTTCATTCTGTTCGCTTGGCTAAAAGGTGGCAATCAATGAATGCGCGTCAAAATCCATAAATTATAAAAGAACAATCAAGGTTCTAAAACGACTTTGGAACTAAGTAAATGAAATATTAAAGACAACACAAGTTTTTCAAATCAAAGAAAAGGCAGAGAAACGGCCAAAAGCGCACAAATCACTAACAATTTGAACATTAAAGCAGCCAGCAGTAACTAAACGCAATCAAGTAAAAGTGAAAGAAAAAAGGAAATGAAAATTTATACAAAAAATAAATAATGAAAACAAATTATCGCTACTTTGAAAGTATAAAATAATGCCAACAAATTTTGTACAGTAACTGCAAGCGGCCAACAAAATAGCAAATTTGTTGCGGTTTGCGTTTATTTCGATTTTTTTCTTTGTTAATTTTTTCTTGCGGCAGCAAAGTCTTGTCTACTTTTTATGACTTCCTCTACCTACAAAAGCCCGAATGAATATTTTTTAATTTTTTTTTTAGTTGGCATTGTTTCGAGAAAGTTCGTTTGCTTGTTCATTTCTTAAAAGCAACTTGTAACTTTTTTCTTAAGTGCTGTGCGCTTTTTGTGGGCTACTAATGAATTTAAGTATTTATGGTCTTATTTGGATTGTTGTTTTTGATGGGTATTTAGTGTTTATGTTGATCATTTAATTGACGTAATTTGCATTTTAAAATGCGCACTTAAGGCATATTTGCAATGCTAAAAACAACAACAATGCTATCTGTTTTAAAATACTCGCAACGTAGGAGAAATTTTTATGCAACCGTCAAGTAAACGTGAAATTCTTTTTTCTTTTCCATTAATATAGAAATATGAGAGCAGTGAAAGATTTTTTTTGTATATTTCTTATGAATATTTTTGAAATTATTTTTCGTTTGCATTAACATAGAAATATGAGAACAAAAAAAGATATTTCTGTATATTTCTTAAGAATATATTTGATGCACAGAACGCGCTTAATGGGGCGTAACGTTTATTTTAGATGTCAGGTTTAGTTTCAAAAATTCTTAAAATAAACATTTTGAATTAATTTAACATTTGCATTGAATTATGAACTTTTTATTTTATTTATGTGAATTAATCCAAAGCATGTTTGCTTATACGAAGGCAGCTTAAAAACCCGATTTATATATATTCAGACGAATATTTCTTAAATTTTTACTTATTTCTGGCGTTCAAGTTGCATGTTGAGCTTTGGTGCATTCAGAGACCGATAGTAGAATTTTAAGGCTAATATTTTTGTGGTACATTTCTGCCTTAAAAGTCCTGTTTGAAAGTCCTTTTTTTGGCATTTTAAGAAAAAAGGGTCAAATTGACCCATAATAATCGGAGCTAGAGGGTTAAAAGGTTCCACAAAAATATTCCCCGTAGCAATTTACATGAATTTGTTGAACACATTCGATACCTAAAATGTAAAATTACATGGTTTACGTATGTCGAATCATAATAAGAATGTGCAAAAGGTGCAAACTTTAAAGCGCTACAAAAAATTCCCTTCCCTCCCTTGGCTCCTTTGTCTTAACCTTGTTTTTTTTTTTTGTGTGCAGTGTAATAGGATTTCTCAAGGTCCACAAAGCACAGGTTAGCTTCAGTTATGAACATTTCACTCGATCCAAATCTCTTACCACGGAGTCATTTCTTCGAGTTTGGGAACAGCAAATAGTCGCAGAGAGCTAAATCCGCAGAAAAAGCTGGAGGGGGTAGCAGTTCGTAGTCAAAATATATGGATTTTTGGCAATTTTTGTTTCTTCAAAGCAGTATCAAATCAGTTCAACAGCTCAGAATTTTATTTAACGCTGATCATTTAAAATTTTTCAAGGTCATTGAAAAATTTAAAATTTCATGTCCAAATATCCAATTAAAATGTGATGCAACAGTTGTGGTGCCTCTAGCTCCAGGCACTTCAAATACGTTTAAGCTCTAATTCTGAAATATAATTTCATGCATTTTATTGACGCTTTTTGGCCTAAGGACCTCTTTTGGGCATCCTAAACGTTCGGCGTTCGGCACAATGGAATTCAGTAACCTACTTCTTAGCTATTAAAATTAATGATGCATAGTCTTTGATACCATTTATAAAGTCAACTCAATCAAGCAAACCATAATGCTTAATGAGCTAAGTAATTCATTTAGATTATCTGTTTCAATGGCCCTTAACCCTTTCCGTAATTTGTTGCCATATTCTTACATGTTATTTTTTGGATGCCTGAGTCCTCTATGATGTCAAGAATAAACTTTTTTGTTGGTCCTTAGAATAGTTTGAAGTTTTGGGAATAATACAAAATTAATCAACCGGATATTTAAGTTTAAAGCAGAGATTTATACACTTTTCTTGAATGTTATATCTGTACAAAGTAAAGAAAGAAGAATCAGAAAAAAAATAGAGAAATGTTTCATTTGACTTTTTACTTCAATTCACATATGGTAACATTTTTTTTATAATTTTAACTAAAGTAAATCAAGAAATTCGATCTTTATCTTTGCGTAAAAAATTTTATTTTTAAGTATGTATATGACAAAACTCTAAAAAAAAGGGTTCGGTAATAAAAAAGAAAAAAAAATATATATGATTAAATGTTGTTGATATAAACATGCAGAAGACAGACACAGAAGACTCAGAAATTGATAATTGAAAAACATTAACTTTCGTCAGTGAAAACCTGTAGCGTAAGGGTTAAACACAAACTGAATGACGCAGCTGGCTCACCATTTGGCAATACTTCGGGACTTCATTTAGGGAAACGAATTCAAAGTAAAGTAAGAAATTTTGTTTCTAATGACAAAATAATGCAACCAAAAATTTTTATTCGGAAAATGTTGAGCTCTTTTTTCTTGTTATTGGTGTGTAAGTTAAAAAAACACGATAACGTTTTTACCTTAAACTGAAATCTCAGGTCAATTCGATTAAAAATTATGTGAGTTCTGACTTTTTAAAGTTAAATATAGTGTCAAATTTACACTAAATCAGGTTTAGGTTAATAGATGTGTACAGAAGCAGGAGTCACTGCCTTGTCAAACTGCCTTTATGCACAGAATTTTTTGCTTTAATTTTTATATATATTTTTTATATATGTTATTTCTTCAACTCATGCTTACCGTTAGCTTATATAATGCCAATTAAAAAATACAAAATACCCAAAATTTTGTTACCCTAAAAGAAACCCGCCGGATTCACACATCTGCTTACATCACTCATACGCCCCGTTGTGCCCATTCAGTTATGCCGTCTGCGTCACGCGGCCATTAACAATGGAATATTTTTTATGTGCCTTACAGCGGTGCTGACAGGGTATACGCGTGACCGACTTCACTACTGGCAGACACTTGTATTGTTGTTGTTGTTGTTGTTGTTGTTGTGGCCGTGCAAATATGTTATCAGCGCAACAATAAAAATGTATGAAATTCGCTACGCTAAAAGTAAAGCATGTCAACGTGCCACACACAACAACAACAACAACAACAACAATAACTACGCACTAAAAATATACAATAACAACAATAATAACAATAACAATAGTGTCAACAGTCATAACAATGAAAGCACTTGAAATCAAGCACGCCACACGAACTCAAATCTCAAGACTCATAACTTCAATGCATGCCAGCCGAGCGAGACAAAATGAAATGGCACGAACAACAAAAACAACAACAACAGTAACAGCACTCGGTGGATAAAATTCAACGTTACAAACAAAAATGCCAACAACATCAATAACCATAAGCGCGCAGCATATTTATGGCAAAAAGATGAAAGCCTTCACACTTTATTTCATTTTACTTTATTTTATTGCTGAGAAGGTTTTTTTTTTGTTGCGTTCTTCAAATTCCATTGGTCTGTAGTCCGCCTGAAATCTCCTGCTGGCTGTTGTTTGGCTGTTTTGGTATCTGTTTTTTTTTTGCTTCAGCTTATTTCACGCATATTTACATTTACATAAAAGCATATTTTTTTATGAGTGAAGTAAATTTATTTGGCATTCGCCTTGCTGGTGTGTTGGTTTTTCATTTTCTTTATTGCAGTCGCTGTCATTATTGTTGTTGGTATTAGTGACGCATACCACGACCGCATGATCGCACATAAAGCTTGCCGTAATCTATGGCCAGACCAGTGGTCGAAATAAATGCGGCTAAAAATTTGTATTAATGTGTTAGCATAGTTTAAGGCGCACTGCGCTTACCGGCCCCAAACCAAAAAGTTCATTGGAAATTAAAGCTTTCGTTTTGTAGCTGAAAGTGACGAGATAAAAGCAATAAATTCACGCGCCGCATGTGAGATGCTATAAATTTCCACAAAAATATGAAATTATTGATTTTTTGGTGGTGATGAATTGATGTTGGCTGGCGCTGGCCAAATGATAATGTAGAATGATATATGAAGACAGATTGAATTTTACAAATAAATTTGAAACAAAATGGGAGGAAAATTTTAAGCGTTTTTGTTTTTTTGTTATTTTTTTTTAATATTTTTAAATTAATAAATCAATGATTCGAGTTACTGAATAAGAGACAGCAACAGATTTTTTTTGTAATATTTAGTGCTGTTAAGTTTTGTTTCATCGTGAAATGCATGAACATTTTAAGTATTTGGGCGCATTGGTCGGTGGAAGAACCAGACTGGATGGCTTTCGACTGCCCATTTTCGCTGAGAAGTTACCACAAAGGTGTCTAAAATACAGAGTCTCACGTGTCACTTTACGGTGCTGCTCCAAGAAGTCATTAGAGCTCGAAGCCCTATTGTCTTCAATGAACGTTATCTCAATGTTTTCAATACAAATTAGTAAGTAGAAAAGAAGACGAGCGGAGAAGAAGTAGAAGAGGTAGTAAAGAGGTTTAGAAGGCACCGAGCTTTGCAAGTAAAACTCCAAGTTTATTTGCATACTTTACTTTAGTTCCTTACAGACTAAAATTCCGATTGGTTGCAACAACCCGTTAACGGGTTACAGCCAGCCACAAAAAACATTCCAAACTCTCTCCAGGCGCCTCTGGTTTGTGCGTGACTTCTTTTTTTAGAGTCTTCTCAACTTGATCTTTTCCCCGGAGACACAGGGTTTCTCTTCGTCGTTGACCTCCAACTACAGCATCGAACATTTTTTCTACATCATAAAGGCAACTTCAATCAGAACTTCAATCGAAACTTCAACCAAAGCCGTACTTCATGTATCTCTTTAGAAACAGGTTGTGTCGTCGTTGGGTTCCTCTTCGGTGGTTGTGTTCCTTTTTTTCGTGGAACTCCAACTAACGCATCGGAATATCTTTTGCGTTGATACTTCATAGAATACGCTTCAATTAAACTTCAATCAGAACATCAATCAGGCCTTCAATCAGAGACGTGCTTCAAGTATCGCTTCAAAATCAGGTTGTATCGTGGTTGTATTTCTCTTTGAAGTCGACCTCCAACTATAGCATCGAACATCTTTTACGTTGATACCTCATACAATTCGCTTCAATCAGAACTTCAACCGGAGCTTCAATCAAACCTTCAATCAGAGCCGTGATACATATTTCTCTATAAAATCAAGTTGTATCAGATATACATAGATTGTGCAAATATGCATAGATTGTGTACATTATTCGAACATTTACCAATGTAAAATGTGTTTAACAACATTTTAGAAGGCACTTGGATACTCTTTTTGACGCGCCAGAAAATGAAAATTCCAACGAATGTAAATTTTAGTGAACATACCTCGATCAAGTCATCAAGAGTGGCCTAAGTGTGTCTTTCGCTTAACTGAAAAACCCCACTTAACTGAAATAAGAGTCCAGGCCTCATTTTTATTTAGCCTTTTTCATGAAAATTAGGCCGTAAAAATTGTTTAACTGAAACTTCGCATGTATAACTAAAAAAAAATCGGTTAAATGAAAAAAAAAAATAGTAACTGAAACTTTGTATAACTAAAAAAATCGGTTAAATGAAAAAAATATAGATAGTCAAAAACATAGATTTAAACAAAAAAAATTTGTTCCACTTTTCATGATTTCAAAATATTGCACTGATAATATTTGGCCGTATTATTACATCCCTGTTAAGTGGATAAGCTGATTTCATGAGTTGACGCAGTTGGCCTTTGAATTGCAAAAATTTCGAAATTAGAATGTCTTTTCTTTTCACTCAACAGAAGTACGTTTAATTAAAAAAAATGTCTCTTAACCGGAGTTTGCTTCACAGAAAACACCAGTTAACTGCAACTAAAAGGCTGTAAAAATATCAACTTGCAGTTAAGCGAACGCAACTGTAGTCGCTCAACTATTGTGTATCCTGTTTTCATAAAGACCTTCCTCCAAAAAAAAAATAATAATAATGACCTTTTTATACCTAAAATGTTTCATCTGCCATAAACAACCTTTGACCTGTTCACATTTACGCAACAGCTTTGGTTCCTACAGAATTTGCCAAGCATTACAAAATTTAAACACTCCACCTTCCCTCTTTTTTTTGATGTTTAAATAATTAAAACTGCTCTCTGCTTGCAGCAAACGTTGCGCCATTGTGTAAATTGTGCCATTGTCAAAACTGGGAAATGTCTTCTGAGTTTACACCTGTCAGTTTTCGGCTTGAAAAGCATTGTTATGCCAACGCCATGTCGAGGCCGGGCTGCAGATAAGGCGGCCGGGTTCATTTGAGCTTTCACTTTACATTTCGGCTACACTTTTCACTTTTCATTTTGCAATGAATGCTTTTGATATGCTGCTGCCAGCCTCATTCATCAACCATTCAAAACAACAACAACAACAACTACAATGCGACTTTGTTTAAGTGACTTCATTTGGAAAATAAATGCGAGTGGCTTGAGCCGACGCGGCATAATCTGCCATTAATTTACATACATATGTACGAACGTATAAAATTCGTAAAGAGAAAATGTATTCAAAGTCAGCTTATAAGTTGAGTTCAAATCAAAGAAAAATTAAATGGAATTTATCATTTATTGTTAAAGTGGCAACACAAAGACTGAATTTATTTGACGGAAGTGCTTGTTGCAAAATTACGCCAATTCAAAGCGCGCAAATGACGAACGAACGAACGAACAGACGAACGAACGAGTAAACGTACGAACGAGTCAAGTTGAAGGAACTAATCGAAATTCCGCATACGCCCCGTTGGCAGCTAAAGCGACGCTGGCAGCGTATGACTAATGCGCGCATGCACAGCGGGCGCAAAAATCCGAACTGACGGAAATGCACTGGAGACGTTAGTGAATCGTGGCGTCGAGGGTAAACAACAGACGGAAATGAACGGAAATGCACTGCGCTCCACAATGCAGCGTGCAAAAATTTCAGTGGCAAAAGAATATCTGCGAGTTTATATAAAAAAGAAGTCAAATGGAAAAGTGAAAGAGTGATAAAGTGAGTAAAACTGATACAAATGCGAGCAGTTGTGTGCACAGCGTGAAACCTGCAATGCGGGGCACATCAATTGCCAAGAAATGGAAGAGTTAGAAGAAAAGTAGAAGCTACTATGAGTTGGCTGATGAGAGCTGAGAAGGTTTGGGAGGGGTGTCAACCTAATATTTTTATTTTTTTTATTTTTGAATGGCTAACATACTTTCGAAAAGCAATACTTGAACGATTATTCAGTTCATTGCGAGCAAAGTTATTGAGCCACAATGAGCTGCAGTGAGGTTGTTGTGTGTCAATTTAGCTTCTAAATTGGTATTCCTGCCTTGAATTCGAAGAAGATATGGCTCAAGTAAATAATTTGCTAGAAAATACAGAAGCTTTTTAATTTTGTAATATATATTTTTTTCTCCTACTCGTTCATGCAACTGTTCTCATTGGAAAACTCTTGTCCCAGTGAAAAACTTATGCTTCGGTTTTGCGCTCGTCTTCAGTTGAAAACACAAAGAGATTTTAGGGCCTTGCAGTTCTTCACCATTGACCTTCAAATATATGTACATATGTAAATATGTATGTACGGCATATTACGTGCTAGAGTCCCATCAATGAAGTCCGCCTTTTCCAATTGACCAAACCAAGAGATGACAGGAGTCGCACAGTGTTGCGAGTTCATATAGCGGAGTGACAAAAATAGAAGGAGTGGTCGTACCTAAATGAAATTTGTATGAGTAAAGAACTTACTGTGCAAAATTTCAATGAAATCGGACCAAAACTTCGACCACCTCCCATACAAACGGATTTGAAAAAATATTAACAGTGAAAATGATCTTAGTTCATAAATGCTACGTTCATAATATTTGTATTTTAATATAAATTTATTTATAAATATGTATATATGTAGATAAAATACGCTTTTTTAAAAGTGATTGAAAATGAAATCGCGATAAATTGCTCCACTGCTGCTCAGAAGTTGCTCTTAGAGGGTTGAAATCTTAGACTGACCGCCACTAATTTTTGATCTTGAATATTTCTTTCGAACATACCTACCCCCTATCTCCAACGTTTAATAAGGCTCCCATATAAAATCATCGTTTTTAGAAAGTGGGCTCCCGCTGCACTCAGATTGGTCCCAGACGTACCATATGTAAGACTAACCTCCATTTATTTTCCCTTCCGAACGTTTTTTTTATACACACCTAACCGCTATTTCCTACTCTTAAGGTGGCTGCCATACAAAACTAGTCATTTTCAATGGAACTGGCTCCACACTTGTAAATGTATTAACCCTTTCGGTTATTCTATGCCATATGGCATAGTCTCTTTTCAGTGCCTGTTTTAGGTCAAAAAACTTGTGGATACTATATGTTTGTTGTTCCTTAGAATAGTTTGAAGTTTTAGGAAAAATACGAAATTAATAAAGTGAATAATTAAGTTGAGAGAAGAGAAGTATACACGTTTTTTTAATGGTATATCTTGAGATAATGAAGGAAGAAGAAGCAGAAAAAATTAGATAACTAATTGGACGTTTTCTTTCAATTTAGATAAATAAATGAAGAAATATTCAAATTTTCGTTATGCATAAAAAATTGTATGTTTAAGTAATTATTACAGCCACAACGATGTGGTTGCTCTCATAGAAAAACACTCTAAAATACAGGGTCCGAGTATTAAAATTTAAAAATTTCTTATGGATTGTTGCTAATATAACCACATAGAAGCCTAAAACGTAAAATTAAACATTTTAACTTTCCCCAGTAAAAAGCTGTACCGAAAGGGTTAAAGTAAGCGAAGAAACATCGTATCTGCGAAACTACTGAACCGATTTAAATAATTTATTCAACAATCGTCAACATTCCTGAGTGAAAAAAATACAAAATTAATTAGAGTAAAAAATTTGCCACTAGAGGGCGCCTTCCATACAAATGAAGTAGTTAATTTGTCAACTTTTGGGTTTGTACGAAAAAAAATCAAAGTGTAGTGCCGAAACTGCATTAAACCCTATATTTCGAATATAATAGTAATCGTAATTGTTTTTCCGAAGCTATCTGCAACAAATTTTTCCATCAGCAGCAGAGCATCATTTGACCGATTGCTATGGGTATTCAACCATACGTTGAAAATATCGCGATTTTGCAATCAATTCTTCACCGAACAATGCCAATAACTTGCATTCGCGCAAATATGCGCAACTGAAATTTTACAGCATAATGTACATACTTGCCAAAACAAAATATCAAACATTTTCAAAAGTGATATTTAGCGTTTTTTGAAAAATCGCTTTTAAAGCTTGAACTCACTTTTTATTCACTCGTTTTCTTTACTTCATTTTCATCATAACGGTACAGCTCAGAAGTTAAAGTAATCAGGAAAATTTTGATCTTCCCAGACCTAAATTATATACAACTTACGACAATAGTAACTTTTAGGGACTTGCACATAATTTATTTTGAAATATTCAACCTCAAAGTCAAAGCAAAAATTTGCTGTTTGTACACAATTTTTATTTAACGCTGGAAGAGCGTACTTTAAGAGCTCATAACTTCTTTGTTATCCAATATGTTTTCTTAAAACTTGGGATTTCTCTTAATTGAAGTATTTCCAACAAAACCTCATACTCAGATTTTTGGGCTTATACAATTGCATTTTGGCATTTTTGTCACTACTCGCAACACTGTGCGTCGTCCTCAACTTGATCCTTGTACCGAAGCCAAGGTCTCCCTCATGTATGTAACTAAGTAGGTATGTATTGCATACGTGAGTCCGTTCAATGAAGTCCGCCTTCTAATGAATGAATAAAATCAACACCTGCAAACGTCCACAGCTAATTAATGACTACTTGCCATTCTATCCATTCACAGCTGTGAGCGTCTTAATCCAAAAGCGCTCGAACTAAAGTTCATAGCACGGAACAAATCAATTGACAATTCCCATTAAATGTCTACTAGCAGCTGAGCCTTTGAATGAAATGTCAAACAATCAAATGAACAAATCAAAAAAACCCATAAGTAAAAGAAGCCTTAAACCCTAAGCAGCAATGAAACGAAATCCATTAGATTCTTTAAGGTTGCCACAAACCTGTTTTGGACAGAGCAGTGGCGTCCCCAGGATTTCGGGAAGGGGGGGATATTCAAAAAAATTCAGTTTAACGCCATTTTTATACTTTAATTTTTGCGTATTATTTTTAATACATGTTGCATAAAATTGTACGTATGCACATACATACATATATGCATAGATATGTACATATACTAAAATAAAATTATTAAAACGAAAAATTCAAGTGACACGTATTTTTAGGTCATAAAATCCCAACTAAAAAATTCAAGTTTGTTTTAAGTTATGAAATTTTGAAAACTTCTTCTAGTAGAATTACGAAAAACTCAAAAGACCTAACACACCAGCATAAAAAGCATAACACACCAGCTATGTAAAATAAATCCAAAAAATAAAATATTAAAATGTATGACGTTCCGAAATTCAATTATGATATAGGTGAACATGTTTTCCATGTTTACACACAATTCACCAAAAAAATTTACCTGCATTTTTGTCAAATTTCAACAGCTAATGCAGGGTTGGCATGAAGCCTGTGTTTGACTACTACTTTGGTAAATAGTCGATACTTTTGGGAACACTGAAAATACAACTATTCTGCGAGAACAAGTGCAATACTGATTTTTGTATTCATTTATTCTTAACCTTTCTGCAGGCATCCGGTTCTGGCCAGACCACATCGAACTTCGGATCCACTTTAGTAATGTTGTAGTTAAGCTATCGAGCTCATATTTCATGATATCCTCAACTGATACTTTCTAAGTACAAAAACCATGGCCTCGCCAGACCATGGTGTATTTTCATAAAAATTTGCCAGTTAGTTACAATTTTTTTTGCTATTTCCCACGTAATTATTGTCAGAATGCACAGTGATTCGACTCCATACAACCGTGGTCCGTTCATAAAATTTTGTATACTAGTCAATCATAGTCTGCTGAATTGACTGCTTAAACTGTTGTAGTTTGGCAATGCCTGAGACTTAAATTTGCAAATTTTGTCATTTTTGGAAAGCTACAGCACCAAGTGTGTTGGCTAAATTTTTCAGATTTTACATTTAATCGGTAACGTCAACATTGATAATTCCAAAGAGTAACAGAAATTGTCTTAGGACCCTTTAGTTTTGCAAAAAACGAGAATAATAGACGTATGTTTCGCATTTGTGCAGATTTTTTCATTTTTCATGTTGATTGCATACTTTTAGGGTCGACGAAATAAATTTTGTCAAAAAAGATGTGTTTAGACCACTTTTCAAATTGAATTATTTTCTGAAATCGGAAGATATCGAAACATGTAATTACATTATCCGACAAAGAAAGAAGTCTTAAAATACAAAAATCCAGGAACATACTTTCACATACTT
The DNA here is from genome assembly GCA_963668005.1 of Melieria crassipennis. Lineage (NCBI taxonomy): Eukaryota > Metazoa > Arthropoda > Insecta > Diptera > Ulidiidae > Melieria > Melieria crassipennis. The sequence continues at coordinate 77,208,118 of OY764962.1, read as the reverse complement.
TTTAGATATTTTCCTCTAAGTTTAGCCAAATTTCAGATTTTTAATTTAGAAAAATATTTTTGATTAAAAGTGAAGTAAAAGCCTCAACTTTGCAAATTTTGAGAAAATATTAAAAGCGAAAATAGCCACATTATTTCTTAATCTATATTGAAGGTTTTAGCAACTTCTTGGTAATCATGTATGTTTATAATTTTTTTTACTCAATAGACTAAAAAACAGAAAATATGTGTTTACATTTTTTTGTGAAAAAAGTTTCAACTTTGAGCCGCTTTTGCACAGAAACTAATTAATTTTTTGCACAGATTTTTTTGGGTTTTCTTAGTTGGAGTTTTACCTTTCAATTGACATCAAAATCGTTAAATTCTGAGACTATAAATTTTTTGAATTTTGTCTATGGAACGAATCACTGTGGAATGGCTTAAAACATTTTTTCGTTTGTTCCTTATAGGCTTTTCCATCTGACTCGATTTGAAACCCTCATTTCGTGCCATCCCATGTAATCGTGACATACGTTAGTTGGCGCAAAATCTACCTGATCCAAGTGTTTTTCTCTCGCCTTGGCTTTTATTTTCTTTTGGGTTAGTAAATGATTGTTTTCGTTGGAAAATATTGTCTGAACATATTCAAAATATTATTTATCCATTGTACTCATGGCTATGTTCGTGTTTTGGTGTCAATTCAATTACATTCCAGATGTGAAGGAAGTATTTGTTGTCTTGTCGTTCCGGTTTTTATCAATTGGATTGTTTTCTGTGGCAGAGATGGAAGGAAGGAAAGGCTGTTTTGAGGATTAGACTTGGTTTTTGAACCTCGACACTGGAGTAAAAATCAGAGAGAACAATTTCTCTGAAAAAATTGCCTAAGCAAAAGCGGGAACCAATGCTTAAGAGCAATAAAATTAAGATATTAATTAATTTGCTGCTAGAAGTAATATTTGGCCCTGAACAAAACGAAGCTTCCGATACTGATAGAAAAAATGGTCGTTTAAATAGTTCAATGTGAAGATAGCGACGACGAAGGCGACAAAGAAAACGGCCAGTTCAACCTGAACAATAACATGTTGAGCATGTTCTGCATGTTTTTCTTTGGCAAAGCAGTTCAGCATTGTCAACAGTTCAAGGAATCCAATGCCCAATGTAAAATCTCAATGTTTTTGACGCATGTAACTGAATTATATCGTTGCCATAATTGCATTGGTCAAGCAGTTGAAGCAGATTTACATTTATAAAATTTCTTTCTTTTCCTTTTTTTTGGATTTCAAAATTAATTCATTGAAGTTGAAACTAGCTAGTTACTTAATTATTCTAGTATATTTGTACCGTTTTACGTAAATAAAATGTAGGCAAGCAAAACAAATCAATGTGTTCACACTTTCTGGTTTTTTTATATCCTTAACAACAATCCTCGACTATCCTCTTGTTTACATCATGGTCTGGCCAGATCATGGGAGCTACTACTAGGTTTTAAGTGGGTGATCACAGAAGAGGTAACGCAAATAATAAAAATTTTTGCAGGATTCCATATTGTTACATCAAATTGGATAAATGAATTTATCCACCAAGGGGGGGGATCCATCCCCCTAATCCCCCCCCCCTGGGGACGCCACTGGGACAGAGGAAGAAGAAGAATATATCAAACATATGACAGTACTTAACCATAACCTAAACGCAACGCACGTTCGAGGCCAATAAACGCAAAGTGTTTGCTTGTGTGCATAAACAAAATAAAAGCAAATAGCCTACGATTTGCATTAATGAGTTGCTGTTTGTGTTTATTTAGAAACAAATTGCTAGCTGCCCAAAAATACATAGTCACATTTGCTTGGTTGCATCAGGCAGCAGTGTAGGTGCAATCAGAATGTCCTTTAACATTTACTGTGTGAGCAAAGCAGTAACTACACTTAGCAACACTGGCCACTACTGCTCTATCGTTGTGGACAAACTAAGAGTCTCACATCACATTGGGGCCAACTGATTGTGGGCGATTTTTGACAGGAAAACAGCACCAAGAAAATATATTGAAGGTCATGAGTCAGTTGAGGCGGAGACAAACAAGTAAATACAAACGGCTGTATGTAGCAGAGTGGGCGTGTGTAAATCACACCTTAAGCCTTAGAACCCCTTGCTGACACCTTCCAGTTAAACTGGAAGGCGCTGTTTGATTTACTCTGCGCCTTAAAGCATGCAAAGGATATGCGCTCGCTTTGCTTTTATGAACTGCCTATGCTGCTCTTTCTCCTCTAACGCTTAAATAGGAATTTATTTACTGAGCCTGTCTTGGCCAAAAGTAACAACTTACTTCTTACATTTCATACCTTATTGTTTTGTCTGAAAAAATCCATTCCATCTCACTTGCACACATTCCTTGGTTCAACTTGTTCCATGCCACTTTATTGCTTTCATTTTTCTTGGTTTTTGGTATTTGTACGGATTGATGGCAGCGGAAAGGTATCCATTACATTAATAACAATCGTAGGCGTGTACCGGCCGTACTTAGGGGATTTGCTGCTGTTTATTCCGTTTATTCAAACAAATATCGGCTCAAGCAGGTGATTCACCTTCTCGGATTCCACTGCAGAGATAACCAACATTTTCGGACAAACCAATGAAAGTAGAAAGAATGACAGTGAACAGAATGCCTATTGTGCAATTTGTACAAATTGCTAGGAACACGCAAACACACATGAACACATACACACACACACACACACATGTGCACATACTCAAGTCTATTGAATAAATTTTAGCTTTTTGGCAATATGGTAAAATGAGTAACTTAAGCTTTGTGCGCATGTGGGGAACATTTCAGGTGATGAAAAATATATCTACAAAAATATAAAAATTGAATTTTTTTACATAAGTCAATCTATAGCATACTGTTTATTTTTTTGTATTATATAATATATTATATATATTTTTTTTATTTTATAAATCTTAATTTCTTTGAGATACTTGTACTGCATGAATATATTTTTGTATATTTTTCAGATAGTTAAGAATCCAATATGCAAAATTGTACTATAGAGTCTATGGTTTTAAAGAATTTGTTGAGAAAATGCTTCAACCCAATTAGTGTCCGAACGAAACCATTTTTATGGGCCGAAGCCGAAACCGAATTTCGGTTTTTTTTTAATATTCGGCCGAAACATCATTTGAAACATCAAGCATCAAAATCAAAATTTTTACTCAAACAAATTTTACTTTAAGTAAATAAAGAACAAACAAACAAACATAACATAAATTAATAAATACTTATTAATAAAAATAATTCTTTCTTTTTTCAAACTTACTCGCTAATATTCAAAATTAAATAATTTAATATTATATTCTAAAAAAATAAGTTTATTTACATTGGTGGCATCTAAATTCTCTTCTAAATGTAAAACATATTCTAGAAAGTTTCGGTTTCGGCCGTTCGGGCATTTTTGGGTCGAAACTGAAACCGAAACACTTGTTTGGGCCGAAACCGAATATTCGGTCGGACACTAAACCCAATAATGGGGTAGTTGAAGTGAGACTAAGCGGAGTTAAAAGTTCAAACCAGGCTTAAGATAAAAATTTCAAAGAGCTGCTTATAAATTTATCTTAGAGGTAATAAGGTAGGACTAACTATAAATAATATCTTTTTGCAAGAATTTTTTGCAGAGGTGGGAATTTCGTGCCAAAATTGCTTACCCTTTATTTGCAATCCTTCAAAATGTGAATAAACGATTCAAGCAAATGAGCTCCAACTCTGAAAATAAAGCTTCGAAAGGTATCTGATATAAGATAGGCTTCACTTAATTTTTGATGAAAAAAATTTGCTGCCAATTGCTGGCTGCCATACAAAATGAACCATTTTGTTCAAATAAGCTCGCCCAATGGCTACCAGGTTGACCTAAAAAGGGTTAAATATGAGACCAACTTATATTTTTTCCTCTTCTGAATATTTTTAGCAAACATACTCACTCTCTACCTCGAACAATTAAGGGGTTGCCATACAAAATGAACCATTTTGTTCAAATAAGCTCGCCCAATGGCTACCAGGTTGACCTAAAAAGGGTTAAATATGAGACCAACTTCTATTTTTTCCCTTTTCTAAACTTGTCTACTGAACACACTTCCTCTCTATCTTCAACCCTTAAGGGGGCTGCCATACAAAATGAACTATTCTGTTCAAATAAGCTTGCATAAAGGCTTCCACGTTGCCTTAAAAAGGGTTAAATATGAGACCAACTTATATGTTTTCCTCTTCTGAATATTTTTACCAAACATACTTCCTCTCTATCTCCAACCCTTAAGGGGGTTGCCATACAAAATAAACGGTTTTATGAAATAACTTACCTATCTCGTTTCAGATTACCTCCAGGCGGTTCAAATGTAAGATTGACCTCAGTTTATTTTCGCAATGAAACATTTTTTTCTAACATATTTACTCACTATCTCTGAATTTTAAGGGGCTGCCATATAAAAAGACCGATACAAATATAATTAACCTCAAAATGTTCCCAGATTGTACCTGGATAGGTGAAATATACCATCCACCTTCATTTAATTATATTCTCAAATATTTTTTTTAAACACTGCTTTCGTCTATTTGTAACTTTTAAGGTTCTCATATAAAAGTGAATATTCCTATGAATTTTTTTTCACTTTAGTGTTCGCGAGAAAACAGCATGTTTCAGAAAATACCTCACCGATTTAAATGAGTGCTTTACTGTTAGATAGAAATTTTACGTGCAAAAAAATACAAAATAATTTTTGGTTCTAAAACTTGCCACCAGAGAACAGCTGCCATATAAACAAAGTTGCAAGGCTCCAGATTTCGAGCTTAATTGCTGAGGACAATTAAAAAATAAATTAAAAAATACATCAAATTTACTTTCTATTTAAAGTTAAACAAATTTTATTTTAAAATATTTGATATTTATGTAAAAGTTTTTTTATAGTGAAGTTATATGAGTGAACCAAGTAGAAGGAGAATGGTGGCATCTTTTTTGTAGGACCAAAAGAGAGAAATTTGAAAAATTTTGTGTGATGTATTTTGACATACAAGAAAAAAAAATTAGTATAAATAAAAGTTTGAAATTTGATGAAGTTTATAAAAATCTTCTAGCAAGAAAATTGGGCATACAATTCTCTTAGTTATTATTTCACAGTAGGGGTTTGTTGTTGTTATTATTGTGTCAGTGTTCGTTATTGTTTCAGTTGAACGAAAATACTTAATAATAAATAATAAAAAATAAAAATAATAAATAAAATGATAATTTTGAAAGTTTGCTGCGGAAAATTATCTCCCATAGCAGCAATAATACACAATGCGGCTACACACAACTGTTGCTGGCGTAAACAAAAGCAGAAACAACAACAACAACTACAACACCATAAAAAGGGACCAACACATAAAATGCTGCTTCGCAGAACACTCAACATTCGGCACTCGTATTTATTTAGCGGGGGTTTGTTATTTGCTGGCTGGTTGGAGAGAAAAAAACCATAACAACAACAATAACAAAAACAATGATGACCATAATGAAAACAATAAGCAACATAATTTAATTATTTATGTGCTGTCTGCGATTCCCAAAAGATTTGCTACAAATGAAAAAAAAACAACAAAAACCAACAAAACTGTTTGGGCAAAATATCAACAACAAAAAATAACTGTTGCTTGCCAAAGGTTAGCAGCCACGACGCACATTGCAAAGCGCACAATCAACAGTTTGTGTGTGTGTGTGTGTGCTTTTACGCCGTTTTGCCATTAGTGTAGCACACTTTTAGGCGCCATTTGGCAGCGCAACAGTTGCGCGTTTATCACTGTTGCCTGCTCTTCCCGCCCCTCTTAAACACACGCACACACACACGCACACACTCACACACACACTCCCACTCACAGTAAAGCATACAACGAGCGCACGTTGTGGATTTTCGCTGCGCATTGCGCTCAACTCGACTCGATTGGCTGCCAAGTTTCCTTTTCCACAACGCACGTTGCAAATAATTGAAGTATATTCTTCGCATAGAAAGTTTCTGGTTGTGGACTCTCTACCCTTAAAACCACTTCTTTCCATGTTTTTTCTGTTTCACATCGTTGTTGTTATTCTATTATTACTTTTTATTATTGTTTTGTATTTGATTTCTGCTCATCGTTAGCTCAAAACTAATCAACAAATTATGTTGTTACAAAATTTTAAGGTTCGTTTGAAAGGCAAAACTGTCTTGAATTGCCTTGCAAACTGACGAGTCGAAAGTTGATTTGACCGTTCGTGAATTATTGAAATTAATTTGAAATGAATTTGAAATGAACGACAGATTTAATGACGTCGGCACAAAGGTAGCAATGAAAAGAATTCACAACTTTTATATAAAGCAAAAGTTTTTTAATTAAAATGAATTTTCTTCGTAAGCTCAGAGTAAATGCATTCAACTCAACTCTAGTACAGTGTAAGGGATTTGATCAAAACATAGAGAAATTTGTATGAATTTAGATGTTCAAATTTTGTAGCAATACACTTAGAAGTGTGTAAGATTTTAAGAGAGATTTTTTCTTAATCAATTTTAAGCTGCAAAGATTAGAAAAAAATTTCTTTACAGCAGTAAAAAATAGAGAGAGAGAAATTTTTTTCTTAATCAATTTTAAGCTGTAAAGATTAGAAGAAAATTTGTTTACAAAAGTAGACAAATATTTTATATTAAAAAATTCAAGAAAGTGATGAAATTGAAACTGTTACTTGAATCACTTCAAATGAATACGGCTTTGTTGCCAATTACAAAATCGAATTAATTTATCAAGGTAACTCATAAATTGGTAAGTTAACATGATCAGATATCTCTGTTGTTATCATCAAAATATCTAAATGAATTTAATTTCCTTCATTTCCTCGGGAAACGAATATCCCACAAAATGTTCAATGAAACATTAACAATAAATATGCAATTGTCTACAGCAATAACAGAAAAAAAGGTACAGTCAAATGATAGTCACCAGAGCACAATACCATACATTACAACAACAACAACAATAAGTGCCACACAACACCAGAACTAATGAAAACATTTATGCGTTCATTTCAGTTGGTTTATGGTGGCAGCGATATAAAAACGCTACGCCAGTGTAGCTGCCACGCTGACATAACCCAGTCAACCAAATCACATTTACAAAACAACTGAGCATTCATGATGCAACATTAAATTTTGGTTATGTTCAAAATTATCATGAAATTCGTAGCTCCTTGTGACTTTATGAAATCTGTAAAATTTTTCTGATTTGTTGGCTTAAATTTACATAGAGAAAAGATGATACGATGTTACAAAACTTTACATAACTACTAAAAATTACTGATAATCAGGGAAAGGATTTTGAGGACCTAAAAACCTATAAAAAAGGCAAAATAAAATAGCAAAAAAGGCACGGAAAGGCACTAAAAACTGCCAAAAAGGCAGAAAAAGGCACTAAAAACTGCATAAAAAGGCTAAATAGGGAATTAAAAACTGTTAAAAAGGCAAAAACAGGCATTTAAAAATAAGAAATAAATACTAGAAAATCTAAAAAAAAAGGGGAAACGGTATGTATTTTTTAATAATTTTATTTCATCTGACGTTTGCAACATTGAAATTGGAACATACAATATTTATACCTCGTTTTTTGTAAAAGAAAAGGAACATCAAGGTTTTCAAAGATAGTTTAAAAACTAAAACTGAGATATTTTAATTGAAATGTGGGCACATATTTTAAATTCATATTTTAACTTCTCATATAAAAGCATAAAAGCCGTACTTGTATCACAAAAAATATATAAAATTTTTGCGCTAACCGAAGTTTTTGATTTTGGCATGTTTTTTCTTCAAATTTTCCACTGCACAACAAAAAATAACGGCTTAGGAATGATCAAATCAATGTAATAGCATCGATACGTTAACGAAATTGCAATGTTGCCACTTAATTTTTTTTTAGTTTAAAGGTATTTTTGCGAAACAAAAGGGGGACAATATTAAAAACGAAAGAAAAATAAAAAGGCGCGCTAAAGGGCATTTTGTGGCATTTATAGGTAAAAAAGGCACTAAAAAAGGCATTTATGGGTGAAAAAGGCAAACTGCCTTTTTAAGGCAAAAAAAGGCAAAATGTGGTATATTTGTAATCAGGAGGACCTAATTCGTGCTAATTTTCAATCAGAAACGTTCTATCTAGCAGCAAACAAAAAAGGCAATTTCCACAAAATCCTTTCCCTGCTGATAATATTTCAACACCATTCGACTTTGAATCACATTTTAACCCACGTTTTCCCTCTTTAGATCAAATATTTTGAAAAATTCCTAATTATTGAACATAGTTATTCTATTTAAGAATTTTTTTTTGACCTGGCTAGACCTCACTTCAAGACTCACTTCCAAAGACTTGAATCTTCTATGTGTATCTATTTTAATGAGATTGTCATCACTGAAAAATGTTTATCTCTGAGCGTTTGGTCAACTGGGTAGTCATACATACGCATAACCACTTCCTTATATGTGTTTGTGTGTGTCTGCATGTGCGTTGCGATTGTTTGCAGCAGTGTGAAGGCGAGCTACATTTCAATAAAATTGAATATTTTCGTCTTTTCTGCACATTCAATGTGGCTTTAATTCACAGTCGATTTCGATATTCCGCTCCGTTTCCCTTCTTTCCCTCAGCAGCACATTTCATCAGCACTGCCTTTTCGCATTGTAATTTTCAACACTTTTATGCGATTTTTGCTTTCTTTTACTACGCATTGCCACATTGCCATCTCCTCTGCGTTTCACTCCCCCTCATCTTCCATCATTTGCTGCTCGCTGCTCATTACAACAATTTAATGCGCTTACGCTGTTGTAATTGTGCTGGTTGTTGTTGTTGTTTTTGTGGTTGGATTGTTGTTGTTGTCGTCGTTGTCGTTGTATTTGTCATGTAGCTGCTTCGAGCTGAAGTTAAAGGCGCTGCTGCGATAATTTTCATGTCCATTTCCATTTGTTGTTGTTGTTGTTGTTATTTTTATAGTTGCCATATTGTTGACGCCATTGGTGCGTTTGCCCATGTTCGCGTTTCAGCTAGTTATTGTCACATTGTTGTTGTTGTTGTTGTTGTTAGTATGGTTACTGTTGCTATTGTTTTTGTTGTTCTTGTTCTTGTTATTGTTGTACTTGTTAGTTTAGCATTAATAATAGATTTATGGTGCGTTCAAGTTGACAGCGCGTTTTAATGAGCGCCAAATTGCGACGGCCACCGACGACGACAAGGCGACGATGACAACAGAAATTGCCGAAGGACAAAGGCAAAACATTGCGCGTTGTAATTGCATTAGTACTTGTAGTAGCTTAGTTGTTATTGTACTTGTTGTTGTTGTTTTTGTTATTACAAACACCAACCCAAAGTGGCAACAGTAGTAATTTTAATGTTGCAATTATGACCGGAACTTATGAAAAGGACATGAAATTATACTCAAATGCTGCACTGCACTGAACGGCAGCACTGTTTACTGCTTAACAGAAATATTCAAGAGGGAGCAAAAGTGACGGAGAAGCGACAAAGCTAATTTGAGCTGCTTTAGGTGCCGCTGAGCAGTTGCGACTAATTTCAAAGTCGTTTCGAGCCACAGGCAGCTAAAAGCTGGGGAAAGAGGAAGCTTATGAATTTAATAAGACAGAAAAATATAATTAAATTTGTATCCGCAGAGACTTCAGTTTATGAAGTTTGTTGAGAAAATGCATGAGTAAAAAGTTTGGGTGCTACTAAAGTTGAGTAGAAGTGACGTTGCAATGACTTTAAGGGGGAAAGCCACTGTGTTTAATATAGGTATGAAAATTTTAAAAGATACATGATTTCATTACGAGAGAAATGGACTCAAAACTTTAAACGCGTTTTTCTCGAAACGACTTTTTTTGAACTGGCGGCATCAATAACTCGAACAATTATGAACCGATTTCTAATTTTTTGTTTTGTTCGTCTTAGTAGTGGTTAAGGTTAAGCGTAGCCGATTTGGAAAATTTTGTTTTTTACTATTTTTTAAACTGTCTCAAAACCAAAAAAACAAGGTCGAAAACATGGAAATATTTTCAATCGGTCGCCATTTTGTGAAAAATCAAAATAAAAAAAAACGGCTACGTACAAAGATAGCTACATTCATACAGATTACAATAAAATTTTTTTTTTTTTTTCTGAGTACGCGTTTTTGAGAAATCGATGCCGTAATGGAGGGGGAATTTTTTTTCAAGCGCTACGGGATCATCTCTATTGTTTAAACTATTTAATATTTTTTAATAAAAATTTGTGGAAATATTATTAGATGTCTGCTTAATAAAATAAAAAAAACCCGATCCAAAAATTCCTGGGTAGAAGTTTGAAAAAATCGATTTTTTTTTTGGCGTTTTATTGTACCTTATACTATATACTATCACCCCCCAAAGTCGTTTTTCAATCCACATACTCAGTACCCACTTTTTTGCATGTTAATTGAAGTAATCTCAGCTCTTTTTGCTCCGCTGATACATTGCGCATGATACTTTAAACGCGTTTTTCTCGAAACCACATTTTTTGTACTGGCCGATAATTTTTCTCAGCAACTATGAGAGGTATCGACTTGAAATTTTGGGAAAATGTTCTAGATAGTTTTCATTGGATGCTAAACCAAAGTTTTCATCAAAAAATTATTGTTAAATATATTTTCAAGCACTCTAAAGGTAAAAAAAGGTGGCAAAACTGGACAATTTTTTTTCATATGGCCGCCATTTTGTTTCTAATCAACATTTTGACTAAAACTGTGGTTTAGCATCCGCGGAATTTATTGCAGATTAATAATTGCATACCCATTTCTGTTTCAGATTACTAGTTCCCGAAATTTATTATCGGCCAGCAGTGAAAACAAGGTCACATTGACCACTGAAAATTTGTACTTAGAAAATAAAATTGTTTGACACAAATATGAGTTTCTGTTCTCCAAATAATAAGGAACAACAAGCAAAAAACCAGAATATTGCATGTTGCCTTGTAGCTCCAAAATAATTTTTTGAAAAACAGTCCAATTTCGGCATTCTACCCGGGAACACTCCCTTAAGGTTAAAAAAATTAGGAACAAATTAAAAAATGACTGCATAGCTGCTCAGAACTTTCACTTAAAGAAATAAATTTCGATTCTCATCCTCCATCTTCCATCCTTCAAGTGGTGCGCATACAAACTGATTGATTTTTGAAAATCCACTTTCCACACTGAGAACAAAACACATTGAGAAATCAAATCTTATACAGAACTTTATATATTTTTCCAATTCAAGCATTTGTTGCAAACATACTTTCCCTCCATGTCCAACGTTTAAAAGGGCTGCCTTACAAAATAATCTATTTTCATTAAAAAAAAGAGTCCCAATGCTTTAAAGCTGCTTTTAGAGGTGTCACATGTGAGACCAACTTCATTTTATTTATCTTTTTGAACATTTTTCTCAGAAATACTTATCCCTTATCTTCAACCCTGAAGGGGGCTGCCATACAAAATTAACCATTTTGTTCAAATAAGCTCCGCCCATGGCTTTCAGGGTCCCATTAGAGGGATCAAATTTAAGACCGACTCTTATTTTTTATTCTTCTGGACATTTTTGTCAAACAAACTTAACTTGTACAAGTATCTCCAACTTTTAAGGGGTCTGCCATACAAAATTAACGATTTTAAAAAAATATGCTACGTAACTCGTTCCAGTTTGCCCCGGAGGATTTAAATTTAAGACAGATCTGAGTCTAATTTCACATTCAAGTATTTTTTTTTCAAATATACTTACCCTCTATCTTTAACTCTTAAGGTGGCCGCCAAACTAAATGAACAAATTTTATGAAATAAGTGCCGCCAAACTGCTTTCGGAGGATTCAAATGTGAGACGAACTTCCATTTATTTCTTCTTTCAAACACTTTTCCTTAAAAAAGTTCAACCTTATCTCCAATTCTTAAGAGGTCTGCCATATAAAATTAACGATTTTCATGAAATAAGCTGCGCCCATTGCTTTCAGGGTCCCCTTAGAGGGATCACAAGTAAGACCGACTTCCATTTATTTAATCTTGCGGACATTTTTGCCAAACCAACTTAACTTTTATCTCCAACTTTTAAGGGGTCTGCCATACAAAATTAACGATTTTCAAGAAATATGCTACGTAACTCGTTCCAGTTTGCCCCAGACGCGACAGACCCGAGCCTAATTTCACATTCAAGTATTTTTTTTTTTTCAAATATACTTACCCTCTATCTTTAACTCTTAAGGGGGCTGCCATACTAAATGAACAAATTTTATTAAATAAGTGCCGCCAAACTGCTTTCGGAGGATTCAAGTGTGAGACGAACTTCCATTTATTTCTTCTTGCAAACATTTTTCCTTAACATAGTTCAATCCTATCTCCAATCCTTAAGGGGGTTGCCATACAAAATGAACGTTTTTCTACTGAACATTTCCACTACTCTTAGGTTTTGTCTAAAAACAAGTAGAATATTAAAGAGACAATTACATTGACCACACAAAACCTTTAAATTAAATCATGAAGAAATGAAAAAATATTTAAAATTTGCATGAATTTTAAATTCGTTTTTACACATTCTTCCAAGAACTCTAAAAAGCATTTTCCCTGAATGTTTAAAATCGATAGCAATCAAATTGCTTTAATTTCCGCAATATCGCATATCGCAGCAGCATCTTCTCGAATGGCTCACAATCGAAGTTTACTGCGCACAAGTTTTCAGACTGTTTTTTTTTTTTGTTGTGTTTGTTGGCTGTTTCATCTTCGTGTTGCGCTCATTGAAAAGTCCTTTTTGAGTTTTTCGGACTGTCAATGTCTGGTTGATTGTGAACGTAAGTGAAAAATATTTGGGTGTCACTACATAAACGATGTTGTTGTTCGGTCATTTTGCTGCCTTGACACTTTGCTATTGGTTGGCTAGTATTTTTATTTTGGCCTATGCCGTTCCATCAGCTTTGGCTGATCCATCAACTTTGAATGCCACTTCTTGAACGATGGACTTATTGGTTCTGCACTGTGCTTTGTTTGATAATTTTGTGTCTTGACACGGAACTAATAAGTGACTAGAACCAATATTTTGGCGTTTGACGATGCCAATGCTACTTTATTGGCCTCATGAGAGGCGGCCAATACTGGTCTCGCGATTCAGATGAACTTTCATACATTGTCACTGCTGTAAATTTTTTAAAATTTGGTAAGGACCTACTTATGATCTATTTAATAAAAAAATAAAAATATTAATAATAAAAAAAAATATTAAATCTCACCGCAAATTTTCGTTCAGAAAGCTCTCTTTGCCATTCTAGTGTTAATTTAATTTAAAAAAGTAAAACTCACTGAAGCTTTTCCTTTCTAAAAGACCTCAATTGGACATTATAGTGATAATTTAATTTAAAAAAAATAGTAATTCATTTCAGCTCCCTCGGACATTCTTATGGTAATTTAATTTAAAAAAATAGTAAACGTCACTGCAGATTTTCGTTCAGAAAGCCTTGCAATAGAATAATAAAAGACCTCAATTGGACATTCTAGTGATAATTTAATTTCAAAATATAGAAATTTATTTCGGTTCCCTTTGCCATTCTAGTGTTAAATTAATTTAAAAAAATAGTAAAAGTCACTGCAGATTTTCCTTCAAAAAGCCTTGCAATAGAAAAATAAAAGAACTCCATGGGCTCATTTTCGCTCTCTTTGCCAATCTAGTGTTAATTTAATTTAAAAAAATAGTGAAAGTCACTGCAAATTTTCGTTCAGAAAGCCTTGCAATAGAATAATAAAAGACCTCAATTGGACATTCTAGTGATAATATCGGGTGTTTTTTTTAGAGGTTTGTTTTTCGAATAGAGATAAAACTGGCATTTTGTGGTCAAATCTGGCAACTCTAATGTCATTTATGTTCAGTTTGGTTTGCCATTTCATTATGAACAGGTTGACAAAAGAACAACGCTTGCAAATCGTGCAAATTTATTTCGAAAATAATGGTTCAGTTCGCGAAGTTTACCGCAAGCTCCGTCCATTTTATGGTCGACATAATCGTCCATCAGAGCAATTAATTCGGTTAACCATGGGTCGTTTTCGCACTACGTTTACTCTATGTGATAACACGCATCCGCAGAGACGTCGAACAGTGCGCACCGAAGAAACAATTGCCGCTGTAGAGCAAAATGTTGAAGAGGACCCAGTCAGAAGAGGAGTCAGTTACCGTTAATGGAGACCGGTATAGAGCCATGATAACCGACTATTTTGTTCCCGAATTGGATGGCATGAATGTGGATGAGTTGTGGTTCCAACAAGACGGCGCTACATGCCACACAGCGCACGTCACAATCGATTTATTGAAGGAAACATTCGATGAGCGCATAATTTCGCGGAATGGACCTGTCAATTGGTCACCAAGATCGTGTGATTTGACACCATTGGATTATTTTCTTTGGGGATATGTGAAGTCGCTCGTCTACGCCAACAAACCAGAAACGTTAGGGGACTTGGAGCCAACATTCGTGGCGTTATTGCCGACATACGGCCCCAAATGCTCGAAAAAGTGGTTGAAAATTGGACCTGTAGAATTGGCTTTATTCGAGCCAGCCGCGGCGGCCACATGCCCGAAATCATATTTAAACATTAATGGCATAAAATTATCCTTCCAATAAAGCCAAATTGATGGACATTAAAACGATTTTCTTGTGTTTTATTTCAATTCGAAGTTCTATACCTCTAAAAAAAACACCCGATATAAATTTAAAAAATTGTAATTTATTTCGGCTCCCTTTGCCATTCTAGTGTTAATTTAATTTAAAAAATAGCAAAAGTCACTGAACATTTTCGTTCAGAAAGCCTCGCAATAGAATAATAAAAGAACTCGAAGGGCCCATTTTCGCTCTCTTTGCCATTCTAAGGCATAATTTAATTTAAAAAAATAATAAAAGTCACTGAAGATTTTCCATCAGAAAGCCTTGCAATAGAAAAATAAAATAATTCAATGGAATCATTTTCACTCTCTTGGCATTCTAATGTTAATTTCTTCACTTACTGCTGGATGGAATAATTCAATATGCTGAGTACCACTAAAACGTATGCCATCACTTAACCCTTAGTTTCTTTAGCATGCATGACTTGGCATTAATGGCGATCATCAATGGCACATAAAATCGAATGAAAAACCAACTTGAAAGTGCACTGCAAATAATGTACTAACGTACACACACACTCACACCATCATAAAACACTATACAATGCACTTAAGCAGACACACAAGCAAACATAAATTATAACAGACACCATGCGGCCATCAGCGTTGCATATGAAATTCTAATAAAGTGCGGTTGCGTAGGAAATTAACCTAATGCAGTGGTTGCTTTTAGTGCTGGCTTCCCAAAGTGCCAGGATTTGCTACAGCAAAAAAAAAACAAAACGACTACAGGACTACAGAGATGGTAACATGGCAAGAATGCAAGCAAAGGAGAGCGAAAGAAAACGCAAAACACATTGGAACGTATGAAAAAATAAATCGCCTCCAAAGCAGCATAATGTCTGCTTGCATTGTTGTTGGATTTAGTATGGTTGTTGTTGCTTTTGTTGTTATTCTCAGTACACCGAACCAATGCATTTGAAAGCGTGCACCTTGTGAAGTGAAAAATGCACAAGTTTGCATAAATTGTTGTCGTATGTATGAAGTGAGAGGGTGCATCTGTCTGTGTGTTTCTGTGTGTGTGTGTTTGTGTATTTGAAAAAAATTTACAACACATTTACGAGTCTACTTCTGTTCCTGTCATAGTTTTGTTGGTATTTGTGTTAGTGTTGTCTCGGTAAAGTTTATTGAGTTGTATGTGTATGTGTACAGTGGTGCACACAGGAAAAGGGGTCAATTATGGGAAAGGGGTTGCGTACAACTTTTGACCCCAATTCCACCCAATTCCAATTCCAGATTTTTCATTAGCAATTTTTGTGTCTAGGAAGGGTTTGAACCCCCAACTTGTCTCCTCCCTTCCTGTATGCGCCACTGTATGTGTATTTTGTTTGTATGTGAATTGTTTGTGTGTGAATTGTTTGTGTGTGAATTGTTTGTGTTTGTGTGTATATTGTTTGTGTCTGCGGGCATTGTTTGTGTTTGTGTGTGTGTACTGTTTGTGTGTTCGTGTGCATTGTTTGTGTGCCTGAGTGCAAAAAATGCGTGTTCAACAATGTTCAAGCCACGCTCCGCTGCAAGTGAGTGCGCTTTTTTGCATTTATTACTACAAATTTATGCAGAACGCTTATCCGGTTGCCAGCTGCACGTAGCGTAAAAACCCATGAACTCAACTCAGGTGCAATGTGCAAATGATTTCACTAAAGAAAAAAGCATTAGGAAGCTAAACGAAATTGAAAATTTAAATTAGCAACGTAAATCACTGTCAGGTAATTTACTATTAATATCCGTTAAGTAATAGTTTTACTGCAAATACTGAATAGAAATTATTATTTTTCTTTCCTTTAGCCTTTAAAACAGTTTTATAAAAAGTTAAAAGTAAAAGTTTCCATATACAAAATTTTGCCTTGAAATGTTGTTTAAGTGTTTGCAAAATATTTCATGAGGTTCAAAAAATCGTTTTCTCTTTACCCTTCAAAAGTAACCGCTTATTCAAATGAAACACAAAAATACACCAAAAGTTGTGCCCAACTATAGCACAACATATATCAAACTGTCAGCTACAAATCAAGTCAGCGCGCCCAAAACTATGCAACACCAACTGGTGCTTTCATTCCATTTGGTTTTTTTTTAATTTTGTTGTTGTGGCCCACACATAGACATACATAAATTGTGTGGTTTGCGCTACACTGTCGCGAAGCTCATTGCAACCGTAGAAATGAGCGATTGCTGTGCTGGCGGTCAGTGCGCTGACAAATTTATGACTCAGTCACAACTCAACACTTTGGTCAGAGCAAAGCCGAAGTATAATTAAAACACAAAGCAGGAAACTGCGAATTGCATATGGCAAGTAGTATAAATTTAATGTGTGTGTGTGTGTGTTTGGGCGTAAATTAAGACCGCAAGTGTTGCGCATACGACTTATGGTAAATGAAAAGCGATGCTTGGCAAAGTGTGAAAAAGGCTATGAAAAAATGCAAATTAGTTGAGAATCGCAGTAGTGCAGAAAGCGTGTGGACATTGCTTCTGTGCAACGTGGCCTGAAAGCGAGCAGTTTTCAAGTGGTTAAATACAATTTAAGCATTTGGAATGAATTTGCACACCTAAAGTTATGCAATGTAGCCTAAAAAGTTATTATTTAAATAAATTAAAATTTCCTAAAACTTAAATAAAAGTAATGAGAACTGAAATCATGCGACAGCTGCGGTTTGCCTCGACAGTGTTCAGACCAATTCTTAAGTTTGAAGTCACAGTGTGGTGAACAACGCTAAGTAAATCCGCATACTTGAGACAACTAGGCAAAGTATAAAGAATAGTGGCATCAGAACTACGTCAGCCAAAGCCCTAGAAACTCGTCTTCACTGTCTGCATTGATATCTGTGGGGAGTTCGTGGTGACTTGTATGGCAGCCAGGCCATTAATGAGATCCTATTCTGGACAAAAAAAGATAAGCATTGGTCCCATTGTAAACCGATTACACTTCCTCCTAATGGAGCTTGACCACGCAATTTTCAAACCTCTTCCCAAAGCACTCGACAGTGCAAACATTCCTTCGAGGCAGTGGCGTACGCAGGATTTAATTTTGGGGGATTTTGCGTGCAACTTTTGAGCCCAATTCTATTCGAAACCGTAACTTGCACCAGCAATTTTTGTATTTGGTGGTTTCACCCCCAAACTCCCTCTCCCCTGGGTGCAACACTGCTTTGAGGCACCACTGGGACAATAGCGAACTTCCAAAAGAATAAAAATAAAAATTCAAATTTATGAAATTTTTATGTTTTAATTTTAATTACTTTTTTTAATTTGCATTAATTTATGTAATTTCTTCTTGTTACTTATTACATTACACAAAGTACTGTATATTTAATTTAATATAATAATTTTAAAAATAACAAAATTTAAAAAAAATACTTAAAACTATGTTTTATTATTCCATTTTATTTCTAAATTTTAATTAAATAATCTTAATTTTAATTACCAAAATAAAAAATGCAGATTTATTATTGAAATTTTTTTTAATATTTCAAATTGAATGATTTCCTTTTTATTTGCATTAATTTATATAATTCATTATTTTGTTTCCTATTACATTTATTTATTAATTTTGGTTTTTTATTTTTTTTCCAAATTTCATTAATTTTCTTTATTTGTATTAATTTGTATATTTTATTTTTTCTATTCCTATTAAATTTTTATTGTTTTAAATTCCTAGTTATATGTTTTTATTCTTAAATTTTATTAACTTGTTTACTTGTATTGATTTATATAATTAATTTTTTTAAACAATAAAATTTTTTTAATTTTCTTAAATTTTTATTAATTTTCTTTTTAATGAATAGTTTTATTAACTATTTAAAACTAAAAATGGTGACATTTTTATAGTGTCGGACCGAATATTCGGTTTCAGCCCAAATAAGTGGTTTCGGTTTCGGTTTCAGTTTCGGCCAAAAAATGGCCGAACGGCCGAAACCGAAACTTTCTAGAATATTTTTGTACATTTTATTGTGTAGCAGATATATAGTGAAAGGAGGAGTAACTTAGATGCCACCAATGTAAACAAACTTTTTTTTAGCATATAATATTAAATTATTTAATTTTGAATATTAGCGAGTAAGGTACGAAAGGGTGATTTTTTCATGTTTTTAAGCCCCGAATTGACATGAACACCATTTTATGTACTGAATTGAGGTTATGTTAGCGGCCATTGATCACTTAAAGTTAACTTTAAGCACCGAATTGAGGTAAGGTTAGCGGCAGTTGAACATTTGAAGCCAACTTTAAGCGCCAAATCGAGGATCGGTTAGCGGCAGTTGACCATTGGAAGTCAACTTGAACCGTCAAATTGAGGTTAGGTTCGCATTGAACATTTCAAGTCAACTTTAAGCAAAATTTATGTTAGGTTTGTTGTTTGTTTGTTCTTTATTTACTTACTGTAAAATTCGTTTGTTGAAAAAAAATGCTTGATATGGTGATTTTTATTTTAACTAGAAAGTTTCGGTTTTGGCCGAATATTAAAAAAAACCGAAACTCGGTTTCGGTTTCGGCCCAAAAAAGTGGTTTCGGTCGGACACTACATTTTGATTTATTTGCCGTAATTAATATTATTTGTTTTATTTTTTTCAATTCCTAAAAAACGAAATTTTATGTTGAAATTGTAAAACAAAATTGAGTTCAAAAATTGAGCCTAAATAAAGTTACCATACAATTAAATATTTAAAAAATAACATAACTAAAACTATGTTTCGTTATTGCGTTCTATTCCGGAATATTAAATATTAAATATTAATTTTAATTTTAGTAATCAATTTTAAAATTTTAATTTATTTAGTTTTGATGTTTTTAAAACGGAATTTTTTTTAATTCGAACAAATATATTTAATTTTTTATTGTTATACGATTTTTAAGATTTAATAGTTATTACATTTTTATTTTTATTAAATTTCATTAATTATTAAATTTAAAGCTATTAAAAAAATTAAAAAAAGCGAGATCTAAGAATTTCACATTTAAAAAAATTCAATTTTTATCATTGTAATGTTTTTTATATTTAATTAATTTGAATTAGCTTTAAAATAAAGTTAAAAGTTGATTGTTCTAATTACATTTTAATAGTATTTATTAATTATACAGAATTTGTATTACTTTTTATATTTTTGCCAATTCCTAAAGCACTAAATTTTATGTTGTAATTTTCAATTTAATTAAAATAACAAAACTAACAAAAATCCTAAAACCATGTTTCATTAATGCGTAATCATTGAATCATTGAATCGTTATGCTTTATTGCATAATCATTGTACACAAATATTTGTTTACAATCACACTCGACTAGTTGTGCGCCTAAAACTATGCATTCAAATGCAAGCGTTATTCTGTTTCTACTTGATTAAATTTGAAATTAAAACTGCAACAGCAGCTAATAGGAAATGTTCAATAAATAATTAAATTCTTGCTCAAAATATATAAAATGTGCATAGCTTTGGCCACTTGTGGCGTGGCAATGTAAATATTTAAATACGTGGAATGCGGTGGCAAAGCCCACAAGTGTGTGTATGTGTGTTGCAGTCTGTGCAGATACAAAATTATTAATTTCCTTTGCTCAGCTTATCAAATTATCTACTCTAAATAATGCATAACTATGGGCGCTGGAAAAATAATAAAGTTATTAATTTAAATTATTATTGCATTATTTTTATTACATTTCAACCACAAAGACATTGACAATAGCCTATCATAGCTATTTTCATGCTTTGAAAATCAATATGGATACTAAAGTTGATTTGAAAAAAAAATTAATTACAAAAGTATAAAAAAAACAAATGAAGTAAAATCTTTACTTTTGTTAACAGCTGCTTTGATGGTCGTAGATGAGAATAGCATAATAAGTTCAGGTCCGCACAATTCCTACGAGTCACAGGACCTAAGTGGCGTCAGATTTTGATATCTGTCGACAAAATTGAGTCTGATTTATCAGTCACCGGAACAATGAACCCTCAACTTAAGGTCAGCTCCTATCTACTTCGAATGGCACAGGTTAATCGAAAAGCAAGTTACAGATTATTTATTGACAGGTTATTACTTATTTCAAAAAGACCACTAAAGACCAGAAAAACTTGTTAATAAAATACCTTAAGCAGAATTTCAGACTTAATATTGCAACTCTCACAAGTTCATCGAAACACCAACGTGCAAGTAGCTTTTCTGAATTTTTAGCATTGAATATGCACTTTGCAATTAAAAAAAAGCAACACCAAGCTAGAAAGCTAGAAACAACAACACCAACAACAAACGCTAAACTCAACATTAACCACGAGCCGCGAGCACTTTTGAGCGCTGGTGTTGGTGGCTTAGGTTTGGTTTCTCGGTAATGGAGTTTGCTATTTATTTATGGATATTCACGCACACACACCAACATACACACTCATACTTATACATGAAAACTTGTACATGCATGTTGCAGTGTATGCAGAACACTATTGCCATATGTTGTTGTTGTTTTGACTTGTGGTGTGCAATGTTTGTGCGCGCAGTTCACATTTTAATTTTGTATTCTGCGAAAACGACTGTTGAACTTTTGCAACTGAAAGTAGTCACAATGGAAAATTGCACTGAAATATTTAGCTGAAAGCTAGTGAGAATAGTTCATCATTTATTTATTCAATACAATTATATTTTTGGTCTCAGAATATTTGCTTTGAATTGAATATGTTTTTAGATTCTACGAAAGTTCAATAATAATTATAATTTCATACCACTTTTGAAATTGATTCCAAGTAGAATTTATTTAAATATGTATCTATTATGCAAAATTTAGCACTAAAAATGGCATTAACTATTTTTGAAAAGGTGAAAGCTTTAAACAAAATAATTCAACTAGAAAATATTGGCAAAGCAATGCCAATAAATATTGTTTTCTAATTAATTTATTATTTTTTAAATATAAATTTTTCATACATCATCACTATTTTGTGATACCAAAATATTTGCATATTTATTTATGTGTAATTTTTTTATAAAAAAAAATACCTGAAAACTGCAAGTCATGTGCTCAAACTGCGCCTAAGCCAATTATTTGGGCTCCACTAAATCAGCTTAATTACTTAAACTAAACTACAAGTAGTTCTGTCTCTAATGTCATAGTTTCACAGCAACTATGCAACAACACTATTATCACTTAATACCCCCTCTACACCACTCAACAACACAACTGCTTTCATTAGCACAACAATAGTGATACACATTTTCATAGCATACACAAAGGCGCTGTATGGCTTCAATTCAAACTCGTCTAATGGCAACACAATTTCAATGCTTCGCTTTAATTTTCGTTTCATGCAAATTTTGGTAGCACACATTTCTGCATGACCGCAATGCGTCACAGTTTTGAAATTCTATGTACATACATAACAACAAAACACAAAGTGTTGCGAATGCGAGTGTTAAACTTGCCAGCAACTGTTAGGTGACAGCTTTAGAAACACTGAAACTATTGTAGTGTAAACTGCGTCACATTGTCAAAGTGTTGGTAATTATTCCTGGAAATTCATAAAGCCATAACAAAGTTCAATTAATTGCGCGTTGAGTTATATGAAATGACAACAAAAGCAGGTTCATGGCTATTGTGCTGGAAATCGGTGAATATTACTTAATAGGCTTAAGCTGAAAACAAGCTGTCAGGGTGGTATGGAGTGTGTACTGAAAGTGAAGAAGTGGGCAATTAAAATTAAAGTGGGCAAAATTCTAATTTGCGTGAGTGCCCAGAAGGCTTGTAAGAAAAGCTAGTAGAAGCCTTAAAGGGTTTTAAACACAACTAAAAACAATAAGTACACCTTAAAGTATTTCTTTTCATAGAAAAAATGTGTCTATCTTTCTGAGAACAATTGCCTTAAAATTAAAAGTAGTTAAAAATAATTTTTTACATT
The DNA here is from genome assembly GCA_963668005.1 of Melieria crassipennis. Classification (NCBI taxonomy): domain Eukaryota; kingdom Metazoa; phylum Arthropoda; class Insecta; order Diptera; family Ulidiidae; genus Melieria; species Melieria crassipennis. The sequence goes on along the minus strand of OY764962.1, from coordinate 77,185,587 downwards.
GTCTCAGACTTTCACATTGTTAAGTAAACTCAATTAGTTTAAGCTGTAAACATGTGCAAAACTTTCAAACTGTTGCTGCTTAAGTGATTTATGTTTGCTTTAGCTTAAGTTAAGCAATATTGCAAGTTTAAACAAAAACTTAATTACTGAAAAATGGTTTAAATATTTGAAGAGTTTTAAATTATTGCTGTTTACGGAAGTTATTCTTACGTTGGCTTAAGCTAAGCAACTTTGGAAAGTTTATAGCAAAATTTACTTAGTTACCGAACAATGGCTAAAATGTTTCAAGCATTTCAGGCAAACCATTGTCATATATTTTCTACTCACTTTCCCTTTTCCCTCACTTATAATTAAGTGCTTTCATTGAAGTCAGAAACGGTTAACTAAGAATAGCTCTGCGATTGCATACGTCACGTATGAGTAAATTTAAGTACTTTGATTGAAACTGAACAACTTAAATATTTTAATCGGCCTTCATGGCGTATGAATAACATGGTATCTGAACCTGAAACTGCATACTCGTACATGGCGTATGAGTAACATATGTTTTCATACTAAAATACTTCAAGTAGTCATCCTCCGTGACTGTCATTGTTGCTTCCTGATTGTTTGCTAATAACTTTTGCAAAACTTTCTTAGATGAAAAACTTGTTCTGCTTTTTTTTCTTCTTTAAGTAAAAGAAGAAAATTCACCTGGGCAGCTTATTTTTGAATGGTTCTATGGCGCTTATAAAAAACAATTATTCTTTCTAGTCTGATGCCTTTTTCATGCAACTTCATATTTACAAATACAACATTATGACTCGCTGAAATTTCCATTTATTTCTTAGTTTCTTGAAGTCTTCAAGATTTCGTCTATGAAAACACTAAGTAAACATAAAACTAAACGTAAATGCTCTCTATTATGAGTAATTAATTCATTTTGAATTTTTAGAAAAATCTTTTTCTTTAAATAAAAAACTTTCAATTCATGCCTTCAGTCTCTGAAAACACCAAATAAACATAAAACTAGGCGTAAGAGGTCTCAACCCTATAGCAGTTCACATGGCGTATGAGTAAATATTTAATTTTTTATTTTTAGAAATTTGTTTTCTTAAAATAAGAAACTTTTAAAGACCGTTCCAGCCCTGTATTGAACAGAAAATATTATATTCATTCTTTATGCATGACTTCAGTCTCTGAAAACACCAAATAAACATAAAACTAGGCACTAAAAATGCTCTCAATAATAAAACAGCTCACATGGCGTATGAGTAATTATTAATTTTGTATTTTTATAAATTTTTTATTGCTTTCAATACAAAACTTTCAAAGATTGTTCCAGCCTTTGCATAAAAATAGAAAATAACATATCCATTTTTAATTAACAATTTTTTGAAATTTTTCTCTCTTCTTCTATCCTAAATTCTCTTCTTCTATGCTATGAGACCACTTTGCATGCTTTTTCATGTTTACAAGTACAACACTAAGGCCCTCTAACAATATATATTTCGTGCTTCTTAAAATCCTGCACTCAGTCTCTGAAAACACCAAATAAACATAAAACTAGGTGTAAGTGCTCTCAAGCCTACAGCAGCTCACATGGCGTATGAGTAACTATTTTACTTTAGGACTGTTTACTGTAGGACATTTTAGTACCAATTTTTAATAAGTACGAAAGAAACACAAACACATTTTCAATTTCGGCTTAATTCTGGCGTTCAAGTTAATTTCTGAGCTTTGGTGTATTCAGAGACCTATAGCAGAATTTTCTGGCAAATATTTTCGTGGTACATTTTGTCCTTAAAAAGTCCTGTTTTATAGGACATTTTTGGCATTTTAGAAAACAAGGGTCAAATTGACCCATACAAATAGGAGCTACCGGGTTAAAATGCTCCACAAAAATATTCTCCGTAGTATTTTACATCAAATTGCTGAACACATCATATACCTAAAATGTGAGGTTACATGGTTTTCGTATGCCGATTTACCATAAGAATGTGCAAAAAGGGGAAAACTTTGACCCCCCTAAAAAAAAATTCGAACGTAAACTTTCAAAACGCCGATACATTGATATTTTTTTTGGCCCCCTTTACTAGAATCCGTTGTCAGAACCTTGTTATTTAAAAAAAATTTGATTTTGTTGTGCAGTGTAATCAATGTTAACTTTACTTGTATTCCTTAAAACAGCAATTCTCCATTTTTTGTTTTAGTACCACACATTGTATGTGGCTCACGGTCGTACCAACTTTGGAGCACAATTTAAAAACCGCTGCCTAAAAAAAGTATGTAAATTTTTTCAGAAACTTTTCTTCAATACTTAACCCAAAAGAATAAACTTAAGTTGCACTTGAATTTCTCCTCATACAAATGGCCAACTCAACTAGGTTTCCAATCGTTCGTCAACTGCAGCTTTGCGCTCCTTAAGGGGATTTATGCGGAAAATTCTGCAATTAATTAATTTGCTGGCATGAATTGTGCTTACTTATCGTGCCGCATGCGCCTAAAAGCACTCCACATCACAATGCGGCAGCACTTGACATTGTCAGCAGCGTAAAAATTCGCACAAAAGCCGCCACTCCCCGTTCGGTGCGCTAAGCATTCGCCGCCAGGGACCGACATTAAGAATGTCAGCAGCAAACGCCAGCACTCGCTGCCACAGTGATGTGTAGTTTTGTACGAACGTACAGCCAACCGTGAAGTGATGTGAGTTGGGCACTTGCGGCGGCCGCCTAAAAGTATGCCCTTTTTAAATATTTAAAATACTCGCTGCAGTAAAGCATTTTGCATAAATTATCTGCGGCAACGCTGGCACTGGCCTAGCAAAAAGAAATAAAAATTTTTGTATGTATGTACACCACAAAGCACACACACACACACACATGCACATGCCGCACAGCAGCGTCAGCCACAAAAGCATAAAAATTGCGCTCAATGTGCAAAAATAGTTTTGCGCTCAACTGCAGTGCACAGCCGCAGTGGGTTGATTGGATCGAAAAGAGAGTGAGAGAGGGGAGGGAGGAGGGCGAAAACAAACAAACGTGTGTTCCAATTTGGCTTCCGGTTCCGGTTTCAATGCGGGTTTCCATTGTATGGGCTTGTCAGCGATGGCCGCAGCGACCTCACCCCGCAGCGTCAACACGTCACGGCCACTGGAGTATTTCCGGCCGCTTTGTTGCCGCGGCACCGAGTGAATAAATGAGCATGAAATGACGTATAATTTGTGTAGTCTGTCTTATGGCGAAGCGCTTTATTAGCTGCCAGGCACAAACTTTTATTCTTTTGCAACAATGGCGTGTGGATATATGAAATCTAGTTTTATCTATGGGAGTGTTGTTGTGTGGGCGCGATACTTTTCCAACAGTCTTTTGCTATGAATTTGAAATTGACGTTGGAACAAAGAGCGCACCTGTGGTAGACTTAACTTGGATTTCACTTGCGAACTAATCAGAAAGTTTTTTTTTTGTGGGTAGAGGAAGGACAACTCTACCCATTAACTTGTTTCCAATATTATTTCTTTAGTTTTACTAAATAATGTTGGCTTAATTACTCATTTAGTTTCCCTAAAGAGTTTGTCAGTACAAAACTTTCTCATTTGAACCGAATACGGATGTGAAGAATCCACAGGAGGTATTGAAGATTTTATTGTATCCGCAAAAAACCCCAGTTTTCTTTAATTTAATTTTAATTAATTAAATTTAATTTTAATTTTAATTTTAACTTTATTTAATTTTTATTCTATTTTATTTTATTTCATTTTATTTTATTTTATTTTATTTTATTTTATTTTATTTTATTTTATTTTATTTTATTTTATTTCATTATATTTTAATTTATTTTCTTTTCTTTTATTATATATTTTATATCATTTTATTTTAATTTGTTTCATTTCATTTTATTTTATTTCATTTTATTTTATTTTATTTTATTTTATTTTTGATTTGATTTGATTTTATTTAATTTTATTTAATTTAATTTTATTTTATTTTATTTCATTTTATTTTGTTTCATTTTATTTTATTTTATTTCATTTTACTTACTCAATTTTCTACACTTCTATATTCTTTTCTGTACTATTCCAAACTCTCCTAATTTCAGTTTCAATTAAACTATTTTCAACTACTTTTAGTTGCAATTTCTACTAGTATTTTCCGCTCAATTTTTTAAATCATATTTTAAGAGTTCATAACTCTTTCAATCAATTTAATCACCTTTTAGCACTTTTACAAGTGTTCTGTTTTTACCATTTTAAATCTTTCTATATTCAGCATCAAACATTTTTAACTACATTTTGTTTCACTTTTAGTGCTCTTATTTTTTAAGTCATATTTTATTGACTACTACCACATTTCTTCATTTATTGTACAAGGAAAATAAATTCCAACATTTCCAATTAAAATCAGTGCTACCAGTGATTTTAAATGGCCAACAGGCAAACTGCTTAACTCATTGGCAATTGAAATCTGGTAACTGTTTGTGCACTGAAAATAAAATTCCTTGATAGCAATAAACACCAAAATATGCCAATGTGAATGAGCATTTGTTTGTGTGTGCGTGTGTAGAGTAAATAAACTAACACAGAATGTAAAAAAGTGTAACAAAGAGGGAAATAATCACATGAAGCAATAATGTTGCACTACAGAATGTTGGAATACAGAAGTAAAAATGAGAAGAAGATAGTAAAAAACAAAAAGTTGTGAACAAACATTTAAAGAAAATCCTGTCTTATCTTAGGTAACCTTAGGTTAAAATCTTAGGTAATAAGAAATGTTGATGGAGGATAGAATGGCAACAATGATTGAGATGGCAACAAAGATTAGGTTAGATAAACTGTCAGGCCAAATCAGTTACGCATACGCCCAGTTGGCTCTCTGGTGGTTTATTTTGTTTAGATGTTATTGAACCCACTTGAAGTGGGCTGACTGATTGATGGCTTCAACATTTAAACGTATAAACAAATTTTAAAGTTCAGTCAATTTAAAATTGTTTGCTTATCAATTTGTATGAGTTCCTTTGAGACTTTATGTACTCGTATTACATTTGTATGTGTAGAAAGCATTAGTGTTGTTGATTTTGCAGTTCTTTGCCTTCTCATTGTTTGTTGGATGGTCTGTTTGCCATTTGTATAACCGTTTCCTTTCGTTTGTTTTTCTGCTGTTTCTCTGCCTGTCTAAATGATATTTGTCTATCTTCATGAATGATTTGTGTCTTCTTTTGACGTTTGTTTATTTGCTTAGAATATGGCCAACGATGACCCTTGGTGCATTTTGCGTGACTTTTTGACAACAAATTGTCACTTCAGAAAACAAATATCGTATGTTCCATTAAACTTAAAAGGACACACGACATTTGTTTTCTCAGGTGGCATTGTACATACATTATCAATAGAGGAATAGAAATAAGAAATTAGATAGAATTTAAATGAAATTCCAATTATTTATAGCAATACTGAAGCACATAATAATGCGAGAAAAAAATTGCTCGTCAATAGTTGGTGATTTACACAATCAAGTCACTCTAAAGTATGATAAATTTTTTGGCATTGCACTTGAAACTTGACAAAAGTCCTTACAGCATTTCAATGCATTCATTCATCAACCATTGAAAGCATTAAATAGCAACAAAGGCCGTGGCATTGATTTTAAATCCATCGCCATCAAAACGCAACCTTCGCATTGCACAAAATATTCGCTTCCAGTCGTCAATAAATTTTCCTAGCAGCATTTGCACAGCTTCGGGCCGAAGTGTCTCGACCAACTGCAATGCAAATCTCAACAACTGCAGCGCAAATAACCCAGCAACCAGCTGAACTTCAACAAAACGAGCACTTGAACACAATGGCTGAGTGGAACTGCGGGCAGCTGCGCGCTAATTCAATGCACAATTCGCGCAAATGTCAAGGCAAATGTCAAATGGATTTATACACCGCACTACTAAATATGCTAATCACAAAATTTTATTGAACCAATACAAAAACAAACAGGATATGAACATAGCAACACCAGCTAGTTGCCGCCAACTGAGGGCGAATCCACATAGAATCTACATTTTTCAAAGAGACCCTCAAGCCTCGAGCAGCTGGGAAATGCTTGGAATTGTATTGAAAATATCGAGCAATTTAATCCTGGCAATGGGATATGCACAACCCCTACCCCGACCCTCACTGCAGCGCTATTTCGCTATTCAGAAAAACACTCACACAAGGCTTTTTATGTTAACACATTTTGCCCGACAGCAACACAATGCCTCGCCACCATTAAGTGAGCTCTGGGCGAAATCAATTTGCTCATCTTCATGGCATTCCAATGGTAAATAGTGAGTGTCTAGCCGACTGTCAATGAGTCGATTTCCAAGCCAATATTGAAATTGTTCACTTGATAATGTTGCCAGATGAAATTGAATTAAAACTAAATTGAAATAAAACGAAATGAAATAAATTGAAATGAAATGAAATGTGAATGAATGAAATAATTTTATTTTTTTATTTTGGTTTATTTTATTTTATTTCATTTTATTTTATTTTATTTTTTTTTATTTTATTTTTGTTTGATTTTATTTTATTTTATTTTATTGTATTTTATATTATTTTATTTCCTTTCATTTCACTTCATATCATTTCATTTCATTTTATTTTATTTTATATTATTTTATTTAATTTCATTTCACTTCATATCATTTCATTTCATTTTATTTTATTTCATTTAATTTAATTTCATTTAATTTAATTTCACTTCATTTTATTTTATTTTATTTTATATTATTTTAATTGTTTTTATTTTATTTTATTTTTTATATTATTTTATTTTATTTTATTTTGTTTTATTTTATTGTATTTTATTGTGTTGTTATTTTTGTTTGATTTTATTTTATTTTATTTTATTATATTTTATTTTAATTAATTTTTTTTATTTTCTTTTATTTTATTTGCTTTTATTTTATTTTCTTTTATTTTATTATATTTTATTTTAATTTATTTTATTTGACTTTATTTGATTTGATTTTAATTTGTTTTATTTTATTTTATTTTATTTTATTTTATTTTATTTTATTTTATTTTATTTTATTTTAGTTTATGTTATTTTGTTTTATTTTAATTTTTTTTAAATTTATTTTAATTTATTTTATTTTATTTCATTTTATTTTATTTTATTTTATTTTATTTTTTTTATTTTATTTTATTCTATTTTATTCTATTGAACTACATTGAATCGAATCGAATTGAACTGAATTGACGTTCTCAGCTCCCATTTTACGGCACTTTTTGACTGTCATTTGCTGTTTGATGCTTGTGACAATTTGCTTTAATTATTCCTTTGTCACTTCTTAACTTAAAATATCTACAAAGACGGAATAAATATATTACAATTCATACTCTTTCTGCCTCAACGCAGTTGTGTAGTCAGTGAGCGCCTTTTGCAGTCCATTTCGCTACCATTTCCATCATCATTCAGACATGTTGACGATGTGGACATGTTTTGATTTTAAATTAACCACCACAACAAACTCAAACGTCAGATGACAATTGCTTTGACCAAAATGCTGCATCACTCGCTTCGGCTATCGTTGACAATGGCCATTTGTCATTTGTCCAAATATTTGCACAACTTCGCCGCAGTGTCGACATTTTGCATGACAATTTTTTCAATCGTTTTCATTGCATGTTGCTAGAAGAATTTAGTTGATTTCCCTTTTTTGCTGCTATGCATACAACACAATTTTGTATGAAATATAACAACAACAACAAAAAATGAATATTAAGTAAATGCCAAAATGTGGAAAAACAAGCACGAAATATTATCGCATGTCCAGAGAGGCGTTTTGCCGTGGCGACGTCCTTGAAGTATGCTAACGTTTTGGGGTTAACAAAAGTTGTAGTTTTGCTCAATGACGAATTGCTGTGCTCCGGGGGTTCTTTTTTGTGTCGTTGGCATTTGAATGATTCTGTGTTTTCGGTTTCATTGGCTGGAGTGGCAGACATTTAAATACCTAAAAATATCAAATCGACTGTTTCGATTGGGCGACAATGGCCACGTACACGTTCAATGGCAGTCAGACAGCTGTTACGTGAGTGTCATATTCACTTAGTTGTGATACTGATGGGAAATCAGGCACTTTGTGTTGAATGATTTCTATTACCATTTTGGGGAACTTTTTTCTGAAAGGTCACTTCTACAGTTGGCCACAATTTAAATGCTGCACTTTTTAATATTTTAAGCGCTCTAAATATTTAACATTTGAATTTCAAATGAATGAAGCAGCCAAAAATATGCTAGCATACATTTCGGCGTCACTCGTGGAATTTCAATGTCACCGCCGACTGCTAACCGCCATGACTTCATGTATCATACATTTGGTTGTAGAACTTTTGAAGGTTTAATTTGTTGCTTACAAGTTTGACATGTCCCATACGGCAAAGCATTTCAAAAGCGCTAAATGAGGCTTTTCCGGGAGCAAACGAGCTGCCGCCACTTATTTAATACCACAACAAAAAGTATACCAAATGTGGCAACTTAAGTCAGCCTAAGGTCAATAAAAAAGTTTGTTCATACTTGGAAAATTCCTTTTTTTGCAGCAACGCCACACACAAACGTCTATAAAGTTAATTCAATTTATATGCAAACATAACCCAACTTTTTTGTGTTTTACCACTTTGAACGTTTGAATTGCGCGCCATTTAGCGAACTTTAGAACTTATCTTTTATAAGAAGAACAGAAATATTTCACAGACAAATACAAAAAGCTCTATGAGCGCACAGAAGAATCAAGTTAGCTGAAAAAAATGTGCCCACTTTGCCTCCAACACTGGTCACACTCTTCCCAGCCACTTCAGTGTCAGCGATGAGTTTGCTTTTATTTATGTTTGGCATATTTCGTGGCGCTGCTGGAATCAACTAACAAGTGTTGTGCCAACTTTGTTAATCACATAATTTACCATCGAAGTTTTAGTGCGCCATTAACCCTGGCCACACCTCGTAAACGTGCGTCGAGAGTTCGCCAGTCCCGCCAGATCCATCCCACTTACCATCGGCGCTGGCGTACAATTCATGAATATTTCATTGGCCCCTAAAAGCTTACATTCAAAATTTGTATTCCATACCCGACTGTGTTAACTGACCTGTCAGTCGTTGTGCAAAGATGTAAAGTTATGCTGGCAGCGTTAGTCGCCTCGTTCCACAAGTGGGAGTGTTTATGACTGAAAGTTGTTGTTAACTGTTAGTTATTGTTGTTGTTGTTCACCCACACGTGGGCAACATGCTGTGCAGGTGTAAATTTTTTCATTGACTGTTTTACACAACGATTTTTTTCACTGTTTTTATCTTTGTGGTTGCACTGCTTTGGTTATCAGTTTTGTGTAACGGGAACGCAAAATGAGAAAAAAATAATTTCAATATACCAATAAACAATTTTTCCGCACAATATGCAACGCACTCAAGCGAAAACGAATTCAATTCGCATTATTCAGAAATGGTTTTATTGGCACTTTATCGATTTCGTTTTGAAATCGCTGAAGGGGTTGGCTGCAATAAGTTTGACAGCGGTGGGAAAGTGGGGATTTCCTTTAGCTGCTGAAATTGCAGCCAGAAAACAGATTAGCCAGAAAGTTGAAAAATTGAATTTCCATTATAAATTTGAGTTTAATAAACAAAGATTGATTGGAATTTGATGCAGCCAACTTTTTTTGATTATGTTTGAAAAAACTTAAATGATTAAACGTATGAATTTGCAATTGAAAGACATATTAGCGAACTGGAAAGGTGGAAAATGAAAATTTAGTAATAAATTTAAAATAATTAAACTGAGATTGATTAAAGATTGAGGAACCCAATTTGAATTTGATTATAATTTAAGTAACTTAAATGATTAAATATTTTAAATCACAGTTGAAAAACACATAGCCAACTGGGAAGGTTGATAATTGAATGTTAATCATTAATATTAATAAATTAAACAGAGATTGCTTGTAATTTGACGAACTCAACTGGTGTTTCATTATGATTTAAATAACATAAATGATTAAATTTTAAAATCATTTAAGGTGGAAAAAGAATTTCAATCATAAATTTGATTTAATTTAACAGAGATTAATTAAATTTTTGATGAAACCAACTTGACTTCGATTATGATTTAAATAATTTGAATAATTAAATATTTGAATGTGCAATTGAAAAACATATAAGCCAACTGGGAAGGTGGAAAATTTTATTTTAATCATTAATTTTACTCATTTAAACTGAGATTGATTGAAATTTGATGAACCCAACTTGAGTTTGATTATGATTTAAATAACTTAAATGATGAAATATTTAAATTCACAGTTGAGAAACACACCAGCCAACTAGAAAGGTGCATAATTTTAATTTGAGTCATCAATTGTATCCAATTAAACTGAGATTGATTGAAATTTGATGAAGACAACTTGAGTTTGATCATATTTTAAAGAACTTAAGTTATTAGATATTTAAAATTAGAGTTGAAAAACACATCAGCCAACTAGGAAGGTGGAAAATTTAATTTTAATCATTAAATTTACTCATTTAAACTGAGATTGATTGGAGTTTGATGAACCCACTTTGAATTTGATTTTAATTTAAATAACTTAAATGCTAAGACATTTTAATTCATAGTTGAAAAATACTTTAGCCTACTGGGAAGGTTGAAATTAGAAATTTAATCATAAATTTAATTCAATATAATAAAGTTTGATTGAAATTTGTTGAAGATGAAGCTTCGGGAACTTGGTTGGGAGGTTCTTAAGCATTGGTCTTATAGTCCGGACCTGGAACGAGGTGGTGAATGATTTTAATGGACACAAATTTGCCTCAAGTCAAGCCTATCGTGAACATTGACTGTCAAGTTTTTTGCCAATAGGGACGACGGTTTCTATGAAAGAAGCATAGCAGAATTGCCCTCGAAATGGCAACAAGTTATTGAACAAACCAGTGCATATTTGATCTAATAGGATCATTTAACTATGCTTAATAAAGCCTTAAATTTTATGTAGAAATTCGCATATTTATCACAAAGTTTTCCTAATGCATTGCTTTTCTCATGTATCCTTCTGAAATTATATTTGCCAATAAGAAAAGATTTTCAGAAAATTCATATGTGCCGTCCTCCATTTCTATGCATCACAAGTACGCAGCTTTAATAAACAATCAGAATTTACCTCAGAATTCCTGTAACATGTTGACAACTTTTTTCAATTTCATGCACAAAACAAATTCATTTTGCTTGTTTGCAACTGATATGCGTAGCTGAGATACGAACTATGTATTTACTCTTAGCACACATTGTTGCTTTATATATCTTTCTTTCTCTATATATTTATATTTCTTTCTTTTAGCTCTCTTCCGTTGCTGCTGTATTAATATTTATTTCCTTTTATTGATTCCTTTCCCTTGCAAGTTTCATCATTTGCCTTCTGGATTTTTTCTTCTGCTTCGAATTTCATTATTTAGTTTCTTTATTTGCTATTCCGCTTCAAATTTCCTCATTTGCCTTCTCTATCTTCTGAATCTCTTTTCTGAATTCTTTGGCAACAACTTTAGTTTAGCCATTCAAGCGTAATGCAGACAACTCACGAATAAGTGCAGCCTGCAATGATTTGGCTGCGTTTGGTGCAACATTTCACCGCAGCACTCAATTCAATTTTCATAAAAATCCATTTCACTTACTAAACTTTCAACCAAACTTATTGCATTACAGTGCAATGCAATCCAAGTTTACTTACATCAAATAAAGTCGAATACAGCAAAAAACAAATTTTTACATAATAAATCGAACCTGAGAGGAAAAAATTTATGTCGATATTCATAAACGAAAATATTATGGATGTGAAAAAATATTGTGAGAAGCTTACGAGTAGCGTTCGCCTAGAAGTATGCTTCAAAATTCACTGAAGCCACGTACAAGTCGAAGATATTTAGTTGTAAAAAAAGATTCTTAAAATTTTGTTAGTGTATACTACAAAATTAGTGCATTGCACTAATTGTTGATGAATTTGATCACATCTTGGCTTATTTAACAGAGCCAAGTCGATCGATCAAATCGATTCATATCAAAACCAGGCACGCAACTTGGTGATTTAATAAAGCTTTTTGTTTCCTATGGGAAAGCTTCTCTTAAAAATACGAAAATATTCTCCTTGGATGCGTGAGCAAGAACAAGAGACATTGCTATATGTGAGAGGGGTTTCAAACATCTGGCAGTTTCAACCTTTCAGATGTTGACGAAATTTACAGAAAGCCTAACCATTGAAGGTTAAAAGTGATGCATATTTGAGCTTCAAAGCCCCTAAATATCTGTTCGTACATTTTAGGTGGAAGATATAGTTTCAAAAAGTATTGGACTCAAAAGTTCTGTACTGAAAACTGACTCCAAAATTCACCAGCCAACCCAAAATCGAATCACTTTCAAATGTCAACTACCAACAATTCTGAAATGCTTATTTTTCTTAAATTCTCTCATTTCCTTTGAAGTCTCATCGCCTTTTTTTTTAATTGAAATATTCCATTTTCAGTATGCATGCTAAATTTTTGCAAATTGAATTGAAATTTGAAATTATTCAAATACACAAAGGCGCAGGGAAAAAAATTTGCAAACAACATGCGCCGCAAATTGCGCTAACAATTAGCGAGGCCTCAATCAGTCGTTCGCTTTGCAATGCAAAATGGCAAATGTCGCAACTGTCTCGCTACCCATTTCCGCTTCCTTCCCCTGCTTGTGTCCCACCCCTCAATTTAAGTGGTTTATGTTGCCGCTAATTAGAATCGGTTTCGCTTTTGGTGGCGTCGCATCGTTGCCACTGCGACACGGGCTACGGTGTGGCAAACTTTTCAACAACAACAACAACAACAATATTGCCTTATCTCCTTACGAAAGTCAACAGTTGCAATTTCAAAATTCTACAACACTCGCCAACTGTTCGCAATTGAGTGCAACGCTGTGCGCCGGTGCGGCCTTTCACCAATGATGCCGTCGCCATTTTAATTGCATTTGCATTTTCAATGGCCAAAGTTGGCATATTCTGTCGCTGCTGTTATTGTTGTTGTTGTTGGGAAACTTTTGCAATTTCTTTGCAGTAGAAGTTGGCGAAAATTCAGCGAAAAGCTACTTTAGGCTTAAAACATTTATTTACATAATTTTCTGCTTGCAATATTTTGTGTTTTGTTAGGTTTTCATTTCTTGTGCCGAAATTTGTATTTAATTATTATTAATTGTATAATTAACTATATAATTATGATTATATAATTAAGTATATAATATTATAATTATATATTCTAATAATTATATATTACAATTATATAATTAATTATATAATTAAAATTTTAAAAACTTTCAAAAATTAGAGCATAGCAAACAAATGTGTAGTCCTTCTTTGGAATCTCTTCTGTAATTTGTTTCATTGTGGATTTCTTTTGCTTTATTTTATGCTTGGTTTTTTTTATTATCAAAACCTCTCTGCTGCTTACTAATTGAAATAAATAGCGAACTCCACTTGCCACACACCATAAGCCACTTCATGCTCGCACACTCACGAACAGCGTCGTAACCGTCTCTTTTAAATCCCCTAAAATATGCAATTTCAATTTTACACCAACGTCTGTGGTGCATGTGTTGCAATGTTTGTGTGTGTGTGTGCGGTTCTTTACTACAGTTTTCAGTTTTTAATGTGCGACACGTGCGAACCGCCTGACCGTAGTCGACCGTAGCCATTCGCTTCACCTCAGTTCTTTAAGATTTTTTTGCTACTTACAAACAAAACACTTTGGCCAAAGCCGGAAGTTAGCACCAAAAGTAGTTTAAAACAAAATAGAATAAATGAAATTAAAGTAAAAACGAATATAAAGAGAGTTAAATGAGAAGTTCAGTTTAAAACAAAAAATATAAATGAAAAAAATTAAAAACGAAAACAAAGCCAGTGAAGTGAAAAGTAAGAAAGCACACACACACACATACAGAATAGTTTGTATACGTAATCATGGTTAATACAAAATTGGCTTACCCACCAGACATTTTTTGTTGCCGACAATAAGAAAACGAGTCGCCCCCGGTAACCAACCAACGTATCGATTTCGTATCACCAGTCGTTCTAAAACGTCCGCCGAAAGCAACTCGCCGTGACGAGTCGTTTTCTTATCGTTACGACGTCGTTTTCTTATCGCCTTGACGAGTCGTTGTCATATCTAAATACATCATATTGTTTGGAAAATTATCAATATATAAAAAGTCAGTCAGTTTTGGTTGGGATGGAATTTCATTTGCATACAAAGATTCAATGTTGCTGTCATTGTTTTGAGCTTGAATCAATGCTGTTGATCAATGAACCGTCGGCGAATGAATAACAATTTTTTAAATGCAATCAATCTCACTGAAATACAAAGCATATCAATTCTATATTTCAAAGTCCTGGGGGGCTACTCTGTAATGCGATGCGAAAGCGAAAGCGATGCGAAAGTGAGTTGCGATGCGAAAGTCAATCGGTACTCTGTATCGCTTTCGCATTATTGAAAAACGGCCCTTATTTTGTTTCGAGAGTAAGTTGGCATTACTATCGTCGAGTGTCATAAAATTCAAACAAAATAAAAAAAAAGTAAACAATCGAATTTTTTTGAAATATAAAATAGAAATAGGCAGTGCTACAAATGCGAAAGGGGAAAATCTAAATGCGAAAGTAGAAAATTTCAATGCGATTGTCGGATTTCAGAGTACTAAGTGTGCGAATGCGATAAATTTTATGTTCGCATCGCATTACAGCGTAACCCTCCTGGAAAACAACGTGTTTTTGGGACATGTTGCTAATTTGTCGCTGCGGCAATAAATCGGCGAGTCGCCAATTTGTTGCCACTGACGATTGTTGCCTATTTCTCACATTTTGCTTGGTGGGTAGGTACATATTGAATGTACATATGTACTCGTATGTTATTACGGTACACATGTATGTATATGTATACAGTGGCGCACATTGGATTTTCCTTTTTTTGGGGGAGCGAGGGTTTGCGTAAAACTTTTGAACCCACTTCCAATTTAAACCATATTTTGAACCAGCAATTTTTTTATTTCGGGGTTTGAGTCCCCAAACCAATCCCCCTGTATGCGCCACTGTGTATATAGATTGTTGTGTATATATTCTAGTGTTTAAAATCACACTATTCTATCGTTTTGTGTGTTAATTTACTTTGGGTAAGTAATCTTAATACTTATAGAACTACTACCTAATATTTTTTTGCTCTGGGTATTTTAAGTTTTAAGGCCTGAAAAAGAAGCAAAAATTAATTAAAATGAATAATAACGATGACAATTTTTTAATAAATTTCTTAGATTGCCAGTTACATAAAAACAAATTCGACAACTTTAAGGAGATAAGAGCCCAAACAACAATCACTAATTGATCAGATCTGGCAACGCTATCATCAATTGTGCTCAATTTGGTTTGTCATTGCATCATAAATAAATTAACTTCAGAACAACCTTTGACAATTTTACAATTTTATTTCGAAAATCACGGTTTAATTAAAAGTCCGTTCGTATATTTGACAGTCCACATAATCGTCCAACCGAACAACTACATAATTCGACTAACCATGAATCATTTTTGTACCATGTAGAGTGAAGTGAAGAAGCGAAAAACAGCGCACCATAAATTGATCTAGCGAGGTCCCCAACCATCCAGCTTGTAACCTCCTTACACAACAGATGGCGCTACGAGCGTAGCTCGAAAACGGAGGCGACGTTCCTAAGCGGCGTTAGGTGGCAGAATATCACTTAGGACTATCTGCGGCAGGCCAATCACCTACCCTGGCAGAACAACACAACCGATTAACGTAACCAACACAAGGCAGAGCCTCGGATACATATCGTGTACGATGGAAGAGTCTTGTTGAGGCCCTATGCTCCAGTGAGGAGTGAACAAGGAATAAAAAAAAGAGTGAAGTGAATCCACAAGAATCCTGTTGGTGGTTTGAATTGAATCGAACGTTGATTAGTGACATAAAGATTGACAAACATTCAACTTCTTGAAGGAAACATTTGGTGAAAGCATTATTTTTTTAAAAGGGTCAGTCGACGGCCAACGACCATGACCACTGGATGACTTTTTTATGATATATTTTCTCTGGGTTAATGTTTTTCGTCTATGCGACCAAATCGCAAACTTCAAACGCCTTGAAATCATTGCGGAGCAACGGCTACCATTTCTAGAAAAACTGGTCGAAAATTGGACCTGCAGTGTTCACCAGCTGCGATCAAATGTTCAAAATTATATTCAAACACTAATGGCATAAAATTATTTTTCTAATATAGTCAACTTCCAGTTCAAAATTATGTCCTATTCAGACAGCCAAACAAATTGAGGTAATTTAATTCTTAATTAAGTTTATCGCTTTTGTTGTTCACACAACTCAATTTAGCTTACATCTCAATTTAGCTGTTATCGAACATGTTTTTGTTTTGAGGGAAGAACAATTTTTTCTGTTTATATATGAAAAACGTTCTTAAACATATTTATTGAACATTTTTAATATTTATTCAACATCCCTACTGATGCACACAATTTATGAGCAACTTTCAAAGCAAACAAATGTAAACAAAACGTCTTTCACTTCTGTCAGTTTCTCAATTTCATTTTAGCTCGATCTATTGTGAATGAATTTGTTTATCGATAACTGTACAACTCAAGGTTGCATGGCAAATCGAGCTAAATTTATGTTCAATTTAGAGCTAATTGCAATTAGCTGAATTGAGATTTTTGTATAACAAATTCAGTTCAATTTAGACCTTTATTACGCAATTTAGCTGGCTGTCTAAATTGGATAAAATGTAATTTCATTATTTCGATTCTTAATTTTCAATTCTCATTATTTCAATTCAAAATTCTACATTTTTATTTCACTTATCTCACTAAGCAAACAACACAGTAGTGGAAATTTTGACAGAACATTTTCTGTTCAGACGCCATGCCATTAGAATACGTTTTGACAGTTGGGACTATGAATGACTATGACTACAGTTGGCTCAATGAAGAGAAGACTGTCAGTCACCTGCTTTACGACTAACCAGTTCTCTTCCAATGTAATTTGTAGGTTGGACATTTGATGCAACGGAATCACATTCCTTATTCATGCAATTTAAATTAAATTTTATTTTTATTTATTTTTTTTTAAATGCAAAAAACCATTTTGCTAATGAGGCAATTTATTATGCAATATGATTGCAAATTTTTATTTATGATGGCCAATGGTCCACCGAGAGCTTTCTTGTTAAGAAAGAGGAAGAAAAAGGATTTAACAACCAAACCATTCCCCATGTTTCGGTTTTCTGAACACTGCCTGAATAAAAATCCGTGCATATGTGTCGCCAAGAAAAACCTAATAATAATTAATTAATAAATAATTGACTGGCACGACAGCCCGCTTACGCGAGACTAAGGCCTAGCTTCCCGCAACTACCCGTGTTGTGCGTGTGAATTTGTACGCGGATTGAAGGGACCTACAGTTTTATGCCGGTTCCGAACGGCAGGTTGGGAGCTTTTTCATAAGCAATTTTTACTCTCAGAGGTTTGCCATTTCCAGCTGAGAGGACAGCCACCGAAAGAGAAAACGAGTTTTCCCGTTATTTTTTTTTTTTTTTTTAGGTGTTATTACAGGCAGTATTTGAACCTGAGGTTGCTGCCTGCGACTCGCGGTCCAACGCACTAACCGACTGAGCCACGGCGGCTGCCAAGAAAAACCTACCTCACAGTAATTGCCATTGAACTCGCTTATTCACTTCACACTGAGCACATGTGTGCACACATGTTCCGTCACTTCATTATGTATGTATGTGCATGTGTCTAGTATGTTATTCAACTGTTCGTAACAATTCATTCCGAAAAACATTATAGACAAAACTTGTCCTTGACTGTGGCACATCGCTGACAGGTCATGTCCCACAGCGCACGTAGTACAACTGCCCACGTTGCAACCAATTTTCTTGTTGCCAAGCACAACAACTGACAACAAGGAACTTTTGTAGGTGTTACGCTAAACACAAAGAACCCAGAGAAGCCAGTAAAGCTTTGGAAAGATTTCAGCTTTGCCTTAATTTTTGGTTTTGTTTTTTATATTTTCTTCTTCATCTTTTTCTTCTTCTTTCTTTTTTCTGCTTTTTTTTACTTTCCAGTCACGCACACAGAACGTTTGGGAGTCACTTAAGTTAAGTGAATAAGCTAACGTTTTGCGTGGCCGCATCGGTTTTGCGTTGTTAAGCCAAACAACGAGCCAAATACCTGTTTAGTTTCTTGACTTTTTTTTTGCACAATTTGACTCTTTGAGGTTAGCGCAAATACAACAACAACAAGTAACCTTATTGTGTTCAATAACAACAACAATCAAAAACAATCAGCAGCGCTCAATTGCAATGCCAGTCTCAAGTTGAATTCGCCGCCAAGCCTCAAACATGTCACACTTCTCTCTCAATTCCCTCCTCCCTTGAAAACCTCCCCCCTCCGGCGTCTCTATTAAAGAGTCTCAAATTCGAAGAAAAACGGCAGCCGCCAGGTGGCAAAGAAATGCTGCCAGCAGCGAGTTAAAATGGCTGCCAAAAAAGTTACCAGCTTTTTTATGCTGCTGTTGCTGTATTTGTTGTTGTGTTTTAGCAGCTTCAGGTGAATCCAAATGCCAGCCGTGTATGCCGTAAGGCCGTAAGAACTCAAAAGCCAAGACCGAAGCAAACCGAAGCTAAAGTCAGCGCCAAATGCCGTCAACGACTTTAACCAACTTAAACCGCAAAATATTTTAACGTTTTGTTTTGCTTTTGTGCTCCTTGGGCGCACGCTATTCCGACGCATTGTTGTTGTTGTTGCATTTGCACGCTCAACGCTATTGTGTCAAAAGTTAATGGGCCTTTAAACGTTAAAGCGGTTTTGTCGTTCGGTCAGTTTCATCTTTAATGATGGCGCTTTCAAGAAATTTTAGAAAATTATATACAACTGTAACAATTGTTGACTGACATTTAAGACATTTTTGGTGACTGTTCTATGCGATACGAAAGCACTAAAGAGGCTGAGAGAAACGTTACTCACGTTTTCATATTAGACAGTTATATACATTCGACCTCATGTAGGATCTCTATCGACTATAATCACCTCTTGTTTACCATCTGAAGGATTGGTTGCAACAGGACACTCAGTCGGTACATTTGGGCCTAGCGACGAGCTTACTTAGCATCTCCCTGCTTTGGTAGACTGTTAGTTGTGTGACCTCGTATCTAAGTATGTTTGTATGTATGTAGTTCAGTATTTAACACTGACTTTTTTGAAGACTTTTTACTGTTCAACCAGCTGATCTAATGCAATCTAAAGCAGATCTAATGATGAGAAGTTGCATCTAAGATGACATAATTTAATAGCGGCAACACTTTTCATCAAGGTGAATCTTTTTGTGAATCTTTACCTATGACAAAGCTTTCAATCCATCGTTTGAAATCTACATGAAAGTGGAAGATCCTTTCACTCACGTTCATGAAGATAGGTTTTAGGCTCATGCATATCTCTCAGAAGATATTTTCTCAGAGAAACCTCGAGTAAAGTCTATGCAATAATTAGTTACTGGTTGGCTAAAGCTTCGTTCACATAAGAAGAAGACTGGACCTAAGTCTCATAGTCGGAATTTCTTGCTAAGTTATGTATTGAATGTAATATATGTTTGGATCTTAGAACAACTGTGGAAATTAGACCTCTGTGCGCCCACTCCATGGAAAATTTCACACAAAAACACATTCGTAAACTGTCAGCTGGTGATAGAACTAAAGCCTATAAGGATCTGAAAAAGTTAAAAGTTTCGTATGGCATGGTTTCGGAAAGAAAGCCTTAGGCTTGTTTTGGTATATTCATTTGGTTGATTAATATTCATATTGCTTTGAAGATCATTTTTTCGCTGGGAAAACCCAAAGAAACCTGAAGTGAAGTCTATGCAATGATTAGTTATTGATTGGCTAAAGCTTTGTTCACATAAGTAGGAGACTGGACCTTAATCCCAGAAGATTTGTATAATATGGTTTCGAAAAGAAAGCCTTAGGCTTGTTATGGTTTATTCATGTCTCTGGGAAGATAATTTCTTCTATGGAAAAACCCAAAGTCGCTGAAGTCTATGCAATGATTACACTGTGCAAGTCGAAAATTCAGACATGTGTGGGACCTACAGAGCGACTTTCTATAGGTATACTGAGTTGAGATCCACCAGCCGTTTGGCTGGATTGGCTCTAGTTTAAGAGAAATCCGACTTTGAAGTTTGCTCATTTTAGTCGAATTCGTCGCTTAAATCTTCGAACGTTTAAATGCTAATAGGTCCTAAATCGTTTCGAATATCGCTTTACTGTCTTCGGCAAGTTTGTAGATATTTTAACGACCAACAAATTTGCTTAAGACACCAATTTGCTTAAGATTGCGATATGTGCATTTTTTTGAGCTGCGCAACGTGGCGTATGAGTGTAATTTAATTATAGTTAAATTAAATAATTTTTTTTGGATTGGTGTCTTAAGCAAATTTGTTGGTCGTTAAAATATCTACAAACTTGCCGAAGACAGTAAAGGATATTCGGAACGATTTAGGACCTATTAGCATTTAAACGTTCGAAGATTTAAGCGACGAACACGACTAAAATGAGCAAACTTCAAAGTCGGATTTATCGTAAACTAGAGCCAATCCAGCCAAACGGCTGGTGGATCTCAACTCAGTATACCTATAGAAAAGTTGCTCTGTAGGTCCCCCCCATGTCTCAATTTTTGAGGGTAAATTTCACGCACAGTCTTATTATTGATTAGTTATTGATTAACTTTAGTCGCATACTCGTAGTTGGAATGTGTTGCTAGTTATGTATTGAATATGTTTAGATATTTTTTTAATATGATTAGATCTTAAAACAACTGTAGAAATTATATCTTTGTTCGCCAACTACATGAAGAATTTCACAAGAAAACGTTTTTATAAATATTCAGCTGGTGATGGAACTAAAGCCTCTTTCGAAAAGATGCTTTGGAAATATAAGGAGATTCGTAATTTTTACTGAAAATTTAGGTGAAACATGTGCGAAAGCTGTGTGATATTTGATATTTTTAATCTTTCAATCGTTATTTAACTGACAAAATCCGCCGACAAATTCTGTTTGATATTTTTAATCTTTCCATTGTTAGTTACGGAGTGACAACCTGCTGCAAAAGTTCTTTCCAGCTGTCGCTTCTTTGCGCCCGCCTTCTCTAGTTGACCACACCAAGAGATGATAGGGCGTCCTCAACTTGGTCCTTTCCCCTTCCCCTTGCCCCACAGTCTCCCTCTTCGCCGTTGACCTCCAACTACCTCGTCGAAAATATTTTCATCACCACACTTCAATTCAGTTTTTCTAGTCCAGGCGCAGACTTTCATAATTTCACATATTAAAAGTGAAATATTAAATCTTGATTTACGGCGCCCACTTTTATGAAAACTCACACGCTATCACTAAGTAAAATCAAGTTTCGCCCCTCAAATCCAATTGAAACAAAACGCCACATTTAGCCTGCAATCGCCGCTGCACTGCCATCGCCGCTGTCAGCCAACGCTTAGCTCACCTGTCAACTGCAGACTGACAGAAATGTCAACAGTTGCCCGCGCCTTGACAGTGCATGTCCACATCGATTGGCAGCAACAGTGTCTCAGTGTGGGCACATAAAGTCAGCAATAACAACGCGCCCAGCCAACGGCGCCCACAGCGCATGGGCGGCAATAAACGCCGCGGCATATGCAACAAAAACTGAAAAAAGAAAAAAGCCAAAAGATCGTTGCGCGCAAGTGATTGGAAAGTGCAATGGTGTCATAAATAAGTGAACAACTAAAAATAGAACTCTGGCCAAAAGGAAATGTGCATAAAAAAGCACAAAAGTCATACATAAAAGTTAATCACAAAGTGTAAAGTGTAAAGAAACCGAAGGTAACACAACGCGGAAATTCATGTAAAACACAAGCAGCCGCTTCAATGACACACAAAACATAGCATAAAGGATTCAATTCAAGGCAGCAACGAACATGGACGGACTTATGTCTGATCAAGGACGAGGCGTCAGCGGGGTGCGTGGCATTGTTGACAACATTGAATGAGCGTTGTTCACGTTCGCACCGCTGAACTCCTCACATGACACATGACGAGTGTGTGCAAGATTAATGTAGCGTCGTTGCTGTTGCTGTCAGTGTAGCCTTGGTGTAGAATTTGCTGGCATTGAAAAAAAAATCGCATGCGATTTTTGAGAGCAAAGTGGAGGTTTGGTTTTTTGTTTCTTTGTGAATGTATTAATGAATGGAATGATGAAATTAAATGAATGTATTAGTGAATGAATTAATGTTTGAGTTCGTTTTTTAAGATGTTTTTGTTATAATGTATAACTTTCAACATTTTGTTGTAATTATAAATTAAGAAAATTAAAAAAATAAAACAAAATATATTTTAAAAAAATTTGTTATTTTGCTCACTTCGAGGAAGTTAGCTGAAATATACAAGGGAGATTATGAATTGTGCATTTATAATGTATAACTTTCAACATTTTGTTGTAATTATAAATTGAGAAAATTAAAAAATAAAACAAAATAAATTTAAAAAATAAATCGTTATTTTGCTCACTTTGAGGAAGTTAGCTGAAAATTACAAGAGAGATTATGAATTGTGCAGGGAATGACAATTTTTGGATCTTTAAATTTTTTGTTTAATGATTCATTTCTTAAAAACTTGTTTCCCAAGAATTCTTCAATGCGTTTGAAAAATTCCCAATTAATCACCCAACTTACATTTTGTCAAATTAAAATCGCATAAGAACGCTGCCCTCCTTATTAATTTGCCATTTTCTACTAAAAAAATTGTTTCTTATATTCTACTTTTCATTGCTTCCTTATCTTCTAGATCTTTCAAATGTTTGTTTAAGATTAATTTCGTATAAATCCTGCCCAATAATTACTCTTCTATGCGCTCTCAAAATTCCCAATTATTGGCAAAACTCAATTTTTTTTTAAATTAAAATCGCATAAGAACGCCACAGTCCTCATTTGTTTGCCATTTTCTACTCAAGTTTTTATTTCTTAAATTCTACTTTTCCAAGTTGCAAATTTTCCTTTGCCTTCCTTCCTTCTTCCTTCTTCTTCCTTCAGAACCAAACTACATACAATTGTTTCCTGTTTAACATTGCTGATTGTTTGCTGTACTGCCTTGTTACTGTTGTTGTTGTTGTTGTTGTAACAGAACAAACCGTTTGCTGTCTTTGGCAGCATTTTGGCACATTAGTTGTTCCGAATGGGAATTTCCGTTTCCTTTTAATGTGTTGCGCTTTTTTCCTTCAATTCTCTAACATTACTTCTCACTCTCTCATGCTGTGAAAACACACTACACACAACAATAAAGCATACATTCTCTGCTTTATTTTTGTATTTTTTGTTGTTACTTTATTTATTTTTAGTTTTCTTGTTTTTGTCCAAAATTGTATTTTGCACTCTGGTTGCTTATTTCAGCTATGCCGCATAGACGACTGTGGTTCATTTTGTACTTTTGTTGTTGTTGTTTTTTCATTTGACCATTTAGTTCCATGTTTTTCTGTTTCTTTTTATGATTTTAATCATTTGTCTGTGTGTTTGAGTTGGCACTTTAGCAGTCGTTGTTGTTGCTTTTTGGTTAACATTTATTGGTCTAGTTTTTCCGTACGTTTTACTCTTTTTTTGCTGTTAAAATTAAATGATTTTATTGCTCTATTGCGCGATTTCGAATGGGTTTTTCATGCAGTTTTTAGTTTTTATAAGAGTTTAATTTCCTGGCAGCGCATATTTTTACATTTAAGTATTTTTTTTTTTGATATTACACATCCAATAAAATTCTGACTCAATCACGTTTCTGCCATTCGAGTTAGTGACAGTTAATTGTTGCATACTTTTAGGCTGCGTATTATATGAAAATGTAATTATTATTCATTTCGCCTTGTTTCAATGCTCTTTTTGCCTTCGCACATGTTCGCACTCTAATTAACTATAATAATTTAAAGTCTTCCACTTCAGTACTCACAACACATGTCCAGCCAATGCTCATTTGCCATGGCTGGATTAAGCAGCTGGCACATGTTTCATGCCAAAATCTGCACTCACAATGGCCAACAACTGACCACAAAACTTGTTTTTCGGTCCCAACAGCAACAACAACTACTACTACTAAAACGCTTATGATTTCCACCTGTGTGTGTGTGTGTGTGAGCAGCACTTAGGGGGAAAATACGAAAATTCTCAAATGTGCAAAAGTCCGAAAGGTGCTCAGCTTTGGTCAGTCGTTGGACAGACAAAGCACAGTCAACTAAAACACGCGCACTGGCTTAAATCATTTGCTTGACGGCATTATGCCGAAAAGAACATTGCACTCATTCAATAAATACACAGAAAAGCTAATATGACAGGATGTATGCTAATATGATGATGGCCCTAAGCTCCATTGTGGTCTCATTTGTTATGCTGTGCGCCAAACGAGCTAAGAGCATTTGTATGGAATATCCCTTTCGTTCGATATTCAAGTACAATATTTATGGCTAACTGGGGGCTATATGACATTTGCTCAAATTATCAATTCATTGTTGTCCTTTTGGAAGAAATTTTCATATGTCCGGCAGATCATAGAGTAGTAAAATTGTGTACGCAAGACAATAGGTAACCCTGACATTGTTTAGAAAGGATATGCAGAAGCAAAAGTCAGTGAATCTAGAATGCAGATTTTCAACAAGAACTATGGAGCTGAAATATATGTACTTTAAGGCTATTTTCGGCATGCTACCTCAGCACTTAGAGCGTCACTTCTATTTTTAATGAATATCATAGATGGATGGATGTATGAACATGAGAGGAGTCAGGAAAGTGAACCTTACAGAGTATACAATTTCTCAAGCACTCAGGCTCGAAAGCCCATTGTGCTTAAGACTTGTGAGGAAAAGGGTGATAAAGAAAAGCGAGGTGGGGTTTTAGAGAGAAAGAAAGAAAATAGTAGGAAAGGGATGGGTACTACAAGTCTTCCGGCACGAATATCCTGGAATATTACAAGATAAAAGGAAACTTGATAAAAATATCAGAAGACATAACAGTCTTAAGACAATCTCGTGGTCTTTCAAATGTATGTAGAATTTTCCTTAAATACCCATTTGAAATCATTCTTAACAATATTTTAAATTTTATTTTTAATTTGACAAGATTTGAAAAAAAGTGACCGAAGCCACTGACTGTAGTTTGCACGATTATTGCATAATTATGAAAACTATTATATTTTCACTACACTCAACTTGAATGCGTTACGCTCAAAATGATTAAATTTTCAAATTCAATTTCGCAAAGGTATTTTTGCCCCATTTGCCTCATTGCACAGTGATTCGACTGCATACAACCGCGGGACAAAAGTGGAAGGAGTGGTATGTTCTTTATAGTTTGGTATGCTAGTTAATCATGGTCTGCTGAATTGAAATTTCCATTTTGTTTTTCTTTAACTTTTGTACTTTTGCAATGCCTCAGACCTAAAATTGCAATTTTCGTCATTTGTGGTAAGCTATAACAACAAATATGTTGACTAAATTTTTCAGATTGTACATTTAGGGCCTTTTTCAGTGCGAGTTTAACTCAGTTTCTAGTTTAAACTTAGTTTAAATGCAAAATAAAATTTTTCAGTCAAACTTGACTGAACCCTGCACGGTTAAACAAAGTTTAAACTGTCAACAGCTTATTTATTTTTTGTTTTGTTCAGCTCTTGCCTGTCGTGAGCGAAATTCTTTTTTGCGCTCTTTTTTAAATTCTTACACCTTGTGCGCAACGTTTTCGCGCACCGGAACTTATCAAGAAATTTTGAATCGGAATTGTCCTCAATTTCTTTCCATTTGATTTGTTTTTCCTCGGCACTCACGCGGTCTGTCTTCTTGCACTCGAGCACTTGTTTATTTTTTTCATAAGTGCAAGAAGACATTCGATTTCCCGAGACGAAAAATTTGGACTCCGTTTGCTTATTTTGAATTTTTTTGATAAAATACATTATTTGAGCGCAAAGAATTTATTTACGAATGACAATCAAAACAAAGGAAAATTATTAGTTAGACAAAAATATTGCCAGTATTGCCACACTCAAATGGAAAATATTTGCTCCAGTTAAACTAGCACTGAAAAACTGCTTTGTCGTCTAAACTGAGTTTATATTTAAACCAAGTTCAAGGAATACGTTTGAACTGCGTTTAAACTCGCACTGAAAAATTGGCCCTGTCACGTCAACATTGATAATTGCAAAGAATAACAGAAATGTACGAGGATCCCTTAGTTTTGCAATAAAAATTAAAAATTTTAATTTAAAAAAAAAACATTTTTAAATTTTAATTTTAAAATGAAAAATTTTCATTTTTCATGTTGATTGCATACTTTCAGGGATAAATAAAATATATTTTAATGAACAATGGACTAGTTTTCGAATTGAATTATTTTCTGAGATCGGAAGATATCGGAGAACACGTACTCTACTCTATATTATACGACAAATAAAGAATTTTTCTTAAAATAAACAAAAATCCAGGAACATGTTTTCTCATACTTTTTAGATATTTTTGACTAAAATTTGCCAATTTTCAGGTTTTTAATTTTGGGAAATATTTTAAATTAAATATAAAATAGAAACCTCAGATTTGTAAATTATGAGAAAACATTAAAAGGAAAATTGCCCAATATATATCTTAATCTACATATATTGAAAGTTTTCGTAACGTCTTTCTAACCATGAATTCTGACGATTTTTTTTACTTAACCCTACATTACTATCGTCTATTACACTAACGCCATTACTTACTATGGGTGTTCTCCACCCACAACTTTTGATTATCTGTTTTACTAATCCATTGAGGTAAAATAAACAAAAATCAAACTTTTTCATAATCAGAACATCATAACATGTAAAAACGAAAATAAATTATTTAATGTTGTTAATTCATTTATTTAATATAAACATTTGTTTATGTGCATCTCATTTCAAGAGAAAAAAATATGAAATAAAAAGTTGTATTGGGAAAATAGTCACATCTTGCACAATATTTAAGCTATGTTTCTTGGGCTTAGTGATTTAGAAAGCTAACAAAATAAGTAATAAATAATTATTTAATAATTGTTTTCGGATCGAGGTAAAATTTTGCGTAAAAACTCAAACAAAAATCAACAATATACCTGCTACTTTTAAAGCTTACACAGTGCGATAAAAATCAAAACATTCCCAAACACACGAAAAAATCGATATATTCGCAAAACTAGGGGACAAATGTAGTAAAACTGTTTTTTTGTTATTCTCTCTAACGTCAGGATTTTTTTTAAAAGACTTTGAAATTTGAAGGATATGTTTATTTCAAGGAATTATGTTAAAAATTTAGCGCATTGAATAATAACACTATTGATATAAAATTATAGAGAAAAATCCTTAGAATCTTAGAAAATTTAATGTTTTGGTGCAAAAAGACGAAGAGGTATTAAAATGTCCTTTTAACTTTTAACTAAACTTTATGCTTGAATATCCTTGTAAATTTCCAATAGTTTTATTTTTTTAAATATATCTTAAAGACTAATATGAACACTACTTCATCCTTGAATTTCGTCCTTCTAACTTTATTAGTTTATAAAAATTTTGTTACTTATCCTAAGTAAATGGTCTATACCTTATTTAAAAAAATTGTCGCCAAAAAGTGAATAAAAATATTTAAATGTATTTTATAAAAAATACAACTTCATTACTAACAATCGGTATTAAACATCCAGCAATTTTATAACGCCACTACTATCGTGGGTGTAACACACCCAGAGACTTTTTAAAACAATTGAATAAAAGCATCAGCTTTATTTATGCAACTGCAATGTACTCTAAAACCTTCCGAAATATGCAAATGTGGATTACATTATAACTTTATGTTGGTTTTTGGTTAAAAAATCTATATTTTACTAAGAAATTGAACTCACAGGGTGGATTCCACCCTGACGATAGTAATAGAGGGATAATAGACTAAAAAAACATTTCTGCGAAACATGTGTTTAAATTTTTTTGTGAGAAAAGTTCCAACTTTGAGTAGCTCTTGCACCCACACTAATAAATTTTTTGCACAGTTTTTTTGGGCTTTTCTTAGTTGGAGTTTTAGCTTTCAAATATATTTCAAACTATGTATTTTTAATCAACAGACTAAAAAATGTGAAATAAAAATTCAGACTTTGAGCAGCTTTTCCACACACATTAATTTTTCGCACAGATTTTTTTGGGTTTTCATAGTTGGAGTTTTCCCTTTCAAATGACATCAAAATCGTTAAATTCTGCGACAATAAATTGTTTTGAATTTTGCCTCTGGAACGAATCACTGTGCATTGCCGCGCTTTCCTGCCATCGAAACGTGCTGAAAATTCGAAAATATGTCACACTTTCGACACTTTAGCTACCTGCAACCTTCACTGCACCAACATTGTGACGCATCGATTTAATTGAAACATTTCACAGCGTGCGCTATGATCTCCATTCCACCTACCCCCCCTTCAGAACACAGCCCGAATGCTCTGTAAATCTCATTAATGATGCCAAAGTGATTGCTGGAATTTTGTGCACTTGCCTTCGCTCGTGACTGGAGCTGCTGGCTGTTTGACAGCAGCTCACTTGTTATTCCTCACCGCAATTTCTTGGCATTCAGCTGTGTAGGTTTGCAAATTCTTGTGACCTTCCACTGTTGCACTTTTACTACTCCCACATCTATCGCTACCACTAACTTCTTGAGGCTTGCCAACTGTTCAACTCACATATCTTTCTCTAAGGTGTGTCTTCCATTCCCATTCACACACTTCTACCATCGGAATTGAATTCCCCACGTGGAGCCAATCGAACACTTTGATTTATTACCACGCAGCAGCACGCAAAGGCACTAAGTAGATTGCGGGCAAAGCTGCGAGTCTACAAATTACTGTCGAGAACGCTGCGTGGAAATGCGCACCGCTTGCAAGCAGTGACAAGCAAATTGAAAGCCACCACTCACACCGCAGACGGCCGCGTGCAGACTATGTGTCAGGTGACTGTCGTTCGTTGGCAACGATGCGTAAACAACACGTGCAGACGAACGAATCGGTGCTGGTAGTGGGAAGGAATGATACAACGATTACCGCTGTCGCGACAGCAAGCCAGCACTAACAACCGCTGATGAATGATTGGCCGCACCGACGGACGGACAGACGAACGAGCTGAGCTCATTTGATGCATCAATCAATTTGTGGCTCGTTAGTTTATTCCAAATAGAGAAACAGATTTTTGTGTGTATGTTCGTATATGCTTAAATATATGTATATGTGAGGCATGTTAATCTGGCCAGTTGTGCTGTGTTTTTTTATAGTACTGCAAGTGCGATGTGCGTGTGTTTGTGTGTGTGCGCGCAAATGTGTCAAGTGGCTTTGACAATTATCACCCAATAGATCAATAAAAGTAGAACACAGTGTTGGCATAGGTAGATACTTAGTTTGATATTGATGACTGAGCGCCATTTCGAAAATAATAATTGACATACAGTCGAAGCATTAAGGAAGTTTTGTTGTTGCACAGCTTGAAGTTGGCTACATTATTTTTGAGGGAAATAAATTTGTCAAATTTTGTTTGTGTTCCAAGGACCGTAACAGTTATAAATTTTATTATTAAAATCAATGTTTAAGAGTTATTTTTTAACTTTTATTTAATGACTCAACTAATAAAAGTTATTTTTTATTTATATTATAAAAATCCTATTATAACAATTATTTTTGTTTTTTTATTAGTCCACAAATAAAATTTTTTTCGATTTTTATTTTAGTTGTCCCATGATAACAATTATTCGTGACTTCTATTTAAAAAAGTTATCAATAAAAATCATTCAGTGACTTTTATTTATAAAAGTCATCAATAAAAATCATTCAATGACTTTTATTTTAGAAGTCATCAATAAAAATCATTCAGTGATCATTCAAGCATTGCTGTCTATTGTAAGCCGGGTATTGAGTCCCAGATCTGGCCAGTCGCACCTTTAGATTCCAACTACCTATACATTTTTTATTTCTTGTACCTTTATGTATTTCTTATATTTACGAATTTGCATTTTTTTTCAGAACACAACATTGTGGACTTTTTCAATTGATATCCTTGTAGCCACAAGAGACTGGGGATGAAAAACCAAAATAAAAAGGATTTGATTTTTAAATATGCAGGTAAGTGTCATACTTCCCATAAATATGGCTTTAGTAAAAAGTTTAGTTTTAATTTTATAAACTAAAAAACAAAAAACTGAGGCGGAAACTCTATAATATTTTTCAGTAACTTCCACATACACAAACAAACAAAACTACCATAAACTACAAACTACACGAAATATTCTGACATGTAAACGTCGTTGACATCTTTGACAGTTGCTGAGACATTTCCATCACTGCTGATCTGATCACCTTTTATATATATAATTTTTTTTTAATATGTAATTCAATAACTGGTATCAAGGCTAATAGCAAAGTTCGCATTATTTTGTATTTTTATATATATTTTTTTTATTATATATTCATATTTTTATATTTTTGTATTTTGGCTGTCTTCATTTTCCAAATTTTGTTTATAATTAAGTTGTTAATAATGTGAGGATTACAAATTCATTACAAAAATAATTTAACTGAAATATAAGGATATTGGCATCAAGATGTTTTTATTTTTGTTTTTATTGTTGTCTGAATTTGTTGTATGAATTCGTCTTCTCTGCTATTGAAAAAAAAAACTTGCAATACGCTGGAATTTTTCCACATTTTCCTTTATATATATTTTTTTACGTATTCATATTTTTATATTTTTTATTTTCGCAAAGGTCAAAAGGTCGCAAAGGTTCCAAATTTTTAGAAAAATTATAACACTGAAAAATAAGAATATTGTCATCAAGCCCCCAAAAAAACAAAAGACTATACATTAAAATGTTGTTATTTTTGTTTTTATTGTTGTCTGAATTTGTTGTATGAATTCGTTTTCTCTGCTATTGAAAAAAAACTTATAATTAAGTTGTTTATAATGTGAGAATTTAAAATTGATTATAAAAATAATAAAACTGAAAAATAAGAATATTGCCACCAAGCCCCCAAAAAAACAAAAGACTATACATAAAAATGTTTCTATTTTTGTTTTTATTGTTGTCTGAATTTGTTGTATGAATTCGTTTTCTCTGCTATTGAAAAAAAACTTGCAATGAGGTGGAGCTGCAAATAGTATAAATTGTTATACTATTAAAATTGCCATCATTAAATGTCAGGTTAAAATGCAATCAGTTTTCAGCGGCTTGCCACACATTTCAGCCAATAAGGTCAATCAATTATTGTAAAATGAAATCCAAGAGAAAACAGAAAACGAGCCGAAAGTGAGGGCAAATAAATATGAACATTCCTTGAGTGTGTAGACACACACACACAAACAAACAACGCTTCTAGCCCTTGCCAATCAAAAACAACAAAAACAACAGCAACAATGAAACAGCAATAAAAACAGCCGTTACCACTGTCGCCGTGTGTCAGACGGCACGGCCAATTGTTGTACGTAGCTGCGTTGTTGCTAACAGCATAAATTGTTGCTGCTATGCTAGAGGCCGTTACTATGTCTGTATGTGTGTGTGTATGTGAGTGTTTAATTTTTTTGCCTAAAGTGAAACATATGTGAAAACTAAACAACAACAACAATGCGCGCAACAGACATCAAAACCGAAAACAAGCAAATTTGCAATATTGAAAAAAAATGACATGAGCACCAACATGAAAATCACGGACAATAACAACACCAATGACAGCAACAATGCCAGCCCGTTTGCCATTCGCCATTTGCCGACATCAATTTACCAATTTTATTACATTACACGCGTTGCGCTGCCGCCAGTGGAAAGCGTGCTCTATTGTTGTTGTTATTGGCGCACAACTCAACAATCAACAACAACCACAACCAGCACAACGGCTGTAATAATAGTTTGGTAACATTGTTTGCCGCTGTTTTGGCAACATGCTGCCAATTGGTAGCAACAACAACAGCAATAGGAACAACAATAGCTTTAACAACAACAACAATGGCATCCCTGCGCGTTCGTGTAAATAATGAACGCGTTCAACAGTTTAGCTGGCACCGGCGTTGTTGGGTCTGGCTGCCAGGCGAGAAGATGCAATCAAAAGTTGGCACTTTTCAAATTGAAAAATTGAATTTCGCAAAACAAATGATGGAGAGTGTTTTTTATTGGAGAGCGGCGAGGCGCATGAAGAAGTTGTAACTGTGAAAATTGGCTTAAATTGAAATGTTGTTTTTTTTCTTTGACATTGGACACGTTTCATTGTTGGTGAGAAAGTGAAACTTTTCGAGGCGGTCTTGTTTGGTATATTGATGCCCCTAGATTTCATATATTTTACTCGATGCTACATATTTATATTAAGTACGTTAGAGTCGCCTTTTAATAGGCCCAGCTTTTAGTAATCATTCGTGTTTTAGTTACATGTGAATTTAAAATCCATTAAAAGGATTTGTTATGCCAATTTCGAACGGTGAGGTGTGAACTATCCATAATCAATGAACTACTTACTATAACTACAATAAAAAAATACAAAAATACAAAACTACAATATTCAGTCAGATTTATTCAATTTTCAAATCAAATGGTCCAATTGTTGACAACACACTTTCGAATTAAAAGTTTGACTGTAGGGTAGCAGCTCACAGTAGATGATTCCCTGCCCATTCTACCAAACACACAGCAACCTTCCTGACTGTCAATTCTAGTTTGGCCATCGTTTGCGACAGCTCACAGCTCACAGCTTCACAGATTCGACTACAACCTTTTTTCATTTGACGTTGTCGTAAATTATCCACGTCTCATCACCAGTCACTTTCACTTTAGAAATGGATCGATTTTGTTGCAAGCAACGATTCACAGATGGCAATTCTGTCCATGAAGGGTTTTTGCAATCAAACTTAGTTTTGTATCCAGATTTATTTCAATGGTTCCGAACGTTTTTTAGGGAATGTTCAGCTTATCGGCAATCAAAACATTGCTGAAATGATGGTCAAACTTGATAATTTCCATGATTTTAGGGACATTTTTGACAAATGAATTTGCATCTTTTACATCAAAATTGCACCTAAATGGCTGACAGTATCAGACCAGTGCGCAGTGATTCGTTCCATAGACAAAATTCAACAAATTTATAGTCTCAGAATTTAATGATTTTGATGTGATTTGAAAGATAAAACTCCTACTAAGAAAACCCCAAAAATTGTGTGCAAAACAATTATTTAGTGTGTCTGCAAAAGCTGCTCAAAGTCGAAACTTTGTTCTTAAAAAATTTAAGCGCATTTTTTTTGTTTTTAGTCTATTGAGTAAAATAAATTGTAAAACTGCATGGTATGGAAGAAGTTGATAAAACTTTCAACATATATCAAGAATTGATGTGGGCATTTTCGCTTTTAATATTTTCTTGAAATTTGGAAAGTTCAGGCTTCTACTTCATATTTAATTTAAAATATTTTTTAAATTTAAAAACCTGAAAATTTGCAAAACTTTGTGTAAAATATCTAGAAAGTATGTTCCTGAATTTGTTTATATTTTAAGAAGCATTCCTTCTTTCGATCTCAGAAAATAATTGAACTTGAAAGGTGGTCTAAACACTCATTGTTTTGAGGGGGCCGGGGGTCTCTAGCACCTAAATACCATTTGAAACTATGTTTGTCAAAATGGTAGTAACAAACAGATATTTATAGGGGTTCAAACCCCCAAAAGCCCCCTTAAGAGTGCCGCTGATCAGGATCATAAGAACTTTTCACATTTTTAGTCACTTTTGTCAAAGGAAAACTGTAAATATGAATAAATTTTTATTTTCTGGTGTTCATCTTTGATGCGCGCTCACACAAAATTGAATCAAGCAATCAGAAAACTGTCTGAAAAGTTTCTTTAGTATGAATTCTTAACTTTCGAATGCCATTTAGCGTGACCCGATCGTAAGCATAGAACGCAAGTTACAGGTTACTAATACAATAGATGGAAAATAAATAAAAAATTAAAATAAAAATAAAAAAAATATTGTGGCTAACCATTTCCGACATTATTGAAAAATTCAAAAATACTATAATATACATAAAAATCTTATATATTTGGCTAATATTTTGCTAACCCTTTCAGACATTGTTGAAAAATTCAAAATATAAAAATACTAATAAATAATAATTTTTCTTTAACTTTTAAGCCCATCTCCACATTTTTGTTGTCAAACTTTTAAATTATGTGTAAAAATAAATCACTCAGTTACTCAAATATTGTTAAAATATTTTGGGGCAAAAATCTTCAAAATGCTATTATAATATATTTATGTATGTATGTATGTAGTTTCTTGAAATTTCATACGCTAACAAAATATTTTCTCCAAAGTACATTGGAGCAGCAATGCTGACAGCACGCAAACAGAAATAAATTTCACTCCACTTCATAAAACTTATAATCATTTCACTTGCCGGTGTCTACACACACACACACACACTCACGCACCACAATCTACTTTAGTTCATTTAGTCCACAGCACTGCAACTTTCGGTTGGGTTGTCATCACAACTTTTGCCACCTCGAGCAGCATTTCTAGCCTTTTTGCTAAAGTTTTCACTGCACATTGTGCAACCAAAGTTGGTGCTTTCTTGCAATCGGTTACTGTCTTCTTGCCACCGAAATTGTAACAAGTTTTAAACTGAAAACTTTTTAACATATTATTGCAGAGTATTTAAATCATTATATCTTCATTCTATATCTTTTAAGTTTAACTATATATCTGAAAAAACGATTTGACTGTTAATGAGTTAAACGCTTCACGGGCAATTGCCGCATCAGTTTTCAGCCATGAAAGCATTTTTGTTGCAGTAAATTGTTGGCAGTCGAGCACGCTTTGCCACAACCCAAAACTGGTCGTCAGTTCTTTGTGTCACTTTGTACTCTCTGCCCATATTTGCAAACTTGAGCCAACTCTTAGTTTATAAATAGTTTTGAGCTAGTTTGACAAACTCGACCAGTTCACACTCCGCACTTCATCAATTCGGCCAAGTCAACATTTCTTAGCCGTTTGCACTTATTGTCTGTTGCTGTCACACACTGACACCACACAGTTCGTTTGTCCTTGTTGCAGCTGGCAAATTGATGAATTACATGACGCGCCAGTAAAACACCACAACAACAAAAAGCCAAACTTCGAGCCAAATCTTGATTGCGCGTATCGGCCAAAGCAGATTGTCGCTGTTAGCGTTGGTCGCAACTTGTCGCTTTTGCGTTTGGCAAACTTTCACTATGCCAAAGTGACAATGAAACATGTACTCAAAGTTCATCAGATTTTTCATGCCTAACCAAAAGCACTAAACGGCCAAGATTGCCAGCCACTTCCACATTCTTTGGCAGCTTTTAGCTTTGTATGAGCTCGAAAGTGCGCTCAGTCAGGCTTAGCGTTGCAAGGACGCGCATTGTTCGCATTTTTTTTTTGGCAAAGTTAAATATTTTGGCTTTTTGCACGATAAGCCCCCGAAAATGTGGCACTTTGCATAGCCAACCATTCAAACCATGGAAAGTTGCAATGTTCGTCTTAGTCGCAATGCTGTACAAAGTATTCGAGTAAATATTATTGAAATTCTGCAGGAAAATTATTTTGCAGTGCAGTGCAGTGCAACTCTTAGCAAAGAGTTCCAAGCCAGTCTCGACTGAATTGACAACTGAGAAACAAAGCCCGTAGCAAGTTTGTGAGAATTTAATTGGAATTTGACTAAAGCACAGTTGCTATGGAAATATTTTATCTCACTCGCATTTCAGTGGAAATGTTATTACAAATTATTCATAAATATTAATTTGCTTGTTTTGACTTATATTAAAGTGACTTTTAGAAAAGGAAGTTTGACTCTCCTGGGAATTTAACTCTAATTAATTAATGATAATCATACATGGAATGCTTCAACTGGACTTGCATTCCATTGGATCAATTAGTTCCAGATATTACTTTACGTGAACTGCTCGTTTTGACTAAATTAAAAGAATTTAAGAAAGGAAGAAATAAAATTTACACAAATTCAATTGAAAGAAATTAAAGAAAACACTGTGCGAGAAAAATCAAAAAATTTGAAAACACACTAACAAATTGATATACTCGCAAAACTAGACGCCAAGTATAGTAAAACTGCGTTTTTAGTTTTTCTCTCTGACATCTAAATATTTTTTAACACTAAAAAAGCCTCAATTTTCCATACCTACAAAAACTACATATTATATTCGCTGATATCTCGAAAAGTACACATCGCATTTGGCTAATTTTTCACAAAATAAATTATTAAAAATATAAAAATTTTCACAATAAAAAAATAAAAAACAAAAAAAGGAAAAATTTATGGAAATATTTGAGAAATTACAGATATTTAAAAATGAATGGTCTTTCTAGTTTTAAAAGAACAATTAAATTTCAAGGACATGAATATTTCAAAAAATAATTTAAATCATTAATTTAGCGCAATGTAAAATATCAATATGGGCATCAAATGAAAGAGAAAATTTAATAGAACTTAAAAATTTTATTTTGTTGGGTGAAGACTAATAGTGAGGTATTGAAAATGTCCTTTTGAAACTTTATCTTTACATTTCCTTGAAAATTTATAACATTTTTTTAGAAAATAAATTTGTTTCTTAAGGACTCACATCCTCGAATTTCGTCCTTCTAACTTTATTAGTTTAGGGTACAACAGTTTTATTACTTCTCTCTATAAAACAAAAAAAGTATTGTATCGTACAACAAACACAAAATATTTCATTAACATATAATTCATGTAACTAGACTCGCATTCTTTTAGGACATTTATTTCAAATATTATTTAAAAAAGTTGCAGTAAACAGCAATCCTTTATTTTTCCAGTAGATGGATTTATTAATTTGTATAAATTTTTTGTTATATTTCCAACAGATGGATTTAGTAATTCGTATCTCTCGTATAGATGCCATCAGGTCACGCTAAATGGCTTTAAAAAGATAAGATTTCATACTAAAGAAACTTTTCAGACAGTTTTCTGATTGCTTGACTCAGTTTTATTTGAGTGCCTATAAAAAATGGACACCAGCAAAGAAATAATTATCCATATTTTACAGTTTTCCTTCGATAAAAGTGAGCGCACTTAAAAGGGCTTTTGGGGGATTTGAACCCCTACAAAAATAGCTGTTTGTTACTAATATTTTGGCAAACATGGTTTCAAATTGTATTGAACTCAAGAGTTGCTACGGACCCTGCCACATAAAATCCTTCCCTCTCCACATAAAATTGTGTGTACGCCACTGGTCCTGATACTGTAATTTTGATGTAATATTTGATGTCAAAGATGCAAAGTCAATTGTCAAAAATGTCCCTAAAATCATGGAAATTGTCAAGTCTGACTATTTTCTGAGTAATATTTTTATTGTCCAGAAGGTAAATATTGAACAAAACACCACTTGAAACCACTGGAATACAACTGGATACAAGAAGAAGTTTGATGTTTGGGTATCACATAAATTAACGCAATAACACTCACATGGACAGAAATTCCATCTGATAATCGTTGCTGATTCGAACAAAATCGATCCAATTTCGAAGGCGAAGGTGGTTATTGGTGATGAAAAGTGAATCACTTACGACAACGTCGAGCGAAAACAGTTGTGGTCGAATCAGGCTGAGGTGGCACAAACGATGGTCAAGCCAGGATTGACAATCAGGAGGAAGTTGCTGTGTATTTAGTGGAATTGGGAGGGAATCATCTACTATGAGCTACTCACCTAAGACCAAACTCTTAAATCGAAACTGTATTGTCAACAATTACAACATCTAAAGGAAGCAATTGTCCAGAAGTGACCAGCTTTGGCCATTAGGGGAGAAATTGAGTTCCATTAACACAACGTGAGGCCACACACATCGATAGTGACTCACCAAAATTTCTGGAAGCTTGGGTGGGAGGTTCTTATGCATCGACCTTACAGCCATCTATTATTCTAGTTTTTTTCACAAAGGGACAAGGGAGAAAAACATAATGAAATTACATTCAAAATAGCAACAAGTTATGGAACAAAATGAGGCATATTTCACCTAAGTTGAATCATTCAAACTCTTATACACAAAGCCTTCAATTTCATGCAAAATTCATGGATTTATTTCAACTGCTACTACAAACTGAACTCAAGAATTATATATAAATGGATACATGACTGCAAAGATGCTTCAAAAATAAGATTTGAAGGTGATTTCTGAGACGACTTTAGGCACTAACACCAATCAACAATATGTATAACAAAGTCTAATTTATTTAACCATTTAAACAAACTAAATAGTTGTCGTTCAATTCTGACTTCTGTCTACTGTAGCCAACTTATTTATGAATATTTGTAATAATTTTATTTTAAATTAAATTTACAAAATAAACACTCAATGCACAAAATTCAACAGATTTACTAAAAAAGTTTCTTCAATTAAATTCACATTAAATTCTCATCACTTATATATGAACAATACAAATTTTTCGTTGTCTTCGTTTACTTGCAGAAACAAGAAAAAAGACGCGAATTGCGTCTGAAGAGATTTTGGCGTTCGCCCAAAACCACATCATCCGAGGATTCCACTGGCTACGAGAGTCCCACACGCACCAAGCCCACAAATGATGCACAGCGCTTCAATCATCTGCACTACAGCAGCCTGGCGCAGAGTGCGCCCGGTGGCGCCGACAGCGCAGCCGCCTACAACAAGCCAACATGTTCGCTGCCATTGCTGCAAGTGTGGCCCAGTCAGGTGAGCACCGCGCGCCCCTCGCGGTACCATTCCCAACTTCAAAGCGCATTACCGACAGACAGTCTGTATGTGTATGTGTGTGTGCGTGTGTGTGTGTATGTTTGTAGTTGAGTTAGCCAGAAGAAAAAAGTTATGTGAACATCAAAAAGACAACAACAAAGATACTCGTACATGTTCGTATCAATTTAGCTAAACGAGTTTATTGAGTTTGGAATCATCTTCAAATTTTCTTTTCATTCTTTTTCTACATTCGTTTTGTTTTACAAGCAAACTTAAAATAAAACACAAAATAGAAAATCAAAAACCAAATTCAATTATAGCATTTAGTACATTTAGCAGTGAAATCGATCGAATCATCATTTTAGTGCTGTCGTTATTGTCGTTGTTGTTGTTGTTGTTGTTGTTGTTGTTGTTGTTGTTGTTGTTGTGATTGTCGTGATATTAATTTGCTTTACATATGTTTTTGCTGTTTTTGTCTTCTTGGTTTTGGCGTTGATTTTTTGTGATGTAATGATGATGATGATGATGATGTGGTGATGTGTTAAAGCCGCTTTTGCGACAGGAGGGCTTCGTGCAGTTGCGTCGAAACAGCGGCCCCGAAGGCCAACGGGTAGGCGTGACCAGTTACATTTCTCTCTCTCTCTCTCTCTTTATCAAGTACTCTCTTTTGCTCAATACACTCTTTTTATTCAATAAAAACTCAATTAAAACAAATCAAAAACTGTAAAATCGATAATCCAAACAATGCATGTTTTATATAACAACTTAACCCCTCAAGTCCCTAAGCTGCCACACAGCGCTGGCATATATTTTTACTAACCTTTTTCCAATCTAAATATGCCATTCGTTTACTGATAACAACGTAATTTAGAACATTTCACTCGTCCTTTTTACTAAAACCTCCTACACAGATCCGATGTATAAGTAGTTATTTTTTTAACACTATGATAAATATACTTTTGACAGTATATGTAAACAACATAAATGAGTAAATTTTACCCCTTTAAGTTAGTGAATTTGATAATCTGCGTTTTTTTAGTATTTCTTTTAGTGTATAGAAACTTAACAAAAGTGTATAATTCCTTTTTAGTTTTAATGGCAGAATTTTGGTACCTTTTAGCTTGAAACTGTAGTGTTGACTAATTTATAGAAACATATTACTAAGAAGAAACTAATTTATAGAAACATATTACTAAGAAACTAATTTATAGAAACACAGTTATTTTATTAAAAAATTTATTTTGATGTTTACAATCAGATTTAGTACCAATGTACTAAATGTTAATTGCTTTTATTTTTACACGCACAAAGCTAATTAAATCATAGAACCTGTTTTCTTTCACATCATACTGCACAATCCAACTTTTGACAACTTGTACCAACATATTTAGTACTTTTTAATACCAAAAATTAATTTGTAACCTCGATTGTGTACCATAAATCACTAAATAAATGATATAAAAACATTAATGTGCATTCGTTTACCGTTTCTAATCATATTTACTACTTATAGTCATGTTTAGTACAAATGTACTAAATATTTTTACTGTTGTTTGTACACAAACAATAGCCGCACAATTCACAGACCCCATTTTCCTCATATCATACTAAACTGTACATCATTTGATGGCTTATACAAAAAATTTTGGTATTGTTTAGTACTGAAAGTTAATTTGTAACCTTGATTGTATACATTGAGTGAATAAATTAACAACATAAACTATTTTTTCGCATAAATATATCGTTTATAACCACATGTAGTACATAAAATCACATTTAGTACAAACGTACTAAATATTTAACACCTTTGTTTATACAAACAACACCCGCAAAAATCAAAGGCATTCACTTTTCCACAACATTTTGCACAGGCGCTATTTGATGCTTCAAACTAACATTTTTAGTACATTTTAGTACAGCAAATTTTAACAATAAACAAACAACAGTTATAACATTGTTCACACATATTTACTGTTAATTACCATTTTTAGTACACATAAAAATATATAATACAAATGTTCTAAATGTAAATTCATTTTTCTGTACATAAGACAACAGCCTCACAACACAGACACCATTTTCTTCATATAATTCTGCACTGTCCATCATTTAACGGCTTTTACTCACAATTTTAGTACGTTTTAGTACTAAAAATTAGGTTCTAGCCTTCATTATATACCTAAAATTAATAAATAAACAACTTAATCTCGTTTTTTCACATAAATTTATCGTTCTTTTCATAGGTAGTATATCTAATCATATTTAGTACAAACGTACTAAATATTTATTACCTCTGTTTACAAAACTTATACCCTACAAATCACGGACGTTCACTTTTTCATTACATTTTGCACCATTTCTCATTTGATGCTTTCTACTTAAATGTTTAGTACATTTTAGTACATCAAATTGGTTTTACACTTTCTTTGGATACTTGCTCTTAATAAATAAACAACAAAATTGTATATTTGTCATACAAATTTGCTGTTAGAAATCATTCTTAGTGCACATAACTTTAGTACACTTAGTACACATAACTTTTTCTGTACACAAAACAATATCCGTAGAAATCACATTTCTTTCATTTATACTTTCATTCATACTTTATTCATTTATACTTTATATGAACATTGTTAGTTAGTTTTAGTACTACAAGTTAGTTTTAGAACTTCACAGGACATCACGTATTAATAACAAAAAAACGTTACAAACTTTATTTGCACATACATATTTAGTACTTTTGATTAACATTTGAACCGTTTTTGGCATGGTGGGCTCGCGTTTAGAAAAAATACTCTGCTGGGTGTAGCTCTCAAAGTCAGCTTCGATAGTTCAGCGGTAGCGCGCTGGCTTCCCACACCAGGGACTTTAGGTTCGATTCTTAGTTCGGATTAAACACTCGACTGCTTCAATCGCTATCAACAGGAAGCAGATCACAATTATAAGAACCGCATAAATGCGATTTTGTTTAGTACTGTTGTGGCACTCACTATCCACACTTGAATTTATATTTTTGTATAACAGTTTTTCTTATTTAGCTTTTGGTACTGTTGTAGCATTCACTACCAGCAGTCAAATGATGATGATTACATTTTAATTTTTAGTACATATGTAGCACACGGCTGAAGTTAATTAACAACTACAAATTTATAATATTTTTTATTTTTAGTACATATGTACAATACAGTTGAAGTTAATTAATAGCTTTTTATGACTACGTTTTTAGTTTACTTTTAGCACTATTGTAGCATTTACTGCCAAAAGGCTTTTACGTGCACAGATTTATTTATTTTTTTCGATTTTTACATTTAGTACTATTGTAGAGCCCACTACCAGCAGTTTTCATAGTGCTTAATGACTTAAAATTTAT
Source organism: Melieria crassipennis (assembly GCA_963668005.1). NCBI lineage: Eukaryota > Metazoa > Arthropoda > Insecta > Diptera > Ulidiidae > Melieria > Melieria crassipennis. Next base: position 77,143,398 of record OY764962.1, on the reverse strand, counting down.
TTATATTTCGTATTTTTATTTTTAGTACTATAGTAGCACAAACAAGTAGTAAAGTTATTGGTTTCATGACTAAAAACCGCTTTTCATTTTGTTTTTAGTACATTACATTTTGTTTAGTAGACATTATCAACAGTTTACTTCTAGTATTTTGCGACAATTTCTAACAATTTTGCTTTTTAATTCTTTATAATATTTGATCTATGTACGTAATTTTTTTATTTAGTACATAATTTAATAGAATAGTTAATAGTTCTTGACTTTTGTTAGTATTTCAGAAGACACCATTTAACATTTTTTGACAAATGTAAGGTTACTATATCTTCGATTACCTGTTTCACTCAGTTTAGAACTTTTATAAGACCTTTAGTACACTAAACTAAGATAACTGTACTAACACATTAACTAAATTCATTGCCTGTAAAAATATTTTTAGTACTTCTTGGGCATTTTGCTATATATTTAGACCTTTTAGTACTATACAATTATGAGCCTATTTGTTGGAAAGATTGTGCTACCTTTCCAACAAATTAACTCATAATTTTCAATGGTTTCAGTAGTTAAGTTTTTGACATAAATCAATAAATAAATAAATAAATGGTTAATAAGAAAATGGCTTACCAAATTTTTTTCGATTTTAAAATGTCTGCCAGATTTAATACATTTAAATCTGCTAAATACAATTTGTAGTATTTGTATGAATTTTTTTATTTGAAGTCTTTATGTATCTTTTTAGAGTACAGTGCAGTTAGTTTATAATTTGCGATAAGGTTATATTTTTTGTAAATTTTGTTGCTTAGTTAATGATTTTTGCTCAACACACAAATAACACTTTTAGTACACTGTACTAAAACACAGATTCCATCAGGTTTTCTATATTCATAATGCCTAAACACCCATTACCACCTTTGCTACTTTGTATGTCTTTTTCTATTGTTTGAGGTCTTTTAGTACTTTTTAGAACCACACAATAAGCAGTACACTCACATTTTTTCATAAGATTATTTTTTTAGAAATTTTATTACCTAGTTAATGATTTTTGCTTACTGTAATGCATTCATAGCCTTTTTAGTACAATGTACTAAAACTCAAATTACATCACGCTTTATATATTCATCCCACCACCAAACTTATTTCCACTTTTGCTTCTCTTTAGCCATTTCGCTATAATAAAGACCCTTTTAGTACTAATTTAGCTTTACTTATGCCTATTTTTCCTATTTTTATTATCTTTGTACAACTGCCGTACATTTTTTAGTCCTTTTCGCTCACGTCTTATTTACCCCCCTCCGTTTTCTCACCGCTCCCGCCTAGTCGCACACAATATCGTATTGCATTCGTTTAGTACCGTTGTGCGTTTTGTACTAACACACATTTTTCCTTTTCTTTCTCTTTCATTGTGGGTCACATGGACATTGCCGTTAGGACTCACCGCGCGGCGAGGCCGACGGCCAGTCGTTCATCTTCCCCGCCATCGCCGAGACCAGCACCAGCAGCAGCAGCGGCGGCGGCAGCAGCAGCACTACCGGCGACAGCGCCGGCGCCGGCAGCAGCGTCGCCACCACCACCAGCAGCAGCACTTCCGGCACCTCGACGGTGAACAACAACAACAACAACCAAAGCAACAGCCTGCTGCTGAGTCACGGCGCCGCCACCGGCAATCACCTGACACTGGCCACCGGCGAACGGCGCCGCAGTTCGCTCTACTGTGATACGCTGCACGCGGGCGACTCCGGCATCGATTCGGTGCAGGCCTCGCCCTCGCCTAATGCACTGCCGCCACCGCCGGGCGCCGCTCTGATGGGTGTCGGCGTCATCGGCGGCTCGTGCAACGTCTCGCCGGCCACCACACCGACACAGGGCTCGCCCAACCTGTCGCTGGGCGGCGGACGCATGGGCGCCCGGGCCAGCATCAGCATCGGCGCACCGAACTATCGCCGCAAGTCCAGCGCACTGCTGCATCCGGATCATGCGCGCCTCTTTGCGCTGCGCATGAAGCACGCCGCGGCGCTGGAGCGCGCCCAAACCTCGCCCGATCAGACGTCCATCGAGGACGCGACCGAGTTCCACGACAACGGCCTGGCGACCAACTTGCGCCTCTGCTCCGCCTCGTCGTCGACGACGTCGTCGCTGACCTCCGTCGCGGCGGTCAGCCTGAGCGGAGGAATCGGCGGCGCTGTGGGGCACGCCGCCGGCGGGCCCTGCTCGTCCACCTCCTCCGCCGCTGTGGCAGCTGCACTAGCTGCCGCCGCCGGCGCGGGGGCGCAGCAACGCGTCTCCGATCCGTGGCTGCAGCCGCAATCCGATCGGGAGCGCGACTCGCGACACGAACGACGCCGCTCCTCGACCATGACGGCGCGCTACTCGCTCTTCGACGCGCTCGATCTCGAGTATGTGCTGTTGCGGGCGGCGGCGCGCGGCTCCGTCGGCCCCTACTCGCTCAGCGAGTCCATACACAAGCTGACGTTCACGCAGTCGCTCGCCTTCCCGGCGCTGGCGCGCGGCCTCGCCACCAAGCGACGACGCTCGGCAACGCGCACCAGCTCGCGCCCGCTCAACCCGAACGAGTCCGGTCTGAATACCTGCGCCAAGGTGATCACCGCCGTCATCTTGGTGGGCATCTCCTTCATGGTGTTTCTCATTGTGTACAAGTTTGTGCGGACGTGAGGCCTGCTCCTGGCCCCGACAGACTTTCCCGTCACATATCAGCAGCAGCAGCCGCACCAGCTGCTGCCGCAGAACGCGTACACGCTCGCAACGGGAAACAGCAGCGCCAGCAAGCAGCTGTCGGGGTTCAGGAGAGTGTTGGGTCTGAAAGAGCGTGATTGAAGCTGAGCAAAGAGAGCATAAACGAAACGAAACGAAACGAAACCAAAAAATGCCCAAAACGCGAGCAAACCAATGCGGCACAGTGTCAACGTGCAGCGCAGGCGGGTGTGAAATTTGTGATACAAAACCGGTAACTGAAACGAAAAGCGGACAAAGTGTGTGCGCGAAAAGCGGACGCTGGGCCAATGGTTGACAGTGCCGGATGCGAAATCTGAAGCGGTTCGATCGGACGTTTGCCACATGTGCCGGTCCCCGAAATAATCAACTATAGTGTTTCAATTAATATCCAAAGGAAGTATTGTAAACAAAAAATGCCTTTTACATTTAAATGTTCCTGTTCATTTATCCTTTTGATGTCCCTTTACTCGTCCTACTTATGAAGAAACACAAGAATGAGAAATGAAACAGCGGAAGTTTTCATGATTTGATCAAATTTTGTATTTGGTTAAATTGTTGATTTGATTGCATTTATTGATTTAATTTTCTGAAGTGATTTTATTATTTTAATTAATTATTTTTTATTTGTAAAATTTATTTCATTTATAGAAATTATTTCATTTGTTTAATGTAGTTCTTTAATTAATTGATTTAATTTTTGAATTAACTTAGTTTATTTCATTGATTTTATTTTTTTATTTCATTGATTAAATTTATTGATATAATTGATATAATTGATTGATATAATTGATATAATTGATTGAATATATTTGATTAATTATTGTTTTGTTTCATTTAAATTTAAATTTTTTTATTAATTAAATTAATTAAATTAATTTTTTATTTCATTAATTAAATATATATCATTGTTTTAATTGATTTATATTTATATGTATGATTTATTTTAATTTTATTTTAAATTATTTATGTTTTATTAAAATTAAAATTTAAATTGTTTAACTAATTTATCTGATTGATTTTATTATTTTTATTGATTACATTTATTTGATTGATTTAACATTATTTTGTTTTATTATTATTATTTTTTAAATTTTTAATTTTTCAATCTTATTTATTGAGTTTTATTTTTTAATTAATTAATTTAATTTAAATTATTTAATTGATCAATTTATTCAACTCATTATATTTAATCGATTTTGATCATAATTGATGTTTGTTTGACTGATGATTGATTTGTTTGATTTAAATTAGTACATTGTTGTTAATTATTTTCACCCTTTAATTGTGGTTGTTTATATTGATTTGATTGATTTGTCAATTTCATTGATTTAATTAATTGAATTGATGCGTTTGATCAAATTAATTAGTGTGATTGGATTGCTTGAATTGATTAATATGGGCGATTTTATTGACTGCATTTATTTAATAGGTCAGATTAACTCGATTCATCTAAATAAATTGATTGATTGATGTTATTCCATTACTTTTATTGAAATATTTGATTTTATCGATTTGTTTGATTTAACCTATTAAAATCATTTTATTCACGTCATTAATTTCGCTTTTTTAATTCTATCTTTTCAATTTGATTCAATCGTCGATTTGATTGATTCAATTAATTCGATTGAGTAAATTAATGTGATTAATTTGGTTGACTTAAATTGTTGAAATGCTTGGATTGATCAGATCAATTTGATCGATTAGATTAATCGAATTGTTTGGATGGCTTGTATTGACTGAAGTGATTTGATGAGTGTGAACGCTTTTATTGATTTATTTTGAAATTATTGAATCATTGTTCATATCAATTCAATCAATGGATAAATAAAATCAATCAATTATATGAATAAAATTATGCATATTAAGTTTATTGATAATTATCAATTATAATTGATTCAATTAATATGATTGATTTGATCGATTTGTTTTGTTTGACTTTTTTAAATGATTTCTTTAGTATTATTTATTATATTTTTTTATCAATTTGTTTTTATTGGTTTTATATATTTTTTGTTTTGGTTGATTAAATTAATTCGATAAAGTATATCGATGGGATTATTTTGGTTGATTTGAATGCATTAATCGGATCAATTGGGTAACGTAACTTTATCAAATTTGTTTCATATACGAATTCATTTGATTCTATTGATTAAATTGATTCTCTTTATACTTTTTTTGATTGAATATGTGTAATTATTTTTTTTTAGAACTATTTTATTGATTCAAGTAAATTATTGCATTAATTAAATTAATTAAATGTGTTAAATTGATTAATTTGGTTGTTTTAATGGTTGAAAAATAGTTAAAACATGTTAAATTGATTGATTAATTTGGTAGTTCTAATAGATTTGCTTTGCTTGATTAAGTTGAGTAATTTTGAATTGATTAGATTAATTATAATGAATAGGTTAGTTGAAGATTAAATTATTAATTCACTGATGTTTTGAATTGTTCATTTATTTATTTATTCATTTATTAAATGAATCTTTTATTGAATGATTTGTTCTTTTATGATCATTTATGGATTATTGACTGACCGAACCAATTATTAATTAATTGGTTGATTAATTCACTACTTAGATAATTCGTTGATTGAAATAATGATTTCTTGATTCATTCACTCAACCATTTATTGATTAATTGGTTGACTGTTTGATTTATTGATTAACTCATTCATGGATTTTTTTTATTGATTTATTCATTCATGCATATTTTGATTTGTTGATTTATTCATTCATGCATATTTTTATTTATTGATTCATTTATTGATTATTATTTTTATTATTATTATTTATTCATATATCCATTGATTCAATCAGGTATTGAGTCAATGATTGAGTTAGTTATTATTATTATTTATTTTAATATTTATTAGTTAATTATTATTATTATATTATTAGTTAGTCGTGGATTGATGCAATAATTGTTTAAAAGATTAATTCATTGAGTCATTTCTTTGCTGATTCATTCATTCAGTGATTGGTTAACTGGTTCATTTATTGACTTATTATTCATTCATTTATTGATCAATTGATTAATTGTTTGATTTATTGATTAACTGACTCGTGGATTTTTAATCGATTTAATTATTAATTCATTCTTTTATTGATTAATTTATTGAATGATTAATTGATTCAAGCATCCATTGATTCATTAAGTTGTTGAGTACGTAGTTATTAATTGATTCGTTGATTTATTCAAAAATGGTTAAAGTCATTAATTTATTGCCTGATTTATTAATGAATCAATCATTAATGAATCAGTCATTCATTGAATCATATATTGGTTAATTGATTCGTTCATTCATGGTTTTATTAATTGGTTAAAATAAATTAGTTTCAAATTAATTTCAAGAGGTTACAATAATTATTGTCAACTTAAATCGTTTTCATTCAACCTTAAACCTTAAAAAATCTAAAATTTTGAACAAATTTGAAAACATACAAGTTAAGCTGAACATAATTTTTATATAATTCATACACACTACTAGTTAATTAACGCATTCAAGCGCACAAAATTTGTACCGCCGAGCAGATGTGACAGCTGCTGTTGCGGCGCTAAAGCTGTTGCTATTGCTGTCATCTACACTGCACGAATTGTTCTCCGCAACAATGTCTCCTTGTCTCAGCACTATTGCGACAATCATTTGCCAACCTGTCTGTCTGTCTGTCTGTCCCTATCCGGTTGCGCATTTCACTGTTGGCATGGCGCTGAAACCATCTGTGTGCCTGTCTCTGCCAGCTCGTTTGTCGGTCGGCTTCATTGTAATTTACACACTGACAACAGTCATGGTAATTTTCCAGCCATTATTGTTACATTGTCAGCGCCTAAATGATTGCATTGTTGCATAATTTCACTTACCAACACAATCACAGGCACCCAGCCGTGTGGTGGGTTTGCGTAATTATTATGTAACATCATCACCACCGCAACTATGCAAAGTAATTATGTAAAGTGCCCACGAAGACGCAGCAGCAGCACACTCGACACAGTTGTGTGACTGTGTATGTGTCTATGCGGGTGTGTGTGCAAAATAAATATGTACATAGGGATGCTTTGTGTGCGCAATTGTTCAATTGATATAATTGCATTTTAATTGAACAAAATGCGTGATTACATAAAACGCTGGTTTGTCGGCTGGCTTGGCATTCCTTTCTTTTTTGGATTAATTTTTTAATTTTCCGTTTTCAGTGAATTTGCATTTTTTGCATAACTTGTGCGCTTTTAATTGAAGGAATGCCATGAAATTATATTAATGAAAACAATTAAAACATTTCAATCTTTAGGGTAGCGTGCCTTCAGTGCTTTTAAGTTTTTTTCATTTTTTCCATCTTGTTGTGTTGCTCATACGCCATGTGGGACCTAACAATTTATCAAGTACGCATAACTTAAAAATGGGTTTTTTAAATCCTTATAGCAATGCGTCAATTTAATAATAATTATGCGATTCAATTAACTATGCAAAGCTGGGATTTCAGTTTTATGAATATAAAAATATAAATGCTTTTTGCCTTTTAATTAATTTTTATTGCCAATATTGCATAATTTTCTTATCTTATCGCTTTTGGGAACCATTTCATGATTTTTATATTTTTTATTTGTTTTATTTTTTTCTATTTTTATGCAATTTTGGTATTTTTCATTAAATTTCATTGCAAATATTAAATTTTTTCTAAATCCACATTGCTTTTAGAAATAATTTAATGATTTAGTTTGAATATTTCATTCAATATTTTATTTTGTTTTTATTTTTTGTATATTTTTACTAAATTTTTATATTTTATAATTAATCTTTATGGCAAATATTACAACATCATTTTCTTATTTTATATTGCTTTTATTTATTTTATTTATTTTATGATCCATTTTGAATATTTCATGCACAATTTTATTTTCTTTTAATTTTTTGTATTCTTTTTTTAAATTTTTATTTTTGTATTTATTTGCATTTATTAAATTATTTTATTTTTCATTAAATTTTACAGCAAACTTAAAATTTTTTGTAGATTTTAAATCGCATTAAAAAACAAATTTATTATATAATTTAAGTTTTTCAATATCACACAATTAACATAATTTTTTTCAATCAAAACTCCCCAAACATTCTCGTGTTTCTGCAACTTTCGAATTTCTGTACTACGAAATTTTTGTCTACTTTTCAAATTTACTATAAAAGTGCCTGTTTAACTAACAATCTTAACTTAAGCTTCGAATTTAAATTTAATGCTTACAAAAATAAACAAAAACAATTTAATAAAGCAACAACAACAATTAAACTGAACTACTTAGATATTTTCCAATAATTGCTGAACCTGACTATTTTATTTTTTTTACGAATAGCACATGAATTAAAATATATATGTTATACAGTATTAAATATAAACAAATATAAAAAACAAAATTATATGGAAAAATAAAGCAAAATAAAATAAAATAAAAATAAACTAAAATGTAAAATTTCTTAACACTAAAGAAAAGTGATTTTAGTGTAGCTTACAAACGAACCAACCACAATGATTGTTTTATTAACAGCCATAAAATGTTTGTATCCTTTAAATTCCCTACATACAAACACATATTTATGCTTACACAATAATGCCTAGATATGTATTTATATAAAGAAAAAAAGAATTGTTTTCAAAACAATTCATTGGATAAAAATTTGCTTTTGAAAAATCTACAAATTTTTGTACATGTACGTTTATTAAATGTTCGCTGAAATTTGCATGTATTTACAATTTTTTGTTTTTGGTAAAATGTACGTAATTAGCTGAAAACAAAAATGCCATACTGAAGTTTCAAGTAAAATGTAAACATTTCTTAAGTGAAAACAGATTCTAAAAGCTCACCCACACAAACATCAGTAAGCACAAGAACAAACTTGAAACTTGCACAAACAACAACTTGAACAGACACTTACATACACTTTGGACAGCCACTTACACAACACAACAACACAAAGTGGCACACATGGGATTGCATATTAGGGGCGAGGGGGCTTAACAACTTTTGAGCGCAACAGCATTTCAAACCATATTTGCCACCCACAATTTTTGTAGCAAACAGACATTTGAAGGGAATTTGAACCCCTTAAAATCTCTCTTATGTGCGCCACTGCTTACACATACATGTAATGCATACATTCACATACACATCAACACTAATACATACATACATGCAATACAAAGAAAAATCAAGTACCGCATGCTGTGGCCGAGACAAGTAAACCGTTTAACTATACGTAAGTCTGTGTAAAAGTGCAGAAACATGACAAAAGCATGAATACTAAACGAAATTCAAATGCTTATGCTAAATGTACATCTAACCTAAGCTTAAGATATGCTAAGCAAATTTATTTATTTAAGTAAACAAAATGTTTCCATAGCGAAAAGTGCATTCGCTAGAAAAGAAAGCTATACTCTGAAGCGTTAAATTCTTATGTAAACGTAGGCAAAGTTACATAAGCTAAGAAGATATGAGGGGAGAAAATGATTACTAAAATTGAAAAAAGCCTTTAAGTAGTGCTACAGCGATTTATCTTTGACATTCCATATGAAAAAAATCGACATAGACTTGAAAGTGATTTGAGTGGGAAATTGCTAAAATTAAAGCAATCATATTTTGTTGAGATCACTTAACCCTTTCGCTACAGGTTTTTACTGGGGAAAGTTAAAATTTTAAATTTTTCGTCTTAGGCTTCTATGTTGTTGTATTAGCAACATTCCATAAGAAATTTTTTAATTTTTATACTCGGGCCCTGTATTTTAGAGTGTTTTTCTATGAGAGCAACCACATCGTTGTGGCTGTAATAATTACTTAAACATACAACTTTTTACGCATAACGAAAATTTGAATATTTCTTCCTTTACTTCAGTCAAAATAAAAAACAAAAATTATCTAAATTGAAAGAAAACGTCAAATTAAAAAGTTCTCTAATTTTTTCAGCTTCTTCTTCCATTACTATGTTAAGATATACCATTAAAAAAAAACGTGTATACTTCTCTTCTTTAAACTTAAATATTCAGTTTATTAATTTCGTATTTTTCCTAAAACTTCAAACTATTCTAAAGACCAACAAAAAAATGTATTCTTGCAACCATAGCGGATGCAGATGTCCACAAAGTAGCATGTTGCCATATGGCAACAAAATAGCGAGAGGGTTATGTACTCGCTTGAATGACCACAATAACTGACCTCTTATTATTATTTTTTTTATGCGAAAAGTGTGCTACGACCTAAATGATCTATGGTGCCACCTTCATCGACTCACAGTTCATCTGTAAGTTCAGCCTTTTAGAGGAATTTGCCCATAGCTCCTAAACTTCTGGATGGCCATTTAACATCTTCGAAAGAAGCATGTGGGAGACAACTTTATTCTCCCACATGCTTCTTTCGACCATAAGTTGACCTAAGCATAAGTACAGAGCATTCTCAATGTGTAAGTATTGCAATCTTGTCTTCTGTGGTACTGAGCCTGCAGCATTCAACTGCACACATTCCTAGTTTAATCAGCTAACAATTCAACCTGCAACACCGTGTAATAAAACTCAGATTATTCTTCGTTAAGCTCATGCATTCCTTGAATCTTTTCCTACCATATATGACCCAATAATCACTTCGAAATATTCTAATCCTGGTTGGTTGCCCCAGTATTGATTACTGCTGATTGTCTCGTCCTTTTTGATTTGGATGGACAGGGCCCTTTTCGAAAATGCCTGTTACAATTGTATTGCCTTGATTGTCGTTTGGGTATCAGAGAGCATCACTAACTACCGATTCCGGTAGCTCTGTGCTAGTCTGAAGTAAGCAATTAATTCAATTTCAATTGTTATGTTTCTGTCTAAAATATGGTTGGTTATTTACCCGTCGACTTCGAAGATCTCATCTTTGGTCTTCTGTCTTTTTAGAAAAAACAAATGCTTACTCTTCCATACATTGATCCATGCCAAATTTCGCCCTAACGAGTAGTTGAGTAAATTGTCCCATCTTTCCTTAATTTTTTGAATCAAACCCAATATGAATTTCCTATCAGTTCACAACCTCACAGACTCTGGTCATATTTTTTTAAATCATAAAACATCCAATAGTTAGATTCCTGGATCTGCCAGATTCTTGTCATCTTCTTGTTAAAACTTAGAACATCCAATAGTTAGAGCCTTGAACGTTTATACTCTGGCCTGAAGTGACTGAAGGTTGAAGTGACTAAAGTATATAACAAATCAAAATTGATATCGAAAAATCGTTCATCAAAAACTTATACAGAGACTTCTTCAGTCTTCAGTAAATAAAATATTGTTCTAAAAAATCTTAAAAACCTTTTTGTTTCATAGTTTTGTAATTTGATGTGTGATCTGTACAAATTAAGATTCCAGGGGGGCTACTCTGTAATGCGATGCGAAAGCGATGCGAAAGCGATGCGAAAGTCAATCGGTACTCTGTATCGCTTTCGCATTATTGAAAAACGGCCCTTATTTTTTTTCGAGAGTAAGTTGGCATTACTAGCGTCGAGTGTCATAAAATTCAAACAAAATAAAAAAAAGTATAACAATCGAGTCATTTTCGATGTGTGTGGCCTAGCATTGTCCTGATGGAACACAATTTATTTCCTATTGACCAAAGGTGGTGCCTTCTGGGCGAGTGCTTTCTTCAGATGATCCAACTTTTGACTCAGCCGACCCGAATTAAGAGGATATGATTCCCTCCCAATTCCACCAAACTCACAGCAAAACGATTCAAACCGTCAATCCCAGCTTGACTACCGTTTGTGTCGGCTCATTGCAATTCGATCACAATTTGTTTCGGTCCACGTTGTCGCAGGTGATTCACTTTTCATCACCAGTCATCATTCGCTTTGGAAATTAGCAGAATTTGTTGTGATTCGGTAGCAATTCGCAGACGGAAATTTTATCCTTCAGGTTTTTGCGTTCGCGCGTGTGGCACCCATACATCAACCTTCTTTTTGTATTCGGTCTCGTTCAAGTGGTTCCAATTGATATTTTGTGCAACGTTTAGATTCTGGACAACCACATCAGTCATTCAATGATGGTCAGAATAGACAATTTCCATGATTTTATAGACATTTCCGACAATTGGCCCTTCAGAGCACGGTGCATCTCTGGCATCAAAATTTGAAGAACGAAATCGACGAAACCAAAAATTCACGTGATTCGCTAGTTACAGTATTAGGACCATGAACACTATTCACATTTTCAGCTGCGTGGGTTTTTCAATGGGAAATTATGGCAAATTATCTCTTTGGTGGTACGCGCTCAAACAAAACTAAGTCTAGCAATCACAAAACTGTCTGAGAAGTTTTTTTGGTACAAAATCTTATTTTTCAAATGCCATCTAGCGTAACCCGATTGCGAGTATACGACGAGAGATACAAATTATTAAAACCATCTATTAAATAAAATAATGGAAATACTGAACTAAGGAATAAATAATAAAAATTATTTAATAAAATATAAAAATTTTTTAATTTTTAATTTAAAAAATAAAAATTTTTAAATTTTATTTTATTTTTCGATTGAATACTATTTTATTTTATTATTTGAATTTTGTTTAAGACTTTCTAATGCTGCCCTAAAAAAACTGAAAATATGCCCAGCATCTTTCACTGTCCTGCTCTACTTTCGAATCTATGTCGATTTGTTTCAATGTCAACTTAAGTGCAGAAATTGGAATTGCAAAATCCTCACACATCTACAAAAACTCTTTGACTCACTTTACAACTTTTCAAACAGTCGACATAAATAAAAAATAATAAATAAAAAATTTTTAACACAAACATTTGCTAAGCAGCATGCAGCATGCATGTAAGTTTAGCTAGCCTAAGTTTTTATGTGCATTAATTATAAATAAAACAATTTAAATCATTAAAAACAAAAACAACAAAATTCTTTAAATAATTTCATCATTAAATTAGATTAGTGTAAACGATATTGTTGGCCTACTTAAGTGCGAGTGTGTGACTGCTTTCAAGTCGACAACTAAGCAAAATGTAGTTAATTCTGATACATTAATGGCAAAATATTTGCAATTACAATTACTAATTAACAACAACAACAACAATGACAATTATGTTTATAATCAGCCGTCAGCAGCAGCCATCATGGGCGACATTTGATTGGAAAATCACCGCCAATGTAATTGTAACTGTAACCAATGTGAGCAAACAATGTGAAATTGTGTTATGGGAAAAACAGCAACAATAAATTGACAAAATAAATACACAAAAAAAATTTGAGAGAGGCATATATGATGTGCAGTCGTATGTAATATAAAATACAAGCAGATAAATAAATCAGTAAATAACTAAATACTTGATACAAAAGATTTGAAAATAAATATTGAAATACAAATACTTCAAAAGCGGCTTTTCGATACATCAAATGAAATGTGAACAAAAAATATGTATGTGTCGTATTACTGGGTGATGTTTTGTAACATGTGTAAGTATGTGTGAGAAGGTAAGTAGATTTCAGATTTAAGTGACTGCGCTTAGTTACGCATTACTTGTTATATGAAGCAAGGATACATTTTTTTTTTACGACATAAGCACAGAAGATGCACAAAAGAATCATAAAACTGGCGGCAAATAAATTTACACATGGCACAACGGGTCGTATGAGTAACAATATAAAACTTGGGGGGAAATTTTCCCATTGTGCAATGTCAACAGAAATCTAGCTTTACGAGGGTGGTCTAAAAAGTTTCAGACGTAACAAAAATACAAGAAAATTGTCTACAAATTTATTTTTATTTTTTCTAAAATGCCTAGTCTCCTTGTAAGTCCATACACTTCTCCCAGCAATGCTTTCATCTATTTAACTTGTCCAAATAGAGGGTCGAAAATGCCTTTAAGCAACTCATTATAGGCTCTGGAAAGTTCAAACTCTAAGTAGGACTAAGTTCTGAGGCAACAAAATAGGAAAAGTCGTCCTATGTTTGCCTTCATGTCTAATCTGATTTAAGACAACCTTCTGCTTCGAACTTTAAGCTGGACTAAGTACTGAGGTATGAAAAGTCTATATGCCTTCATGCCTAATCTGTCCGAAGGCAGGTTTGAACTTTATGTTAGACTTAGTCCTGAGCCTTCATGTCTAATATAGTTGAAGGCAGCCTTCGGGTTCGAACTTGAAGTATTACTAAGTCCTGACGTATTATGACGGACCGCGTCAATTTGTGTATATCTTCAAGTCTAATCTGGCTGAAGGCTGCCTTCTAGTTCGAACTACAAGTAGGACTAAGTCCTGAGGTATCACAACATATGTATGTCTTTATGTCTAATACAGTTGAAGACAGCCTTCAGGTTTGAAGTTTAAGTGGGTAGCCTTCCGGTTCGAACTTCAAGTATCTCTAAGTACTGAGGTATCAAAATGGACCAAGTCGGGTTATATATGGTATGTCTTCATGTCTAGTTAGGCTAAAGACAGCCTTCTAGTTCGAACTTTAAGTAGAACTAAGTCCTGAGGTATCACAACGTATGAATGCCTTCACGTGTAATCTGGCTGAAGGCTGCCTTCTGGTTTCAAATTTTAGTGGGTAGCCTTCTGATTCGAACTTCAAGTATTACTAAGTACTAAGGTATCAAAATGGACCAAGTCGGGACAGCAGCAAATGGACAGCCTTCTAGTTCAAACTTTAAGTAGAACTAAGTCCTGAGGTATCACAACGTATGAATGCCTTCATGTCTAGTCTGGCCGAAGGTTGCCTCTGATTTGAAATTTAAGTTGGTAGCCTTTTGCTTTGAACTTTAAGTAGAACTAAGTAAGTCTTGAGCCTTAATGTTAGTCAGGCTGAAAGTAGCCTTTTGGTTCATACTTTTCCTTGGACTAACTCCTGAGGTATTACAGCATTGATTGATTTACTTTAGATATTCACTATTCAGCATAATTTGAACAGCAAAATTTCTCATATTATTAAAATTGAAAGCAAACACCTGCCCAAGACATAACATGGAGAAGCCGAATCGAATTCGTCGGAGTCATCTATTGTAAACAATGATTTCAAGCAACAACCACTACGTGCCGATAAGCATTTTTTTTTAAAACTTTATCCCAATAAACTTTTTCTTTAACTTTTCAGAAATTTGAAACAAAAGCCAACCTAACTTTAGAAAACTAAATACTGGACAAACCTACTTGCAGAAGTCGTACTCAAAGTCATCGTAGACATCTTTGTGAGATGACTGCAATCGTTGTTGGCCAACACGTTCTTTCAATCATTTAATCTTTTCTCAAATATTATACAAACTTCAAACAGGTTCTCAGAACATTTGTGCGACAGCCCACCCAACTTTTAGTGTCTCTTCAATGGTTTTGTTGTAATTGAAGAAACTTTCGACAACGTAAAATGAGAAAAATATCACTCATACGCCAACATGAGCGCTGACTAAAGAGTATAAATACACAGCAGAAATACAAGCAATGTCTACGAACATAATTTAATTTCTGTTTTACAAAGGAATATCAACAAAGCAAATAGGACGATTTGATATGGCAACAGTTGAATGCCAATAATAATCGCATATCATCTGTTATGTTTACGCTCGAGCGTAAAGATGAACGGTGCAAACTGGAGAGACTTCATGCACACATACTGACATATTCACATATTTGTATGGGTGTGTAACAAGAAGCGCAGACAGCAGAGTTCATTTGAATAGGCAAGTCAAAACGCCGACAGTGACGAAGGGCACCGAAGCAGCGACGGGCTGGTAGCCTCGAAAACTAAAAATATGTATATAAATTTTTAAACAGAAACACATCAAAGCAAGAAAACATGTTTAATGACAAATAGCAATGTGTACTTGCTGGAAAGGTGTACAGTCACAGACACACGTGCCCTCATACACTCAAACATCCATATAGCCATTTGTGTATTTATACAAAATTTAATACGACGAGCTGCGTGTGCGCTTCTACATAGGCAAACATTGAAGTATGTGTGAGTTGTCATTAAAAAATAATGCATACATGTATAAGTACATACGTTTATATATGTAATGTGTGTATGTAATGGTTGACTTTTTATGCTCACAACCGCTGAATGTTGTGTAATTTTCCAGCACATAAACCCACCCACGTAAATTTGTATTAATACGTTCAAAATTCATTAGGAGGAGGATTTCGTATGCGCCCGCGCATACAAAGTTACAAAGTGTTTGCCACAAACAAACACACATACACAGAAGTAACCCTGTCGGACCTGAGACAACTGATTCCCAAAATTCATTGGTTTTTCAACTGGTTTTTTGTAAGTCATTTGGATAACTATTTAGTTGTCAAAGTAGCTGTCAGCGAATGCAGAAGTCAGTCAGTTCGCGTCTAATCGTTCACGTTCTGTGTGCGCCTTCATAGGCGCGAAGAGTAGATGAAAATAATAAAGACAAAACAGAGGTGAAATAATCAACAAAATACTGTTAAGGCTGATCTTACGATACTTTTGTTACAACAACAACGTAGAAATGTTTGCCTTTTCCGAACATGTATATTTCTATGACTCGAAGTTCGCTCGATTTGCACGTTTTGCCTTGAATGATTTCAGTTAGAACTTTGCGTGGTTGCGTGAAGCAACGAATTGCAGCAGCAGCTGAAAGGAATGTATTAATAAATTTGTTTGTTTATTTATGTACTGAGCAGCCGCCGTGGCTCAGTTGGTTAGTGCGTTGGACCGCGAGTCGCAGGCAGCAACCTCAGGTTCAAATACTGCCTGTAATAACACCTAAAAAAAAATAACGGGAAAACTCGTTTTCTCTTTCGGTGGCTGTCCTCTCAGCTGGAAATGGCAAACCTCTGAGAGTAAAAATTACTTATGAAAAAGCTCCCAACCTGCCGTTCGGAACCGGCATTAAACTGTAGGTCCCTTCAACCCGCGTACAAATTCACACGCACAACACGGGTAGTTGCGGGAAGTCTCGCGTAAGCGGGCTGTCGTGCCAGTCAATTATTATTATTATTATCATTTATGTATTTATTAATTAATTAATTTATTTATTTATTAATTGCAGGCAAAGTCAGGATGTTGTATTGCATCTGGCCCCAAACAGTTTCGACAGAAGTGTGTCAGCAAGTCGAAGTTCATCTTTGCTCATCTTTACTTGCACCAATATTTCTTGTTTTCATTCGCGATAGAATTTTGTTGTTTTTTGAAAATATTTTTGAAATAAAATAATTGTTGAAAAATGTCATTGTTTTATTTTCCTCCATAAAAATCAACTGGATAGAAAACTAATCCAGAATAAACTAGTTCGCAAAGTATTCGGTTCGTAACTGGTTTAGAAACCGTTTTACTTAGGACTGACTTTGGACTAGTTGCAAATGGATGCAGACGGTGACAATTGGCTGTCGCCTAGGACACGGCCATGTAAAAAGGGTGAGTTTGCTCCAAGGAAACGAATCGGTTTTAAAGTCAGCTATGACTGACAAGCAACCAGTTGAAAAATATTCCTTGGAGTATATCCCGTATTCCTACAGGGAAGCTGCATGTTTTCTTTTTTAATTTAATTATGCACTAACGCGCACATAAAGCCAACAACAACGACAAAGACAACGGCAAACACGTGGAAGCCATAAAGGCAGCAAGCGGATAGGAATTGTGTGTTTTATGTTGCATGTCTTGGCCGCAACAGACAGGTGAAAATATAATAAATTACGAGCATTAATTTGAAATTATTTTAGAAATTTGTTCAATTTTATGTATTTCGTATTAAGTATTTATTGAGTTCAATATTGAATTGAATATTTTTAAGAATATTTTAAAATATTTCTACTAATTAAATTATAATTATTAAATTATTATTAAATTAACCCTTTCCGGAAATTTGGTCGATATATCGTACAATTAAAATAACATTTTTCTAGGAAATTTCATTTGATAGCGAGCGCACATTTCATGAAACGGTTTTTTCATATTTGTTAAGTAGGCTGTGCTTTATCATTCTGTTTAGAAAAATAAATCATAGTGGTGGTGGTTACACAGTATTTGTTTGTTTTGTAAAACGTTCTTTGCAAGAAGTTGAGCAAGCAACAAGCGACGAAGCTTCTGCAGGGAAAATTTCAGGTTTGTAATATTTTTCAGTAACAAAAAATATAAACATTTAAAAGTTTAAACATCAATTGATTTATAAAAGTTTATAAATTTAAAATTTTTTGAGTTTAAACATTTTTCCCGAGTCTTTAAAAAAATTGTACGATATATCGTACAATGGCACTTAAGTCAAATGTACGATATATCGTACAAATTTGAATTTGTACGATATATCGTACAAATGGACAGCAAAGGTTGCAAGTTATGTTTGCATTTTTTTTAAGTTATTGGTTTGGTAACAGATTTTTTGCTTTTGTATGCCTGCCACGCCCATTTGTAAACCACGTGGCTAAGAAAATTCGACTATTCGGCAATTTTCGATTAAAAATAAGATTTACTAGACAATTTTTTGTTTTACTAGGCAGAAACGGGTTGTGTAAGGTTAGCCATGCGTACCTGCCACTCCCACTACTATAAGAGAAATCGGCTATATTCAGTGCCTTTCTGTAAAACTGTATGCATTTTAATTTATTCTGTGTTTTATTGAGAGGAAAAAGGCTTTGCAACAACAACAATGGTATTATAATGCCGAATAAATGTGAAAAAATTTTTACTATATATAATTTATATAAATTTCGATCAAAATGAAATCACATTTTGATTTTTGTTGTTATAATATATGTTTTCTATCAAAAAAATCAATTAATTGTTCATAAAACTTAAAAAACCGAAACCAAAAATTCGTAAATTTTTATTGATTTGCGGACCATTGTACGATATATCGACCAAATTTGATGAAGCTGTAATTCTCAACTAAAATAATTTTTTTGAAATTTTTTTGTATTTTATTGCTAAAATGTCCAATAAGAGTCAATATTTTGAAGGAAAAATTTTTATCTCAAGAAATGTGGAAATTGACCGGAAAGGGTTAAAACTTATTGAATTTAAAAAAGTTTTGAAATTTCTGCAACTAGTTGAATATTGAATTGAATATTTTTAAGAATATTTTCAAATATGTTTAATATTTAAATTATTTATTAAATTAAATCTTAGTGTACTTAAAAAAGTTTTGAAATTTCTGCAACGAGTTGAATATTGAATTCAATATTTTTAAGAATTTTTTAAAATATCTTTAATATTTAAATTTTTTATTAAATTAAATTTTATTGTATTTAAAAAAGTTTTGAAATTTCTGCAACGAGGATTATTTTGTTATGCCTATAAAATATTTTTAGATTAACTTGTTTGGAAAGCTATTTCTGATTTAAATAAATAATGAACTTAATTATTAACTCATTTTATGTAGGAGGTAAAAAATGTTACAGAATATTTTTATTATGTCTTACATCCATGAACACAGGCAGGTTCGAACTTTAAATAGGACTTAGCAATTAATGATAAAATGTAATAAGTTTTATAAAACTGCAAACGATAAGATAACTTTGACATGTAGAAAGGATGCCTGAACAAAGTGCAACAGGACATGTAGAAAGGATGTCTGAGCAAATAGCAACAGGACATGTAGAAAGAAAGCCTGAGTAAAGAGTAACAGAACATGTTGAAAGGATGTCTGAGCAAAAAGCAACAGGACATGTAGTAAGGATGCCTGAGTAAAGAGTAACAGAAAATGTTGAAAGAATGTCTGAGCAAAAAGCAACAGGACATGTAAAAAGGATGCCTGAGTAAAGAGTAACAGAATATGTTGAAAGGATGTCTGAGCAAAAAGCAACAGCACATGTAGAAATGATACCTGAGTAAAGAGTAACAGAACATGTTGAAAGGATGTCTGAGCAAAAAGCAACAGGATATGTAGAAAGGATGCTTGACTAAAGAATGTTGAAAGGATGTCTGAGCAAATAGCAACAGGACATGTAGAAAGGATGCCTGAGTAAGGAGCAAAATAACATGTTGAAAGGATGTCTGAGAAAAAAGCAACAGGACATGTAGAAAGGATGCTTGACTAAAGAGTAACAGAACATGTTGAAAGGATGTCTGAGCAAAAAGCAACAGGACATGTAGAAAGGATACCTGAGTTAAGTGTAACAGGACAAACAACAGGACATGTAGAAAGGATGCCTGAGCAAAAAGCAACGGGACATGTAGTAAGGATACCTGAGTGAAGAGTAACAGGACAAGCAACAGGACATGTAGAAAGGATGTCAGAGCAAAGGCAACAGGACAAGCAATTGGACATTTAGAAAAGATGCCTGAGCAAAGAGCAACAGAACAAACAATTGGACATGTAGAAAGCATGTCAGCAAAAAGCAACTGGACATGTAGAAAGGATGTCTGAGTGAAGAGTAACAGGACAAACAACAGGACATGTAGTAAGGATCCCTGAGCAAAGGCAACAGGACAAGCAATTGGACATGTAGAAAGGATGTTTGATCAAAGAGCAACAAGACATGCAGAACAGATGTCAGAGCAAAGAGCAACAGGACATGCAGAAAAGATGTCTGAGCAAAGAGCAACAGCCAAAGTTATTGCAGTCAGCCATCTCAGAATAATTTCTGATTTATACTAAAAATCTTATTGACTTCAGTGCTTAATAGCTTCGAGAAGAACCTTATAGAGTTCAGTACTAAATGGTCTTTTTAAGTCCTATCAAGAAGATCTTGTTATGTGTACGGATCGTAATAAATGCAGTCAGCCAACTAAGAGCAGTTTATGATTTTTACTAACAACCAAGGACCAAGTTGAAGATGTCCAACTGGAGAACTCACGTGCAAAGCAAAGAAGCATGGAAGATGCAGTTTCACAATTCTAGAATCAGTTAATTTGAACAGCTTCCGGTTTATTGGTTTAGAAATTACAATCCCAAACGTGAAAAAAGTCAGGGAAAATCCGAAAAAGTGACACGCCCATTTTTTGCGAAAACGGAAACTAAGTTTTCAAAACGGTTTGCGGATTCGAAATCAGCGGTCCCTAATTACCCTAGAACTGATGTCAAACCCAGAAAAGCCATTTTGCTGTTGATCAGTGTTATTAGAGTTGTACTCGTAAAATATCGGTGTTATGCTCTTTAAACTTCATATTAAGGAGACCATCAATTATTGCTTTATAGCAGTTTTTGGTGAGCTGGTGTCCGCTCATGTTATTTGTAGGCATCAGCGTGTCCTGAAATTGGAAAGATCTGCCTCAGCTGCATCACTGTTTCGAGGTTAAGTTTCGATTTAAAGTTTAAGTTTCACAGTTTTAAATTATAATTATGGTATTTTGTTACATTTTGTGGGAAAAATTATTTCGGGCAACTTTCCCTAAAAAATAACGATCTAACTGTGAGCACCGCATTGTATATCTTTCAAATAATTGTGGAAAAATTTTCAAAATAAAAATGCCTCGCTCAAATGGCAAACATCAAATCGTTGAACATCAAATAAAGAAAGATTGTGTTAAAAAATTTATTTAACTTTGTTTTTTGATTATTTCAAAAAACAAATTTTGAATCAACCGGTATCTCTGTTTTTCATGCAAAGCAAAAACAATTGAGTTACCATATGGGAAAATTTGGGAAAATTGCCAGGTGGGAAATTTTACTTACTACATAGATACCGCTGAACTGTGAACACCATAGGGGAACTTCGGGTATTGTGGAATACCCTTTTCTATTTTGGAATTTACGGTCAAAGTTAAAGTCCAATTTTAACCGGTCTCAGCTAATTTTGATTTGTGATGTATTACGTAGCGGATACTTTGCCAAGAGAAACGTACGATAGTTAGTAAAAAAGTTATATCACAAAATCTGGACAAACCCAGAGCGCACCTTCCTCAGAAATTGGAGGGTAATGTGGTACAGATACGTAGTTTATTGTGGTATACTGTACCATTTTACCCGAAGCATAATCTAATCAGTTTTATTGATGCGAATATCAAAAAAGTAGATAGACAAGTGACTTGTCTTAACAAATTGTATTTTTTATTTCAATTGAATCAATACAAAAAAGGTTACATAAAACTTTAAAAAAGGTAAGGATAACATAAAAGGCCTCCTTGGCCTCACATATGTATGTTGAGATCAAGAAAAAGTAATATAGGTACATTAATTAATAAAATAGATAATATGTATCTTAATCATTTTAAAACTTTAATCTGCACAATACTCGCAAATAAAAATTGGGTTTTTCCTGGGAATACAAACTATGTGGGCCCAAACCATGTCGCATTGTAAGCATGGACTCCACTCGGATGTGATGTTTTCACCCTTCCAGGCTTTTGTGCAAACGGAGCAAATCGCTTCATTCGGCGGAGTGTCTTGGTCCGATTCTGCATAAACCACGCTAACTTCGGAGTCACTGGTTAAGTCCTCAGTTTCTGGTTGCCGATCATGTTTTTTTGGTTTTCGTGAAGCTTTTGTCTCTTTTTTAACTTTTGGCTTTGCTTGTTTCTGTTTCCTGCTAATACTTTCTTCCAACTGGCGTTTGTAGGGTGATTTGGTTAATACTGTAGCTTTTGATTTTCTTCCTCTACCACTAGCAACCGGCTTTCTTATTTTTGGCAATGGCGAGATCTGCCACGTTGTCACGACTCTCTTGCTCGTTGATGCCACGGGATCCGGCGCAGTTACTGGGTTTGTTCGAGGCAATGGCGGAAAAATGGGAGTCTCCGGCGACACTGACAATATTACCTGCGACGTTGCTGACTCGGAAATTACATCTGCATTTTGCTCGAGATCTCCAAAAGTTTCGGCAGTTACGTGTTCATAAATAGTTTCCGCGGCAATAAAGTCTGCGTCCGTAAAAATGCTACGGTCGAAAGGGAATATACCAGTACACCTGAAGCCGTTCACTGCAATCTGGCCAGACTGAACCTTATGATATGCTTTAGAAAAGAGACCAACTAAATCAAATTGGGTGACTTTTTGACCATTTTCTCTGATAAAACGTTTTATTTCGTTATTGTAATAAGTTTTAAGTGGACTCATAAAAGCTCTATCTAGCGGCTGTATTTTATGAGTGGAATGTGGTGGCAATGAAATTATAACCACCCCATTTTGACGTGCTAAGTTGATCATCCCGAGTAGTTGAGGTACGGGCTTATTACTTCCAGACATTCGCTGAAGTGTTGTATGTGGTACTTCGTACGTTTTGCACGCAGACAGAATCCCTAAGTCTCCGTTGCGCACAGCATTAATTGCTGCTTCCATATTATCTTGCCTCCAATTTCTAATTTCCCCTTTTTTCGGCATCTAAAATTAAAATTATACCCAAATAATCAAGATATAAACCTCGAGAAACACACTATATTTTTGGAGGGTAATGTGGTATTATACCATATTAGCCGCCATCAAGTGTACCACAAAAGCCGATTTGTGACCCTCGGATAAAGAAACATATAAAATCACAAACATTGCACATTTTCACAAATTACCACTTATTTAGTAAAATATTACACTTACTTTTTTAGTATTCAACTTCTAAATATACGAAAACACGCTTCTTTTTTAAAATAATTCCCGAAATATTATGCGAAAAAACAAGTCGACCACACACGCTTACATGTTTTCTTCAACTGATCAGAAACATGTTTTCTCATGAAGTAAAACCAAGCGTCATATCAATTTTTTTAAAGTTCCATACCGTTTGTCATAAATGCCAACTTCATAAGCTTATTACAACGGGAGATATGAGCCTGTACCATATTAGCCTCCTATACCACAATACCCGAAGTTCCTCTAATTATATATTTTTTTTTTAACGACTCTTGACTGATTTTAGTTCATTTGTTCAACTACTGTTTTTACTAATTTTGATTTATTTATTTTTTACTGCATTTCTTTTTTTTTTAATTTTATATTAAAAAATTTTATAATTGATTACAAGTCTTCGATTCAAACTCAACCAACACAACATTTTTATATAATTTTTTTGTTGCTGCCGTTATTGATGAACATTTTTATGCAAAATGCTGAAAATTGTGGCCACATTTCGCTCTCATTGCAGTTTAGGGATTTGTCAAATATAGCAAAATAACATGAAGAAGCCATGTTAGAAAAATGCGCAAAAAAAAAGTCTCATGTGTGTGTGTGTGTGTGTGTGTGTGTGAAAAGCTAAAAAGAAAACGCCAGCAGTTGAGTTTTCTTTTTTGCTTTGCTACCACACACACACATTCAAAGCCATACACCGACAAATTACCCAGCCACGGCCTGTTGGGAAATCAAATTGCTTTGACATTTGCGTTCGGCGTTTGTTTGGTTAAAAATATTTCTGTTTTTCGTTTGGCTTTTTGAAGCTGTCAGTTTGCATGCTCAAACTGAAATAAATCACCAGAAAATGCTGCACATATTCATGCATTGCAGGTATTATGTGAGTGTGTGTGTGTGTGTGTATTTGATTGCTTTCAATGCTTTGTAATTTTTCATTGCAACATTGACGCCGTGTTGGTATTTTTATGAGTGTGAACTTGAAGTTTGTACAACATTGTTGTAAAAATATGAAAAGCACTCACACGCAAATTAATAGAAAAATATAAATTTTGTATGTTCACTCAGAATTGAATTGCATAAAACAATGAAGTGGATTCAGTCCAGGTTTTTTGTGATAGGGAGGAAACAAAATTGTTAAAAATTTCCTTTTTTGATTGATTGAATTTTTGAAGCACTTCATCTTCACTCATATAAATGGACTAAACAATTAAATTAATTACAATTAATTATTAACAATAAATTAAATAAATTAATTAATTAATTCTGCATTTTCTCGAGAGCACTTTTAACTGTTGTTTATTGTGGAATTATTATTATTTATTATTTTTTTTTATTAATTTATTATTTTTATTAATTAGTTTATTATTTGTTTATTTTTTATTAATTATTATTTTTATTAATTATAATTCAAATTATAATTAACTCAAGCTCTAGCTGCCAGGGCTATCGGCTTATTTTTTATTGTGGAAAATTAATCAATAATAAGCAGCATGCGCCTAAAATGCGGCAAATATATTGTTACCGCTGTTTCCACAGCAACCAGCAACAGGGGGGAAAAAACTTTTAGCGCGTGCTGTAATTGTGACAACGACTTTCGGTTAAAGTAACCAAAAACACAAATTTTTGTTGTCATTTCATAAAGTGAAGTGTGTGCAACACATATCCTAACAAGTTGTCTTTTCTGTTGACTTTACCAAAATCCTGGTAGCATTTCCCTAAAACCATCATCCCCACTGACAATATTCATTCTTCATTCTTTACTTATTCCTTACTTCTGTTATCCGTAACTTTTTCACACTTGAAATTAATCCGCTTTTATTCTGCCAGAACGCGTATGATTTTTAATTTAATTAAATTTAAAATGCAAATTACACAATGTGATTTTGCTGGCGCTGCTTGTTGTTTGCCATGTGACTACAAATGCGAGTGTGTGTGTGGGTGTGTGTGTGAGCATATGTACTTGCGGCTGTTGTTGAAGGAACATACGCGTCATTTAGTGATTAATTAGTTACACTCAATTTACTTTTTTTATATTTATACACACACATTGAGAGGTGTCGAGCATTTTCACACATGAAAAACTGCTGAGGTGTTGATTTTGCAAAGTCGCAGGTGCTTTAAGCAAATATTTATCGAAACGCTAACTGTAGTTGTGGTTGTGAAATATATATAAAATGAAATTAAACGCTAAACAGTAAAAAGAAAATTCTTAAGAATTCTTTATTCTTACTGATTACTAATCTACACAATTTCCTCGCCAAGACCAAATGATTCCCAAAAGATCCACAGGGAACCCAACAGATGGCAGAAAACAGCAGATTCAAGTTTCAATTCAGCGGATTCTTTACACAGTGAAGAAAGAAGAAGCATACAACATAAGAGACATTTTTAATTTGACTTTTTACTTCAAGTCAGACAATTTTTTTAAATAAATCTGAATCTTCTATGATTTCAGGAATGCACTTTTTTGAGTCCTTAGAACAGTTTGAAGTTTTCCAAATAATACAAAATTAATAAACTGAATATTTAAGTTTAAAAAAGATAAGCAGAGACTTTTCTAAAATTTATGTCTTTTCATAGTAAAGAAAGAAGAAGCAGAAAATATAAGAGACATTTTTAATTTGACTTTTGACTTCAAGTCAGATACATTTTTTAAATAAATCTGAACTTTCTATAATTTCAAGAATACATTTTTTATTGGTCCTTAGAACAGTTTGAAGTGTTACAAATAATACAAAATTAATAAAATTAAGATTTAAGTTTAAAAAGGGTGGTTTAAGGTGGTTAAAAGGTTTTTAGTTACATTTTTAAAAAATTTAAGCTGAAGTAAATTAAAACATTTTTGATTTTTAGTTATGAGTAAGAAATTTTACATTTAAGTAATAAGCAATTAGTAACTGGTAATTAAATTAAAATAAACCAGAACGATGGTTGCTGTTATATGACAACACTAAAAATCAGGGTTCGGTTAAAAAAAATTACAAAATTAGTATGGCAAGTTTTTAGCATAATCTACAAAAGACTAAATCAATAACTTTAAAATGTTAAATTTGCCCAGTAAAAACCTGTAAAAAAAAGGGTTAAGTGATTTTAATGTGGTTTCGATTTATTTTTTGTCAGCTTTGCCTAGTCTAAGTATTCTCAGTTTTGTTAAATAATTTTAATTTTTTTTGTATTGTGTAGTGATTTCTGTTCACTACACTTCTTATTAAACTATGACTACCCGATAACCATAGAGTATGACGCTTTGCTGGGCTGACCATTTGCTGCGAATTTAACAAAAAGAATCAGCAAAAAAAAACTTAAACAAGATAGTAGAAGCTTTAGTGAAAAGCTTACTTGGGGTTTCAAATGATAGAAAATTATCGCATTATGGAAATGTGTTCATATGAATTCTGAGAGAAAAAACTCCAAGTAGCTATATTAATATAAAATAATTTAAGAGATTTCAGGTCAATTAGAAAAATTTAGACAGTAATGACAATAATGGTAAGAAAATCAAAAGTGAGAAAGCTTGGAAAAAGCTTGGATAGGACGAGGTGATTTTCTAACGAATCTATGAATTGGCAAGAAACACACTGAAGTATCTTTGCTCGGTTTGGAAGCAGATAGAAAGAAAGATAAATTATGTTTCTGTAACAAATGCATTGAACATTGGATGGAAATTTCCTCATATCGAGCTGATAAATTAACTCAAGCACAAACACTTAGGAGACTCTTGTTATGTTAAGCAATACTTGGAGTATTTTTCAAGCCAAATAAATGACTAAATCTTTGTATAGGACTGTATAGAAATTTAATCACCTTGCAAGCATAACAATTTTGAGTTTGAAAATAAAATTTCTTCATATAATCAATCAAATTAATTTTGAAATTTAAGCAATTAAATAGATGCTGAATCAATTTAGAAACAACAAAAAGTCTGTTGCTGTTAAATTGTGCTCAGTTGAATGTAAGAAAATGTTTGTAAATACTAAAAGCTGCTTAATGAGAGCTTAGAGGAGCTCCGCCTAATACTTGGAGCATTTTTTAAGCCATATAAATGACTGAATCTTTGTATAGGACTGTATAGAAATATAATCACTTTGCAAGCAAAACAATTTTGAGTTTGAAAATCAAATTTCTTCATCTAAATAATCAATCAAATTAATTTTAAAAATTAAGCAATTTTTTTCTGCATCTATTTAGAAACAACAAAAAGTCTGTGTCAGTTAAATTGTGCTCAGTTGAATATAAGAAAATGTTTGTAAATACTAAAAGCTGCCTAATGAGAGCTTAGAGGAGCTCAGCCTAAGCTCAAACAAATCTCCTACTATATAAGCTACAGCAACACAACAGAAAAACAACTCTTTATTATTTATTTAGCGAACAAAAATGCAAAAGTCACATTGCGCTGCCTACGCAATAGCTGCCAGACATGTTTTTATATTTTACCTACAGCTAAGACAGTTTAATATTTACTCAAACATTGCCTAAATTCCAACAAAAATACAGCTACCTGCACTTTGCGCTGTTAATCATTACTTCAGATCGCTGCAGCACAACATGACGTATGAGCAATAATTTGCTCAGCGGTTAAACGTACACAGACAAATAATGTACTTGGCATCGCTTTCAATGAGTGAATGTAAAAGTATATGTATGTGTATGTGCTTGTATGCTTGTGTGGTGCAATTAATTAAATGTTGCGTATACGCCACGCACGCACAAACGCGCTTATTTCATAGTTAATCATACGCCACATTGGCCGCATGCGGAGCAAATTGCAGCGAGAAGCTTAAGTAAATACAACGAAATCGCTGGAAATTTATTACAATTGCGTGCACACACATAGTGCAGTGCGCGCACATGTTGAATTTTGCAATTTTTCGTAGCCAAGGTTTACTTTCATTTCATACATTTTTTTTCAACAAAAAAAAATTTATGAAATTTTCGCATAAATTGAATTTTGCATAAACAAAATAAACAACAAACATGCAAATGTGCGTGCGGCAGCATGCACTCACACATACATATGTATCTGTAATATATATGAAAAAGTTATACAAAGTGTTCCACCATATGGTTCATTCAATTTCTGAGTATTTTGCATATTTCATAATAAAGACGAGGCAAAAATAATTCACTGAGCCAATTAAAATGCAATAAAAAAATTGCTTTAAATTCGTATTCACATTAAATTCAGATTTATGATGGCGATTGAACGAGGCGAAAGCAAATCAAGAATGAGCGCACAAAAAACAAAAACACCGAAGCACACAACACACAACACACCGCACACAGTGCAACTAAAAATCGATCAATTTCAAGTGTCGCTGGAAACGCATAAAAGTTGCGCGGCCAGTAAAGTTGCCACAATTCGGTTTCAGCGCAGCTTACATTGCCACATGCTCGGCACGTGACACCTTCGTGGCGCATAGTTGCTGCAACAGCTGCGGTCGCTATCGCTTTCGCCCCGAAATCCGCTTAACTCGCTGCAATGTGGCAACAGTTTTTCGGCCGCATCCCCTTCCTCCGCCTGAGTGCATTGCAAATGTATCACTTGAATTGCTGCCGCCGCTGTTGCTGCGACTTTCATTATGTCGTTTTCGGTGCAAATGGTGTGCGATTGCTGCGCTCTTATTACTTTTTGTGCCTCTCTGCCGCAAACAGCAGCTGCCAGCTGCTGGCGGCCTTAACTTAACGCGCCGCATATTTCAATATTTGCCTTGTCAAGTGTGAACCGCGCACACTGCACTCATCGATTCAGCTGTGCAAGTGTAACGTGGCGTATACGTTACTTGTTTAACTTATGTGACACTGGGGCGTATACGTAACGTTGTGGAGGAATGTCTGGTTGTATGCAGTTTGTAGCGTACAGAAAGGAGATGTATGATGAGATGAGAACAAATTCGTTGGCGTTTGAAGTTAAAAATGTTTGTATAAAACAATTTGTTAAAATAAAAAAAATAAAAATAAAAAATAAATAAAAAATTTTTTGCTTTAAAATACCCAATTAACTGCAAATTTTTGTGAGATGACTGTTTAAAGCGTCACTTTTTTTACAGAAACCCCGTATGGAAAAAAGAAAAACTCTTCGAATAGGTCTTCCGTACATGGAAAGAACTATTCCCTACTAAGTATTAGATTTGCGTAGAACTTTTGAGCCGAATGCTATTTGAAACCATATTTTGTACCAGCAATTTCTAATTTGAACCCCCAAATCCCCCCATGTATGCGCCACTGCTGACAGCTCACCAACCTCAGCAAACCCTTACAGTTTCTGAATTATTTTGATTTTTCTATAGGCTTGGTGAGTGCCTTAATGGTCGCCTGGCTATCGTCCCTATTTACCTCGGACGTTCTGCTTTAGAAGAATCGTGCAGGCAGTCAATAAATTCATCTTTCAGATCTCTGTAGGGGTTTTCTAGCAAAAACTAACTTTTCTACGAAAAACTTTTGCTTGAAAGATACCACAGAGAGCACTACTCCAGGGATCTGATAGCAGAAAAAACCTTTCATCTTCCATATTTCTGTAGTGTTATCTCTGTAGTTTCTTTCAAACCAAAACTTCCTCCTAACAGACAAAAGCAAATTTCAACTCGTTTGCCTTTTTTATCATTAAAACACAGTTTTCAAAAAAAATAATAACACAGCACAACAAAAAAACAATTTTTTTTTGTTCCATGGAGTTTTTCTACTGTTTCTCACTAATTTGGGTGCGCTGATTTCGAATCTACCCTCAGATTTTTTCTAGCAGCTCTATTTAGTGAGATATAGGTACCGTGTCATTTTTTCAGTTTTTCCTCTACTGTTTCCATATTTTTGATTGTAATTTCTAAACCAAAAAACCGATTGACATGATTTTCACCTTATCGCATTAACAACACCGCACGGCTGCTTTACTGATGCAACTTATTTTTATAAGTTTTAAAATGCCGCGGAAATTGGACCTCAAATTCGGAAAATATGGAATTTTAAGGTGTTTTCTTTGATGGTCAAAAACATACACATTTTTTGTAAATCAATTAACGATTTAGGTGTATAATGAAAGCCGACACATCACACATTACAACACAGCCAAATTATTTGGCGGAATACACATTCGCATCGAAATAATAACAAAAATGTACCATAGCCATTTTCATCATTTTTCGTACTTTTTCCTTAAAAAATTAGGTGTCTAAAAATATGCTCTTTTATATGTTCCATTTATAGTCTGAAATACAAGCAAAAAACAAAAATATTTTGAATTGCTCAAAACAAAAAAAATTAAAAACTTTGCATATTTTGAGGCTCCTAATTTGTTATGGAATAAGTATGAAAAATGATGAAAATGACTATGATAGATTTTTGCTATTATTTCGATGCGAATGTGTATTCCGCCAAATAATTTGGCTGTTTTGTATCGCTTGATGTTTCTTCTTAAGATATTCATATACTTCGTAACTTGATTTACGAAACATGTGTACAATTTTCGCCATCAAAAAAAACGCTTTGAAATGCAATATTTTCCTACTTTGAAACCTTATAACAACGCCAATTTAGAACACATAAAATAGATTATAGTCAGAAAAAATGGCGTGAAATGTTGTTAGTGCAACTATATAAAAATCATGTCGACAGGTTTATTGGTTCCGAAATTACCCATTTTTTGCGAAAACTAGAGCTGTTACATAAAAACGGAGTATAGTTTTGAAAACAGCGTGGAAAAACGATTCAGATTCATGTAAAAAACTCCATGCAACAGACATGCTGTTGTGCAGTGTAATTTATCATAATTTTATACCTCATTTACATGTCACTTTAGCCACTCTTACTATTTAAATTTACTTGACACTGAGTCAACTTTCACCTAACCTAAACTTTCAGCATACATAACGATTTGCTAGCTTTATAAATTATACAAACTTACCACTTGAGCCCTTTAAAATTGCCAATATGAAATTGCTAATAAATTACACTCTTGAGTCACGCACACGCGCACACAAATGTCTGTGTGTTTATGTTTATGTGTGCGGCACTTGTAAACTGTCATGTAAACAAATGCGCAGACATGACCGCAATTCTGAAACACAAAGAAAGTCGCAGTTGGCGAGGGTATGCGAAATATGATAAATGCCTAAAAGTATGCAATGAATATTTGGTTCAAAATTTGTACACAACTTATTGGCAAAGCAGACCCAAAAGGGCCAACTTTTGGGTCAAACTGGTCCCGAATGCATATTTCATGGCCTAACACGCACGCAAGAAGCAAAGAGAATAACAAAAAAATACAAGAAACACATAAAAACAAGAAACAAATTTTCATAAATTTTCTTGTGCAGCTCTGGGCAAATATAATTGTTGTCTTTTGCGCTGGTAATGGCCGCATTTGTAATGGTGTTTTTAGGCTTTCTGTAGCATTTATTTGTTATTTTTTTATTTTTTTTCTAATTTTTTAATTTTTAGTTTTATGTCAACATTTGCTATGACAATTTTTTTTGTATTCTTTTAAGTATAAACTTACTTGAAACAACTTGTTGGCTTGTCTTGTTGTGTTGCTGTCCTCATTGCTTCACTGCAACCAGCTGCTACCTTTTGACTTCGACTGTGGCTACTTTTTTGTTGTTGACTGTGTTTTTTGTTTTTCAGTTGTTTTTTATTATGGTTTTTTGTTATTGTTTTGGCCTGAGCCAATTTTACAGCGCTTCCGGCTACTAAGAACATGAAATGCGCGCAATATGGGGTCTGCATACTGCAGTTGTAAGTATTTACATGTGTGTGTGTGTATACATGTGAACCACATACAAAAACATACACTCACACAATTACATATATGTATATGTTTATATGTGCTACGTGTATTTTGGTGCAAAGTGTGCGTTGTGAACCAAAAGCACTCATCGTTCTACGTGCCGCTAGTTGGTATTGTTGTTGTTGCTGTTTTTCGTCTGTTATTGCTGCCGGTGTTGCTTTGTTGTTTCGCTTGTTATTTCAACTTGCCGCTGCCATAATTCCTTCAACATCTTATTTGCCTTCATTTTATATCATTTATTCCGTTTATTTATTTATTTTTTTCTGGTTCATTTGTTTGTTTGATATGTTATGTTGTGGGTTAGAATTTGCTGCCAACGTTTTTTGTTTTATTTGTATTTTTTGTTATTTTGGTCATATGAACCTCTCACATGTGCGTGTGTATATAGCTTTGTATGTGTGTGTGTGTGTGCTTGCTTTAATGTCACTCGAGGGACTAAACATTAATTTTCCGTCTCTCTGTCTGCAAATTGCCAACATTTCCCCATTTTTACTCACATTCGACTGCGCAGTTGTGTTCGATTACAGTTCGTGTACATGGTTGGTTCAATAATATGTTGTCGCCCTTTTGCAAGCACATTTAAATAAAATATTGTATAATTTACAGAAATTTTACAGCAAGTATAGTTAAAAGAAATTCATTATTATTGCATAAAATTTGAGGCGAAGAGGTAGAATGATACGATTTAGCTCAAACATCAAACTGTCATCAAACCGTTCTGGTTTCGAGACACAAACTTCTCTTGAAGCAGATTTTTCACCAGCAAAACCATTCGCCATGGACAGGAGCAGGTACTAACCCCTTGATGCCAGCTTCGAACTATAAGATGAATGTATAAGAACCTCAAGCTTCCGGATCTTTCGACAAGTCACTGTCAATGTGTATGGCCTGGCGTTGTCCTAATCGAACAAAATTTCTCTCCTATTAGCCAAATCTGACCACTTGTGGGCAATTGATTCTTTCAGGCGTTTCAATTGTTGACAGTACCGATCTGAATTAAAACTTTGAGGGCAGCATGTTAGGTACCTGAAAAAAATTAATTTTTTTCTGACCATCAATCCTTGCTTGACCACCGTTTGCGCCAGCGTAATGCGATTCGGCCACAACTGTTTTCACTCGACGTTGTTGTAAGTGATTCACTTTTCAAGACCAGTCATCACTCACTTTAGAAATGAGTCGAGTTTGTTGCATTTCAGTAGCAATTTGAAGACGAAAATTCGATGCTTGAGGTTTTTACGTTAATGCATGTGGCACCCATACATCGAGCTTATTTTTGTATCCAATCATATTTAAGTGGTTCCAAGCAGTTTTTTATGCAATTTTTAGCTACTGGAGAATCAAAAAAGTGCTTGCATTATGATTGAACTCAACGATTTTCATCATTTTATTGAAGTTTTTGACAATATTGGTATGATTGACATCAAAAATAAATAAATCAAAATTGTCTATGAATACTGTAACATTAACACTAATTCACATTTTCAGCCACCTGGTTTGGACTTTATCGAAGAACAAATTTTAAAAGATGGCAAAGTATCTCTTTGCTGGTGTCCATGTTTGAGGCTCATTCAAACCAAACTGAGTCAAGCCATCACAAAACTGTCTGAGAAGTTCTTTTTACTCGAAATCTTAACTTTCAAACGCCATCTATCGTTTTCCGATTGCATTTATACAACGCAAGATACAAACTACTAAAGCCTATTGAAGAAATAATAAATTTTTTCACACCATTGCACAATATTCCATAGACAATATTCAAAAAATTTTTAATCTCAGAATTTAACGATTTTGATGTCATTGGAAAGGTAAAACCACAACTAAGAAAATCCCAAAAAGTCTGTGTAAAAAATTAATTAGTGTGTGTGCAAAAGCGGATCAAAGTTGAAACTATTTTCACAAACAAATGTAAACACATATTTTCTGTTTTTTAGTCTATTGAGTAAAAAAAATTGTAAAAATACATGGTTATCAAGAAGATGCTAAAACAGTCAATATAGATTAGGAAATGATGTGGCCATTTTCGCTTTTAATATTTTCTCAAAATTTCCAAAGCTGAAGCTTTTACTTTACTTTGAATTTAAAATATTTTTCAAAATTCAAAATCTGAAAATTAGCAAAACTTATTGGAAAATATCTAAAAAATATGTGAAATTATGTTCCTGAATTTTTTTTAATTTTAAGAAGCATTCTTTCTTTGTCGGATAATGTAATTACATCCACCGATATATTCCGATCTCAGAAAATAATTCAATTTGAAAAGTGGTCTAAACACCTATTTTTCTTCAAAATTTATTTTTTTCATCCCTAAAAGTATGCAATCAACATGAAAAATTGAGAAAAAACTGCAAAAATATAAAACATATTTCTATTATTATCATTTTTATTGCAAAACTAAGGGGTCCTCATACAATTTCTGTTACTTTTCGCAATTCTCCATGTTGACGTAACTGATTAAATGTAAATTCAGGAAAATCTAGCCAACAGACTTATTGCTATAGCTCTCCAAAAATTACGAAAATTGCTAGTTTAAATCTCAGGCATTGCGAAATTGCAAGAGTTTAAGAAAAACAAAATGGAGATTTCACTTTAGCAGACCATGATTAACAAGTATACCAAATTTTATGAAGAACGGACCTCTCCTTCTAATTTCGTCCCGCGGTTGTATGGAATCGAATCACTGTGCAGTGGCAGAAAACTCTCTAATACTATTACATAAATCGACAATCACTACCAGTTACTTGCATTATGTTTTGATTATAACGCAATTAATTCAGTTTCATTCAGAGATCAAAAATTTCGTCTGAGAATTTTTCAATGTTCCTCAAAAAATTGCCAAAACGCAAATTCAAATTGAAGTCAAGCAAAATCAAAACCAGGAAATTACCCCACACATTTATAGAAATGTCAATTAATGCTGCTGCTCACACACACACACACACACAAACAAGAACACTTAAATTTAATCGCACTGTGCATTTTATGAAATAAAATGAAAATGCAATGTCAGCCATTTTTGTTATTTTCGCAACACCAAAAAAAAACTGCAGTAATTGCACTTAAGCAAAAGAAATGTTAACATTGGCGCAAACGATGACACATGGTAAATACGCACACACACACACATACACACGCACACTCACACTCTGATTGTGGCCATACAAGGCAAATTGATGTGCAGATAGGTTTGTGTGCTTTGCTGTTTGGCTGCGCGCAAACAATGCAGCGTTTATTATCAACAACAACAACGACAAAAACTTTCGGGCTGTGCTTCACTCGCCTCACACGTGCTCTTTGTGTGGCGTATGCCATTGTTGTTGTTGTTGTTGCTGTTGTTGTTGGGCCGAAATAAACAGCAATTTACTACATGAACGAAAATGGCGCAGCAAACAAACGCTGCACAATGCACAGCCGACAACCGAAATAACCACACAATAACGACGAGCAGATCGTCAGCGTTGCTGAGGCGGCAGGGCCGTAAAAAAAATTGCACTTCATCTTTTGCTGTGCACTACACTATGCGATGACCATACAAGATCGGTTTCAGTGAACATTTTCGTACGGGAGTTTATTATTTTGACCTCGTTGGTGTGCTTACAGTGCAAAATTACTCGCTGCGGCATTGAACGGAGTCAGTCGTATGTGTGCACTTACAAGCATACATGCATACATACATATTCATGAATATGGCTTATGGGATGATGGCGATTATCTAACAAGAGCAATGAAAGCAAGCACTGAGCACTTTGTACTCAATGTTCTAGTAAAAGTTGGGCGACTGTACTTAGTAATGTTTCGTGTGGCTGAAATTGGTGTATTGAATGTTAATGTGCTGGCGATGGGTTAGGAAGATGCTAAGCATTTGATTTTAGTAATATTTTGTTGTAATTCATATATATTAAGTTAAGGCCACATTGCAAGGGCGACAAGTTAAGTTATTGTTTTGCGGTCAACTTCTTAGTCTGAAATTTTATTTGCTTCTTTTTTTTATTTCAATATTTTTGTCTTAAATAGTAATTTACATATTAACTTAGGTACTAAAAGTACAGAAATAGTATATATCTGACTGTCCTGACTAGGTTTAGTGGAATTGAGCTCACACATAAGTTAACCCTTTCGCTATTTTGTTGCAATATGGCAACATGCTACTTTGTGGACGTCTGAGAGTGTCTGTGGTTTCAAGAATAAATTTTTTGTTGGTCCTTAGAATAGTTTGAAGTTTTAGAAAAAATACAAAATTAATAAACTGAATATTAAAGTTTACAGAAGAGACTTTTTTAAGGGTATGTCTTGACATAGTAAAGGAAGAAGAAGGAGACAAATTAAATAACTTTTTAATTTGACGTTTTCTTTCAATTAAGATATTTGATATCAATTTTGGCTGAAGTAAATAAAGAATATTTCTTTAAAATTAAATTCAAAGTAATTAAATTAAAAGTAAAATTAAATTAAAAGTAAAATTAAATTTCAAAGTAATTATTACAGCCACAACGATGTGGTTGCTCTCATAGAAAAACACTCTAAAATACAGGGTCCGAGTACAAAAATTATTTTTTTTTATTTTATTTTTGTATATGTAGGATACCAATAAATTCGTATCTTACAGTTAAAATAAGAGCACTAGCTGCCTGTCTTATGGAATGTTGCTAACACAACAACATAGAAGCCTAAAAAGTAAAATTTAAAATTTTAACTATCCCCCGTAAAAACCTGTAGCGAAAGGGTTAAGAAAGTTCAAAGTTATTCATACGGCCCGTAATAGACATAATTAACTCGCGTATATGTGTTCAAAGTTACTCATTCGAACCGTAGGACACATAACTGATTCGCTTATACGTGTTCAAAGTTACTCATACGGCCCGTAAGACACATAACCAACTTGCATTGTACGACCCGTAAGTCACTTCACGTTCTAGTAAAACTACTTTTCCATGAGAACAAAGCATTGGACAAACAAAATTACGACAAAAAATTCACCACTCAACAGTGGAGATTATTAATTTATTCGTTTATTTTAGTTTATTTAGATTATTAGTTTATTCATAATTAAGTCAAACAGACAAAAATCTCACTGTCGCATTTACAATTGGGGTGAAAAAATATATAAAAAATTATAAAATTCCCAAAATCACTTATACGCCTCTTTGTACCCGATCAGCCAGCTAGACTTAAAGAGTCCAAAAAAGGTGCCAAATTAAAGCGTCATCAGCACATTCCCTGCGTTTAGCTCAATTTAATAACAAATAACAAGCAAAACTACAATGATACTATACAACTACACATACATACGCAGTAACAAAAAACGCTGCAATGTAAGCACACATTGGCCATGGCTGAGTTTCTATAAAGATGACTGAATTTCTATAAAGATGACAAAATGGCCATCACGCAAATGTTGCCGCTACGTGAAATCAATATTGTTCAAATGCAGAAAGAAAATAAAGTGAGCAAACAGACAGACAGACATAGAGCCAGTCACAAGCGAAATCAGTGAATGCTAGATTTTGGCTGACTGGCTGTGAATGTGTGTGTGTGTTGTGTATGGCGCACATGTATGAATATGAAATTGCGTTCAAGTTGTATGTTTGGCTTGAAATGCACTGCGGCGGCACGTCGGCGACAGCAAAACAT
Organism: Melieria crassipennis; assembly: GCA_963668005.1. Classification (NCBI taxonomy): domain Eukaryota; kingdom Metazoa; phylum Arthropoda; class Insecta; order Diptera; family Ulidiidae; genus Melieria; species Melieria crassipennis. Next base: position 77,105,815 of record OY764962.1, on the reverse strand, counting down.
TGCTGCCAGTGCACTGCGTCATGTGGCACAGTGTGTGGCATTAGTTAGCAGCTGACTTATGTTACTCGACACTCGTGTGGGCCTTTTGTGTAGAATGAATTTATAATTTAATGAGCCCACGGGACGTATGAGTAACATGTGTTTAATATTAGATAAGAGTTTGGCATAAGTTTGCAATGTCACATAATTTAGTATTAGTTATAAATGCAAATAATTAAGGAAAATGTATAATAAATGATAATATAGGAAATATATATGTAAATATTTTATGTATAACACTGTACGAGAAAAATCCAAAAATTTTAAAACACAAACAAATCAATATACTTGCAAACATAGGAGTTAATTATACATAGTAAACTGCATTTTTAGTTTTTCTCTCTGACATTAAAATTTTCTTTGAAAGAAGTTTGAAATTTCAAGGACATGAATATTTCACACAATTATTTAAAATATTGAGCGCAATGTGGAATATCGATATAAAAGATAAAATTCCCTAGAATTAAGTAAACTGCACTATTAGTTTTTCTCTCCGATGTCAAATTTTTGTTTAAAAGATCTTTGAAATTTCAAGGACATGAATATTTCACACAATTTTTTTTTAATCGTTATAAAAGATAAAATTCCCTAGAATTAAGTAAACTGCATTATTAGTTTTTCTCCCCGATGTCAAATTTTTGTTTATAAGAACTTTGAAATTTCAAGGACATGAATATTTCACACAATTTTTTTTTAAATTGAGCGCTATATGGAATATCGTTATAAAAGATAAAATTCCCTAGAATTAAGTAAACTGCATTATTAGTTTTTCTCTCCGATGTCAAATTTGTGTTTAAAAGAACTTTGAAATTTCAAAGACCTGAATATTTCACACAATTATTTAAAACTTTGAGCGCAATGTTGAATATCGATATAACAGAAAAAATTCCCTAGAATTAACTAAACTGCATTATTAGTTTTTCTCCACGATGTCAAATTTTTGTTTATAAGAACTTTGAAATTTCAAGGACATGAATATTTCACACAATTATTTAAAACATTGAGCGCAATGTGGAATATCAATATGGATATTAAACGAAAGATAAAATTCCCTAGAATTAAAAAAAATAATAATTTTTTTGGTGCGTAAGAACGAATAGAAAATGAATTGAAAATTTCCTTTAAAAAAATCTTTACTTATTATTGAATATCCTTGAAAATTTTCAATAAATATTATTTTTGTTTTTTTTAATATATCTTGAGGACTAATACTGTATTAGTTTAGTATACAAAAACGTTGATATTTTTTTCTATAGAATAAATAATGTATTCCACAGCACCAGTGGCACACCTAAGAGAGGTTTAGGGGGTTCAAACTCCACAATTACAAAAATTGCTGGTGCAAAATATGGTTTCAAATAGAATCGAGCTCAAAAGTTGTACGCGAAATTCCGCCCGGAAATGAAATCCTGTGTGCGCCAATGCACAGTTTGATAAACATAAAATATTTAATTAACCCTTTCCGGTAAATTTCCATATTTGTTGAGTTAAAAATTTTTCCTTCAAAATATTGACTCTTATTGAACATTTTAGCAATAATACACAACAAAATATCAAAAAAAATAATTTAGGTTAAGAATTACAGCTCAATCAATTTTGTACGATATATCGTACAATGGTCCGCAAAGGAGTAAAAATGCATGACATTTTGGTTTCGTTTTTTAAGTTTTATGAACAATTCATCGATTTTTTTTATAGAAAACATAAATTATAACAACAAAAAATCAAAACATGATTTCATTTTGATCGAAACTTATATAAATTATCTAACATATATAAACAATTGATTCACATTAATTCGGCCTTATATAACAGTTGTTGTTGTTGCAAAACCCTTTTTCTCTCAATAAAACACAGAATCAATTCGAATTCATACAGTTTTACAGAAAGATAAGGACTATAGCCGATTCTTATTATCGTAGTGGGAGTGGCAAGTACGCATGTCTAACTTTACAAAACCCGTGTCTGCCCAGTAAAACACAAAATCGTCTAGTAATTCTTATTTTTAAGTGAAAATTGCCGAATAGTCGAATTTTATTAGCCACGTGCTTTACAGATAGGCGTGGCATTCAAGCAAACGGAAAAATCCTTTCCCAAAATCCATAACCAAAAAAAAATGCAAACATCACTTGCAACCTTTGCTTTCCATTTGTACCATATATCGTACAAAGCTTTGCAACCCTTCTGGTCATTTGTACGATCGTACAATATCGTAAAATTTTTTTAAAGACTCGGGAAAAATATTTAGACGCAGAACATGTTAAATTTGAAGTTCTATAAATCAACTGAGATTCAAACTTTTAAATTGTTTCCCTTTTTGGTACCAAAAAGTATTACATATTTAAAAATTCCTACGCAAAAGTACCGCCATTTGCTTGTTTTTCAAATTCTTGCAAAAAGCTGCTTACAAAACGCACTCATACTGTGTAGCCACGGTTATTATGATTTATATTTTTAAACAGAATGATACAACACAGCCTACTTAATGAAAATTAAAAAGCTGTTCTATAAAAAGTGCGTTCGCTGTCAAATAAAAAATTGTCGAACAATTTTTCGATATATCGTAAAAATTTCCGGAAAGGGTTAACATATGAAACATTATTCATTCAAATGTTAATGCAGACACATTTGTTTTGGATGGATTTTTGCCCTTGTTAATCTTTGTCAGTCTCATTAATCAATTTACTTGTTGGCCACATTGCCCGCTAATCAATGTGGCAATCCAATGGCTTTTTACGTTTTTTGACACTTGTACCACAAAATATTCTCACCTTGGCGGCGTAGTGTTGGAAAAATAAATAGTTCTTATTATTATTGTTGTTTTGCTTTTATGTAAGCTGCCCACCCTTACCCCCTCCACCAATTACCTGTTGCTTGCTGCGTAATAAAGCAAAAACTGTATTAACTGTATTAAAATCACGTATACGCCCCCACTGACCAGCTATACGAACACAATTTTATCTAATTTGTTGACATGCATGCATCTACTCAACTTGTTGTTGTTGTTGCTATGGCGCGATTGTTTTGGTTTTGTTTTTTGTTTTCATTAGTTGGCTGTCCATATGTTGTTATGCTTTTCTGTTATTGCTGTACCTATGTGAGTATTTCTATACATAATTTGTTTTACATATAAACGTATTATTAAGCAAGTTTTTCATGCAAATACATACATACGAAATATTACACATACACACACACACTTAATTAGTGTTCCGTTCAATACCCTTTACTTCACTTTCTATTTGCCTAAAAGTCAACTGACGCCCACAGTGTTTTTGTTTTTTTTGCCACTGCATATTTGTTGTTGTTGCTCTTTTGTTTTGCCTCTTCCCTTCCACTACGCCACGTTGGCTCATTTAAATTATTATTTTTTTTTGTTATTTACACCGACGGCATTTACTTTTCTGATTAACTTCTCCGCCAACCAACCTTCCGTCTGTCTTGCACCGTTTTCGATTGAATTTGGAGCAACGCTCCATTGCCGCTCAGTGCCTAGAAGCGGCTTAAACTTTGTTGTATTCGGTTAGCTTATAATTATCTCTCTGTTGTTGTACTTGTTGTTGTTGTTGTATATGTTCACTTTAATCTTTTGGTTAATTAATTTGCGCATTCGTTTTGTTTTTGACAGACTCCTCGGTGAGCCATACAACAGGCCCACCCAACCAATGAATAAATAAGTACACAAACCCAAAAGCAACGCTTGAAATGTGAACAGGGAATACATAACGCACAAGATATGCAAAATTAAGTCTGTAAATAAGGTTAATAACATTGCTTTTTGCCCCCGGTGGATATTTTTCTGTGCTGTGCTCATTTTGGTTTCTTTCTATTTTGTATAATTTTTTTAGGATTACACACGCGCGTTTGAATGCCAAATTTCTCTGGAGGTTTGCTTCAATGTGTTTCTATTTGTTTCAAAGGATTTTTTGCACAAAGGGGAAATTTTAAGCTAAATTTTGAATTAATATGCCAAACACAGACATATGAAAATCATATCCAAAAAAACATTAAACGGAAATTAAGTTACTGCAAAGCAATTATCAGAAATTTTAGAAATCTGTATTAGTTCTATATTTATCCATATATATAAAAATTAATGTGTTAAAAATGTACAAAACTACGGCGGCCAATTGAGTTGAATCTTTTACAGAATTCGTGTTGACTAAATATCGATAAACCACATAGTGCGAATACAACCCGACAAGTGAGCATGGCACCGCCCATACAACTCAAATGCTTAGGTTTTGCACAATACTGTACATATAATTGTTTGCCCTGACTAACTGACTGATTATTTGACTGATATTTCACCTTTCAGGCCAAACCGCTAAAGCTACAAACATGAAAGACTTTAGCCGGATAAGTTAGGGCAAAGTGCCCCCCGGCCAATTTTGATTATTAAATTTTTTTAATACTAGTATTAATATAGGTAACCATTTCCCAGAGTTTTAGTCCATAATAGTTAATCCCCGATCTGCCCGAATTAATACAGTAAATAAAAGCAAAAGTTAATAACTTTCCAAGTAGTCATCCAATTTATATGAGATTGAGACATAATATTGATATCACTTAGACGCATTACCAGAAGTCCAAAATCCAAATCTAAAGTACCAAAATCAGTGGAACTCAAAAGTGAATATAACCTCAAACAAATTTTTTTTTAATTTTGAAAAAAAAAATTTTATCCAGTTAGAATTTTGGTACAATCATCAATAATTTTTTTATACATACATATACTTCTCATATCATTTTTAATAACATGTATTTTTCCAAATTTTTTTTCCACCTGCGTGAGCCCTAACAAAAATAAAATTTAATGATTTAATTTTTTTTAGGTTATTTGTGCGGTACAATCACCAAATTTTGTAATATATTTCTCATATAATGTTTAACAACATATTTTCCACTTTTTTATCCACCTGCATGAAAATAAAAAGTAATTTTTTAATTTTTTTAGGTTATAATTGCCATACAATCACCCATTCTTTTATAGCTATATATTTTTCGTGTGAGTAGTGCTTTAAAATATATATTTTTGCTAGATTTTTTTTAGATTTTAAATTTTTTAATTCGTTTTTAGGTTATGTTTGCCATACAATCACCAACTTTTTTTATATATTTCTCATATACATAGTGCTTTCAAACATATATTTTTGCTAAATTTTTTTCCACCTGCGTGATGTCTAAAAAAAAATTAATTTAATTTAAAATTTTTTTTTAGGTTATGTGCGGTACAAATGTGAAAATAAACTTCCGCCTAGATGGGATTTTTTTAAATTCGTGGTCTAAAAGAGCAAAACATGGGTTAAAGTGCTGTATAAAGAAGCTTGATTTATTGGGCCCATTGACTTTAAACTTGCGTGCAAAGCCGTGTACTTATATATGTATAGGGTGTTTTTTTAGAGGTTTGTTTTTCGAATAGAGATAAAACTGGCATTTTGTGGTCAAATCTGGCAACTCTAATGTCATTTATGTTCAGTTTGGTTTGCCATTTCATCATGAACAGGTTGACAAAAGAACAACGCTTGCAAATCGTGCAAATTTATTTCGAAAATAATGGTTCAGTTCGCGAAGTTTACCGCAAGCTCCGTCCATTTTATGGTCGACATAATCGTCCATCAGAGCAATTAATTCGGTTAACCATGGGTCGTTTTCGCACTACGTTTACTCTATGTGATAATACGCATCCGCAGAGACGTCGAACAGTGCGCACCCAAGAAACAATTGCCGCTGTAGAGCAAAATGTTGAAGAGGACCCAGTCAGAAGAGGAGTCAGTTACCGTTAATGGAGACCGGTATAGAGCCATGATAACCGACTATTTTGTTCCCGAATTGGATGAGTTGTGGTTCCAACAAGACGGCGCTACATGCCACACAGCGCACGTCACAATCGATTTATTGAAGGAAACATTCGATGAGCGCATAATTTCGCGGAATGGACCTGTCAATTGGCCACCAAGATCGTGTGATTTGACACCATTGGATTATTTTCTTTGGGGATATGTGAAGTCGCTCGTCTACGCCAACTAACCAGAAACGTTAGGGGACTTGGAAGCCAACATTCGTGGCGTTATTGCCGACATACGGCCCCAAATGCTCGAAAAAGTGGTTGAAAATTGGACCTGTAGAATTGGCTTTATTCGAGCCAGCCGCGGCGGCCACATGCCCGAAATGATATTTCAACATTAATGGCATAAAATTATCCTTCCAATAAAGCCAAATTGATGGACATTAAAACGATTTTCTTGTGTTTTATTTCAATTCGAAGTTCTATACCTCTAAAAAAAACACCCGATATATACATATGTATTTACAAGTACAAATATAAATATACATATATACTGCATATATTTGTATATATAACCATCATTATGTAAATGTTTAGACTACTTACTTACCACTTAAAAAGTTAATGGGTTATTTATGTAATTTTTTTCTTAGATTCTACGCCATTTAAATGCACACTTAAAGTTAAACTCAAACTTACTAGAAATGCCATAATGTCATAAGCTCTCAGCAGCTACTTGAGTATGTTACATGTTGAAATTTCAACGCTCGAATGCGGCCAAACAAAACAGAAAACGACGAGAAAATTCACTAAAATGAATGCTGCACCAGTGCGCTGACAAAAACTTACAAATGTTTATATGTGTGTGCATAGTTATAACTTAAATGCATAAATATATAACTATGTTTGTCTATATGTATGTATGTATGCATATTTACATGATATTAAGTAACAAAAGCATCTTTTTGCCTGAACACGAGAAATGTGTATTACGAAGTAAACAAAATTTAAAGTTGTGGCATAAAAGTTGCAACTGTGTGCGTTGTTTTGTGGTTATAATGTGGTAACATGAATGAACGAAGAAGAAGAATTATGAAGAATTATTGTGCATTCTGACTTACTATATACATGAATGCATTGTCAGTGCAGAGTCGCGTTGTAAAGGGGAAACCGACGAGAGGAGCTCAATGGAACTCGTATCTACATTTATGTTTTATGCAAGTTTTTTTTTAAATATTTATTTTTCAATTGAATTGCTCACTACTGACAGAAAAGAATCTTTCTGCATAGACATTTTTTTTAATGATGTGAATTTACATAGGTTTGATTAAGTTAGGTTAGGTTACAGAAGAGGTTTGTGCGACACTCGATTGTCCATTGGGTCCATTGTGATTTCCTTCATTTTGAATACGGTGTCCTTCCTTGTCTGTTGCGTTTCCTGTAGATGCAGACGGGATCTTTTCTGAACTATGGAGTCTTGGCGAGGAATCAGATAGTTCCGCAAGTTGATCGAAGAATTTCAATTAAACTTTTTTGTATTTAATTACATTTAACTGTTAACTGTTCAAAAAAAATACTGTATGTTATTTGTTACTAATTTAAACATTAATTTAAAGGAAACAACAAATTTCAAACCTTCCGCTTTCTTCCATCAACTTTTGCACATTTGCTGTCTAAACTTTTTGGGCTCATTTCATTCACATTTTTTAAACTGTTCTGCATTATTGGTCATGAGGGTTGTATTTCTTGGGCATAATTTCCACTCCATTTTCATCAAACCATTCCGTAGCTGCTCTTGCAAAATGCAATGACAAGATTGGCCAAATCATAAAATATTAAAACATTTTGTTTTTTTTTTAACCCCAATCGACCTCAACAGTCGCTTTTTGAAACACTTCTCTTTAAAAATATACTATAATTTTATTTTTATATACTTTTCTATTAGCCTTTTTAGCGTTGCAACACTAACACCCACTCGAATTGCTGCTCTCTTCTGGGTCCACACAGGATTTTCCTGCAGAGTGCAAAAGTTTGTTCGTTGTTTCAGTTCAAACGACGCCATTATTTATATAAAATATTAATATAAAAAATTAATTTGAAAACAATTTTTTTTATTTTGTTCAAACTTTAAAAAAAAAATCACAGCTTATTAGTGCTGTGAACTTTAAAATAAAAAAAAAATTATGAAGAACAAATTTTTGTATGTCCTTTTTTCTATGAAAATGTTTCTAAAAAATTTCAAATATCTTTAAATTTCATTAAAACAAAGTGTTGAACTGATAGTCTGATAGCGTTCAACTACAAAATTTGTTGTTTATTTATGCCAAAGACACAACTTAACCTCACCTAACCTCAGTTTTTAAATTTTGTTTACCTTATCTTTTTATGTAACTGGTTTAATGAGGTCTGAAACTCGATTGTACGTGGAATCGCAATGGGTCTTTAAGGCGTAAGTGGGCTCCGCTTTGGGGCAACCACTCCTAGCTTCTTACCTTTTCATCAGTTCCTGAATACTAAATATTCTTTACTTTCGTTCGACTATTTCAAGTATCTCAAGACTGCGCTTTACTCACCTATGGGCCCGTTCTTCTCTGGGTTAAATGGGGTCTTCGTTATAAATACCCACATTCTCACCAATCATTTGCACTTCGATCCGTAACATTAAGGAGCTCTTACTGGCAGCGCTAAACATCCAACAGGGCCGACTTGGCCTGCCAGCTTAATTCAATAAACCTTTCTTCAATAAACCTATCCACTCTTCAATAATCAACATTTTCCACTTTCCAATCTTCTATCAAATGAAATGCAATTTTTCTTTCAAATTTTCAACATTTTCTTTTTTGCTCATTATTCTCGCTCTTCATTCTTTTATTTTGTTATATTACAAAAATGAAGCCACATTATTTTATAAAATAGACATTAGCAACGAAATTTGTTTTTAAGCAATTGAACACACAAAAAACAAATTCCATATAACGGTGCCCGCGTGTTGTTGGTGGTGATGGTGATGTGGTGTGACGGTGGTGTCGTGGCACAACCAAAGTTTTTGGCTTCAGGCTGAAGACAATAACACAACTGAGAACTGAACAAAAATGCTGAAATAGTGAACGCGAGCTTGCACGCAGCTATTCGTCATATCATTGTTTTAAACATATTAAATATGTTGTTAAGCATGTAGTAATGTGTTGTGGGTATGTATGTATGTATGCGCTGTGGTAGTTAGGTATAATTGATATAATCTAAATTTTTCATATTTTGTTTTTTTTACAATAAAGGCGTTTTAATTTATACTTTTAATATATAGGTTCGGCTTTCTAGTTTACTCCGTGTTTTTGTTGTTGTCAATACAAAAAATACACAACGCGCTACCAGACCTGTGTCCTTGTCGGCTCAATGACGTTGCATTGCAGCGATTAAGCGTGTTTATGAGTACAATATTTATGTATGTATGTGTTCGATCGTTCATTTATTTGTTTGCTTGTTGCTTAAAAAAAACTCAAAATTTTAACAATACAAACTTTTCTTCAATGTTACGAAACGCTCATGTTGCTCGTGTGAGTTGGTGTATATTTTAAGGTTCATTTGTATGTTTGTTTGTTTGCTCATTGGCTCAACTGGCAATTTCTACACAATTGTGATTAGTTGCGCTTGTCGCTGGTTGCTCATTATGTTTGCATGGTTGTTTACTGACTACTTGTATGTAACTATGTGTTTATTTCGAAAAGGCAAAAAGGCGTTCATTTATTTCGAATTGCATTATGTAAAACTACTACAAACTTATGAACGAAATAATACAAAAAAACATGAAAACGGAAACCAATTTTATAAATTAATCATAAAATATTACAAGAAATATAGCAAACATGATGGATCATTTTGTGTTATAAGTGTGTTTAAATAGTTGTGAATTTTAATTGCTATATACCGCTGCATATGCAATGTTAATTGTTTAGTTTAGTTATTGTATAGTATGGTTGATGCGCAGCAGGTGTCGCAGCCAAAGAACACAGGATAGAAGCCGACAGCAAAGACAATCGAACATACGACGTACAAAATTACAACGCAGGACCACCGGGGTACTCTTCGTAGTCATCACAATCGTCGAGAAAATCCGAAAACAAATCGGGACTCACATCGCAGTCCAGACGCAGCTCAGAGTTCTCAATATCAGCAGCCATTTGACGTAAGTTATCCACACCAGCGAGAAGTTGCCTGCAATGATGAAGGAGAGATTATTAGAAAATAAATAAATGTGGTTGGTGAAAATTGTTGCGATTAGTTGTTTCGGTTTTTAAGGGGTCATTCTCATGTAAAATTTTTTAAAAATTAATTTTTTTTAAACATATTTGGAATGTATCATCCTTGAAGAAGGTGCTGTCAAAATTTTATTGGAAAATTTCAAGTATTTCGGCTTCTACAGACATTTATATAACGAGCGGTCAAGGTTTCTAGCAAGGATTCAATCAGTTAGTCAAAACTTTAAACGTGTTTTTCTCGGAACGCCTTTTTTTGAAATGGCGGGGATGATTTAAAAAAAACCATTCATCCGATCTCTCTGCGATTTTGTCACGTCATTCTACATACTGTTAGCTATCGCCCCTAGTAAATTCACTCTGATATGTTAAAAATTTCATATTTTTTTTCATTGATAAAATCTTCAAAAACAACAATTTTTTACTGCTCTATCTTCCAATGCCAGCCATTTTGTGAGATTCTTATGAAAAAATTCAAATTTACTACGGGCGAGAGGTACGTTCATACTGCTTAAGAATTTCTTTGAAATTTATGTTTCAGATAATCCTGTGACTCGAAACAATCCCCGCCAGCTGACCATGACGCGGCAGAAGCCGTGTCTTTAATCGAAAAAAAGTGTTTGAAAAAATTAAAAAAAATTTTTTATTTTTTTTTATTTTTGTACCATAACAATGAATAAATTAAAGTGGAATATCTTTTTTTGATAATTCCTCGTATTCACAAAGGAAATAATTTTTGAAAAATGTCCATTTTTCCTGTCCGCGCATGAGAATGACCCCTTAAGCAGAACTGAAAGATGTCAGCAACAATAAACTACAGAAATAAGCACTTAGATATTTACTATATATGACAGCTATGGCTCATAGTGGGTTTATTTAAATCGTGTTTGAAAGAGTTGAATAAAATGTAATAAAAAGGCACTAAACCAAAATTCACACTGATTTGTTGCTGTACTTTTGATGATATCAATCATGAGCTTTTGAATATAAGAATTTCTATTAAGGAAGCGGCAAACTTTCATGCAACATGCCAAGTCCTACTAATATATGTGCACAAGATAATACAAAAATTAATTACCCTACAGTCAGCTAATTAAGTCATTGTTTTGATCGATGGCTCTTAGATTGAGTTAGGATTTAACACTCAAAAAAGTCAGAAAACGTCATAGAAATGACCTCTTCTAAATTCCATAAGCAGTGACGCATATCTTCTCAAAACATGCACGAAAAGCTATGAAAACCACTTAACGCTAAACACAGACCTTAGATTATTTTCGGCATTTGATGCTGCTCTCCGCAAATCTTTCGATATCTGTTGTGTTCTGGACGGTCGGCTTACATTGGCGCGCACGCCGCCTGCAGCCTCTGTGGCAAAAGTACGCGCGCGTTCACAGCTCGGCGCACTGTAGCCACCCACGGCACCCTCCTCGCGCAAAACATCATTTTCGCGGCGCAGAGTCTCCACTTCGGCCTATAAAAAATTTCAAACATTTCATAAAAGCATTTCATGAAAATCAAATTCCACCAACGCACCGTCAGCTGTATGACTTGCTGTTTCAGCTTGACCACATGGCTCTGTGCCGCGGCCGTGCGCATTTTGCTCTTGTCCAAACTCTCCTCGCTCACGCTGATCTTCTGTGAAAAGTTGCGACTGTAGCTGGCGTCGCTGCGTTGCCGGTCCTGCAGCTGTCGCTCGAGCTCGTTGGTGCGTCGAGTCTGATCGCCGAGCGCTGCGCGCGCATCGTTCAGTTCTCGCTGCAGGCGCTCGTTTTCAATGCGCAGCCGCGACAGCTGCGACGACATGGGCGGATCGTCGGGCGAGCCAATCGAATTTGACGGCAGTCCCACGGCCACATCGGCCAAGCGCTGCGACGAGTGTATGATCGGACCGTCGGACAGGAAGTCGGGCAGCATTTTCGAATTGCCGGACGGCTCTGTCGCAGCGCTGCCGGCACCGACGCCACCCACCACGCCCGCGCCGGCCGCAGCGTTGCTGTTGTAGGCCGGCAACGCGCCATCACCAGCGCCCACGCTGGCGCCACTGCCCATGCCCGCCGCTGCAGTACCAATCACTTCGTCACCAAAGCCACGTATGGGCGAATTGGGTGGCGAGTTGAGATGCATCTCGTGCGCATACCACGAGTCCATCCAGTGATCCTGCACAAAGTCTGGCAGCGCGGCAGCCGCTGCTGCGGGCGGAAATTCGCCCGCATTATTGGACGTTGGACGGGACGCTACATTTGAGTTGACAGCCGATGCCGATGCCGTCGCATTGCTCACGTCGTCGATGGGCAAGTCGAGCTTCAGCTTGGACGAGGTTGTATTCAGTGCGAGGCGCGTGGGACGCGCTTCTTTAGCGCCACTGGTGCCGCTGTTGCCGGTGCTGCTGACTGCGGTTCGACGCCGCGGCGAGCCCGTTGCCGGCATTGGCATGTCGTAGTTGGAATAGGAGCGCGGCACATACTGGCGCTCGGTGGATCCGCCAACGTTGTTTGCATTGGCCGTGGAGCTGTTGCCACCCAGATTCGAGGATATGCGCGTGTTGAATAAATCTGCAAGTGATCAATAGTTTTAATAAAAACGAGTTGCAATAGCTGCAGCTAGTCGTGTACCGCAAGTCTCGCCACCAAGCGCTTCTGGGAAAAGGCGAAATCCGGTCGAGCTACCGCCACAGCTAGCACGCACGCCGCCACCACCACATTCCAGGTCGCTGTCCGCACCAACAGCAGCATACTCCGCCAGACTCGCCTGCGAGTCGAACGAGGAGAAGCGCGGCGACCGCTTCATCTTGGTGGCCGACGAGCCGAAGGAGCTGCCTTCCTGGCCAGCGCCGCCGGCCGATAGCCCGCCGCCACCCAGCGACGCTATCGATGTGGCCGAAAGCGAAGCCGACTGAGGAACTTTCGGCCGTGCGCCGGTTGACGTCTGCAACGGATTCGACGCACTCGCACTGCTTGTGGGCGTTGCGCTCGTATTGCTATTGCTGTTATTATGTGTGCTGCAACTGGTCGCGGCCGGATCGAGCGAGGTGACAGTGCTCGTAGGCGCTGTCAATGTGTTGCCGCTGTTGAGAAAATGTTTAAAGGAGAAGGAGGAGTTCTGCGTAGGCGCTTGAACATACGACGACTGTGGTTGTGTGACGCTGCTGCCCTCCCATGTCTGTTCCGCCGCCTTACCAAATACATTGGGTGTGCCTGAAAGCACGCAAAGATAACTCTTCAACTGACCCACATTGTAGCCGAGACAGCTGCACTTACCTTCTACGTAGACGCTGGGACCCGCGGTGGCGCGTATGTTGGTGTAGTCACCGTAACCACCGTTTCCACTGACACCACCGCCACTACCACTACCCGAACCTGTACCAGCCGTGGCAGCTGTGGTCGCTGGGGTAACTGCGCAGCGCGGCAGCCCGTTGTTGATGCAAAGATCTGCGACGAGATCGTTCAACTTTTCACGCCCATAGCTCGTAGTAGACTCGCACACGCCTTCACCCCCACCAATGTCACCATCGCAGCCCCCGTCGATGACCTTGTCCTTCCCGTCCGCCAGCCCCGCATCACCGAGACCTTCCACTTCTCCGGCCACCGCTGCCGCTGTTACCGTCGCCAACGCAGACATTGCGTTGTTTTGTGCCGACAGCGTCACGCCCACCGCCGCAATTGCATCGCCGTTGTTACTGTTATTGCCGCTGCCACTGCCGTTCTGTTGCACCTCATCGTTTTCCTTTGCCATAATTTGTTTTTGCGAAGGTTCTTTTGTTCGACTTCTTTTTCGCCGTCTCTGTGTTTGTGTGCGAGCTTCGATGCTATTTCTGCTTGCTGCACTGTGCCAGCCAGTTTACTGCACCTTCGCTGCGCTCCGCTCTATGCAATCACACTTTCGCTGGCAAAATCGGCTAATCCTACTATGGCGAATGGCGTCAAAGCAACGCTTTTCATTCGTCTTCCAAGTTTACAGAAATTTTTCAAGAATTGTTAAATTTTCCGAATCTGAAAGGCCCTTTGACCAGGGCTGCCAGACTGCCGTTAGCGGTGCAGTGAACAAATCGCTGTTATAAAGAACTCACCGCAGGACGCAGTCAAAATTATTTTAGGAGAAAATTGAGTTGAGGCTAATGCAAAGGAACAGTGACATATATGTGTATCTTAGAGTTTTGAGTTATATTTAATAATGGATTGCTTTAAACAGACAATATTATCAAAAATTGCTTTATAGCTTATCGATTATGTGAGCATGGCAACACTGTTGGCGAAATGCATCGAAATGGACTGCGTTGCCAGCACATAAACTATATATTTCTAGTGGTGTCTTTTAAAGAGAATGCGATTTATAAACAAAATCCTATAATATTATAAAAAATCGCCAATAGCTATGAAATTGCAATTGTAAAAAACTGCGCAATATTTCACTGCAAAAGCATTGTTCGAAAGGAGAAGAAAAGTGCGTTCCTAGAGTATCTTTACGATTAATTATGAATGAGTTTCACTTACATAAATGCATTAATTACAACTTGTAATTAGCATCTTTGTTTTATATTTCATTTTCATAAATTGTTCAATATATGCACCAATGTTAAAGCAGTAGTAGTATGTATATACATATTTTGATATATCTTGCCCCTCAACTTAGTTGAGTCATTTGCAACAACTCAATCCTTGCAAATGTTTTAACACCCACAGTTGATCATATCCTTATCATCCTCATACCATATCTTTAGATGTTTAGCAATTTCTTTTAAAAATTTAATGTGCTTTGTATAATAGTGGTACTGAGTTTATTGTGAATGAAATGAATTGAAGAAGCAGAATTCGTAAACAAAATCAGCTGTTCCATTGTATATTATCCAAACTAAACACAAGTGCAACAAATAAACAAGCGAAAATTTTTTCGCAAAAAAATGGAAGTGATTCGTTTCACGCCGCCAGCAGAGGAGCTAGAGCCCATGCATCGGATCAAATGCAGCCACGGCAACTGTGAGTCCAGCTTCACCAATGCCGGCAACTACGAGCTGCACCTGAAGCGTCACCACAAGATCACAAAGCCAGCTTGCAGCTCCGATGTGCAACGACTATTTTATTGTCCTCATGCTGGTTGCATCTACAATGTAACTCACACGGACGCAAGACATTTCACGAGCCTGAAATATTTGCGCCAGCACTATCAGAAAGTGCACACCGAGAAGCGGGAAGTATGCGAACGCTGCGGTAAGCGCTTTGCCACCGCGGGTCAATTGCAGTCGCATGCAGAAAAGACATGTGGTGTGCGATTTGTGTGCAAGGAATGCGGCTGGGATTATGATTCCATGGAAGCGCTGCTAACACATGGCAAACGCAAGGGACATGTGGTGCGAGAGGCGGTGCCGGCGGCCGTTAAGTGTGCAACAGAAGCAAAGCCGAAACGCGCTACAGAAAAACCAAAAAAGAACCAGCATCGGCAGACGCAAACTGAAGCAGCAGGTAAATGCAAAAATGTTATGGAAATATTTTAATGTGACCAAAAATTTTATATTTTTCTTTTTGACCAGTGTCCAAGCGAGTTTGCACCGACAACGTTCAAACAGAGCAACCAGCTGCAGCTCTCGAGCCTATACTGGCCTTTGCAGCAGTGCAAACGACCCAAGGTTGGTTAGCGGCGCCGCGCAGTAGCGGAACTCAAACTGATTTGAGCGGAAATCTAACACCGACTACTGTCACAGCAAGCACCACAACGGACTGCGCCAGCAAAGCTGATCCCGTGCTGGCAGCGCCATTGCTGCCGCCGTCAACACACATGTGCACACAGACCTACGATGATCTGTTCTCCGACTCGCTGCTGGGCTTCACTGACATTCAGACGCAAACCAACTGGTCAGCGCTGCCAACGGCCGCCGAGACAGCACAGGATGGCGAGCAGCCGTACAGTTCCACTGCGGCCACATGTACGCGTTGCGCCTACGATGAGCTGCTGGTGTCCACCGAGACGCAGACCAGTTTCACGCAGTGTTTGTTGGACTCGCGCAACGATGGCGCGAATGCGGAGACCAGCGCCTTTGCCGGTCTCTACAATACGCAACACACGCAGACTTGCGATATGCTGCTGGAAGGTCTATTCGGCAGCCAGGAGAATGATTTGATTGGCAGCTTTCAGTCGACCTACACGCAGACATGATGGTTCGACTTGGGCCTGCATGAGGTGGAGAACGAGCAGGGTACAAAAGACTTGGCCGATTATTAGTTGATTACTTAATTCTGTTAATTTTGTTTGCTTTATTCGACTGTTTGTTATTGTTTCTTTATACAAACTGTAATACGGTATTTTGTTGCTACGCTTCAGGTGTATATATTAAATTTTTGATAGCTTCTAAATTGTGATTAATGCTACTTAGTATTTCCATTGTTAGATATTTAATCGATGGAAATATGAGCAAAATAGCAAGGCAATAAAAAAACTAGTTAAATTCAAATCATAAAAACATATTCAAACACTAAAATAATTCAATGCTTATAACATAAAACAATAAAAAATAGTTAAATTAAAAATATTTTGAAATACTAAATAATTCAATGTTAGTAAAACCAGGCAAGTTTGAATAAAATTCGAAAGTATCTAATAAGTGTATTACACTACACTTTAAAACAATTTACAGCACAAACATCTATTAAATTTGAATAATTTTTAGCATACAAATTCTAGGAAAACTTATTAATAATTTATGTCAATACATATATTTGTGCAAATGAATTAGAAATTAAACATTTGTTTACGAATGACATTAAATATTTATTAGCAATATAGTTTTTTGTTTTTACTATAATTGTTTTATAATTTTTGTAAGAATTTTTATATATAAATAAATTTTTTCAACACAAATTTTTCAAGAATGCTGAAATCGCATTTCAACTAAATAATTGTTGCACTCAATTGTTTTTAAATAAATTCGTACAACACTCAAGAAAACTAAAATCTTTTAACTATATAAAATCATCAATTCCACAAAGAACTTCTTGAAAACAACGTAACCATTTGTAACAGCTACATGAAAACTTCAAGTTTGTTTATAATAAATTTATAAATATTCTATTTTTGAATACATTTTTTAGGCTCCAGCAAAACTTTCTGTATTTTCACGTCAATCTTCAAAATAACGACATTTTTCGCAGAAATGTTTATTCTACATTGTACCGAATTGGCAGCACTAGTCGTGTACCCACCATAGACATGGCAGCACTTTGCGTAGCCACCACCAAAAGAGAAACGCAAAAAATGAAAGCGTAAGCGTAAACAAAACAAACAGCGGTAAAGCGAGTAGATGAAGCAAACATCAAGAAAAGTCGCTTTAAAAAGAAGAAAATCGCCAAGAAAAAGCGCTACTCGGAAAAATAGGAGAAATCTGTAGGAAAATAGAAAAGCCAAAGCAAGCGCAAACCACCGCTACGCGTAAAGGGGTGGGAAAACGAAATCGGAATCGTCGCCGCTGGGCGTACAAGACGGGAAAAAGCGACACGCAGATTTCTGTTACCGTTTCTCCCCATTTGTTATTTTCACGCACAAATGCAGTGCACCAAGCCAAAATTGTGCTAAAAAGCTACGCTCACGGAAATTGCGAAAATTGCGCTGATAAGTGCAAAAATACGGAAGAATAAACTGTGTAAACGTTTGGCGAAAGTGCGTCGGCTGGCTGGAAACGCTGACCATACGGAAAATTTGTGCGCGCAGCGGGAGTGGTGTGGTGTGTGTGTGGAGCAGAAGTGGTCAAGCCAGGCCAGGTCAGGCGGGGCGCAGCAGTAGCCGTGCGCCGTTGAGTGTGTGCGGCGCAGGTGAGCACGACGCCACGCTGAAGCGGGCAAGCGGGCGGTCATTAAATGCATTTGTGGATTTTCTGCGCATTTTCCTAATTAAACTCAATTCGCATTTTGTTTTATTTAAGTGCAGAAACATTGCAACTGGGGTAAAAAAAGAAAGCAGAAAGCAACGAGATTGCAGAAGATAGAAGCGAGTCCGGCATTGAAACGTAGCAGCGACAAACTTATTGACCAGGCTGTGCCAGTTGACCAAGTGACGGCCGCCAGTCGGTTGGGCTCTTAATTTGCCTTTGAGCGGATTTGAGTGGTTCCTATTCTTTGGCGCTGTGTTGCCGGTAATCCAATATGGGCGTGCCGGATGTTTGCCTTTGCGAGCCACTGTAATTAACTGCCTCGCAGCCGCAAGCAGCAGGAGCAACAACCGCGACAACAGCAAGCAAATAATAGTCGAAAAGAAAGGACGCGCAGGCAGGAAGGACAACAGCGGCCCCCACCCCTGTGGCTTGTGCACAAAAAGGTAAAAATCAATGTCGCCTGGTGTTTGTTATTGTTATTTTTTGTGTGGCTGCTTTGGTTCGTAGGCGCAGTTTAGGGTCAGCTGTCGGTTGGGCGCTGCAGCATGTGGCAGGGTGTGGGCTGCGGCCCTTTGAAGTGAGTCGATTGAATTGGAATAAGTGGTTGGGTGTTGTCCGTGCGCTGGCCACTAAATCGTGAAATATGCAGCGACTTGGCTGAAATTGCGGGCATTGGAGAATGAGGTCGAAATATGGGCGGGCGGGGTGAACCCTATCAAGGATAATAAAAATAGCTGGGAGTATGGCGAAAGAGTTTACCGCAGCAGCTTGAAAGTTAGGCAAATATTGACTAATTTTTTAATAATTTAGCCAAACAATTAAGACTACAATTGTAATGTTGCTTGAATCTTTAGAATTAACCAATTCAAATACGTGTTTGTCCAATTGGATGCAGTTTTATTTTTTTATTTAGTTAATTATTTTTCTATTTTTTTAATTTCAAATTCCCTAACCGCTTTTCTGCTCATTTCAGTTGTACCAGCCAGCTTGATGCGTTCCGCGCGCGCGCACTCGCATGACTCAACATTAAACCGGACACCCACTACAGAAACTCCAATTGCCAATGTCGAATAACAGCGTTCGAAGTGCCAGCAATGGCCGCAGCAGTGCCAATATCACAACGTCAATTAGCCATAAAAGTGATGTAAAGACGACAGCCGGCGCGGCGCCAACACTGCCAGAGAAGAGTCGAGCAGCTGCCGCAGCCGCCACGGCCACTTTAGCGGCCGTTGCAGCGGCGCACAAGGCCGCCGCCAACAACAACGACAACAACTGTGGCAGCAGCATCAGTGCCGCCAAAGCAGCAAACACACATCGTCGCGATAGTTCCAGTCTCAGTGGACAGCAGCAACAATGCAAAAAGGATGCGCGCAAATATCAGTACGTAAAGCCGCAAACGCTGCCCGCCCTCACAGTAGGCGAGAGCGTTGAGCTGGCGCCGGCGGACAGCGCATATGCGCATTTGTTGGTCTACAGCGACGGCCACCTGGTGTCGGGCAGCATAGAGGCGTTGATTGAGCACATGGTGCCCACCAGCGACTACTACCCGGAACGCAACTATACGTTTGCATTTCTGCTCAGCGCACGTCTTTTTATACGGCCGCACGAGTTGCTGGCACAAATCTCGCAGACATGGGAACGACAGCAGCAGCGCCAACACACAACCGGCCAGGATGTGGTCGACGAGGCGAACTTTTGCCATCTGACCGTGGCCGCGTCCGCTTCGCCGCTGATGCAGCGCAAGACGTGCGCCGCATCGACTGGCGCTACCAACGATTGCTTCAATGCAGTCACAGCTGCGCTGAACGATGCGCACCACAAGCTGCAGCGCACCGCCATACAGATCAGCGCGCAGAACTGCATACGCCTGCTGTCCGAGTGGATCGAGACGTTTCCCTACGACTTCAGAGATGAACGACTCATGCAGCAGGTGCGCATACTGGCGCGCAAGTGCGTCTACATTGACAACGCGCTGGGCCGGCAGGTGTCGCGCATACTGCAGCTGCTGGTGCGACGCCTCACCGATCTGGAGCAGTACGAGGCGTCGCTGATTAGTGTGGATCTCAACAGCAGCCAGCACTACAGCACTTCTGCGTCGGCGGCGCATGCGCACAGCACTGCTCAAAATGCGCTGGTGGGCAAGGTGGCTGGCGCGGTCACCAACAGCAGCGAAACGCACAAAGCAACGCTCATCGCCAACAGCAACGCCAGTACCAATTCCTCTGCTCTAGCGGATGGCAATGCGCACGAAGTGTCGGGCATAATGGATATTTGTCCAAGTTGTGCGCAGCTGGCGCACCAACTGACCGCCATTGAATTGGAACGCCTGTCACACATTGGGCCCGAAGAGTTTGTGCAGGCTTTCGCCAAGGAGTACCAGCACTCTATCGACGGCAAGACGGCAACAACAGCGGGCACAGGCACGGCCACGTCCCCGTCGAACACAATGAATTTGTCGTCGCTGAACGACATGAAGAAGACGCGCAATCTCGAGTCGTACGTGGAGTGGTTCAATCGTCTGAGTTACTTGACAGCTTCAGAAATTGTGAAGGTGAGTTGAGCGGGAAATATGTGAAATCTGCTGAGTAAAAAAAAAAAAAAGTTTAATTAAATTTTAAAAAATTAACATTTTTTAATTTTTTTAAAATTTATACCTTTGTATTTATTTAAATATGTATAAATTTATATAATAAATCATGTCTTAAATATTTTACAGTATCCGAAGAAGAAGCAGCGCGTGCGAATTATCGAGTACTGGATTGAAACCGCACGGGAGTGCTTCAACATTGGCAACTTTAATAGTCTGATGGCAATCATAGCTGGTCTAAATTTGGCACCCATTTCGCGACTTAAAAAGACGGTAAACCAATAGCAAAAGAAGAGCAAAATCGTTTTTTACATGCATAGTTCTATTTCATGTTGTTGTGCGGTAGTGGTCAAAGGTGCAATCGGCCAAGTTCTCTGTACTGGAACATCAAATGGATCCCACATCGAACTTCAACAGCTATCGCTCAACACTGAAAGCGGCCATGTGGCGTTCGGAAGGCGCCACCGATGAACGCGAACGCATAATCATTCCATTTTTTAGTTTATTCGTTAAGGATTTATATTTTTTGAATGAGGGCTGCTCCAATAGGTAAACTACTTTCGTTTGGACGAATTTAAAAAAAATTACATTTGGATTTTTCAGATTGCCAAACAATCATATCAACTTTGAAAAATGCTCACAGCTCGCCAAACAGGTGATGGAGTTCAACGAGTGGAAGAAGGTCACCTGTCCGTTCGAGCAGCTGCCCAATGTCATTGGATTTCTGCAGACCAGCAGCGTGCTGAACGAGAATACGCTGTCAATGGCCTCGTTCGAGTGCGAGCCGCCGGAGAATACCGAGGAAAAGGGACGCTATAAAACAGTTAAAGCCGAAACGAAGCAACAGCTGCTGCACCAATTGCAAGAGCAGCAACAGCAGCAGCAACAACAACAGCATCAACAGCCGTAGAGATCGAACATTGGAAGCATTGTGTATTTCGTCATTGGGTTGCAGCACGCTTGCCATTTTTTTTTTAATATTTTGATATGTTGCAACAATTTTTTTAACAGCTAACTTTAAGTTATAGCACTTAAGATGACAAACAAATTAACAACAACAACAACTACATATACAGTAAACAATGGCTTAAAAAGCCATTGCCACTTCGTACTACTTAATCAAGGCGACGATTTTTTTCGTCGAAGCATCTTCTAGTGTTGCCAGTAACTGTACTTAATGCATTTATTTTTTAGTCAGTCTAAAACCTAAGTGAATCTCAACTAATTTAATCCCTTTCTCTGTCCCAATCTATCTCTGTCTCTATCTTTAAACCCCGCCCCAGGAATTTGTTTTAGTTCTAATGCGTGTACAATTTCATGCTATTCATTATGACTAAGATATGGTTTCAAATTTTACAAAAACAAAACAAAAATGGAGTCGCAAAGACCGAAATTGCAATTCGGAGTAAATTTATTTTGATTTCTTCGGTGTATTTCAGAGCTCTATGCAAGTTTAATTGTATTGTACTATATATTGATATGAATATGATATTTATGAGATATTGTATGTTTCTATTGATAAGTTGACAGTATTTATATTTATACCTACGCTATATACATACTATATGCTATAGTTGAATGATGATGTCTTTTTGAGAACGATCTATTGAGAATTGCCGCGCAAAGCAGGGCAACATTTTTGCGAATATTTATCTAACTACCTACAAATTTTCTTTACATGCAATCCGAACAACAACAGCAAAACAAAAAAAAATGAGAAAACAAAAGTAAGAACATCAAAAAGAAGAATAAAAAGAAAAACAGTACATTTGTGGTAGCTATTATGATGCTTTCCTTTTTTAAGATTCTTAGCTTAAG
Organism: Melieria crassipennis; assembly: GCA_963668005.1. Classification (NCBI taxonomy): domain Eukaryota; kingdom Metazoa; phylum Arthropoda; class Insecta; order Diptera; family Ulidiidae; genus Melieria; species Melieria crassipennis. The sequence goes on along the minus strand of OY764962.1, from coordinate 77,083,475 downwards.
CTACAATTTTTAAAGTTACGTACTAAATTACGAGTAAACGTGTGAGAACGATTGATTTCGTTTCGTGACACGCAGACACACACACAGCCACATATACACAAATAAACTCTATACAAAACTGCTTTCGAAACATTTTCAAAAGAGACCATTATAACTCGAAATTATGCTGTGTTGTTGTATTATTTGAATAGGACGAAAGGAATATTGAAAGGGAATATGTGCGGTTTTAGTTGTTTTTGATTTGATGTGGTTTGTGGAGAGAAGAGCAAGAAAAAATGTAAGTATGTTTAAGTTTTAAATATTTTTAGGGATTATCTCACATTGAACTAACAAAATGTTTGTCTTACAAGCAACCTTTAAAAACTACTTTTGAAATTTTAAAATTATTGTTCTGCTGTTAACCAAATCTACTTGACTCGAGCTCCGAAAATAAACTAGAGATCATGTGGTGATGTTAACCAAACGAACTGGTAATGTTAACCAAAATAAACTGGTAATGTTAACCGGACGAGCTGGTAATGTTTTTCAGATGGTTGTTGAAGGCAAAGGGAGTGTTTTGTGTTCAAAAGACATTGTAAAAATGTTTGTAAGCTGAAGAGATAACAGTTCGGTTAGAACGTGAAGAAGAAACGTTGGAAAATAGTAACGTTTTAGTAATCCCTAACCTTAGACCATCAACATAAAAAATTGGGTTAAACAAAAGTTCCGCAGGTTTAACTAGAATTTTTTTTTTCAGGAAACGTTCGAAATGGTTCCTTTTTTTGCTTTAGTTTGAATGGCCGAGCATGAATCCTCAAATTACTGCCGAAATGTTCTTCAAATGAATTTATTTATTAAAGTCTAGGAAAAGTTTTGCACAATCTGAGAAAATGTAGTTTCCAACAAGCAATGCTGGCTTTCTTCAACGAAATACTAACGTTTAGAAGATAATTTTACTCTTTTCATCAAAGAAAAAAATTAAAATTTTTAGGAAATAGAAGATATTTTACTCTTCATCAAAGAAAAAAATTAACATTTTTAGGAAATTTTGCTCTTCATCGAAAATTTATTATACCAGTAGTAGAGAAAGAATTTTTCACTTCTTTTTAGCGAAAAGTTGCTTTCCAGGAGCAGTTTTGTATTTTTTTTTAATTTTTATTTAAATTTAGGTTCAGCTCAGCAGCTCTGCTCTTTGAAATTAGCCAAGACTTGATTCTTTTCTAATAAAATTTTTTTCAGTTTAGAAGAAAGTCTGGTCTTTACTTCTGCAATTAGCCAAAACCTAGTTTTCCTAAGAAATATTATATCAATTAAAAAACTATTAGAGGAAAAAATTAGAAGAGGTTTAGCCAAAACCTTGTTGAAAAAAGCTAAGAAGAAATGCGTTAAAGAGACAATTTTTCCTATAAAAAGAGTTTAGAAAGCGCTGGTTTCCTGTAAAAATGTCATCTTTCTATTAAAAAGAAAACTTTGTGAGAAAAAAGTAGCAATGGTTATTTTCATTATTGGCCAATCAGTCAGATAGTCTTTCTTACCAGTCAAGTTCATTAACAAGAGACCTAAGATATCATGGCACGTTAGAAAGGGGAATTTTTAATGATTTAAAAAATTATTTATTTTTCAGCTCCTTTATTATCAATCTTTTTCAAAATATTTTTACAATATATTGAAGGTTTAAAGAACACAAAGTGTCCATTACGGACACTTAATCTGAATGGCTAATCTGAAACAAAAAAGATTCATAATTATTAAGCTTTCGGAAACAGGAATTCACCAGAAAAATAAAAAAAAAAACGCTAAAAATAAAAGTGTCGAAAATTGAATGCGTTTTTCACCTTTTTCCCCAGACAAAGTACTTTAAATTAAAAATTTGTCTTCAATATTGTGGTGGATTCTTGTAAAAAATAAGTTAATAAAAAGAACTAAAAAAATTTTTTTTAAATCGGTCGAGCCTATCCGGAGATTAAGTGTCCGTAATGGAGGATGTGTTTTTTTTTTTTCAGCTCCACCTTTATAAGAGACAATATGCTAAAAAAAAAAGATTTTGTTTGTGTTCCTTAAACCTTCAATATAGGTATTGTAAAAAAATGTTCAACAAGATTGATGATAAAGGAGCTGAAAAACAAATAATTTTGTAAATCATTAAAAATTCCCCTTTCTAACGGGCCATGATACCTTAAAAAGAGAACGATAGACCGAGCAATGATTCTCGGTGCAATTATTTCCGTGTGGAAACGCGTACTTAGAGTGCAACCTCATATAACAAACAATATCCACCAAAAAAATTACTGTGTGGAAATTTGTTCTCTCTGCTTTGCTCTACGCCAGCTAATCTATTACATACCGCCTGAAGACAGAAATGTTAAATTATTGACGAAGGTGAGACACACGCATGAAGCAATGAATGCATTGGTCAAAGCGTAACCAAAGAAAAATTCAAATTGTGCTATGCGCCGGGCAGCGAACGTTCGGCGAAGAGCGCACAAAGAGAGCGCATTGCAGGCGCGTTTTGACATAAGGTGAGCGTGGAAAATTGTGGAAAATCGGAAAACTTGCAAGTGCCGATGGTGGGTTGCTGCTGCGGCAAATACGCTGGAGACGTCGCATTGAACGGACGGTTTGCGGAAAATTGTCCAATTGGACGCCGAGAAAGTAAGCACAGAGAAGAAGCAACCTGATTGAAACCAAACCAATTAGCCAATTAAAGTGGAGCCAAAGTGCAAAACTCTAATGTGCAAATTAAATTTGTACAACAACAGCAGCAGTCGAACAGTGCAAATATAAGACCGTCGCACAGTTTGCCAGAGACAAAGGAAAGCTGCAACTTGTGTGTGAGAACTGTAGCTGGCAAAAAGAAAGACAAGCTAAAAGAAAAAGAAAAAACTGTCGCCGTTCTAATTTCGCGATTTTGTGCGCTTTTCAACAGCCAAGTGAAAGTGAAACGCCAACTGCTGCCCCCCTGCCCTGTCGCCAACTAGACGCCGATAGCTGCAGCAACAACGCCAACTGCAGTGGCAACGACAACTCCTTGAGGCGTCTTAGTGCAGCGCTGAGGCATAAAATCTGGCAGCCAGTTGCAGTGCTGTCCTTGATTCGCGGCAGCAGCCAGTCGGCCTGCCTGCTGGTGCGCGTCATGTGCCGCGGCTGCTTTGACAAAACCCAACGATACGCAAACTAATTTCATAATCGATGGCTTAACTGCTGCGGCTGTCGTCGACACAGTGCACAGTTGTTGTTCTCGTTGTTGGTGTGTTGGAGAAAAGTGGAAAAGTCGGAAACCTGTTGGCTGGCGCAAGGACAAAAGCCGAGAAAAATCGCTTGCGCTGCACTGCGGACTGTTGGCGACGCGTCTGTACCGACGAAAAATCGATTGTGCCCATTTCGCACATTTCTTGGCATTTGTTTGTGTGTGTGCATGTTTTTTAAAAATAATTGTTTTTTGTTTCGCACTTAACAATGCAATGTGAATAGGCGCTTGTGTTGTTGTTGTTGTGATAGCGAATTATGCGCTAAATATCAACAAAGAAACAAAGAAAAAAAGTGTTTAGTAAAATATTTAAGAAAACATTCAAAGACTAACAAATTTTGCCTGTCAACCGCACTCGGCGCGCACAGCTCCTGGCGTGCATGACTCAGCCGACGTGCAATTGCTTTGTTGTCCGCTGTCGTGTTGCCAACTCAACTTGCAAGTGAAAAATGAAAAATCACAATAAATATGCGAAATTGCCGCAGGATTTAGATTTAAGTTTCCAAGAGCAACTGCTGTTAGATACAGCCGCCGCGGACGAATTCAATTTGGCCGCCGGCTCTGGTCTGGACGACGACGACGACGCAGAACCGGGCAATCTGGTCGACGAGGACGACGACGAGGAGGACGAAATTGTGATTGCCAGAGCGGCTGGTAACGGGACGAACGGACGTGCGGATGCGGTTGGTGCTGGCGGTGGCGGTGGCGGTGTGCGTATGAACACGTCAGCTTTGGCTGAACGACGGCAACAGCAGCAACAACAACAGGGTGGCAATTTTGTGTCAAACATTGGTGGCATCGGCAGTCTGGACAGTGATAGTTTAATTGAGGTGAGTGGTAATTGCTGAAACTTAATTAGGAGGACGTCTAGAAATTGTAATTAAACAGTTATCAAGCGCTTCGGGGAAGTTTTTGTAAAAAAAAATGTAAATAGAATCATTTGGATTTAATGTTGATTTGAGGTTAGAATCATTTGACGTTTTATAAGAAATAGTAAGTCGTATAGTTATTGGACTGGTTATAAAAATAAATGGAATGACAAATTTAAAATGGAACAAGCCACTCAACCAGATTCGAATCAAAACTATTGAGTTATAGGTTTGACCATGATACAAAAATATACAGGTAGATTCAATCGAGCAAAATTAAAAGTCATTTGCTTTTTTGACAAATAAAAATAAAATTTTAAGGGTGAAAAAAAGTAAGAAATACAGAAACTGAATGATATACTACATAAACTCATTGTGTGAAATTGCAGCTCTGTAGCAAAAATGAAAATAGTAGTACACAATTTGTAAACAAATATTTTTTTCCAATTGTCAATTTTAATTTTATCTGTCGCATTGAAACTACCTGTATATTTTTGTATCATGGGTTTGACATAACAAAATCATTAATTTTTGTTTAGAAAAAAAAATACATGATACAATAATATTAATAATACATGATACATATATGATACATTAATATTAATAATATAAAATAATATTAATAATATTATTGTATCATGGAAAACACATTTAATAAGAAAAGTGAAATCAGCAGAAATCGAATTATATTTTAGTTTTCGATTCATAAAACATTTAACTATACATAATTATAAAAGAACAATTAACCTCAAAGTTAAATTGTCATAGGATTATTTTTAATTTAGATTAAAGAATTGATTTGACAACTTTAATCAGCAAAAATGGGAATATGTTTTTTTTATTCATAAAAAATTTAAATATAGATAATTATAAGTCAACAATTAACCTCAAAGTTAAAATGTTATCGGTTTGAGATGATAACATTATTTCTAATTTATATAAAAGAATTGATTTGATAACTTTAATCAGCAAAAGTGAGAATATAGTTTCTTTTTCTATGCATACAAAAAAGTACGCGCTTTATGTTTTCGCTTATTACGGACCCCTTTTAACCTTTTCGGGACTACTGGGATAATACGTCCCAGCAAGTTTTTAATGCCCCTCAAAACAATTATTCAAATCTTACGACCCACGCAAAATATTTTTTCGATTTCGGTGTTCCCGCATAAAAGGATGATTTCAGAATTTGTGAGCATCCAATATAATTTTCTATCCCCAACATTCATAGCATGACAATATTTCTACTGAGAGTATTTTGGATTTCAAAATTAAACTCCGTCCCGAAATTGTTAAAGCGAACTTTCGGTTAAAACGAACCATTTTGCCCAGTCCCTCGAAGTTCGCTTTAAGCGAAAAGTACTGTATACATAATTCTAAGTGAACAATTAACCTCAAAGTTAAATTGTCATAGGTTTGATTTGATAAAATTATTTTTAATTTAGATAAAAGAATTGATATGATGACTTAAATCAGCAAAAATGGGAATATCTTTCTGTTTTCTATTCATAGAATCACGAAATGAAGTTATTAGTGAACAATTAACCTTAAAGTTAAATTGTCATAGGTTTGACTTCATAAAATTATTTTTAATTTAGATAAAAGAATTGATATGATAACTTTAATCAGCAAAAATTAGAATATATTTTCTTTTTTCTATTCATAGAATCACGAAATGAAGTTATTAGTGACCAATTAACCTCAAAGTTAAATTGTCATAGGTTCGACTTGATAAAATTATTTTTAATCTTAATAAAAGAATTGATATGATAAATTAAATCAGCAAAAATGGGAATATATTTTCTGTTTTCTATTCATAAAAATAGAAATGAAGTTATTAGTGAACAATTAACTTCAAACAATTAGCCTTAAAATGAAACAAAAGCAAATTCATATAAAAACAATGCATCAATGTTGAAAGCAAAATTAATTTAGTAATTAGTTGGAAAAAGTTGGTCTTTTGTTTAATGAACGCTTTCATACATTTAGACATTGAATCCACCAATTTGGGACAATATGGAGAATCATAAAATCACTATTAGAAAAGTTGATGAGAATGCTGGCATATCGATTGGCTCATTCCATTCAATTTTTTTCACATGTTATGGGCATGAATTATTATTTTTTATTGAATTATTTAATTTTGAATATTAGCAAGTAAGGTACGAAAGGGTGAGATTTTATGTTTGTTTTTAAAAAATGAATGAATTGTTTTTATTATTAAGTATTTATTTATTTATGTTATGTTTGTTCTTTATTTACTTAAAGTAAAATTCGTTTGTTGAAAAGTTGTGATTTTGATGTTTGATGTGGTGATTTGTATTTCAACTAGAATTTTTCGATTTCGGACCAAAAAAGTTGTTTCGGTCGGACACTAGTAATTTTTATGTACCGCATTCGAGCAGAAATCCTGCCGCTTTGCCCCCACAACTTTTCTCTACATAAAGCATCAGCAGCAGCTATAATTTCCTAGTAAAGAACCATTAATTGTCAGATTTTTGTTTCGTTAATTGACACACCCCCTGTCCTGTTGGCGACTAAAGAAAAAAGTGGCCATTATATTTAATTTTGTTTTCAACGGTTGTATGGTGTGTCCATCGATTTGTGCTGGTAATGGCTTTGCATTATAAATTCCAATATTTTCTTTCCATTTTAAATATTTTTTCTACCAAGAATAAATATTGCGTTGCTGAGCGCAGAACAAGCATTACATGTTTTACATTTCAATTACGTAAATGCGTGTGGGAGTGTGACAAGCGCGGTGGCAGCAGCTGTAATCCGCTACGAAAACTGTCGATACGCATTTTCCAGCTGGCGTAATCTGCGCCAAGCTCGAGCGCTGCCATGCGGCACAGCGGTCGCAGCAAAGCGCTCGTTGCTCGGCAAATGTTTGTACACCACAATAACACAAATAGCCGCAACTGAAGCAACCATAATGCCAATCACAACCACAACACCAGCAACATTCCATAACCGACGCCAGAGCGATGGTGGACAATGTTGTTGGCAATCGTGTTGCCGCTGATAAGTGACAGCCGCTTGAGGTGGCGACTGCCCGCCCAGTGGCAATGATGGCATTTGTGTTGTTGCCGTGGCACAAACTAAAGTCCACTTAATAGTGTGTTTGCTTGTTGTTGTTGTTGTGTTGGCCTGACCCTCATGCTGCAACATTTATCAGTAATAAAATCAATCGATCCAATTCAATTTCGATTCGTTTTGCTGTTCAAAGTGCGACGACGTGGAGGGTCAACGTGGAAGGTGCTTCTAGCTGTTTGCGTGCTCCTTATGGCCATAGCTGTGTGTTGTCCTGGCAACAGTTGAGTTATTAAAATGGCAGCGCTGTAGGCCGCCAGACGTGCTCACTGGCTGGCATTTGTTTGTGTTTGATTGTGTGCGTATCCGATATTGGCTGTTGACCACAATTGCCAACCACAAATTTCGATAAAACTGCAGCACTTACGTAATTAAATACAAATTACGGTGCCTTGTGCGTCATTCATTTTCACACATCATCTGCACGCATTGCTCGAAAGGCTTGAGGCGTACTTTGCATTAATTATGCAGGAAGTTTGCGGTAATTTTCTGGCTTATTCAGTAAACACTGATTTAAGAGCGGAGAATTCATGAGCGGCAGCTAATTTATGGTGTGGTAAAGATTTAACTGCTGCTTTGATTCGATGTGATTGGAAGGATTTCGATGATAAGAAAATGATCTCTTACCATTGAATGGTAGTTTTATCAACTGCAGTCATGTTGACTGGCGGCTAGTTATTTTATAACTCATTGATGACTTTTGGTTTTAGTTCCAGTTAGACGTTGTTGGCTGTTTTAGAAAACTTATTACATTTGTTTCAAAGTTCCAGATAAGTTTAACTGGATTTGATAGTAACTAATGTTACTTTTGATTAAAAATTCAATTAGATCCATTGAGGGTTCTAACCAAATTTTTAATTGTTGGTTTAACGCTCTTGGGACGGAGTTTAATTTCGAAAATCAAAATACTTTTCGTAGAAACGTTCCTTAGCTATCAAAGTTGGGGCTAGAAAATTATGTTGCATACTCACAAATTCTGAAATCATCCTTTTAACCGAGGACATATGAGTAGTCCCGAAAGAGTTAAGTAAAACATTTTAACATTTAATCTGTTTGAACTTTAACCAGCTGGACAATTTTAAGTAAAGTTCCAGTTAAATTCAACTAGAAACGAAAACAGTAATTTTAAAGCTTTAACCCTTTCGCTACAGGTTTTTACTGGGGAAAGTTAAAATTTTAAATTTTACGTTTTAGGCTTCTATGTGGTTATATGACTAACATTCCATAAGACATTTTTTAATTTTTATACTCGGACCCTGTATTTTAGAGTGTTTTTCTATAAGAGTATTTTCTATAAGAGGAACCACATCGTTGTGGCTGTAATAATTACCTAAACATAAAACTTATTACGCATAACGAAAATTTGAATATTTCTTCATTTACTTCAGCCAAAATTAAAAAAAAAGTATCTGAATTGAAAGAAAACGTCAAATTAAAAAGTTATCTAATTTTTCTGCTTCTTCTTCGTTTACTATGTCAAAATATACCATTAAAAAAACGTGTATACTTCTCTTCTTTAAATTTAAATATTCAGTTTATTATTTTCGTATTTTTCCTAAAACTTCAAACTATTCTAAGGATCAACAAAAAATGTATTCTTGAAACCACAGAGGATTGAGACGTCCACAAAGTATCATGTTACCATATGGCACAATAAACCTACTAGGTTGCAGTGCGCAAGGGCATTGTCCCTACCCATTATCATTACATTACATTACAATGGAAAACAAACTGCTTTGTACTCTAATAATTTGTATGCTTAGAAGCCTTGAGCTGGGTTTTTGTGAACAATCAGGCTTTTCAAAAGACCCTAAAGGCAGTTGTTGTGAAATCAAAGAATATCCGTAGATATCGCACCTCGCTACATTTCATACATCATAGTCACAGTCATCGTCTAGGGTCCTGAAGACAGTGGAGTGCAAGAGCACGTCTCATTGCCATATGCAAAAAAAACATTTTATATTACTTGACAGTGAACCAGAGAAGTCTGTGTCTTCCTAGATGAGAAGTACAGTAATTTTGACAGGACGTCGTCTAGACGGCCACTAGACTAGGTCTTGTAAGTTGAGACAGATGTAGAGGAAGATACGACTATCAGCCACCCCCTCTATCACTTCTCGATTCTCAGATAGTGAAGACATCTGCCGCAGTTGTCTTAATGTGGAGAAAAAGGTGACTATTAGACAGCTCCTCTACTACTCCTCGATCCTTTAATAGCTGGAACAGCTGCCTAAATGTAGAGAAAGCGAAGACTATAAGCCACATCTTCTGGAGGTGGAAAGACGTAGGTCCACCATTCTGTAACAACTTGAATGACCTCAAATCAGCTAATATACTTACGAGATCTGCTAGGTTTCATCCACGACTCAAGCTTGTTTAATCTGGTTTTCGAATGACTTGTAGACACATTGCTTTTCCTTTTGTAGCATTGCAATGGACCTAATTTCGACTTTGCGGCAAGGTACCGTGCCCAGACAGCCACTTCAACCTAACCTTACCTTAACTTCGACAAGAAAGTGAAAGTGAATTGAAAGGAAATGTCCAACGGTTGTACCTTCCAGACGCTCTGATTGACACTTTCCAGAAAATAACCAAAACATTTGCATGCATTGAGGATGAGTTCCTCCTGTTCCTGAGTTCTGAAAGGAAACAAATTTACATTTTATATTATTTTTGATGCGAACTTCTATCAGGCAACTCATTGGAATCATCACTGGAAATAATGCTTGTAAATGTTTTAAGGGTATCTTCTAAGATTTACTGAAAGGAAAAGCATTTATTTATTTTCTCTAAGTCGAACTTCCATCAGTAAACTCACTGGGGTCAGCACTGGATACTGAACTGAAGGGTGCTTGTTAGTGACTTCTTTCGTCCAGTGATGTTTGTAGAAACTGAGCAAATGAAGTGGTGTTTCATCATCCGTAGAACTACTCATCCATCCGTAGAGTTACTCATCCACATGAACAATACGAACAAATTTCTCACAACTTTCAAGCTTCAAGTACTTATTCAACCAACTTTTCCTACACATTTTTTATTATAAAAAAACTTCCAACTTATTTTCGGTGTCTTCATACTATTCCATACCTCAAAAGTTTTCACCCCACTTTAAATAAATGCAAAGCATTCTCGGCATCTAAAATTATTTGTAAATATTTTAACTGGCAAGAGATAATGTTGCCTGTGTTCAGATAATAAATACGAGAGAATTTGTATTTTATTTCTTGTTTCGATTTTAATTTTTTTGGTAGCAAAATTTACCCATGTGTTATGGCAACTTTTGTTGGCTGGTGTGCGTGTGGCTTGTAATGTTCGCATTTCTTTGGCAAAGTTTTGTCGAACATTATCAAAAACTCTTCCTCACACTGCACTTGGAGAAACGATTCTGCTCTTAAGTCTTTATTAAATTCTATGTTGCTGGCATTTGTTGCCTTTGAGGCAGACAACACATTGCAAGACAGCAGCAAGAATTGATTACAATCAAATATTTTGTAAAGTTTACTCACATGCTGTCAATCAAATTGAATTGAACTTTCGAGTTGTGCAAAATGAAATGGTCGCCTCGAGGGGCGCATATTTAGGTTAAGAACTTTGGGGCAATGGCGTTTCTTATGCTTTGAAATGCGAATCAAATGAAGTGAAATAAATGAAATGAAACGAAATGTGTAAAGATGGGAAGATGTAGGCGAGAGGTGATAGCTGATCTGAACAGATGCTTCTTAACTTTATGAGTAGTGCGTTAGTGTCCATTACGTTGCTGGAAAAATAGATTCTAAATTAAAAAAGTGTTTTTGTAACCTAGGAAAGTCGAAAGTTGAAGATAAATGCAAATTTTTCTAGCATAAAATTGGCTAAATAGTTGACTGCTCAAAATATTTTTAGAGTTAGAAAGAAAGTTGATCTGCAAACCTTTCAGGGGCAAAGAGTTCTGAACAGAACAGACAACGTGCCAAAAAATTAAAGAGTCGTTTTTATGAAAACTTGTATTGCTGCAGTTTTGACAACGGAACATATGCAAACTTTTAACAGCTTCTTAGTTGCAAGTTTTGCACTGCGAATTTTCAAAGAAATTTTTAACAAAAAATCACTAAAAGGCAGTTAAAATTTCCACGGAAATTCCTTATTTGGCAAGTTGCCTGTAGGTGTGGCTAAATCTCCAGATCAATTCTCAGTACAACATAAGGTTTGGTTCAATTTTGTTCATTCAGTATTTCATTTGGTTCGATCTTGTTTCCTATCACTTCACGACTCTTGAATAGTACCGGAAAAATAATGTAATTTTGAAGGCTTAAGAAACAAGTCCACCAATGCATGTTTAACTCAGGTAAAATGTATGAGAGTGGTCTGAAAAGTTTCCGACCCCAACACAAAGATGTCAAAAAAAGTTTTCAAATCTGTTTGCGCCATTTTTGAAAGGTACTCAACAAAACTTCAGCAATTTTTGATGCGCATTTGTTGTTCCCAAATGGTTTGAATCAGTCGCTGACAGGATTTTTGTGAAAATGGAAAAAAATTGAGTATAGAGAAGTCATTAAACGTTTTTTACAGCGGATCATGAAGCCAAGTACGATACCAACGTGAAATTTTGGGCAGCTGAAAAATAAAAATTAATATAAGGAAAAAATTGTTAGCTTGACAACTTTTCAGACCACTCTCGTATATATATGTCAACTAACCTACTTTTATGACAAATCGTAACAACAACAACAAAAACGGTTCTGTTTTGTTGTTGTAATAAGCGCGTTCTCGAATGTGACACTTATGTCCGCCTTTTGCCGCACTTTAGCTAATAATTCATAAATAACGCCAAGTCAAAATGCACGTCAGCAGCAACTCCCACCGATGGCAACAATTTTACAACTACAACTACAACACATACTAATACAATGGTTCAAACAACAACAACAACAACAACAACAACAACAACACTGGTAGTGCCATGCTGCCACCCGTTCATGCAAACAAACCGCAAAAAATCACAAAACGAGCGATGCACTACGACCAACGTTGGTCGTTGGCCAGTTTTATTAATTTGTAAGACATACAAAAAGTTGTATACAGCACCCAAAAAACCGCAACAGCAGCCATGAAACGATGACGATGTGTGTGTGTGTGTGTCGAACAATTCAACGGCTTTAACCACCAACATTAGCAAAAGTTAGAGACCAAACGATTAATCGGCTTCGGCCAAAAAACAGGCCGAAAGCCCAACTTTTGAATACATTTCGCGCGAATAGCGATCTAGTTATCAAAATAATTGTACTTAAGCAGTTTGTGCTGGCCAACGCAGGCACAGTTCGTATCGCTGGATTGTGCCATAATAAAACACAACTGAAATTCTTTAGTTTATTTCACATCCGTAGTCACTTTATTCACAGTTGTCACTTTATTTTACTTCACTTAGCCGTATCGCCCCCTCGCTCATCAAATTTAAAACTGTCTGGCAGCACCATTCCCGGCTGCCTTTTATATGTTTATGTTATGTTTTGAAGGGAACATAATTCATTTTCAAACAACTGGCATTCCCTTGAATTGTCCATGCGATAGTTCCCGAAATGGACCCTAACACCTGAAAGTATGCAATGTACAGCAAAAAAGCAGCACTGAACTAATATTTTTTACTGTAAATTGCATACTTTTAGGACTTCAGACTTGAGTTATTTACCTTCGGCTTCGGTTTTTGTCAGTCTTGTAGCCGATCAATCGGCTTTCGCCAAAATCTCAGCTTCGGTTGGGCTCTGGCAAAAGAATTTGTTGTTCTTGCTGTTACAATCCAACCACACCCACTTATAAAACTTTTTTGGTTGATATTAAATCAGCATTAAAAATTAACGTATACAAGTATAAAAGGCGCCTAAAGGTATGCAATGTACAGCAAAAATTAACACAACGAATATTGTTTACTGTAAATTGCATACTTTTAGGACTTAAGACTTGAGTTATTCACCTTCGGCTTCGGTTTTTGTCAGTCTTGTAGCCGATCAATCGGCTTTCGCCAAAATCTCAGCTTCGGTTGGGCTCTGGCAAAAGAATTTGTTGTTGCTGTTTCAATCCACCCACACCCACACCCACTTATGAAACTTTTTTGGTTGATATTAAATCAGCATTAAAAGTTAACGGGACATGTGACGTAATATACATATTTGATTTTTGGTCGGCATAAGAAACACACACACACACACAACGAAGCACTAAGCAAACAGCTGCTCGGACAGCCTCTAAGTATGCAAGGAACTTTTGAGTTGTGTGCACAGCTGGAAATGGTCAGACAATTTGATCACATTTAAATTAAAATATGATAGAAACACTATTAAAGCGCAATGCTTTCGTGTGGCAAGCATTTTTTTGATAGCCTAGAAGTATGCTAATTTTTCAAATGCCTCATAAAAAATAAAGAATACGTCATTTCCAGCACGTTGCTGTGCTGGAATGCTGCGTATTGGCTTCATTTGGTGTTTGTGTGTGTGTGTGTGTGTGTGTATTTCTCTGTGCCTGTGTGTGTTTTTTGCTTTTAACGCAAACACTTTGCGGCGAAATGAAAATACCAAAACAAAAACAGCAAAAATGTGTACATCGGCAACAACAACAACAACATTACAGTAGACACAAGTAAAGTGTGCGGCATAAATATTGCTGTGCCGAAATTGTGCTGTAAAAATTGTGAAAAAAATATCCTGCCAGATTGTGTACAACGTCATCAAACATATAAATTAAATTTACAACCAAAAAAAAAATGGCATTCATCTTGCGCCGACACAGCAAACAGCGCCAATAAACAGAAAACGTGTCCCTGTCGGCCTCGGCACGGCTTGTCGTGTTGCCACAACGCCGCAGGATATTTGCAGCCAGGCGGCATTTGCCAGCGGGCGATACACTTTTAACGAAATGTTATATTCTACCGCACAGAGTGCGAGCAACTGACACGCCACGGTGGCAACACTGGCAAAATTAACAATACAGCAATACAAGTTCTTTAAATGCGAATGCGTTCATTGTTGTGCGGCTGGCATTTTGGTCTGTGTGGGCGCCATGTCCTCAACAAGCATCGATTTTAAAGCCTCGCACTCCAGAATTCTATAATTTCTTGCTGCGTTGCCTGCGACGGGTGGCTGTTTGAGTTGTTTGTTTTGTTGTTGTTATTATTGTTATTGTGGTGTTGTTGTGATGCGTTAAATGGTAAAATTCAACTAACTGCTGGTTGAGAGACGGCAGACAGTCTCGGCGCATTGGTGGTTGGCGCGTTTGTTGTTGTTTTTGCTTGAAATCAAACTGAATGTTTTATTGTTGCTTTTTGTGCGTTGCTAGGACTATTGTTGTTGTTTTTGTTGTTGCTGTTGATGACAAACAAAAACAAAAATTATGTTGAAACTGAAACGTTGCCTTTGCCGGTGTGGCGTGCGGCTTTTGAGTTGCTAGCGTTGAAAATGAGGTTTAATGATGACAATGCGCGCGTGTGTGTGTATGTGTGTGTGTGTGTGTCACAGTTGGTGCTTGTTATGCTGTATTCTCGGCGTTACTATAGTTGTTGTTGTTGCCAGTTGTCGCAGCATTATCATAATGTGGCAAATCAAAACAGGATATTAAATTTTTCATACTCTCTCTTTCCTTGCGTTCGTTCTGTTCAAGTCTATTTAACGCCGCCCAATCGATTGCTGACAACGGATATGGTTTTAAGTTATTTGTAATTTTCATTTCCGCATTGTTGCAGTGTTAAATTTTGATCAATTTGTAAAAACTCAATTTCATATATCTATACATATTTCATTTGGGGGAGGGGGGGGGGGGTGGGGTTGCGTACAACTGTTGAGGCCAATCCCCTTCGAAACCATATATTTGGAGGGGTCTGAACCCCTAACCCCATCCCCCTACGTGCGCCACTACATAAATGTAACTTTGTCTTAACCCTTTCGGTACAGCTTTTTACTGGGGAAAGTTAAAATTTTACGTTTTAGGCTTCTATGTGGTTATAGTAGCAACATTCCATAAGAAATTTTTAAATTTTTATACTCGGACCCTGTATTTTAGAGCGTTTTTCTATGAGAGCAACCATATCGTTGTGGCTGTAATAATTACTTAAACATACAACTTTTTATGCATAACGAAAATTTGAATATTTCTTCATTTACTTCAGCCAAATTTTTTTAAAAAAAAGTATCTAAATTGAAAGAAAACGTCAAATTAAAAAAGTTATCTAATTTTTTCTGTTTCTTCTTCCTTCACTATCTCAAGATATACCATTAAAAAAACGTGTATACTTCTCTTCTCTCAACTTAATTATTCAGTTTATAAATTTCGTATTTTTCCTAAAACTTCAAACTATTCTAAGGAGCAAGAAAAATATAGTATCCACAAGTTTTTTGACCTAAAACAGGCACTGAAAAGAGACTATGCCATATGGCATAGAATAACCGAAAGGGTTAACTGACTGATTCATCATCACCCAGCCCAAACCGCTAAAGCTACAAACATGAAATTTAAGTTGAAGATACATTTAGAGCAATTAACTTGTTTTGAAATTGGGGATCTAAAGAGGGATAACATATTTTCAATCAAAAATCTTTTCAATCATTTCATTTATTGGTGGTCAATAAAGGGTTAAGTTTCGTATATGTAAAAACTATGAAAAAAACTTAAACTTAAGACACTAAGACGCAATTTTTTTGAAATTGGGGATCTAAAGGGGGATAACATATTTTCAATCAAAAGTATTTTCAATCAAAATGTATCGGTGGTCAATAAAGGGTTAAGTTTCGTATACGTAAAGGCTATGAAAAAAAAAACATGACCTTAAGACACTAAGACGCAATTTTTTTGAAATTGAGGATCTAAAGAGGGAAGCGTAATTTCAATCAAAAGTCTTTTCAATCATTTCATTTATTGGTGGCCAATAAAGCGTTAAGTTTCGTATACGTAAAAACTATGAAAAAAACATTAACTTAAGACACTAAGACGCAATTTGTTTGAAATTGGGGATCTAAAGGGAGGACACATATTTTCAATAAAAAGTCTTTTCAATCATTTCATTTATCGGTGGTCAATAAACGGTTAAGGTTCGTATACGTAAAGACTATGAAAAAAAACATGAACTTATGGGTCCATAAACATTTAATGGGTTTTTTGACTTAAAACTTATTAAAAACACTTCAAATAAAAATAATTCGACACGTGCTTTTCAGTTTTTTTGCAAATCAAAATTAAGTATGGTCAACGATGGGTTAAGAGTTTAAAAAACTTCGAAAAACATGAATTAATAGGTCAATAATTGCCTTAAAACTAGGTGGAAGTGCTCCAAATGAGAAATAATTTGATACGCCTTTTTTTGAAATGAAAATCAGACAGGGCCACCAAAGGGTTAAGAGAAACGTGTTTTATTGTGCACATTGACTTCAAAATTGTGTGCAAATCCGCCGCGCCCTGCTTGTATTTTTTATATTATTGCAATTTTTCAATCACAAAATGTTGCGTATACGCCCCACAAACCCCACAAAGTTGCATAAATTACATTTCACATTATTAATGAGGCATAAAACTCTTTCACCAGTGCAATTAGCCATGCAGAATTAAGTAAAAAGTTTTCAACTAAATAATTGAATTACAACAACAACAATAAAAATTAATTATCAAAAACCCCCAGTAAATGCCTTTGTTGAAAAGTTCCCTTATTCCAACCGCAAAACAAGCCCACAGAAAAGTGTCGAAAAGGTGCCATGTGTGCGCATGTACCTCGTATGTGTGTTTGTATGTGTGTGTGTGTGTATGTTTGCCATAATGAGCATAATGAAATGCAAATTTGCAACTTAACGCCAACATCGCAAGTAAATACAGCAGCAAAGCAAACACACAAAAAATTGCTTTACAAAGTTACATAAAATAAAAACTTTAACACAACACAATTTACGCGCTGGGCACAAGCAAAACGCTGCTAATTGTAATAATGAAGTTGATAATAATAATGAGGTTGATGATGATGGTGATGATGATGATGAGGCTTACTGTGTTCTAATCTCACCAGCAATAATAATGAAGCGACTTTGTGTTTTTGGCTGGCTGCCAATTACACATGCAAATTAGTTATGTATGCGTAAAAATTATGTGGAAGGGTTTTAATTTTCCTTTTTTTTTGCTTCATTCCTGACTTTATTACTGTGCAATGCTGATGGCTAATGGGGCGAGAAAGTGGCAAACTCGAAGGCGGATGTGGGTAGAAATTAAACAACCCACTCGTTGCTATCTGCATACATGTGTTTGTATATATGAATGGATGTGTGTGTGTGTGTGTTCTCATTATCTAAAATTATTAAATAAAATAGTTAATTAAATGTTGGCAATGCGTCTGCTTTATCAGTGCGCATAACTTACATTGAAATGTATAGTTGAGTTGATAATGTGGCATACGGTGCTCTAAATTTATTTGTGGTAATTTAATAGAACATTAAGCGGATATATGGGGGTAGGTAATAAAAACGCCTACGGGTATGCAATGATTTTAAATTTCGCATTTTAATGTTTAAATATGAAAGTGATGAAGTGAGAAAGAGGCATGCAATCAGATAAATGAATGGGCAGACAAGTAAATGAATGGAGAAATTAACAGTTTGTTGAGTGGTGGAATGAACTGAAAGAACAAATACAACTAAATAGGTAAACAAATAAAAAAAAAAAATAAAACAGGCAGACATAGACAGGTAGAAGACGGATAAAAGTACTATTCATACTTAAGCCTTCAATTTCATGCAGAAATCATGGATTTCTTTTTACTAAAAGTTATAAAGTTTTTATAAAGTTATCTTATCTTACGAAGTGATTGATCTGACTATCTGCTGCTCATTCGCAATGTTTACTTCGTTTGTTGTTTTTGTTTCTATTCATTCAAATTTCGATTTAAATCGACCTTACAATATGATTGACGTGATACAATTTATGTATATTTATTTATTTTGCTTATTTTTTTTACTTGTAAGCCTCAGACTTGCATTCCTCCTACTTCTGCGATTTTCTTTATCGCTTTTGTCCAGGATTTGTTCTGCTCGGCGCGTGGCCCATAAGATAAAATTATGAAATATTTCAGTTGTACTGTCAAACCTGCTGTCGACATTTTAATGCCAATGGTGACACCTCGCCAGCCACCCACCTACACACATACAGAATTATTCACGCATAAACTCAACATAACTTAATCCTTTGTACTTAATGCTCCATTTCGCAATTTGTCGAGCACATTGCAAAGCTGCCAACTCAAATAAACGTCAACAAGTTTTTTTTGTTTTTTTTAGACTTTTTGTTGCTGAACTTTTGTTGTTGTTGTTTGTGGTGCTGTTTGACAATGGCTTTAAAATACTTTAAAATGTCAGTGCGGCGTCCGGGTCACGTTGGAACATTTGGCATGACCATGGAAAACATTGAAGCGAAAGAAAAATCTACAACGAATTGCCGACATGCTGTAGTCGTCCATTCATTTCAGCTGCCGCATTCAATCTTCCGACTTCAAGTGGGAATAATTTAAAGTGCGTAATCGGATTACAGCTTGCAACTGCATATGGCGCTGACATTTTCACGCCGCACGGCACAAGCAGCACAAATATATAGAAGTACATATGTACATCATGTATATGTATATATGTTTGCTTGTGTGTGTGTGTGTGCAACAAAATTGGCGTCTCAAAGTAATTTCTCAAATAGTAGGACGCGCCATTAGTCAAGTCAGGGCTACGCTTTTTGTTGCTCTACTGCACGCAACACTGGCTGGCTACTATATTAGCGCTGTTGTTGTTGTTGTTGTTGTTGTGGTGGTGTCCTACCAATTGTGAAAATTTCTTTAATTGCCCACTATTTGACAGTTTGTTGGGGCCCTCGGACCGCATTAAAGGTTATCTATTTTCGTATAGGTTGATGTCACTTGCGCTGTCAATCAAATGTCATTTACAGCTAATCAGCGGCGTCAATTTGCATTTGACAATCGGCGGTGTGCGGTGCAAGTTCACTCGACTGCAATGCAACACGAATAAATGATAAATGTGAAAAGTTATGCTGCCGTGGTCGATGTTGTTGTATTTGTTGTGACGCCATTAGCGTTGTGTCAAATGTCACTTTGCAGTGGCTGGAAATGCAGCGCTGCGGTCTGCGCCTTGAAAGGAAGCAACTGTGTCTGCAACAAAGGAAAATAAGCAAAAAATAAATAAAATTCTTTATCAACATTTTGCAGTCAAAGCGAAAGCAGAAAATTGCATGGCAAAGTCAAATGCAGAAAATGCAAAAAAAATATATATTTATTTATTTTGTTATGATTTTATTTGTAATCCCTTATTTCATGGCTGCCTGGCAGTGTTCTTTTGCTGTGCAAAGGTTGACTTGAAAATGTAATTTTGCTATTTTTTATTATGTATTTTTATATTTTTATTTCTTCTCTTGGGTATTAAATTTGACGCTCTGCCTGTGTCCATTAGCCACACAATCGTTTGCTGAGTTGGCACCGCGTCCAGCCACCGCAAAATAATGCAAAAGGCCGACAAAAAATATATAAAAATTTTTAAGCCTTTACTTACAGTCAAATTCAACAGGCATTACGCACAATCGGCCTCTGCGGCTTTGTTCTTCGGTCGCGTCAAAAAACGGGCGCGATAATGATCGCCCAGTTAATGGCGGTCAACGCATAAAACGCTTATTGCATGAATTAAATTTGCGCATTGAGGGTTGAGTGTTCGCGCCTTTGTGCCCACTTTGCCATGGTGGCAACAGTTGGCGTTGACGCAAATATGAAATTGGGGAATTTTTGCCATCTCTTTGGGCCAACTTTTTGCTTTATTGTATTTGTGAGTTTCCCTTCAATAATTTGATATTTTTCTTCTTTGTTGTTTGCTGACCCGCTTCGACTGTAATTGGCCGGAAGTGCGTCTGGAGTTGCGCAACGCAAACAAAATTGCAAAATTGACAAACTTTATTTGCCATTAACTTTCCATGTGCTTTGGGTGTGAAAAGCTTAAATCTGAATAATAGCAAAGAAATATTTTCACATAATTTTATATTTGAAATATAAAAAGTGCAGAAAATCGATAGCAAAGCGTGAAAGGTAAATGGAGTTTTAAAATGGCAAAATGGCAATTATATAAATGTTGGTATCAGGCAAGCAGTGACTAACTGAGAAAATAAGGTTAGATTGGGTGAGCTGGCTGACCAAGTCCTCCGATTATAGACCCTGTTGGGCACCTAGCGGTACCAGTTAGACCTTCGTAGTTTTGCGGATCGACATAAGAGTGATCGGTGGGAATGTGGGTGTTCCTAGCGAAGCTCAGCAGCGACGTAATGTCATATTTGGCGACCTCTTCTTCATTACTGCGAAAGGATATAGCGAATCAACATCCAGAGGCTATGTTGGCTTAACCATGTCTCCCTTATGGACGATAGAACTCCGGAGAAAAATATGTTCGACGAGGTAGTTGGAGGTCGAAGAGAGAGACCGCCTCCCGTGAAAGGCTCAAGTTGAAGACGCCTTGTTATCTCTTGATGTGACCAACTGGAGAAGGCACACGCAAAGTAGAGGCGCCTAGAGAGAACTTTTACGGCAGGACGTAACTTGGTAAGAGTTGTTATTGCTAGTTATGTAGAATAGAATAGAATAGAATAGAATAGAATAGAATAGAATAGAATAGAATAGAATAGAATAGAATAGAATAGAATAGAATAGAATAGAATAGAATAGAATAGAATAGAATAGAATAGAATAGAATAGAATAGAATAGAATAGAATAGAATAGAATAGAATAGAATAGAATAGAATAGAATAGAATAGAATAGAATAGAATAGAATAGAATAGAATAGAATAGAATAGAATAGAATAGAATAGAATAGAATAGAATAGAATAGAATAGAATAGAATAGAATAGAATAGAATAGAATAGAATAGAATAGAATAGAATAGAATAGAATAGAATAGAATAGAATAGAATAGAATAGAATAGAATTTAATAAAGAGTAACAGAAATTGTCTTAGGACCCTTCAGTTTTGTAATTAAAATAATCTATGTTTTGCATTTGTGCAGTTTTATAAATGTTTCATGCTGATTGCATACTTTTAGGGATGAATAAAATAAATGTTGACGAAAAATAGGTGTTTAGACCATATTTCAAATTAAATTATTTTCTGAGAACGTAAGATATCGGAGGATGTAATTACATTATCCGACAAAGAACCCAAGGAACCTTCTTAACCCTAATTCACAGAAGTGAGCCTCACAGTCTCACTAAAGATTTCAAAGGGTGATAAATCCAAAAGATTTTCGATTCCATTATTTTATGTAATCCTCTAATGGAATGTTAGAATTATATTGCATTTATAAATTTAGCATTTTAGACAGTTTTTGTACTTTTTAAACAAATGTTTTCAGTAATTTAGATTTAGATTTAAAATTCTGGGAATTTTAAAAGTAAAAAATTTTTTCAAATCAAAAATCCAGGATCATACTTTCACATACTTTTTAGATATTTTCCTCTAAATAAAAAATCCAGGAACATACTTTCACATACTTTTTAGATATTTTCCTCTAAGTTTTGCCAATTTTCAGATTTTTAATTTAGAAAAATATTTTAAATTAAAAGTGAAGTAAAAGACTCAGCTTTTCAAATTTTGAGAAAACATTAAAAGCGAAAATGGCCACATCATTTCTTAATCTATATCTATATAGTTTTAGCAACTTCTTGGTAACGATGTATTTTTAAAATTTTTTTTTACTCAATAGACTAAAAAACAGAAAATATGTGTTTACATTTTTTTGTGAAAAACAAAAAGACTAATTAATTGTTTGCACATATTTTTGGGGGTTTTCTTAGTTAGAGTTTTACCTTTCAAATTACATCAAAATCGTTAAATTATGAGACTATAAATTTGTTGAATTTTTTCTAAGTGATCTATTGTGCCCCCCAGAAATTGTTAGAGTACATCCTAAGTATACTTAATTGTCCCCCTATACCTCCCCCTATATCTATACTTATACCTATACCGAATTGTCCGAGCATTATTTCAGTGGTTGTGCAGGTAGTTACATTCGCCTTGGTTTTTTTCATTAGGTTGTCTTCCAAACTCCTATTGATCGGCCGGCCTCGATAGTCCAGCAGTAGCTCCCTGGCTTCTCATACCGAGGCCCTAGGTTCGAGTCCTAGCTCGGGCTGGTGAAACGCTCGTCTACTTCTATCGCTATCCACATGAAGCAGATGAGAATTACAAGAATCGCACAAGTGCACCCTTGGTAGGCAATGGCACAACCTCCAAGTGAAAGGAAAACCTGTAAAAAACTGTGGATCCCCTCTCTCCCTTCCCCATCTGTTTGAATAAAACAGTGTTGCTTTATAAAACAGTGTTATTTGATAAAAAAGTGTTGCATACACATTTCAAAGAGTGGATTTGTGGTATCACAACGGATCATATAAGCCTGTGTGTGTCTCATACAGAGGCAGCCACCAATAACCTAACCTTAATGTTTCTTTAATGTAAGAGGGACGTTCAAAAAGTATTGTGTTTCACTGAGAGATAGCAACACTAATAAAAGATCCATCACTACCCTCCCGAGAGCAACGAACACACAAAACAGTGAATAGAAGTGGTCTCTAGTGTTGCAAAGAAAGTGAATGTGGTCCCTTTGGTCGTCATGGAATGCGCTTGAAATAGTTCATTCGTTGACTATCTTTTGCACAATTTCAACCTACTTAAAACAAACGATTGTTTTATTACTCCACTATATTTTTGGTCATATCTCTGCCAGATAAAAGCACAATGACATATCACTGTCACGTCCGTTCATGGCAGTAAAAATGCTTTCAATAAATAGTCAAATTCAACACTGCCAACAACAAGAACAACAAAACAACCACTCTTCATAATGAAGCGAACATTATCCGCCCACATTAGAAGCCCCACAACCAACATCGACTATGCAATCGAGAAAATTAATGACGCACATACATTTATGACAGGAAGCGCGCACATCAATGCAACGCACCACACAACAACACAACAAAATCAAGTTTCTATTTTCACAACGACAGGGCTGTTGACCGATTAGGGGCAGCGCCAGCAGCCGGTACAGTCCGCTCGGGTTCGGTCAAACCAAAAACCAAACAAAAGTTGATGCCCCCAACAAAGACGGCGAAAAAAGCAAATTCATAAAAGCAAAGAACAACACAACGAGGCGACCCAACGACCAACGAGAAACCGAACATGAAAGCGTCCAATGCTTACGTGGCTCAAGCCAAACGTCAGCCGGAGTGAGAATGTGTCGCTGGCACGCTGCGGGTGTGTTGGTGCGCCTGCCGCCATTGTTTGTTCACATAATTTCATTCAATACCATTAATTGGTTGAGGGACAATTTTAATAAATGACCGGGTTGCACATCCGTGCTTCATTCGCTCGACGCTGCCGTGCTGCTGCGGCGACATATCAAATGTTGTGTGGCTCGCAATGGCTGTGTGCGTGTGTGTTCGTGAGTGTGTGTGAGTGCCATTGTTTGTCTTTCTAGAGTTGGCGGAGTGGCCTGTGCCCTTACGATACTTGTGTGTTATGTTGATAAGCACTATGGGAAAATGAACATTCTTCTTCTACAAAGAACAAACAAAACAAATGGCACAAAAAAGGTATTAAAACAAAAAAAAACACTTATTAATAATTCAGGCTTTGTTGAGCGCCCACTGCGGTCGTGGCTCAAACACGACTGTAAGTGGTTGCAAGTCGAATGAAATGAGTTGCTCTTTGTAGGAGAAGAACTTGGGTATGTGTTGGAGTTTTTAATTGAAATTAAAGTTGCACAAGTGGACCTAAATGTAGGGTCTATCATAGAAACGGTGCTAGGTGACAAAAGGTTGAAGATGACCAGTGGTTTTTGACTTTGGTATTTCTATTGAAATATTTGTAATAAGGTAAAGTTATGAATAAAATAAATCAGCTTAGTGATGTATTGATTGGAAAAATATTAAAAATAATAAGTACACGTGTTCAGCAGGATATGTGTCTATTGGATAAATATTACTTATATTTAATGAGTAGATATGTTCATAAAGACGCATTTATTTTTTGAATCTCGTTGTTCACTGTTAGACGTCTTATAAATCAATTCATATAGCGTTGAAAACGGGTTACCTATTATTGAGTGCTTGTAACAATTGATTGATTGATGAGAATTGATCTAAAATTTGGCGCTAAAATGCATCTATTAACTCATCACGTAAGCCCTTGAATACAGGCTGACTCTGATATGGCTGACTGACGTTTTAGTGGTTTTAAAGTGAAGCGAAATCGCTCATTCAGTCGGATTTGCTTTCACCATTTCAACTAACTAACTGATGTGGGTTAGAGCACAGATTGGGACAAAGCAAGCTGAACTAACTAAAAGGGGGTTGCAGATAAAAATATTTCCATTGGTTTATATTCCAATTTTCAAGTAAATTTTGGTTTTTAAGATATTAAAAAAATGTTTTAAATAACAACTCAATAAAAGATGGATACCAGAAATAACAAGCACATAGCTAAACAAGTTTGACTCTGTCGACCCAAATCAAGTTTTGGGTTAAGCAATTCGACAGTCGAAGCCCGGACAAGTAGACAGTAGAACTCCATTAGTGTCAACCACATTAACATTAGACATTACAACACCCCGAAAGGTGGAATGGAACTAGCAACTGTAGACAATTTCAATCGAATTGAATTCAAGAAGGTTTTTAGATAAACCGTAGAACTCAGATATAGTTAACTGCATTCAATATGGTCTTTGGAAATTTTAGAAGATAATCCCGACCGATTTGAAAGAAGCCATTACATAGTGAAGTGAAGAAGGTTATAGAATATAATATAATCTTATCTAATCTAGTCTAGTCTTATCTAAACTAGTCTAATCTAATCTAATCAAATCTAATCTAATCTAATATAACCTAATCTAGTCTAGTCTAGTCTTATCTAATCTAGTCTAATCTAATCTAATTAAATCTAATCTAATCTTATCTAATATAGCCTAGTTTCACCTAATCTAGTCTAGTCCAATCTAAACTAGTCGTCTAGTCTAGTCTAGTCTAGTCTAGTCTAATCTAACTTTACCTAATTAATTTCACTTGACTCAGTGATGTCTGCAGAAGCTGTGAAATGAAGAATAGAATAATCTAATCTAATCTAACCTAATCTAGTCTAGTCTAGTCTTATCTAATCTTATCTAATCTAGTCTAGTCTAGTCTTATCTAATCTAGTCTAGTCTTATCTAATCTAGTCTAGTCTAGTCTAGTCTAATCTAATTAAATCTAATGTAATCTTATCTAATATAGCCTAGTTTCACCTAGTCTAGTCCAATCTAAACTAGTCGTCTAGTCTAGTCTAGTCTAGTCTAGTCTAGTCTAGTCTAGTCTAGTCTAATCTAATCTAACCTAATTAATTTCACTTGACTTAACTTCACTTGACTCAGTGATGTCTGCAGAAGCTGTGAAATGAAGAATAGGTAGAAACCACAGCCTGGCTCTGCAGAAGCGTCGGTTCTGTACTTTGGGGTCAAGACTCCTGACGAAATCTCGGATATGCTTTGCTCTCTTTCATTAAGAGGTCGTACGGTATTGCCCCGCATTGAGGCTGTTGGTTAGCTTCAGAGGAAAAAAAGAAGGAATTCACAACGGGCCATTTTTGCCTCCGATTTGGAATGTGTTCTGTGCCGTACACACCCTTCCCTACATAACCTAACCTAACCTACATCTATGTAAAATTAAATATGAAAATTCTTAATGTTCATCTTTAATGTGATCAAGCATAGGCGAAATTTGTTGCTGTCTTCTGCCATAAAGTATTAACCCGGCGTTGGTGTGGTGGAAAAAAATTACGTTATTGGTGTGGTGGGGTATGACATAGCCCAAGACTTGTTATAGTAGCAACCTCACGAAACAACACAAATATAAAAGATAGCAATTTTATATTATTCTTCATTTACTTTTACGCAAGAAAATACAAAAGCACTTCATGTGCAAGCAATTTGTAAAAGAAAATATCAAATATAACAAAAATAAACGAAAAGTACCGATATTTATAAGTTGACTTCATATAATGGGGTTTAAAAAAATTTCTGTATATAATTTTCCAAAAAACCTAGTCTGTTTTAAAAATGAAATACATATGGTTATGTGACATTACATTTTTGGTAGCTAACCTGAAAGAGGAGCGAATTACAGGGTCTCAAAATTAGCGCATTTTTCGCAAGTCGTATAAGGTTTTTGCTCTCGGACAAACCGAACATCGAGCGCTGTACTGACGACGATTTGCTACAGCTTCGCTTTATTTCAAGGATTTACACAATAATGATATTTTTGTGTATTAATGATATTTTTTGGAACATATGATACGATGAAAACGACTGTCGTATGTGCTATTAAATTCAATGGAACATACGACATTCGTTTTCTATGGCGACGAAATGCGAGTACTGAACTGGGAGCTTTTCTTGCACGTAGCAGTTGGGCAGTTGGTATTTGCCTCTTATTTTTCCGTACGGTGAATTTCTTAACAAATCGATGACTACTAGACCATCGAAAATAACAATTTTAATTCAAAATCATTTACACAAAAAGTTACGTTATTGGTGTGGTGGGGTATGTCATACCCCAATGAACTTTAGCGGGATGTGACTCAAATCTGGTCACACTTAAGTTGTTTTTGGATAGCAAATGTGTATGGTTGGACTGTTATAAACAGCTACTAGAAGCAATAAGTCCCCACATAAAACTGATATCCGTATTATTTACAAAAATACAACCTCTGGGGTATGGTATACCCCACCACACCAATGCCGGGTTAAAAACAACTCATTTATTTACTGCAGAGTCATTTGAATATTTATTGCCAAACGAAGCACAAATTCAATGTAAATGCCATTAAGAATTATTTGAAATATGCAGACACACACATTAAGGTGTCAAAAGGAATTCACGCAAATATATTTTCTCAATTTGCATTTTGCAAATAATTGAGTGCATTTTAAGTGAATAAACACGAAACGCTATCAAAAGCAAAAAATATTATACAATAGCAACAAATAGAGAGACAAATCAATAATGACAGTCGATGAAACAAATGTAAACAATGCCTTTGACAAGGAGCAGATAAAAGCAACCATAATGTATGTACATATGCGAGTTCGAGTAAGATATATAGATAAATATAAATGTATAAATATATGTATAAGATTGTATGTATTGGGCAAATGTTTCATTTGGGAAATTCGACAGCAATCGCAGAGCAATTCACGCGTAATATGGATTGATTGTGGTAACTGCCCAACGTAATAAACGACATCACACGCACACACACACGTTTATATGTGCTTACATACTTACATAAACTTGCATATACATACATATGTGCTCATGTACTGTAGACCCACACTCTGTGGTTGTCGTATCCACAGCAGCAGACCGCATCCTCCTGTCCCACGCGCGCTGCGTCGCATTACTTGTATGTCCTGCAATTCATGGCACACATTTGCTGACAATCGAAGATGAAATTCACGAAACGAAAATGCATACTTGCCGTTTATAAAATCGTGTTATGTGGGAGTGTGCGTGTGTGTGTGTGTGTGCGGTAAAGTAATTTCCTTTTCATGCTGGGAGAGGAATGAAATGTGCCCACATATTCCTACGTTGGGCGTTTATTTTTTTTCTGTAATATTTATTTTTGCACTCTTGTTGTATATAAGTGTGTGTCAGGCTTATCAGCTGTCACTTAAAGTGACAACTGAACTGTCAAAATTGTCACAATTGTTCATTACGAGTTAAATGGAAGCTTCTACATAAAAGTATCTGTAGCATGCCGACACCATTTGACAAGTTCTATGTGTAATGGAACTTAAAGTTAAAGCCCACCAAGCAAAATGTGAGAAATAGGCAACAATCGTCAGTGGCAACAAATTAGCGACTCGCCGATTTATTGCCGCAGCGACAAATTAGCAACATGCCCCAAAAACACGTTGTTTCCAGGACTTTGAAATATCGAATTGATATGCTTTGTATTTCAGTGAGATTGATAGCATTTAAAAAATTTTGATTCATTCGTCGACGGTTCATTGATCAACAGCATTGATTCAAGCTCAAACAATGAGACCAACATTGAATCTTTGTATGCAAATGAAATTCCATCCCAACCAAAACTGACTGACTTTTTATATATTGATAATTTTCCAAACAATATGATGTATTTAGATTTGAAAACGAATCGTCCAGGCGATATGAAAACAACTGGTCCAGGCGATAAAAAAACGACTCGTCACGGCCAGTTGCTTTCGGCGGACGTTTTAGAACGACTGATGATACGAAATCGATACGCTGTCGATATTACCGGCTATAAATTTGTTGCCGGGGGCGACTCGTTTTCTTATTGCCGGCAACAAAAAATGTCTGGTGGAGGCATTGAAATACTAAATATGTGCAACAGAAATGGATGAATTTTCTGGGAAGCAAAGAAACCTTATACAACTTTAGGAATAGAATTATCGATTCAAAAACCTTTTAGTTTCATACAGATGTCATTAGGAGGAAGATTTCAAACATGGTTCGAGAAGTTTGGACAATCTTGGCTCGTTGGCACTCCAGGATCTATCCACATTTCTCTGGAATTCGGGGAGATTCAAATCACATTAACAGTAAACGTCAATTCGTAGTAGAATGGACATATCTATCCGTATCCGGCAAGAGGGGCGGGAAAATATTTCCTAAACATCTGAATGTGCCAGTCCGCTGTTGCTTGTTCACTTTAAATTCACCGTGAACTGGTTTCTATGCTACAGGTGGCAACTCCCAAATGACACACTTGCTTACACGTCATTTCACTCCACTCCTCTGGGCCGCTTTAAGCCACTAGCTCAGCTCATGGCTACTATTAGCTCAGTTCAATTGCGCAAAAGTTCCACACCTCATAGAACTCAATCGGAAAGCAAAATTTGCACTTTTCGGAAATTAAAAATTCAAATTCTTTCAATATTCCTCTCGATGTTTCTCTTTCATTTAACACACACACACACATACATTCGAGTATATAACCAGAAGTACACTCTTGTGTAATGCTTAGAACGTTGGCCATATTTGGCTGTGTTGTTTCAATGGTAGGGAAGCAAAAAGTAAAAATTCATTCAAGTTACCAGCCACACTTCTTCCTCCCTCATACACACACACATACATTTATGCTACAGCACAAATGTTTGCACAATTCTGTCACTGGCCTTTTTTTCTCTACATTGTCACACACTTGTTTGTGTTGTTGTCATTGGGGGAATTCTGTACCTGGCTAAGTGCAAAACAATGACCGTCGTGTGTGAGCCGTTGGCCACCGCTGTCTGTTTGGCCAAAATGCTTGCATGGAGTTCTACATATGTATGAGTATATATATTTTTTTTTTACGAATTTCAACCAACCAAGCGGTCGCTTAGCCAATATTCAGACCCTATCAGCTGTGAAACACTCGATGTGGCAGTCTTGACAGCGGCAAAAGCTGACGAATGCGGTTTTTAATTTGGCCACTATGTAGTAAATTTGACACTGGCACAAAAGCAACAAAAGCGCTGGAGTAGACCTCTGAATAATTGTGTGTGGAGTGTTGACGTTTGTCAGGTTGTAAAGTAACGGAAAATTTAATTGGATTGCAGCGACATAAGTTGAATTTAGGTTAGTTGCTTTTCAATTGAAGCGCAGCCTAAATGTATGCCGACACTGTGTTTGAATCACTTAGAGAATTGAATTAAATTCTTTTAAAGCAGCAATTTTTAGGGCATACTTTTAGGATGTTGTGTGAAAAAGAACACATTGACAGACCCGGTCTATCATTTCACTGGGGACCTCCAACTGCCGCATCGAGCACCGTTTTCGCCGGAGCTTCATAGTTCATACAGCGGACGTGGCCAAGCCTATTTTGTCAATAAATGACTTTAGTAATCCGTATCTCGCGTTGTATAAGTGCAATTGGGTTCAATAGATAAGATTTCGTGCTAAAAACCTTCTCGGACAGTTTTGTTTTTACTTGACTCAGTTTTGTTTGAGCAGGCGTCAAAAATTGATACCAGCAAAGAAAATTAATATCATATTTTACCTTCGTCCTCACCCAAAATTAAATCATGTATGCACCACTGTAATACTGTAATTTTACTATTTGATTGCATACTTTTTGGCACTCAAACAACTTTAAATCGTTGTTAATAGTTATAAATTGTGCCTCTTAGTTAATTCAAAAGGAAAAATAAAAATATCATCTTTACAACAACGCGCTATTTTAGTTTAAAATATTGATTGCATCCTTTTTGGCACTTAAACAAATTTAAATCGTTGTTAATAATAAAGAATTCCGCACCGTATTTATTGCAAAAGACAGAATCAAAAGATCTTCTTTAATACAATACGTTATTTTAGTTTAAAAAATTATTTGTATACTTTTTGGCACCCAAGCTAATTTGTAGTCATTCGTTGTTTATAGTGAGAAATATTAAATTGATTAAAAATATTATTAATTATTAATACTATTAATTATTAATAAATGTATAGCCTTTGCAACATTTCGTTCATTTTTATTTTAACATTGTATTGCATACTTTTTGGCACTTAAACACATTTAAATTGTCGTTAATAGTAACGAATTTCGCCTATTTAATGCAAAAGACAATATAAAAAGATCTCCTTCACAAAAATTCGTTATTTTAGTTTAAAAAACGTATTGCATACTTTTTGGCACCCAAACAAATTTGTGGTAATCGTTTTTTATGGTCAGAAATTTTTAATTGATTATTATAAAATAATTGCATACTTTTTGGCACTAAAACAAATTTAAATTTTCGTTTATAGTTAAGAAAATCGCCTCGTATTCAATGCGAAAGAAAGAATAAAAAATCTAATTTAAACCAATACGATATTTTAGTTGAAACAATTTATTGCATAATGTTTGGCACCCAAACAAAATTGTAGTAAATCGTTGTTTATAGTGAAACATTTTAAATTGATTATTAATACAATTAATTATAAATAAAAGTATATCCTTTGCAACATTTGTTCATTTTAATTTTAGAATTTTATAGCATATTTTTTGGCACTTAAATTTAAATTGTCGCTTATAGTTAACAAATTCGCCTCGTATTTAATGCGAAAAAAAGAATGAAGAGATCTCCTTTATAACAAAAGATTTTTTTAGTTTTAAAAATTTATTGCATACTTTTTGGCACTTGAACAATTAAATCGTTGTTAATAGTTATGAAATTCGTCTCTTAGTTACTTCAAAAGAAACAATAAAAAAGATCTCCTTTACAACAATACGTTATTTTATTCTTATTTCTTATACTTTTTGGTGGTCAACAAATTTTATGAAATTGTATAATAATTGTCGTATTAAAGTTTCTTTATTAAAAAATATATGTAACGCTTTTGCAACATGTTTATTTTAATGTTCAGATTTTATTGCATACTTTTTGGCGATCTAACGTTTTGTTATGTTTCATCGTTTCTGGTTAGAAATTGCAGATGGCATTAAATTTTGGAGCAAAAATAGAAATGTAGCTCTTGCAACAGTTCGCTTATTTCTAATATATAAATTTGTTTGCATACTTTTGGGCACCCAAACAAATTTGTAGTAAATCTTCATTTATAAAGTGCTTATTACATCTCTACACAACAAAAAATGAAAGGATCAACTTTGCAACAATTTGCTTATTTTAATTGTACAATTTTGTTGCATACTTATTGGCGCTCAAAAATATGTTATGTATCATATTTTATAGTTAGAAGGAGCTAAGCTTTCATTATATTCCAATACATACAAATAAAAATGCTTAACATCGTCCTTGGCGCAGTTCGGGTAAATGCGATTTCCTGACAGGATATCAGCCATTATAGGTAGATATCACAATTTTGTGCACTTCCGGCGCATAACTTAAATTGCACTTTACCTTGACAAGCGGCAACTTGGCGACTAATATAGAAAACTACAATCTCGTTGCCATACCTGCAGCAGATACGCATCGTCTACCCAGTGTCGTTTGATCCTGTGGCGTTGTGCGGCCGCACGTTCGCTGAATTTCTTCATAGTGTGGCGCCGCACAGTGTGACTTTTATCATTTTTAGGATGCCAAAAGTAAAAAAAAAATGTTCTCCGATTGCAAACATTTTTTGGTATGCAATAGAGGAATATACAAGTGTTACGAATAAATGCTCAAAGCAAAACGAAAAATAACTGTTAGCATGATAACCGTTATCGAATTTGTCTCGCTGCGACAAGTGCAGAAACACTTTCCTCAATGTGAGATTTTTTGTGAAGTTTACAGTGCCATGATTTTTTTGTCAGAAATATTTTTGCATAAATCTTTTTGATTTTAGTTACTTGAATATTTTGTGCAAACTCCGGTAAGTTTTTGAAGCTTTAATTAATTTATTTTAATTTTTTATCACTTAAAAAAAATAGCTAGTCACTAAAAATTTAGTGATTTTTTCATTTGCTCTTTTCCGTATTTTAAAACTTCAGCTTTGCCGAAAAACTGCAAATTTCACACTCTAAAAATTTATTAATAATTATGATATTATTTCACACTCTAAAAATTGCTCAACTTTGACGGGCTCTACAAGTAAAACTATTTGTCCAATTTAGTTAAGGGTTTCGGATTTCTTAGGTCCAAGCATTTATCTATCGGACAAGTATAACAGTTTCCCCCAAATCGAACATGACAAAATTGATTTTTGCAAACTGCGTCGGCAGAATCAGCCACTATGCGACGCTGCGATATAGAAGCGGAAGCGCATAATGTGAAAATATCATAAAACAACAGCAATTTATTTTGTTGTTGTTGTGGCTGCTCCGTGGCGCTTGTTTGCTGATGATGTGGCAAGTTTGCATTGTCTATGTAGCGACCGAGTGCTGCCACCTGCCTGCAATAGTGCAAATTGTGCAAGCCACATGATTTTTGAATTTTTCTAGGCATTTCTACAAATTTATTTACGCCTTTGGTTGTGTGCAAAGTGCGCAAAGTGTTGCATAATTGAAGATGCCACATTCGGTAAACGATGGCAACACTGCAGGCCATGCAACGGCACCATCAACCGCCATATTTTATTCATGAATGCAACAGCATCAGCATTTTTAACGATTTTTCGCACATGGCATTTTATCTAAAATTTATTTCGCCCCCCGACACAACTCCACTGGCCACTTGTCCCACAAAAACGATAAAGAAGCAGAACTCCAACTACCAACCGACCAGCCATTGTAAGTGGCTACAGTTGACGTGGCTAAATATAGACTCCGGTGTATAGCCTTTTGGTCTGTCTGTCGTTTTGTCTGTCCCACGATTAACGGTAACAACGGCTAGAAAACAATATGGCGCTCAACTCTGCGCGGTGCAGAGTTTTCGGTTTCCCCGGAGGCGCAGCTCGGTCGCGCTGTTGCGCTGACTGACGTCGAGCATACGAAATGTTCGAGCGTGTTTATAGTTTTGCATGGCAAAAAGTTGCACACGCCCAGAACGGATGCTCGGTTTATAAATCTTAATTGGAAAAGTTGCTTTTTTAGTTGTGCTCGAATTTTTTTGAATGCAGTCAAGCGGTTTGTTTGTTCATTAAAACCTATGCAGCGGTATTTGTAACCGAATGCTTAAAAAGTGTTTTAGTGGTGGCTTAAAAAAGTATAATAGTTGGATGCTCAAGGGCCGTAAATAAGCTGAGAGTGTCATAGCATTTTTGTATCTGATTTTCATTGTGAATTGTTGTCACTTGAGGGGTATCTAGTAGGTAATCTAGTATTACAAATTTCATTCAAAAAATCAAATTTTAAGTCTTTGAGAGTTCAGTTCACAGACTGGCGAGTGATTCTGGCTCCGAAAAGCCTCTGAGAAGAACTTGTACTAACTTGAAACAATAATCATTGTATTGTTCACGAACTGTTATTTAACAGATCAACTACTAACAGAGCCAGTCTCTCCAAAATGAAGCTAGTTGAATATAAAATGAATGCTCAGATTTGCTCAATCGAGGTTTCTAAAAGCTCAGTAAGCAACTAATTCTTCAATTTTCATTCCCCGATAGAATTTGTACCTATGATGTATGGGTATCGGTATCAGTATAGGTTAACATATGTTTCGATATAAGTCTATGTTAAGATGGATAGATATCGATTTATAGGCTCTGGGTATAACACCGAATGTTGAAGCCACACACTTGGACCATGTGTACCATTTTTTACCCTATCAATTTTATCTATCGGCAATCACCATCCTATTTGAAGCAATCATTAACTGTATGAAGCCTAGGAAAACATTAACAATAATCCTTGTTGGGTAACTTTTTTCGTGTGAGAAAACTTTACTTTTCCCTTATGAAGATTGGAATATCTCTTGTTGAAATATTTTATGTTGATTCCGTATGAAAATATAATTTGGAAGTGAAGATGGAAGGTCCTTGTGTGCTCTTTGCTATAAATGTGACTGTCTTAAAGACTAGTGAAAAGCTTAAGTTTCAGTTCTTTCTATGAGAATAAAAGCCAACGAGATAACTTTAAATTCAGCTCGGACTTCCTTTCTCGAAAGACCTCATAACAAGACTTCTCAGGCTTCTGCACTTCCTGGTTCTGTGAGTAAACTAAACTTTGCTTTGTATGGGTTTACTTTTCCCTTATAAAGATTGGGGGTTGCCTATAGTTGAAATGTTGTATGTTGAGTTCGTATCAAAAAATATAATTTGGAAATAAAGATGGAAAGACCTTGTATGCTCTTTGCTATGCATTTTATGGTCTTAAAGACTAGTAAAAAGCTGAAGTTCCACTCCTTTCTATGAGAAGAAAAGCCAACGAGGTCACTTTAATTCTAGCTCGAGACTGGCTTCTCGAAAGGCCTCAGAACAATTTCAACCATGAAAATCAGGAGGCTTGTACTTTTCCTGGATCTCACTAAGTGGATTTGAAATACCAGGAAACACCAACAAAAAGTGGATTTGAAATACCAGAAAATATCAAAAAAGTATATGGTACCAAAATGTCACTTAATGTGCTTATTGTGTTACCTACCTGTGGTAGTATCCACTCGAACAACCAACTTCAAAATAATTAAAAAATAAAAAATAAAAAGTTACTCTGTTACCTTTAAATCTAACGAAAAGGAGTGGAGTTTCAGATGTTATTTGAGCCATTAATTAATAATCAAATTGGAAATAATTGATGAACATTAGCAGGGGCGGCTTCAGAAAAATATTTTGGGGGTATTCTAGTAATTCTTTGATATTCATAAATCTTTATGTATATGCCTTTTAATTTGTATGTAGTTTTAAAGACGACCCTAATATTTCGGGGGGGAGGAGGGGTTTAACCCCCAAAACCACCCTGAATCCGTCACTGAACATTAGTAAAACCATTTCCTTCAAGTTTCGTTTTAGACTTTTTTTGAATGAAACCACATTATACACAAAATCAACTCGTTATTTACATTAGCTATGAAGTTTCTTTCTCTCAGCTGGGAATGACAAACCTCTGAGATTAAAAATTGCTTATGAAAGAGCTCCCAACCTGCCGTTCGGAACCGGCATTTAACTGTAGGTCCCTTCCACCCGCGTACAAATTCACACGCACAACACGGGTGGTTGCGGGAAGCTAGGCCTTAGTCTCGCGTAAGCGGGCTGTCGTGCCAGTCAATTATTATTATTATGAAGTTGCTTTGACTACCTTTGCGAACGAAGCAATGCTTGGTCGCTTCGTTCTCTTGCACTTTCTTTCATTTTTCTTCAATTGGTTGGTTTTCATTGAAAGAAGAAAAAACCAAAAAAGAACAAAAATCTCCATTTAATTAAAACTTGGCAACACTGCTACTGAGAACCAAATCAAACTCTCTTTAATACTCATTACTTTTTACTTGCAATCAGTTTTCGATTTTTTCTTTTTGGAAAATGTTATTAAAAAAGATATATATGAACGCAAATTTCCTGCACGCAGTCATAAATATTTTCCAACAAGCGATTGATTTTGATTTTTTTTATTATTATTGAAAGCCAAAGCAAACAAGTCTCAGCTGGCCAACGCAGCGCCATCCTCTTCAAATAATGTTGAGGAAAAGATAATCATTTGCTACTTAAAACTTGTTTTTGCCTCTGAACGTAACAAAGGATTTGTCGTTATAGATATGTTTTGTTGTTGTTGTTGCTTTATGCTGCCTCCTTTCCACATACTCACTCACTCTCCAAATGACCTCAACTGTATTGGTGTATTTCCGTTGTTCTCTGAACATTTTCTTTTAATTTCGCAAATATCCGGCAGCGCTTGAAAGGAATGCAAGCAGCACCGGATTACAGCGGCATGCAAAAAAGGACACGAGAAAAATTCCATATAAAATTGAATAAACACACACAGCGAACATGTACGACGCCCACAATGTGCACTGCACATGTGAGACTCTTTTATTTGCTTTTGCTTGGCGCTGTGACAGCGACAGCCAGAAATGCCAGCAAAGATTACAGAATTGCGGTATTTTTGTGTCCACATTCGCAAAACAGAGCAGTTGAACTGTGTGGCTGGCTGTGCAGTTTCGGACTGTACGTATTTTGGGATTAAAACTAGGTACATGTATGTAAGTATGTGGCAGCGTGTGTCGGCCAACACAAAGCACCCAACTCTGCGCACTTCCGGTGATAACACTAAGTCGAGCGCATAACCGAAACACGAGCGACAACACGCTGATGCCGTGTTAAGGGGAAAAGCCAAAGCTTCGACGACATTGCGATGGCTGCTATTTGCACGGATTGTGGAGACGTTAGTGAAAGGAAAGGTGGAGAGCGAATATGAATATTTGCTAAAAATGTGTATACTTTGAATTGTTCTGTGGGCATTTTATTGGCTGTTTATGGACCCATTACAGATTAGCAGCTATTTTATTGGTAGTAATAACACCGTGCGACAAAAATTAAAAAAAAATTTCACACCGGAAAAAATCCATATGGGCGTGAAACTAGGGACCAAACATAGTAATACTGCGTACTCAGTTTTTCATTTCTACATCCTTTGTCCTTTTAAAAGGACAAAATTTTGAAGGGGATGAAAAATAAAGAAAATATAAAAAATACGTAACCTCGTTAGAATATGGCGATATGTATATCAAATGAAAGAGGAAAGGCTCAAGAATTTAAATAAAACTGATTTTGTATCTATTTGCAAAAAAGAATATGAAAAAGGTTTTTTAAAAATTTTAATGCTTTTTATCCTTGAAAATTTATATAGAATTTTCTTGAAAAGTAGTATGTTAAAACTCAAAATCTCCTTGATCACGTGTCAAAATTTCATTATTCTCGCTTCATTGATTTTGTATATTTTATTATTTAAAATACTGATACTCAAATAAATTAGAATTTTTGTACTTCATTAGAATTGAACTAATAAAGTTAGAGTAATGAAATTTTGACACGAGATCAAGGAGATTTTGGGTTTTAACATACATACTTTTCAAGAAAATTCTATATAAATTTTCAAGGATATAAAGC
This sequence comes from Melieria crassipennis, assembly GCA_963668005.1. Classification (NCBI taxonomy): domain Eukaryota; kingdom Metazoa; phylum Arthropoda; class Insecta; order Diptera; family Ulidiidae; genus Melieria; species Melieria crassipennis. Next base: position 77,045,809 of record OY764962.1, on the reverse strand, counting down.
ATTAAAGTTTTCAAAGGACCTTTTTCATATCATTTTTTTACAAATAGGTAGAAAATCAATTTTATTTAAAATCTCGAGCCTTTCCTCTTTCTTTTGATATACATATCGCCATATCCTAAGAGGGTAAGTATTTTTTATATTTTTTTTATTTTTTATCCCCTTTAAAATTTTGAAGTTCTTTTAAAAAGGCAAAGGATGTAGAAATGAAAAACTGAGTACGCAGTATTACTATATTTGGTCTCTAGTTTCACGCCCATACGGATTTTTCCCGGTGTGAAAAACACTGTCGCACGGTGTAATCAGGAAAGGCATTGTAAGTGGGATTTTCAAGCTAAATAACAAAAAATGTGGCCTACTTTTAGGCTACACTTTAACTAGTCCAGCACTCTTCCAACGCGCATCTGATGGGACATTTTCAAGTTATTTTAACACAAACTCCCAAGTGCTGTGTCGGTTTGGTAACCCACACTCAGCCACTCACCTGGGCACACACACACACACACACACATACGCATACACAGAGTAAACACTGCAGCAATGCGCAAATACAATTCAGCACTCACTGCTGTAAGCAAACAGACAAACAAACAAACCAAACGTACAAATTTTAATGAAGTTGAATCAACAACTGTCCGCACAATCGAGCGTTAATGTGTGCGATTAGGCAGAAAGGAGTTTGGTGTTGTTTGCTTACATATTTACTTGGCATTATTGGATTGTCGAAATGTCAGCTTTGCAGCGGTGTGTAGGAGAAACTAATTTGTCTTGTGCTTTCCCCCCACTAAATGTGCGTCTATCTAAATACCTACAGATGGCCAGTCATCTCTCTGTGTAGACATTTGTGAAGAGTTATTCAGGCATCTTCGTGTCATTTGGTAAATGCATTTGCCACACATAGAAACGCACGTTTCGTGCTTGCGGTTGCAATCTCTTCATCTACTCGGGTCGGGTTTCTCTATACATCCTTTACACATTTTCAATGCTTAACTTGCCTTGTGTCCATAGTTCATGTGTATTTGGCTAAATGTAGCAGACAATGCTTTTGTGTAATTATTTTATCTATTGTCAATGTGACTAGCTTAATTTATCGTATCGAAGTAGCTTTTCAAATACATTTATTTACAATTTTGACTTTAATAAACACATTTCATATGTTGAGTCAACTCATACATTTTCTATTGGTCAAAATTTTTGATCCTATTTTACTGTTATCAGATATCACTACCCCATGATTTTGATTCGGTTTATTGCTATTCATTCAACATCAGCCAAAGATTTGGAAAGTGCTTCATAAAATGGAAAATTACGCCTCTTCTCGATGGGGAATTTCGTTTGAAGGACTCTGCAATTTGAGCAATTTATTTAAATTTATTTAAAAACATTTATTTACAATTTTGACTTTAATAAACACATTTTATATTGTTACGAAAATAAGTTCTCTAGGATTGGTCAAAATTTTTAATCCTATTTTACTGTTATCAGATATCACTACTCCATGATTTTGATTCGATTTATTGCTATTCATTCAACATCAGCCAAAGAGTTGGAAAATGCTTCATAAAATGGAAAATTACGCCTTCTTTTTTTCTTCTTTTTTTCTATGGGGAATTTCGTTTGAAGAACTTTGCAGTTTGAACAAACTCTGAAACTGAAAATTATGCTAAATGTATGTTGAAGCGAGGAAGTATAAGCCACCTGCCATACCTCCTCTAAAACTCAATAACATAGCAATCCCATATAAGAATGAGGCTCGATTCTTAGGAGTCATTCTTGACAAGAAATTAAGCTGGAAACCAAACATCCTCCATAGGGTTGAAAAGGCAAGGGTTGCCTTATATACCTGCAAGAAGGCACTGGGTAAAACCTGGGGTCTAAGACCAAACTTAACGTACTGGGTCTATACAGCCGTAGTCAGGCCCATCCTAACGTATGGGTGTTTGGTTTGGTGGGAAGCTTTAGAAAAAGTCACACTTCTCCAACACCTGCAAAAAGTTCAAAGGGCAGCGTGTATCATTATCTCAGGTGCTCTTAGAACTACCCTAACCTCAGCCTTAGAAGCTTTACTTCACCTCATCCCATTAGACCTACACTGTAAGAAGTCGGCGGCAATTACAAGCCATAGACTTCGAGCTTTCGGCCATTGGTCGGAATCAAATACGGGTCACAATAGGATACTCTCTCTCTTAGGAGAAACTGGAGAACTCGATTACTCTCCTCCTCAACTTCTCTTCAACAAGAAGTTCTCATGTACCATCCCAGATAGGAGCAGCTGGGCGGACGGCTCAACACCACTAACAGGTAACTCATGTCAGGTCTTCACTGATGGCTCTAAGCTAAATGGAGCGGTCGGCGGAGGCGTCTTTTCGGACTCATTGGGTATAAACTACTCCTTTAGATTACCGGACCAATGTAGTGTGTTCCAGGCGGAAGTAACGGCCATTGAAGCCGCCCTGAAGCTGATCAACGAGCGCAGCATCTCGATACGAGATGTTAGCATACTCTCTGACAGCCAAGCGGCTATCAGGGCCCTAGGGTCTCATGTCTTAACATCAAAAACAGTGATCAGCTGCCGCAGATCTCTCGACGAGATGGCTGAGCAGCTTAACATACACCTATTATGGGTCCCAGGTCACAGAGACATCCCGGGGAACTGTAGGGCGGACGAACTGGCCAGAATAGGCACAACCGAAGGGCTATCCACAGAATTTGCTGGCTTGGGTGTCCCGCTAAGTACTTGCAAGCTGGTGCTAGAGGCGGCCGTGACTAAAGCCGCCAACATCGCTTGGGCGGCCTCTGAGACAGGCAAGACAGCGCAACAAATCTGGCCAAAGCTGGACTGGACGCGCACCAGAAGTCTGCTAAACCTCAAAAGGGGCGCGCTCAGGGCTGGGTAATCACTGGGCACTGCATCCTCGGCAGCCACGCAAGAAGACTAGGGCTGGGTCATCTAGCCAACGATTTCTGCCGTAGCTGCAGAGACATAGAGGAGGAAGAAACCATCCTACACTTCCTTTGCACCTGCCCTGTTCTTTGCAGGACTCGCAAAAAAATACTTAGGTTTTTACCACACCGACAACCTCGCCGATGTATCAAACGTCGACACCAAAAGCCTTATACGCTACATTAATTGTTCAGGTTGGTTTGAGACCTACTAACATGAAGGGGATAACGATCCAGTGGCATCACAATGGGCCTTTTTTGGCCTACGTGCGCTCTCGTGAGGGCCGCCACATCTACCTACCTACCTATGTTGAAGCGAAAATGAGTACACGATTGTTTCAACGTTTTCGATTTGGGAATAATGGGCTTGAGATTAGAATTATGAACCGAGAACTGGGCGCTCGCAAACGTGCAATGATGACGAATTGTGTCGACGAGGGGATCGACTTTAAAAAGAAGAAACTTAAACATATCATAAAGAAAATAAAACCAAAAATATATATAGTATATTTGAACATATATATTATACATTAGAATATAATCTAAGGAGCACCGTGTATTAGAATACTGAAACTTTGTTATCATGTAAATCATAGATAGATAGAATGATCCTTTTTGTTCAAAGAAGTTATGCTTCATGCGACAGAGAGTATTTTCAAAATCGTTCAACGATAACTAAATAAACAAGCATCATGATTTTGAGTAAATCTAAGCATTAAAGTCCATACAAGAAGAAGAGAAGAGAAGCACAGAATTTCGGATAACAACGAGAAGGAAGCCGCGAAAAAGCGGAAGCCGAAAAATCGGAACATGAAAAAATAGGAACATGTAAAAATAGGAACATAATAGCAAAACTTCCGCGAGTATGAGGTACCTTCCTACGGAAGCTCGAGAATTGTTTCAGCTTCAAGGTCAACGGCAGACCAGATATTGCTGCTGCTAATGGCGTTGTGGTTGGACTTAGAATGTTTTTGCTATGTTTATGCAGTTACTGCATTGCAGTAAATTGATTTAAAATCTTAAAATATAGTTATATTATTTATTATAGTTATATGTATTATTAATTTTTCAATACTTATTGTAATTAAATATTTTTAAATCAATATAAATGAAAATTAAAATATTTATTTTTTAGTTATTTTATTTATTTATTCATTTATCATCCTGTAATCAAAATTCGAGCGATTACGCGTGGAAGCTGAAATCAATGAATGTTGTTAATGTGGGAAGGGAAAGGTTTTTTATAAATTAATATTTACAATAACATATCGAGCCCTTCCCGCGTTTTTATCGTATGAGCCAAAAACGAAATTTTACAGGAGACGTTTTTTTTGGTTTTCTCTGCATTGGCGCAACATAGTTGCATGATTTTTGGTATACACACATTATTTAGGATTACACACTTGGAATAGGTCATTTTAGTGACTTCAGCATAGCGGAACGGCGTTATTTTGGACATACGATAATTTGTGCGGGCACTATTATAAGCGATTCAAATATTGCAGTGGCACATACGATAAAATCGTTGATAAAATCTAAGTAAAAAATAATTGTTTCCTTGGTATAATGTATTTTCATTTATTGAATACAAAATATTGTCACTTTCAGATTGATATAGTGTAATTCATAGGTGATATAGTATAGTTTTATTTCAGAAAAAATTAAATACTATCTTCTTCATCTGTTTGAACTAGTACATCTTTTGTCATTCCATCAATTTTTAAATCTAAGTATTCATGACTAGCAGGGCCCCGTGGCTTTGCACGCATGTTTAAAGTCAATGAGGCCAATAAATCAAGTTTTTCTTAACCCTTTGCTGATCCCGTTAGATTTTTATGTAAAAATACTTGTTTCATAATTTCTCATTTGAAAAATAATTTCACCTTTTACCATATTTGAAGTCAATTGGCGCATTAAATCATGTTTCCCCAAAAAAACTCTTAACCCAGTGTTGGCCTCGTCAGATATCGATTTTCGAAAAAATGAAAAACACGTATCGAATTATTTCACATTTGAAATAAGCATTTAACCAAGTTTGAAGTCAAAAAGCGTAAAAATCATACTTCTTCATATTTCTTTCATATTTCAAACTTTTAACACTTGGTTCACCCCTTTATGTTTTGATTTTGAAAAAGATGAGAAACGCGTGTCAAATTATTTTTGATTTCAAGTGTTTTCACCAACTTTGAAGTCAAAAGGCCTATCAAGTCATGTTTTTTCGTAGTCTTTCCGTATACGAACCTTAACCCTCGGCTCACTGCGTTAAATTTTGATATTCGAAAAAAAAAAATAGGTGTATTATTTTTGAGTTGAAGTGTTTTAACCAAATTTTAAATCAATAGGCCTATTAAATCGCATTTCTTCATACAACCCCTTAACCCATGATTTGCCCCTTTAGACCCAGAATTTGAAAAATTCCCGTCTTAGCGGAGGTTGATTTTTGAAGATGTACCTACAGTTCAAATTTCATGTTTGTAGCTTTAGCGGTTTGAGATGGGCGATGATGAGCCAGTCAGTCAGGATCAACAATTATATGCATATAGATTCACTTTTCACTATTAAAATGTTCTCAATTGTACGATTTATTTAGAAAAAACCGTTTTTGAACTCTCTCTCTAAAATTTAACACACTTTTTTAATAAAGTTAAAAATTGCCTTTTTGCAACTAAAGCAATTTTATCGTAACGCATAGTTAGTCGCAGGCACAAAAAATAAGGGAAAATTTTGAAATGGACATACGATAAAATTGTTTTTTCTCAAACTTCGTAACGGTTCATCGTAGAGATGTGAGCTTTTAGGGACTGATGACAAATTTAAAGTGCTATCGTTACCGGTAAAAAAATGAATTTCGGTAAAAATGGCTCATACGATAAAATCGCGGGAAGGGCTCGATATATTTGTTCATATTATTCGTTAAAAATAACTAAACAAATATAAAATACAAAAAATTATGCTTCGCGCAATGCGCGCAATGCTTTGCAACATTCCTTTGAAGCACATTCAACTCAAACTTCACAAAGTATTTGCGGTACCTCATGCAGTTTCAAATCTTCCGACATACTCGACACCTTCCGCGAGCATTTGCGCTTCCTCATGCAGTTCAAACCTTCCGACATACTCGACAGCTTCCGCTAGTAATTGCGTAGCAACGAGAAGGAAGTCTGCTAGCGTCGATTCGCAACGAGAAGCTGCTCGCTCAGCGTCGAGTAACAACGTGCAGTTACTCGACAATTTAGAGGTACCGAAAAATGAGTACCTTTTTTTCGGCTTCTCTTCGGATACGTGTTCCGTTTTTAAAACTGCACGTGAAGGCATCGAGTATAAATGGATTTATGCAGCTCTCTAATATCAACATAAAATTTGTAGATTTCAGATTTTACGAAAAGGTTCATCATTTGCAATGCCGGTTCAATTAATGTTTCCACGTTATCCAAAAATCTCCCAAAAATCCAGTACAGAGCTGAAAAATCCAGTAACAGAAAAGGTTCTAACCTTTTACATTTTCTCCTAAACAATTATTTTTCTTGACATTCCTCCTCCTTTGACATTCCTTTTCCAGCTTTCTAGGAGAAGAAATACTCACTTGGGTACCATCTTCTCCAAGAATCTAGAAGATCTAGCTAATAGTACAATTATGTATTTTCCTATGCACTTATTTTGCACTCTCTAGGAGAAGAAGATCTCACTTCGATAACATAAGCTTCGACAATCTGGAAGATTTAGCTGATGGTGCTAATAGGCATTTTTCAAAGCACTCTCCAGCAGGAGAAAGACTCACTTGGGTAACTTCTCTTTCGAGATCTATGGGATCTAGCCGATAGGATCCCTCACAGTTTAATCAAGAAGCTCAGACTGATTCTATATGTATGAGTATGGGTATCTGAGTGCGCATTATGTGGTGTCACACTCGTCACAGGACTTTAAGAGGGCAATGGGACTGTTGCTCACTGTATTAGTAAATGCCAAGTTTTCAGTTGTTCTAGGCACCTATGATTTGTTAAGATGGCTCTAACAGAGAATGGGCTACTGGGCTGGACGTCCTTCGCTGTCTAAACGAGATTTCTAGAAAACTTGATGTAAAGGATTCCCCATTGAAAACCACAGAATTACCCAACAAAGCGGCTGAAAAGAGCTATTTCAAGTAGAGGTAGAAACAATAACTGGAACACAATGGACAGCAATGTGTGCCTATGTGCCTGTGTCCATGAACACTCCCAACAATATATATCCATCTATCTTTATATATAAAAATTAATGTCTGCTTGTTTGTTGGTCACACGACATCAAAACTCAAAAACTAGACAGCCGATTGAGCTGAATCTTTCACGAAATGTTCGTCTTGACCAAATATCGGTAAACCACATAGTACGAATACGATGCGACAGGTGGGCGTGGCATCTCCCATACAACTTAAATCTGTAATATGGAATATCTGCGCAGTTATAAGTCGAACAGCATTGAAATTTGGTACAAGTCGACCGTTTGGGTGTGTCGTTTTACTGGTAAATTTTCATAAGGGTTGGACAAGAGGCGTGGCACTTTTCAAGCGAACTAAATGTTTTGCATAACTTTGGAACTACAGATCACACGCCAATGACATTTGGCACAGATTAGCAAATTAGTTATGCCCTTCGTTAGGGGCAATGGGATTGGTATGGGACGAAGGGGCATGGCACCGCCCATACAACTCAAATGTTTAATGTGGAATAGCTTTGGAATTATAAGTCGGAAAGCATTGAAATTTTGTATATCGTCGTCTCATAGATGTGTCGTTCTACGGGTAAAGGTTTATGGGCGTTGGACAAGGGGCGTGACAAATTTTTTATGACTAAAATTTTTCGCGTAATTTTGGATCTGTAAGTCGTACATCAATAGATTGGTCATTGCTTAAAAGGGGCGTAGCACCGCCCATACAGTGTTGTATGAAGAAACTTGAATTATTGGGCCCATTGAGCTGCGGGGCTCTGCTAGTATAAAAATAAAACATTTGAAAACTTCAACCAGAATTTTGTTTTAGTAAAACATAACGTTGCAAACATTCTGCCAAGCACAGATTTTGAAGCCATGAATAAACGTTCAACACAAATTGAAACACTAATTTCTGTCACTACGCCGCTATATACATCGACAAACATATTATTTGCATTTGTATACGGCTACAAGAACTAAATACATAGACATGCCCATCGTAATGCGCTTAATGGCCATGGCAACATTTAAGCACAACAACTACAACTATACACTTACAACCGCTACACGACGAGTGAATTGAATGATGGCGTTTCGGTGTTGCGAGAAACGTGCAGCAACCATTCAGCGCCATGCGAAGCATTATGTGTAGCAACAATGCTGATAAGGCAGCCTTTGCCAACTCCATAATTTCGACGCAGTCCACTCCACTCCACTCACACCCACAACAACCACATAACAGCGCCATTACCATCTAAAGTTGTAATAAATAACGTAATTACGCTGTAACAACGGCAACAACAATAACAACTTTATGTATACATAAACATGTATGGCAGTCGAGACAAAAACATGAATATACGATGGGACAGACTGAATGGCCTATGGACAGACATATGTAAGAATTGTTGAAATGTCATTATTGCAGTTGTTGTACATAGACATGTTTCCGTTGTAAATATGTAATCGGAAGTGTGCATTTATATATGTAATACTACACGTAAATTTTTTGTTCATGTGTGTGTTTATGTACACTCAACACTTTTGTTTTTTCTCATAATGTCACAAAAGACTCATAAAACGCAGCGTATTGTGTAAATTTACGCGTGCGCGCGTAGCTTATTGCATTTTATGATATGAACACAACGCCACAACGCACATAATGTGCATTATTAAAATATGAATTTAATTATGCAGCTAATTAAAATTGCAGGAATTCGCATGAGTGCGTTGCATGTGGTGTAATCTATATGCTATATGCTTTACGATTGGAACACTCAAGTGTGACTACATGTGGATAGAGCGTGGCATGAGTTGCAGCCTAGAGGCAGTAAAGCAGATTTCTGGAACAAAAATTATAATAATGATCAAATTAATGGTCTTTAGCTGCTGTGAGGATAGTCGCGGAAAGAACAATTCGCAGGACATTTTCTATAACTGGTGTTGGCTCAGCCGGCATACGAACTCTGCACCCTCAGACTGGCTTTCTCCATGCACCAACTAAGGAGTCACGGCAAAGGGCTTGGACTCCACTCTAATGCAATCCTGGTACACGATAATGGAAGGCAGTCTTTGCAGCATCCACACTGCCTTACGAAATTTCGACTGCAAAACATTACATATCGCAAATCTCCTAAGAAGGTCCAGGAATGTGCTTAGCGGGGACTCTCCAAACAAATTCATTAGCGGCGCTCAATAGACCTCTTACTTAAGTTGTCAGGCTCAAGTACACAAGTTAGTGGGCTTTCTGATTACAGGAATATGTTTTCTGAACGCGAACCTCGGCAGAAAAACCTTCAATATCTCCATGAAACTCAAAGATGCGGGCGAAAACTCAAACTTGACTCGGACGTAATCGGGAAGGCATTGAGAAGGTGGTCCGTCAGGATACAGCGCACTATCCCAGATAGCCTTCTTAAGAGGAGAGACTAAATTACACAAATTAGTGGGTCTCCTGATCCCAGACCACTGCAACCTTATAAGCTGCCTCTGAGTTTTCAGAAAAGAACACGAAGCCCGGTAGAACAACTTTTAATATCTCCATGAAACTCAAAGATGTGGACGTAGACTCTCAACCTTGACTCCGGCGTAATCGGGAAGGCACAAGGAAGGATTTTCCGTCAGCGTATCATCTCTGCTGCCAGGATACAGCGCACTGTCGCCGATAGATATCTTAAGTTGTCAGGCTAAAGTACACAAATTAGTGGTTCTCCTGATCAAAGATGATGCCGACGTTATGAGTTGCCTTCAAGTTTTGAAAAAAAACACAAATCCCGGTAGAAAAACTTTCAATATCCTCATGAAACTCACAGATGCGGACGTAGACTCTCAAACTTGACTCGGGTGGAATCGGGAAGGCATTAAGCAAATGATCCGCCATTTTCTTACACTCTCTACTCTACTCTGTACTGGAATCCCTCCTGCATGGAAATGAAAAAAGTCGTGAGCGTTGGTCTAAAATGACGGGTAGCAAAGATTTCGCTCATTTCTAAGCCTGCCATGCTCGCTTGCAGTTCAAAATTGAACCCGTTTGTTAACAGTGACATTGATATCAACAAAAGAGCGTAGCTGGACCAGTTCAAGGCCGATAAATGCATCTTCAGGGACCATTCCGGTTAAGGAGTCAGAAACCTCGTTACACATGGTTGGGTCCTGCTCGCCACGGGACCCAAACGGGGTATTATGTTATATGCCTAGCTTTTCTATGTGCTCTGGCCATACAAACCCAACTGCCTGAAATCCCTGCTGCATGAAGATGGAAGAAGCCATGAGTGTTGGTCTAAAATTACGGGTTGCACAGATTTTGTTCAGCTGTAGACTTCTCTGCCTGCCTTGCTCGTTCGTGGTTCTACACTGATCCCATTTGTTAACTATGGCTTTGAAGGCAGCAAAAGGGCGTGGTAGGGCAGGTTTAGGGCCTATAAATGCAGCTTTAGAGCCCATTTTCGTTGTCTCTTTGAAGGGCTATTTCACATATCCTCACATTGTAACTAAAAAATGATTGACTTTGATATTTCATAGACAGAGAAAACAGATATTAGTGCAAAACTTGAGTTAGGTTCTGAAAGAACATAAAAGTAAAAACAAGTTTCAGTTACAGTTTTGGAGAAGGATTCTATGGGCACTTAATCAATCATTCCTAAACCGGGGCCACCAGTTAGACTTCTTAAAAGGAAAGCAGATCCGAGATTCCGATTCCAAGTCGGCGTTCCCGCAGAGTCTGGCAGTGGCACAGGAAGTGTTAGTTCATGTCTAATTCTTTTACATCTCCGCAACTTCTGCAGACATTACTGGACGAGAGGCGCCATTTGATAAGCATAGATCCAATGGGGCAGTGTCCAGTGATGACTCCAACGAGCTGTCAAATAGCGGATCCACTCAGGGACAGTACAAATCGTGTTTTGCTCAAGGAAAGGGAGGTACGATAGTGCCCGACAAAATTTCAGACGATACGGCCGTGAATTAAACTTTGGCGGTAGGTGGCGTAATCGTGGATTGCATGAATGCCAGTTTTGAAGCGGGTAGTTGCGGTCAAGACCCGTTGGCATCAATTCAATGTTATAAATACAATATATGTATGTGTTTTTATAAAGGGTCATCACGATACAGCCAATCTCAACACATCTTTTATCTCATTACCAAACGGAAAGCTGTCGTTTCCTATCAGTCGAACGAAACCCAGATGGGATCCTCTTAACCGGGTCTTCTATTTGATGGAAGAGGAGGTTCTTCTCTTCCACCGAACAATTTTTTTGAAGTATTAAGGTTTTGTTCTACTTTCTGTGGTCTCAACTACTTTACCTCTCCGCAGGACCATGGAGAATAAATAAGTGCCCGTTGAGAGCTGGAGAAGCATGGAACCTTCACTTTGAAATCTTTTCTCCTAGCTCTTGTTTTCTCCTTCGGGTGCTCGAAAATCCATACCATGCACAAAACCCCCTCCCCCTCTTGCCAGTGTTGCCTTTCTGCCCCGCACCCTAATGCGTTCCACTTCCTAATCAGTATCACCTCAGAAATTTGTACATTAGAAAAACATTTCCATTTATTTTGATTTTAAAAAATTCAATCAAACCAAAAATCAAATTCATCGTAAACGGACGTCGATATTTCAAATCGAGTTTGCCACACAAAAACAACAACAAAAATTGCATTTTTCGTGTAATTGGCGCTTTGTACGCGCCGCGCAACAAGTACAAACGTCGCAAAAACCAAACATCTGAAATATGAAATTCTACGGTTACTAAATTAATAATTGCAAAAAACAAAATAAAACCAAAACAAAGCCACAATGTCCGCTCCCAGCGTTAAAACGATGCCCATAACGCATCTGTTGAAAAAGTCGATCGGCAAAATATCGCTGCGCAGCCTCGAAAAGGACGACGACCAGGAGCGGCTGGTGGAAAAGACTGAACGATTGGACGAGCAGCCGTCGACAAGTGCGGCCAAAAAGGATAAACAAATAGCCGCGAAAAATGCGCCAAAAACGTCAGCCGATTGTGCGGAGGACGAGAGCGAGGACAAGGTACGTGTCGGTGTCAGCTCGCGAGCAGCCAATTGACTTTGACAACAGTCTTTCCTGAAGTGTTCTCCGCCTGCTCCCAAAAGAACGAAGTTCGCTGCGTGCAGAAGTGGTGAAAACTTTGATTTGAGTTTTCACAACACGTGTGAGTGCTGCGCCCCTTTTGAAGTCTTTATTTAAAGTGGTTTTTTATGCAACATTGACGACGTTGTTCTTGTGCTCTAAAGGTTCGCTGCAATGTTGTTGCTGTCGAATTTTCACCTCAACCTAAATTCAGCCGCGTAGGAGCTCGATTTGTCGCCAATCAACGCACCGCTTGTTGTCGCCATTGCTGTGTGCGTCTGCCACAATTAACCGCTACGACAGTGCCGGCTCAAGTGGAATGTGCTTAATTATTTTCATCTTGGCTTTGCGCCTGTAGCGTTGCCACCCCGCTACATCGTCGCTGCGGCCGTGGCGTGGACGCAAATAGCTTACAGGGTGTGTAAACAGAAAACTAAAAGTAGAACTACGACCTACTCGTGACCTTTCATGAGCGTTGAAATAAGGACTCAATAAGTTTAATCGAAATAGCTTCATTAGTGCTCTTCAGAGACTCAATGGAAGGTACCTTCCCTGTTTTTGTGGTATCACAATGGATCTAAGTACTTGTTGATCTATGTGGTACTTGCGAGCAGCAGAATGGTCATCACTGAACTATGTATTTGTTTCGGACCAGCGCGTGTGAGTCCCTATGAACAGGAATCTTTGTGTTGGTTCCGAATGAAAGATAAGGATGGCAAGAATATAGAGTATTGGAAGAATTCGTTAACACACGACTTGAACTCCCTTTCGATCACAAGACAAAAGAACTGGGACAAGATTCCACAGGAAAATTACCGAGATGCACGGTAGAGAACAATGATCTTTCCGTAATACTTCATGTGCTTCGTTGTTAAAACTAGTTATTATCTTTAAGGGGGTCTTCTGGTTACGAGCTGAAAATTTAAGTCTATTTTTCGGAGTAAATTGCGAAGGAACTACTTGAGATAATCCAGTAATTTTGTTTTCCCGAGTACGATTTTGAAATTTTTATTTTGTTCCATTTTTACACTCACCAATAGACCAAACAACATAGTCGAAAATCAAACTTTTTACAAAAAACCTCCTAGTTTTGAAAATTTTCAAAATACAAAAAATCGTACTCGGGAAAACATAGCCATATGTCTCCTAAATAACTGAAAAAAAATTGATCGTATTCGATTAATATTTCTTGAAGAAGTCTTACCAACAAGTTTGAAAAAAGCAACAACCTCAAGGTCGTTCTAAAGTCGCGAGTGTGATGACTTTTAATTTCCAAAATTTTATCTTACAAGATAAAGCATGTATCAATAAAACAAAAAAAAAATTACTGGATTATCTCAAGTAGTTCCTTCGCAATTTACTCCGAAAAATAGACTTAAATTTTCAGCTCGTAACCAGAAGACCCCCTTAAGAACACAAAGACAGGGTTATACGGTGTTTGAAAGGAAGATTTTCCGGGCACTTGATTTGAACTCATCAAGGTCACTAATAAGACTTGAACTTTCGTAACTGCCTCGATACGTCCCCTTTCTTAGGTTCTATATTACTTAGAAATATCGATAATCTTCTTAAAAACACTCAACTTAATCACAAAAATCTATTCAACAATTTGGTATAAGGCTTGTAATGCATAGTTAAAAGCCGGACTCATAAGGATAACGAATCAAAATGCTAACGGCAAAGTCATGGAGATACATTTCTTTCTGCTGTAACATATGTTGGAAAAAGACAGTGTTGCATACACATTTAAAAAACGGGTGAAGTATGCGGTATCACAATGAGCCTCATAATAGGCCTCCGAGTGTGTCTCTTATAGAGGCAGCCACCGCAACCTAACCAACCTAATCCGTCATTTGTTGCTGGCATAAGGTTAGGTTGTAGGCATGCACTTCCACTTGGAGCCCTGTTGGCTCCACTGTACCTCTCTTCATTTTAGAAATCAGGTGCCCTGTCCTATCTGTTGGGTTACCTGTAAACTCAGGCGGAATCTTTTCGGAACCATTTGGTATTTGGAAGGAAATTGTGTGGGTCAGTAATCAGTTATTTGTGCGAGTCCATTGAAGAACCTGGCCCCAAGAATCCGGATCCGTCATTGGCATAGACTTTTCTATCCGATGCTGCCACTCCTTAGCATAGATCTCTCCAAAGCAGTCTGGCTTCGAACCTAAAATCTCTTTACAAACCCTCCTTTGGAGTAACTAGATTCCTCCTTAAGTAGTCCATCCAGCTGGGTAGTCAGCTGTCCAATGAACTTCGCCAACTTCCTAGATTACCTAACAAGTTTAAAGTTGCTACTTGAGTAGCGAAACCGAAAGAGTTCTTAGATTAGATCAGCGGATTCTTAGATGTCGGTGTTATTTTACCGATACTTTTTTGATAATTGCTCAGTGGAGATGAGCAGCTTGCTGCCATCACTCTGGGTATTCCCCCGGGCAACCCGTTTGAACGCTGGCGCCCATGCATTCCACGTTGAAACGATGTTCCAGCGCACTACGCACTACAGAGAAAGTTCGTTTTTGGCCCGTACAGCGCGATTGTGGAATAGTCTCCCTGCAGATATTTTCCCCAGCACTTATGATCTTGATGAGTTCAAGGCAAGAGTCCATAACCATTTCACAAAAAAACCCTATCTCCTAACCTAACCTTGGAGACCTCGTCCTTGATGGAGGCCAGTAAGTTGAGAACCGTCAGCGCCTCACAATCAAGAACAGCGGAGTCTCTTCAAGCTAGTTCATCGGCTCGTTCTTTCCCGTCAATGTTATTGTGCCTTCGAATCAATGGGCCGGCTCTGTGAGGACCTTCCTGCATTCCCGAGCTAGTTTTGATGATAGAATCGATGATTCCAGGGTCTTAATCAGGGATAGGTTGTCGGGAAGTATGGTAACGTGGGATGTATATGAAGGATGTGGCTGCCATTGCCATCTTACACGCTTCCCTAATAGCAAGCAATGTCGCCTGGAAAAGGCTTGTTGGGAGCTGGGAAGACACACATAGCTTCAGATGTTCGGAGAAATTTCCCGCTCCTACGCCGCATTCCATCTTGGAGCCATCAGTGTAGATTGTGGATGGTTATTTAGGATGTTCTCCTTTTCTTATCCAGCCGTGAGAGGTACGAAAATCGTAGTTTTTGGAAGTGGGGAAAGGGGATGACTACAGCAGACATCTGGATGATAAGGCACGAATTTTGTGGGTATGAAAAGATTGGAAATCCTTCTGTTTCAACTTTTCAACTCCTGATTAAACTTTTAGTACGGTAATTTACTATATATTATCTACTACCTATATATATATATTATTACAATAATTTCATTAAATATTCTTCTTCCCTTTTTATTTAAAGGTATGGATCATGGATATCTTACTTCACATCATCAAATATTTTGATATATTCAACTCACGTACATATGTACAAACACGCTGTATGTAATTTACGGTATGTAACTCAACAGTTTAAAATGAATTTCTTCCTCACAATTAACTCGAGTGCCGTGCCGTGACTTATAAGCACACAACCCATGCAGGTAGAGAAAACCTACAACATTCATGTGTGTCGTTATGTGTGTCTGCAGGTGTGTTTCTATGCCTATAAACACTTAAAGCAATTGAAAAAAGCCGCTAATAAAGTTGAACAAGCTCAATGGAAATTCTAAAGAAGAAAGCCAACTGCTTCCGAAGGGTGGGTTCAAAAGACAATAGAAGTGAAACGAAAGAAAGTGGAAGTGAATATTATGCAACAAGTTAATGTAAGCCAACAAAATGTAAATGAAATCTTAACGAAACGAAAAAATCATTGCAACTCCATGAAGAGTTGGCTGCATGGGTAGTGCGCCTAAGATTAGGCAACATGAATGCTAATGAGCGCCAAAGCGAAAGTAACGGAATACGCTGCACTAAGGGTAACTGTCAAAGTCCACAGCAGCAATTAATTGGCAGGCGAACGGAAATGACAGCTGACAAAAATGTAGAATGGCGCCTCAAATTTCGCCATTTTAAAAGCGTCAAAAGTTTCAACTGCACACTTTGTGTTGATGAAGAGATGTTTCTGTTGCACTCGTCTCATTGTGCACACTGCACCTGCCGGCAGCAGCGACTTAAGACAAAGTGCAAGAATATTGTATGGTGTCAAAATCTTGTCATTTTTGCAATTAATTTTACTTAAACTTAAGTAATTGAAGTTTTTTGCTCCCTTCTGTGCCGGCAGCTGTACTTTAAAGTTGACCGAAGCCAAATTCATTCGTTATCGCACTCGCCTTCGTGTAGAGTCATTCATTTTCGTCATTACCCTTTTTGTGCGTGTTGTTGTTGTTGTTGTTTGTTTTGCTTTTATACATTTTATTACTTGTGCGAGTTATTTACGTAATTAAAAACTGATTTTCCCGCCTTTGGGTTCACTTGGTTTCCCTTTTCTCTCAGTCTGCCGCCTGACTGATGAGTTTTCATTTTGCATTTAATTGGCGTCCAACCACACTTTGTGTGCTTTCAACTTTTCTCTCCGTAAACTTGGCTCGTTTGTTGTGTGGGTTAACAAAAAAACAATATCGATATTAGATCTTATCGATTGATTTAGTCTTTGATACAGATAATTTTGTTCACGTTACTTTAAAGACTAGAATCAAAATTAAATCCTGTGTGCGTCAATGACTCTCTCGTCGAAACCCTCGTCCCTATTGGCAAAAAACTAGGACAGTAAATTTTCATAATTTGGTTCTCTTGAGTACAATTTTTTAACAGCAAAATCATTCGTCACAGACAGGCACAGCTGGTAATCACTTGGTGCCAGGTTCGGACTATAAGGTAAATGCATAAGAACCGCTCAACCCAGTTCCTAAAGCTTTTGGCGAATCACTTTCGATCTGGAACACAATTCCTTTGCTACTGACCAAAGCTGGTCTTTTTTGGCGATTTATTTCTTCAAACTGTCCAATTCTTAAAGTTCAGGTACGTATTAAGAGTTTGGCTTTAGAGGAGCCACTCATAGTGGATGATTCCTTGTCAATCCCATCAAACACACAGTAAAACCTGCCGGATCAGCAATTCTGACTTCCTGACCTTTTTTTGGCGATTTATTTTTTCAGACAGTCCAATTGTTTGCAGTGCAGGTCCGAATTAAGAGTTTGATTCTTTGTCAATCCCATCAAACACTCAGTGAAACCTGACCAGTGACCATCAATCCTGGCTCGTTGGTCTTTATTTTGGCAGTTTCATTTTTCACATAGTCCAATTGTTTCCAGTGCATGCCCGAATTAAGAGTTTGGCTGTAGAGGAGCAACTCATAGTGGACGATTCCTTGTCAATCCCATCAAACACACAGTAAAACTTTACTGACCATCAATTCTGACTTGATGGCAGTTTTTTGGCGGTTTATTTCTTCAGACTGTAAAATTCTTGACAGTGCAGGTCCGAACTAAGAGGTTGGCTGTAGATGAGCAACTCATAGTGGATGATTTCTTGTCAATCCCATCAAACACATAGTAAAACCTTCCTGACCAGCAATCCTGACTTGATGGCATTTTTTTTTTGTGATTTCTTTCGTCAGACAGTTCAATTGTTTCCAATGCAGGTCCTAATTAAGAATTTGGCTGTAGGGGAACAGTGCATAGTGGATGATTTCTTGTCAATCCCATCATCGTTTTCGCTTGACGTCATAAGTGATCACCAGTCACTTCCGCTTTAAAATTTTGTTTAGCGAATTCGATCCATCAGCTTCTTTGTTTTAACTTGTGTGGCATTGACACATCAAGCTTCTTTGTTTGGATTCTTATTTAAGTGGTTCCAAATGGTTTTCTGTGCAATGATTAACTGGACAATCGAAACATTTGACGATTTTACCAGACGATTTCCATGATTTTATACAAATTTTTTACAATCTTTACTTCTTTGACATCAAAATTATACAAAATCTGACATCGTAAACGCGATTCACATTTTCAGGCGCCTGACTTCGTCTGAATTGAAGAAAATATAAAATATTTATATAAAAAAATATTTAAAAAAATATACAAGCCTGATATAAAAATAAAAAAATAAAACAAATTTCATGTATTTTCTCTTTGCTGGTGTCCATGTTTGACACGCGCTCAAACAAAACTGAGTCAAGCAATCAAAAAATTGTCTGAAAAATTTCTTTAGTACGAAATCTTAACTTTCCAACGCCATCTAACGTAACCCGATTTCACTTCATTCAACTTCATACAACGCAAGTTATAGATTACTAAACTCATTTATTAAAAAATTATGGATTTCTACATTTCACATATCGATATTTTTTCATTGATATCGTCGTCCCACTGTAAGCGTTTTGTGTCTGCTTTAGGTCTACTGGGAAAAAGTTGAGCTGTTGATTTTGGTGACAATTTTGTTGTCTTTGTTTTGTGCGTCATTCGCATCGAGTAGTTTATGGCGTTTCTATTTGCACAGTCAAGTGTTGTCAAATATTGACAACTATTGCTGACTGTTGTCTGTTGCGTTGTGGGTCACCCGCTTTCGTTGCGCTTTCGTTGACTCGACCAGCATTTGGTTGCAGTGCGGCAATTTGCCTCATTCTGTGCCGTTCTTATTTTCGCTTAATTTCGAAACTCGTTTATGACTGTTTACAGTTGGAGACTATTTACAATATGCAATTTGACTGCAGAGTCGCCACAAACTATTATTAATTTGCCATTTTATGCAGCTTTATTATTTGGCCAAAACTTTTGCCAACAATTTGCCTTCCTCCACCGTCAGAGTTAAGTAAAACTTTGGCTCGCACAAATTGCTGCTTTATGTAGTTTTCTATGTGCGTTAACTAATCCCAAAAGGACTTTAAGGCTTAAACTCGCAATTTACACAAACAAATGCAACATTTTCATCTCTCCCTTAACAACTTATTGTGTCCCCCTTCTACCCCAATTTCTGAGGCCATCAATATTGTTGCAAGTTTGTTTACTTAAGCTCCTCCAGCCATGCAAATACACATGTATTTCCAATATCCTTCAAACACACACATACACACACACAGTGGCCCACTCCATTTTTCGTCCATTTGCAATGCGGTCCTTGCCTGTTACGTCTGTTTCGTCTGTGGCGTGTTCAAGTCGTCAACTTTGGCTGCGGCGTTGAGTGAGCGTGTAAAGCATTTAGTAAAGTTTCATACGGATTTTATTATTGCCACGCAGTCGAGATTTTAAAAGCAGCAAAAGCTGCGCTATTTACGTTGTGGTCGGTGTGTGGCAGTGGCACAAAGTTTTCGCGGATTTCAACTCTGAATGCGTTTTGCGCGTCAGCTCAAGTCTGCATGTGACTGTTGTTGTAACTGAAAAACGTTGAACTGCATTTCATGTTGAAACAATTCAAAAATCTCTAAACAATTTGAAATGGAAGTGAATTTGAAAATTTTATTTTTGAAGCAAATTTTTATAATTACGATTTTGTAAATGTTCATAACTTAGACTTGAAAAATAATTAACTTAACTTTTAACTTCTGTAAATGAGTTCAAAGCACTAGAAGTCATATTAGAATCTTGAGAAAATTGTAAATGGGGAATAAACAACAAAAGTTGCATATTTTTCAAATCGTTCAGATGGTTACAGTTCTTAAACTATTAGCATCAAATAGTTTCTGTCTTGAAGCAACTGACACGGGATCTGCTAAAATAGACTCAATGCCCCCAAAATCCATTTGAAATTTCTGGAAAATCAAAGTTAATAGATGTTTTCTAAAAATTGTATATCTTTGGAAATCGTTCAACTGGCTGCAGTTTCCAAATAAAGTGGACTTGAGGATCTAAAAATAGTCGAAATGTGTTGGTCTAAGGTTGGTCTAAGTTGGTGGATGGTTTCCAAGAAAGATATATTTTTCCAAATCGTTCAATTAGCTCTAGTTTCTGAAGGAGTCCTAGAGGCCCAAAATATGTCCTATTTTGTGATTAATCTCACGAGTTTACTAAATATGGGATCAAAGTCCACAAAATCTTACTGGAATCCCAAAAATATTGAAGTTGAAGTATAGAAATGGCTGGTATACCAAATTGTTCAACTGGCTCTTCCTTCTGAACTAGGAGTCCTAGAGACCTAAATTATGTCCTATCACGTAGTTAATCTCATGAGTGTACTGAATATGGGCTACAAGTCCTCAAAATGTTAGTTTGAATCCGAGAAAATCGAAGTTTAAGTATAGGTTTCAGAAATGGCTAGTGCACCAAATCGTTCAACTGACTATAGCTTCTGAACTTTGAGTTCTAATTACTTCAAACATGCTCTTTCTGGCTGTGAATTTCACCAGCTTACTAAATATGAAAATTTGTTAAAATCGATGATGATTGTCTTTAAAAATGTTATGTGCATCAAATTGTTCAAGTCGCTGTACGAGTTTGGTTTGAAAACCAGGAGTTGGCAACACTAAAAACAAGTCTGTTTGACAAGTACAGCCATTCAAACCAGTGCTGTCAAAATTGCATGACTTTTTATTTATAAATTTTTTCTAATAGCCGTTCGTTTTGTTTTTTGAGAAATTATAAAAATGGATATGGGGCAGTATTTTATAAATTTTCATTATTTTTACCAAAAGAAAATATTTTTTTAAAATATTTTTTAAAATATTTTTTTTTATATATTTTTACCTTTTTTTTTTAAATATTTGTAAAAAATATAAACTGTTACAATATGTTTAAACATATTTTAAAAAAATTTAAAATAACTTCAAACAATTGATTTAAAATTTTTTCCATTTTGAAAAATTTATTTATATTAAATTATTTTTTTTAAATATTTTTTTCTTTAATTATTGTATATTTTTATATATAATATTTTTTTTAATTTTTTTTAATATTTTGCTCTATTTTCTGTTTTTTTTTTGCATAGTCAATAATGGATATATTGTTGTGGTTGATGTACTTAATTACGACTTTTTGTTGATGCTAAAATATGTATGAGCTCATTATTTTCACACTTGACAGCATTGTGATGACAGCTATTATCATTATTATTATTATTACTGTTGTTGTTCTTTATGTAATCAATTTATATTATTAACGTAATAAAAAAATTATTTTGTAATTTGCAACACCTGCGTCGGTTTACAGTTTGGGCAATAATAGTTGACACAATTTTAAACAATGAAACATCACAAAAGAAAAGCCATGAATTTTCATTAACATTTTATTTTATTAATTTTTTTTATTGTACATTAATTTGTATAATACACGATAATAGCTTTTGTGGGTGTGTGTGTGTTTGATGATTTATTGAATTTTGCCGGAAAGCAATGCATTAACGGGTTAATGACGTTGTAAGCGCGTGTGGGGAATGTCACCTTAATTAAATTGTATGGGTCTGGATATTAGAGAAAATTGTGCGCATTGGTACCTGTGCAAATATAATATCAGTCTAATTAGATGGTAAATTTGCACAAGCCTAATTAGCTGAGCTGTGAAGATAAAGCTTGCACTAGAAACATCTAAATGTAGCCAAATTGCAATTATAGAACTGGCATTAGGGTCAACTCATTCATTAAAAATCAGCCCACTTATTCACTTAATTGTTTGAGTAGCATATAACTAAAAATACAGCCTAAAAGCATGCACCAGTTTTCTAGTTTTACTGCTTAGAGCTTAACTTTGAGTTTTGTACTTGAGTGCTTCATATTTTGATGGCATACTTTTAGGCACATAGTTTATTTTTAAGAGAATAGATAGCCATGATCTAACAATAAAATAATTTATGTTTCAATTTATATTCAACTACATATTTAATCGTTGTTTTTGATCAGCATTTATTCATCGCTTCAATACAAATGTAATGTGCATCAATTTGTAAGTTATACACAATTTTTTTTGAATGTAATGTGTATAACTTTCACCACTGTTTTCTTTATCTCATTTTTGATGCTCTGTCAAGTTTTGTGCAAGTTGGAAAATGTCGAATTTTCTCACTACAGACAAACGCTGAAATAAGAAAAAATATCCAAAACTTCTGAAGCACACTTGTTGGTTTTTGCCTTTGAATTCGAGCATAGCCGACAGGAGGAGACGAAGCCACGCATTGTCGGTTAGCAATGAGCTGGAAGTGCGGTCTGATGTTGATGGTTGGGCTGTCTGAACTCTTGAAACTTGCGCACTCACAGTGTGGGCGGTAGTTGATTTAAGTTTTCTCACTTTTGTCTGCTTTCGCACACAAGTAAATTGAATGGGATTTGTATTTTATTTACACTTGAAGGCAAATGAAAAAGAAAAAGAGTTGCGGCGAAAAGTAGCAACATTATTTTGCTTTTTTGTAGTTTCAACTTGGGCTGTACAACAATTCTAAAGTAAAAGACAGAATTATGATAAATTTAGGGTATTGTGTATATTTAAAATTTTATATAAAATTTTGAACGTTTCTTGCTCTGTTTCTAGAAGAAAAATAATAGAAAATATTGAAAGCAATCTTTTAACATAAGAATGTCCGGCTAATTCATTGAGAGTGGAATGTGATACAATAGGAAAATATTTATAGGTACCAACTTAGCATACTTATAGGAAATAATTTTCCTCATTAGTTGCTATACTTTTCATCGGAGTTATAATAGCTTCAAAGGGTGCGTGCTCATTATATGACACCTTTCTATGGTATCTACAGGTTCTGCTTAGTTGAAGAGGAAGTAGAAACGATATCCTACTTCTGATGTCACTATTCGATAATCCGAGAACGAAGATTTCGTATGAGGCCATAGTTTTTATCGATAGATTTTCGTTGAATCGTTTTGTAGTTTCCAAGGCACAGTATGTCCACCTATCTGACAGATAGTCAGATAGATACAAAATTACATTCAACCAATCAGACAACTGCTTTGACAATAGTTTTTGTTTTTTTTGCTTAGAGTTTGTTAGACGAACAAGAGAGATAGAGAAATATGAGAGATAGAGAAATAGAAAGACAGGAAGACCGGCGGATAGTTAGACAGACAGACATACGGACGCAAAAACAGACAAGTTAGCTGGCAGAAACACAGAGAAGTACCAATAGAAAGACAAACAGATGGACAGAGTAGTACAAATAAAAACAGACGGGCAGGAAACTAGAAAGGCCGATGGAGATATGGAAAAACGGGCAGAAAGACAGAAAGAAAGATAAACAGATAGAAGAATAGGCAGATAGACAGAAAAAAAGATGGAGAGAGGCAGAAAGATAGCAAAACTGACAAGAAGAAAGATAGAAAGACAGGTAAAAGATAAAAAACATACATGCAGACAAAAAGACCAGTAAAAAGGTAGAACAGATAGAAAGACAGACAGACAGAAAGAGAGAAATACAGGTAAGAGATAGAAAAACAGGCAGACAGACCGAAAGATAAGATAGAAAAACGAGCAGATAGATAGAATGATAGATGGATAGAAATAACGACAAACAGAGGGATAGCAACACAGTTAGAAAGATGGAAAACAGGCAAAGAAAGCCAGATAAAAAAGTTGAACAACCAATAGAAAAATACGAAAATATACAGAAAGATAGAATGACAGGCAAACCTAAAGAAAGACAGACATAAAAACAGATAGATGAATGGACGGACGCACACACAGACCAACTAACTAACAGAAACACCGACAGACAGACAGAAAGATAGAAGGAAAGATAGAAAGACAGAGTAACAAAAACACCGAGAAAAAGATAGAACGACAAAAAAAGAAATAGAAAGATAGGCAGACAAACGGATGATCGAACAGACAGACGAGCAGGCAGACAGGCATACTGAAAGATAGATCGACAGACAGAAAAATAGAAGGACAGATAAAAAGACAAATAGACAGACAAGAAACTAGCAAGGCAGATGGAAAGATAGTAAAACGGGCGGACAGACAGAAAAAACATAAAAAAGATAAAAATACAGGAAGTTAGAAAGTTATAGAAGGAGAGAGAGACAGACAAATAGCCCAACTGATAGACAGACAGAAAGATAGAAAAACATGTAAAATATGACAAACAGGCAGACAGACAGAAAGACCAATAAAAAATATAAAAACAGACAAACAGATAGAAAGATAGACAGAAAGATAAAAATACATATGGAAAGATATAAAAGCAGACAGACAGACAGAGAGTAAGGCATATAGAAAGATAGAACAACAGACAGGCAAATAGAAAGATAGAACAACAGATAGAAAGATGGTAAGGCATGCAGAAAGATAGAAATTCAGGCAGACAGGCAAACATGAAGAAAGATATATAGACAGATAGATGGACAGGATCAACCGAACAAACTGATATACTGTTTAAGAAACTAACGGACGGACAATCAAACAAAATAACTGACAGAAACAGCGAGAGACACACAGAAAGATAGAAGGACAGTCAGACAAATATAAAGGCGGATAAAAGATAGAAAAACGGGCAGATAGACAGAAAGACAGATGAAAAAAAAGTAAGAAAACAAGCAAATAGAGAGAAAGATAGAAAAACAGGCAAACAAATGGAAAGATAGATTGACAGATAGACAGAGAGATAGAAAGATAGCAAATCAGGCAGAGGGATAGAAAGATAAAAAGACAGATAGAGAAACAGACGAAGACAGGAAGACGTACGGAAAGATAAAAAGACAGATAGAAAACAGGTAGAAAGACAGGATAACAGGCGAACGGACAGAAAAGCAGACATTCAGACAGACAAACAGAAAGGTAGATATTTCGACAGACAGACAGAACTATACACGAGCAGACATCCATACAGATCTACAAACTAACTGATAAACAAAAAAAGAAAGATGCACCGACCGACAGACAGCAAACGAACGGATAGACAGACAGTCAGCCAGCCAAACATTCAGAAATACCCTCATATAAGTAATGTTTCCTCTTAATATGTTTGTTAACTTTGTTTTCCTGCTATTTTCCTCCATGTCCGTACAACGCCGTAAACTATGCAACGCTGTTGAGAAGAATTCGTCAAATATGTGAAATTTACTCGCAATATGCCTCAACGGACATGACCTAAATTCCATTTCCTTAACAATCCAATGCAATTTGAAATGTTACATTCCCCTTCATATCGACACACACACACGGACACACACAAACACAGCACACAGACAGCGCAAACTTTGAACAATCGAATTGTTGTGTACGTGAGGCTCGAAAATGCCATTTGTTATTTTATTTAATCATTGTGCCACGTACGAAACTCTTAGCGCGTTGTGCAACAAATGAATTGCGTGGCAGCGAGCAACAGTGGCCGCATCGAAAAATACCAATCACAACAACCACTGCGCTGTGTAGTATCAAAAGTCAGACAGCAAACGACAACAAACGTGAGTGAAATGGGCTGACAGCGGCAAAAGTTAAATTCAATTTCAATAAAACCAAATGCACAGCACAGTCCGTCGCACAGCTGTACCCCTTTCCAACACACACACTCACACACACATAGTCGAGTCATTGGTGCATTAAAATAGCAGCACGCAGTCAACGAACGGAAGCTCGGAAGCACGGACGCTCGATGGCATTGCAACTGCTTTTAATTTGCATATAATTGCAAGCGCAGTCGACTGCTTGTGTGAGTGTATGTGACTATGCCGCCCCCAGTTAATTTATATTTTATTTGCCACACTGCTATGGGTGTGTGTGTGTGTGTGTGTGTGCGCGAGTATCAGTGAAATGTTGTATTTGTTTTTGTACGCGCACTTAATGAAGGCTTTTGTTCGAAGGCAACTTGACCATTTGTCGGCGCCAGAACGAGAGCCATCGACGCCGATGAGCTGCCTCCTGCCATGTGCTGGTAGCGGAAATAGTTTCCCTGCAATAATAAACCACAATAAATGAATAAATTATGAAATGAATGTTTTAAATTCGCCACCAAACTTTAAATAAGTTATGGGGAAACTTTTAATTTTTGAAATTTTAATGAAATTTACTTAAAAAAAAATAAAATAAAATAAAACTAAAAAAATAAAATAAAATAAAATAAAATAAAATAAAATAAAATAAAATAAAATAAAATAAAATGAAATGAAATGAAATGAAATAAAATAATATAATCTATATACAAGGTACGTCCCAAAGTAAACAGGGCTTTTGCAATAGGGACGTTTCTGGTGGCGCCATCTATGTGTGAGGACATGCGTTGGAAAGGTACATCTTTCATTCACATACTGTCTAAATTTCATGACATTTGGTCTAGTAGACGCCGAAATATCCCGCTCAATGTGACAGTATGTTTTTAACTTTGGTACGAGAATGTCGATCGAACAAAGAGCTAATATTAAGTTCTGTTTTAAACTTGGTAAAACTTTTACCGAAACGTTTAAATTGTTAAAGCAAGTTTATGGTGATGATTGTTTATCCCGTGGCCGTGTTAATGAGTGGTTGAATCGATTCAAGAATGGTCGTGAAGACTTGAATGACGACGAACACGTCGGCCAGTCGAAATTTGTGATTACTGACGATGCCATCAAAACTGTGCGTGATTTTATCAAAATGCAGCCAAAATCATCATTGGAATTGATGGAAATGGAATTGAACATCTCCAAAACATCAATTGATCGCATTTTAACCGAACATTTGGGTCTCCGTAAAGTGTGTTCTCGCTTCATTCCGCACACTTTAACCGACGACCAAAAAGCGCAGAGAATTGAGCACGCAAAAGACATCGTTCGGGAAGCCAGTTGTGATCCAAATTTCTTGTTCAACATCGTAACCGGTGACGAAACGTGGTGCTTTCAATATGATCCCGAAACAAAGCGTCAAAGTGCCGAATGGAAGCACCCAGATGAGCCAAATCCGAAAAAAACCCGCCGTGAGAAGTCAAAAATCAAAACTCATCTCATTTGTTTCTACGATTCAAAGGGAATAATTCATCGAGAGTTTGTTCCACCGGGAAAAACAATTAACGCTTTGTTTTATGTTGAAGTTTTGAAGCGTTTGGTGCATCGCATTCGTCGTATTCGGCCAGAATATCGCGAGGAAGGAAGTTGGCATTTATTGCATGATAATGCACCGGCTCACAGAGCCCTAGTTACGACCGATTATTTGACCAAAAATCGCATTTTTACCATCAATCATTCACCGTATTCGCCTGATATGGCTCCCTGTGACTTCTACTTATTCGGTCAGTTGCATTTGCCGATGAAAGGAAACCGTTATAAGGACGTTGAGGACATCCAAAAGGCTTGTACCAACATTCTGAAGGCGATGCCGGCCGATGACCTAAAACACTCATTCCAAATGCTTTTGGACCGTGCAAAACGTTGTATCGAAGCAGAAGGAGAGTATTTTGAATAAATAAAAAGAATTATACAAAAATAATCATCCGTTTTCTTTATTTTATAAAAGTCCTGTTTACTTTGGGTTGCACCTTGTATATATATAAAAATGAAACGTGGTTCGTTCGGCCGCTTAAAACTCGAAAACGACTGGACCAACTTGAATACTTCCGTCGGCGGGTTTGTTCAAAATGTTTACGTGAAGGTTTATAAAAAAAGAAATGTCGGGAAAAGGGGCGTGGCACCACAAGAATACATTTTTAGACAATAACTTTGGAACCATAAGTCACACATCAACTCAATTTGGTACAAACTTAGTATTTAATCATGTCCTTCAGTAGAGGGAATCGGGTGGGTATTGAACAAAGGGGTGTGGCACCGCCCATACAACTCAAATCTTCTAAATGGAATAGCTTCGGAATTGTAAGTCGCACAATATTGAAATTTGGTGTACCATCGTTTCATAGATGTGTCATTCTACTGTTAAAATTTTATGGGCGTTGAACAAGGGGCGTGGCACATATTTTATGATCCAATATTTCAGCAGAACTCTAAGTCGTACATCAATGAAACTTGGTATGAACCTACCATGTAGTCATATCTTTCGAGAGAGGGAATGGGGCGGGTATTTAACAAGAGGGCGTGGCTCCGCCGATACAACTCAAATCTTTTATATGGAATAGCTCCGGAATTGTAAGCCACACAGCATTGAAATTGGGTACGAAATCGTCCCATAAAAGTGTCATTCACACCAGTGAAACTTGGTACGAACTTTCCACTTAGTAGCACAATTCGACTAGAAGAAATTTGTGAGCATTGGACAAGGGGCGTGGTACCGTTACGTGTTACGCCTCCATTTTTATATATGTACATGGATTGTTTGTCTTGACTGACTGACTGATTGATTGATTGACTCATCATCGCTTAGCCCAAACCGCTGAAGCTACAAATATGAAATTTGAACTGTAGGTACATCTTGAAAAATGAACCTCCGCTAAGACGGGATTTTTTGAAATTCGGGGTGTAAAGGGGCAAAAATGTGTTGTATTGTATGAAGAAAAGTGATTTAAGAGACATATTGATTTCGAACTTCCTGAAATTGGACACGCGTTTCTCATTATTTTCAAAATCGAAATCTAACTGGATCAACGACGTGTTAAAAGTATGTATGGAGAAACAAATTTGTTTGGGCCTTTTGACTTCAAACTTGGTGAAAGTACTTCAAATGTACATAAAATAACTCGATACGTGTTTTTCATTTTTTCCGAATATTAAAATCGGACGGGGTTAACGACCGGTTACAATTTTGTATGGCGAAACTGTAAAAAACATGAATTACTGAGGCCACTGACTTCAAACTTTGTGAAAGTACTCTTAGTGAGAAATAATTTGACACGTGTTTTTCACTTTTTTGAAAGTCAAAAGCTAACGGGGTCAACAATGGGTTAACAGTTTGTATGGAGAAACACGATTTATTGGTCCTTTTGACTTCAAACTTAAACAAAAAGCACTTCTATCGGGAAATAATTAAAATGCACTTTTCATTTTTTTTTAAATCGAAATCTATCGTGATAAACTAAGGGTTAAGAATTTGTTCAGGGTAAATGGGGAAACTCATGATTTAAAGGGCTTTTTGGAAATACTTGACATCAAAGATAATAGACATATGTTTTTTTTTAATCAAAATCTGACGAGGGTCAATGGGTTCAGAAATTGTATCGGGTGAAACAAGAGAGCTTGCGTGCGAAGCCGCGGGGCTCAGCTAGTATAATATAAAATAAAAGAAATGAAAGAATAAAAAACATATAATTTTAATGGAAAATTTGCAAAATTTTTGTGCATTCAGTGCTAAACCGAAATTCGAAAACTTGAATTAACGCAATCAGAATGTTGATTGAATGTTTGATTAGATTTAGAAAGCTGTGTGCAGTGTGTTTCAAAAGCCAGAAAAAACCCATTGTGAGTTCCTTTATTTTATTGAAAGAATATTCAACTGTCTCTTTATGCGGATTTAATAAAAAAACATTTCAACTTTCTGTTGAAGCTTAGCAGGTTCTGTAGTTAAGTTTCAGCTGCTTTGCTCAGAACCTGAACCCAGTAAAGGAACTCACAATTGAAGAAACTAATTTTGATAGAAGAATATTCCACTGTCTCTTGACTGGAATTCAATCTATACACCAATTGAATTTCTTTCTGGATGAAGTTTAACATATTCGATAGTTAAGCTTTCGTTGCATCCTCTTACC
Source organism: Melieria crassipennis (assembly GCA_963668005.1). Taxonomy (NCBI): domain Eukaryota; kingdom Metazoa; phylum Arthropoda; class Insecta; order Diptera; family Ulidiidae; genus Melieria; species Melieria crassipennis. The sequence goes on along the minus strand of OY764962.1, from coordinate 77,016,147 downwards.
AGACAAGAACCTGGACCCAGTGAAAGAACTCTCAATTGAAGACACTCTTATTGGTAGAAGAAAATTCAACTCTCTCTTAACTCGCATTCAATCAATAAACCAAGAGAACTTTTGGATAAAGTTTAATAGGTTCAATAGTTAAGCTTTCGTTGCGTCCCTCTTACCAGACACGAACCTGGACCCAGTGAAAGAACTCACAATTGAAGAAAATCATATTGGTAGAATAATATTCCACTGTCTCTTAACTGGAATTTAATTAATAAGCCAACCGAACTTCCTGATGAAGTTTAATAGGTTTGATAGTTAAGATTTCGTTGCGTCCCTTAGAGCAGACAGGAACCTAGACCCCATTAATATTATAATAATTATATTGTTGGGAGTGTGCTTGGAAACAGGCATAGAGACATTGCTGGCCATTATGTCCCAGCTGTAGCCTTCTCCCTTTGACCAGGAATTCTCGGGTTCGCAATTATTTAAAGTAAGAAGATCTGACCAGCACCACTGTTGAGTGACTCTGCGGTTCTTGACGTCAAATTTTTCAGAGACTCGAACCCTGAAAAGCGTCTGCAGCATTTCTGTAAAGTTGAGCGTTGGCATAGGAAGAGGATTTTGAGTTAATTTATACAAAATTTAAATTCAAACTAAAAAGGAGCTACAAGTTATTTTCAATGCTCTTAACATGAAGCTAATCTTACTAAAATGAAATTTTTTATGCTTATCACTGTCCATTAGAGAACATAGAGCCTTAACAAGAGATATGCCTCATGTTGATTACGTTTATCAATCGAAATTCTGCCAGGGTGTGTGATTAGAATATTGTAAGCAGTCACAGGACCCGTTAACGGGTTACGGCCCGTCGCAAAAGTTCTCTCGAGGCGCTCCCACTTTTCGTGAGCCTTCTCCAGTTGGTCACACCCAAAAATTTTGCAGGGTTCTCAACTTGGCTCTTCCAACGGTCTAAGTGTTCGCCGTCGACCTCGAAGTAAAGCGTCGAACACCTTTTTCGCCGGAGCTTCATTATTGGTTCATTGTTCGTTATTGGTTCGTATTTGATAGTTGTCGTCAATACGAAAAGGACCTAAAGTTAAAAGTTTTTTACTGGGATGTCTAAAGTACCCACTGTGTATCCGATGCCGCTAGATAGGAGGTGTTATTGGAAAGCGCATAGGTTGGTGTCTTTGATGAGCTTATTTACTTTTGTTATTACTTTTCTTTCCTGTATTATCCTTTTATTTGCCTTCTTTTCGTTTGCTTTAGTCCCTTTCCTTTCCTCTCCTTTCCTAACTAGCACTGCTAGTGGTGTTGTTGCTGCTATTTTTCAACAACTAGAGTGGGAAGGATAGGAGCTTGGTAAAGGTAAAGGAGATCTAGGGAAATGGATAGGAATCGAACCCTCGACCTCTGCCATGGAAGTCCAATGAACTTCACGCTGGACTACCATACAGCAGAGCTCTAAAGAGGTTTCAGAGATGCCTGTTTATGGGTGCAAATAGCCTCAATCTGATTTCTGTCTTCCATCAATATATTTGTATCTTATATAACTCACTTTTTACATAATCGAATCAATTTTTTGTATCCATATTCTATTTGCTGAGTACACTTCTATTTGTAGAAAATATATTTACATGGCATTGAAGTGAGAGTGCGAGTAGTTGTGGTTTAAAATCAACACTTCCATAGTTTCTAGACAAAAGTGTCATTACATATGCAACAAAAGTGTTGTACGAGTTTGATGGATTTCTATGAAGACCACTATTCGTAACCGCACTTAGCGTCAGCGCTAACTGGGAAGCAGTGCTGCGGTTGTGAGTTGCTACGCAATCGCTGCGCAAATAAGTTCAACGCTTCAAATGCCAATTCAGAAAAAATTGATTTTTTTTTTCGTCTGGCACCACGACAATCCACAATTGCACAGCAAAGGAAACAACGAACTGACTGACGAATGTGGCGGTGCCATTGTGTGAAACTACTTGTGTGAAGAAACTTTCGGGAGTGAGGTGAGCCATACGACATTTCCGCACTTGCAGAAGACGAGTGTGTGCATGATTGGAAAATGGATGGAAGGAGAAGAAACGTGGCGGTAGAGAACAAAGCTGTGCAAAAAGAATCAGTCTACGGAATTTATCAAATATGTACATTTCATGCGATTTGTTGACGTTCTATGTGAAATCAAAAATGGTAAGCAGAATTTTGCATTCGAAGTGTAAAGTGACGAGACGATGAAATAGTCAACTGGCAATCGGAAAATCACTTGATTCGTGTTGAATGTGAAACGAAATCGGAAAATATGAAAATTGTGCCACAAAAAAAATTTAAAAATAAATCAAATCGGCTTACTGCTCGTTGAGATTGTTATGTGTTGGTTTGATGTTAATGGTTGAATGTCGTGACTGCATGTTTGGTTGTAACAAATATTTTGTAGCACTTGTGCAACTACAATAAATTTAATAATTCAATTGCTTTAATTGAATGCATTGCAAATTACAAAATTATATGCAAGTAATTTTTTGAAGAGCCAATTTGTAGAGTTAATTTGTGGCGCCATTTGTGACTGCACGATTTTTGAAGTTTGAAATTTGAATGAGTTGAAATAAAGTGAAATGCTGCGGCAATTTAGTTGGCTATATAATGAAAATATAATTATTTTGAAATAATAATTATTTTATAGAAAATAATGTCAATGTTCAGAGAGAAGAGAAAACAACTTAAAAGCTCTGTTTGATATGTTCAGTTAGATTTACTTCTGGTTAGTTAAAAAACTAATTTTTGTTAGGGCAGTGGAAGGAACATGTGAGGCCTGTCTAGACTATATAGGTTTACTAGGTAGATACATATATTGGATTTTTCTCTCTGTATCCTGATGTTACGATGGGGTTTCACTTTTGTGCGTAAGCAAACTTGGTTTGACGTAACTGATATTCAGAATCTTTTTAGAAGTCACAGAGCTTCAGACTGTTCTGGGAAGCAACAAGTCTCTTAACATTCCGGGTTTCGGGACATAGGAACATTCCAAAGAACTGTAGAGCAGACGAGCTCGCCAAGACATGGGAACGCATTGTGTCTGAGTCCTAAATTCTAAGCTTCGTACTAATACAAGCCTTACATGAAACTAACCTAAGATGGGCTGAAGGCAACCTTGGCTCACCTTAAATTTTCCTTCCTTCCGTCCTTCTAGAGAGCTTCTCTCAGTGAAAATTGATCAGGGGAGAACCATGATTGCTTTAGATTGGATTGATTTCGATGAAAAACCATGGTTTACCGCGGGCCAAATTTACCAACCTTAAATTTCCGTCCTTTTAGAGAACTTCTCTCAGTAAAGAGGGATCAGATGAGAACAATGATTGGATTTAATTAGATTGGATCGATTCAGATAAAAAATCATGATTAACGGTGCGTCTTAAACTTCCGTCCTTCAAGAGAATTTCTCTCAGTTAAGGGAGATTAGATGAGAATCATGATTGGTGTTCTAACAGGTCACTGTGTATCTGGCTTCTCTCGAAGCTGTATGGACAAGGAAGAGAAAGAAAACGCATTTTACCTTCTATCTTACCTTGTCTTGCATTATCTTGCAGAAAAAACTTACCTGACTAACTTCTTCGACAATCTAGGAAATATAGCCGATAGGACTATTTACAGTCCACTAGGCTTCATAAGGAGTCCAAATTGGTTCAGTGAGTGAGCGGACTTAAGTTCGATTGGTTGTGGTATCACAATGGATCTTTATAGTCTAAGTGGGCTTCGCCTTAGGGCACCCAATCCTACCTACAGAGCTTTAGACGTTGAAAAAACAAGTTTTTCAAATACCAACGACTATAGATTGGAGTAAATTTATAAAAGGTTATCATACACTAAGACCTGCTAGATCTAAATGCTATGTTCCGCCTCTGAAGAGGTCCATATGGGGAGAATTCTACTCAAATAGGAAATATTTGTCCAAAAGTAGGTTCTCAAAGACGGACTTATACATAAAAGGATGGTTCCATGGCTGAATCCATGCAGATGATCATTAAAACTTACTTTTCTGGTAGCTTTAGAACGGAAGAACACTGGACCTCAGGGCCTCAACTCTCTAAGTAGAGGCTTTTTGTTAAGTTAGGTTAAAATACTCGTACCTGTGAGGGCACGGTTCTTGCCAAAAGACACACTAAGGCCACGAATTGGCCCCGTTGTAATACACCAAGGAAAAAGTGATCTGACTCACTGCAAGTCGCAGTGCCTATACAAGAAAATTTGTTTTGTTGATAAACCCTAGAAAGTCTCTCTTGACTGATCTGTGGTTGTCCAAGTTGTCGCAGAAAGAAGAGTCTAGGGATTTCCACTTTTGTCTAGAGAGAGCGGGGCAGTAGTGGGCAATAGTGGGTTAAACAGAGTGGATAGTTTGAAAGCAGAAAGATCTGTGACGAAGGAGGGGAGATTTCGCACTTCTTTTTCTTCGAATTATAAAACCTAAACAAAACATTGCCAGCACAGATCTAATGAGTCAAGGAAGTCTTAAGACTACAGGGAATATTTAAAGTAAGGTTAGGAGTATTGTTTGTCTCGAGAATATGGGGAGAAGTCAAGCTGGTTTTTATCCAAAAACCGGGAAAAAGTATCTACACTATTATATCTAAAAAAGTGTGATTTCTTTTTATCGTGAACAATTTTATACATTTTTAAAAATTATTTTGTGAAAAATTAGCCGAATCCGATGTGTACTTTTTGAGATATCAGCGGATATGATATGTAGTCTTTGTAGGTATAGAAAACTAGCGGTCTTTCTAGCGAATTTCCTTATAGCAAACTTTCCTAAACACTCTGAGTCACCCTATGCAAATGCAACCCTGCGTTTGTTCGAATGCTGTTATCAATTTATTGACTCCAGTGCAAAATATTTCCACAACATTTATAAAATTTTCATTTAATTTTTAGTTGTTATTTTTTCTCAAAAAAAAGAAACATTGACTTCACCAAAGAAGCGTAACAACAACAAAAAATTCATTCTGCCGCTGCAAAAGAATTTATGGCCAGTTCCGTTGTGATCTCTCGAGAGATGTGCACGCTGTCGCTGTGCAGGGCGTTAAAAATAATGCCAAGAGATAAATCCTTGTCGACGTAAATATTTACTTTATGTCGTTGTTGGTTAAGGAAAATTGAACATAAAATGCAGCACATCCATTACAATGGTTTATCCACCCGTTGAATGCATATTTGTGCAGAAAAATACACACACACACACGCACTCAAACGCACTCTTACGCACACATTCGAAGTGTTCTTCAGCGCCTGCATAAAGTCTACGAAGAGTCTGACGCCTTCACACGTTGCTGGACAGACACCCAGAGCACAGCGCCGGCTCAGCAGTCAGCCGACGAAGCGGCAGCACTAACACCAGAAGATAGAGTAGCTGACTGGCAGGCGTTGGCTTCAGGGCCATCCGGCGTTTACAGTTTCGTCATTTCATTTTCAACACATGTTGCTTGCTGCATCCAATCGAGCCCGCACCGGCATCGGCTGGCCCAGCCCGGCGGGTCGACAACGCAAAGCCACTTGCACAATTGCTGCTGTCAGTGCTCGTCTGCTGTCGAGTACGAAGTAGTGCTGCACAACTGCTCCTTTGCCCGGCGCAAAGTGCATGTCAGCGCACCGCGTCCCTCTCACCTGCCGCCAATAAAAGTGGTTACCATCGATGGTGCATGGCCCGGCTTGTTTTTTTTGTCCCTTTTTCAGAGATAATAAAAAGCGGCAGATCCGAGTAGTGGGCGGATGAATTTGAGGCGTTGTCAGTGCCTTTCGGTCGCTGCTAGTTGTAAGCAAGTTTTTTGCCACAATTCAAAGGGGATCTGTAATTTAATAGAGTACATGGACCGTTGCTGTTCGAGCTGCAAGTTATAAATGTAGTTTTCTCGGTACTTTTGCTATTATTAGCTCGCAATGATAGCTGAATAAAATACCTCAGTCAGTTTCCCAAATGTCGGTTGTTGTTTTGTATATTCGTAGATAGATGAAAGATTAGGTCAGGTAAGGAAGGGTGTGTGCAGTACAAACCGCACTTCCAGAATGGCCCATTGTGAATACCTTCCTATATTCTTCGGGAGCTAACAGTCTCAATCCAGTTTGACTTCTTAATGAAAGAGAGCGGATCCGAGATTTCAGCCAGGTCCCTCCGGAATCTTGACCCTAGAGTACGGACTCGGCGTTCCTGCAGAGTCTGGCGGTGGCACAGAAAGTGTATCGTTTCAATATCTTTTTCAACACTGCAGCCATCACTGAACGAGCACCATTTGATTAGCATAGATAGAAAAAACTGTGGATAGATTGTGGCGTTAACTTTATATCTCAAATGTCCATAGTTAACATTATGGATTGGTAACAAAGCGGCATGAAGAAAATATTCGATTTATATCGGTTTGTACGTTGATATTTGATTCCAAACTGTTAGTGCCAGTTTTCAAATAGCATCGGGTCGAGTCCGTACGTTGCTAAGAGTTATTTGATTTTCACAAGTCAGTCCAGTAGAGGTAGCACTTAGTAGTCATGCCTATCGGGTCTTCACGAGTGGATGGAAACCGTGTTGAATTTTAGGATTAACGCGCCTTCATAATCTGAATGTGTATGTGAGCAGCCTCGATAGCCTAACGTGCGTGCACTAGCCTATCATCCCAGGGGTCGTGAGTTCTTCCAATTTTTCCTGTCCTCTAAATATTTCCTTACCCAGCAACATACCTCAGTCTAAAAGTTCCCACCCTCAGATGATCCTTTCCCACACAATATTACGCACAATTCTGCGCGGTGTGGCTGTAACAACAAAACAAATATACAGCTACACGGTGCACCAGCCACGCCTGTAAGGGGAAGTGGCCATTAGCAAAAACATCGCACCAAACCGATCTCAGCGAAGTTCCCAACCATAACCATCCTGCTGTCACCTTCCTTACACAACAGATGGCGCTTAAGTGGTAGCTCGGAGGCGTTGTTCCTAAGCGGCGGTAGATGGCAGACCCATCACTTAGGACTACTTGCGGCAGGGAAATTACCTACCCTGGCAGAACAACACAACCGATTAGCGTAACCAACAGAAGGACATTGCCTTCTGGAGGTCTTGTGGAGGTCTTATGCTCCCGAGAGGAGTGAACAAGAAACAAAACACTAAGTCCAGCGACCGACAGCAATCTCTCATAAGCCTCTGGATTTTCATCTTTTATTAGGAAGTTCCCCAAATGATTGGTTGGTTGGTTATGGTTGCTACCACAGCTAAGTAGCACTCTTGGCACGTAAAGTGCCGTTGTGGTGCCACATCGTCATCTTGTAATGGTATTAGCTGGTATTTTTAATCCAATTTCTAAGATCCAGTAACTTTACTGATCTCCCTAACAGAAATGGTTTCAGAGGTCTTCCGGGAGGGAGTCTGCAGCTCCTTGCTTAACCTGGGCATGCACACAGAACGTAGGTGAGTGTTTCCCTGTGGTCCTTCTCACAACTGTGACAATGATTGTTGAAAGGCCGCGTGTTTCCCTGCCGACCAATGAGCCGTGAGAACCGCACTGAGTCTTGCGATATTTTCCGGGGTGTTTCCAAAGTCGCACAGATACTTATTCCGACTGTACATTAGTGCAGCGCATTATCTTTCACAGGAATATTTGTATCTATTGAAATTTGGTCCGTAGATAATATAAACTGAAATGCAACCTGTCCAATAATCTTTAATAATCCTGAAATTATTCTCACCGTGATTTGTTGTCCCAGTATATATTCTTGCGGTTTACCTCAGCCAATTCCTGCCGGCCTGGATAGTCCAGAGGGCATCTCGTTGGCTTCTCATACCAAAGGCCCTAGGTTCGAATCCTAGCTCGGGCTGGTGAAACGCTCGTCTATCGCTATCTACATGAAGCAGATGAGAATTACAAGAATGGCACAAGTACGCTCTTGGCAGGCAATGGCTAGTAGAGTGAGAGCTCCCTTTCCCAAATCTGCATAAATTTAACTACTATGAACTACAAAGTTGAATTTTTGCATACAACTTAGTAGTAATTGTTGAACCACTCCACTGAAGTGCACAAAGCCAGTGACACCAACAATAAAGCCATTTTATTTATCAGTCATATAACTTTGACTGCCATCTTTCAACACCATTTCCGGCAACAACGTCAAGCGATGTGCCTTAAATTTTGACACCCTCTAACAAATTTGCCACTTAAAATGCCATTAGTTGGCACTTTCCGGTTTACAGCGACCGAATATCAAAACTGCTAGACACATTCAGACATACACACACACACGCAACTAGCCACACATTTACAAATTGGGCTGCCACTGGTCGCTGTTGACGCTTTGGTGGTTGCCACTTCGATGCAGCTTTGCCACAAATACCAGCTTCCTACTTGCGCTATGCCGTCGTTGTGCTTTTATTCTAAAACGGCAAATAAAATAAGAAGAAAAAATGGCGGAAAAGCAGCGCTGCCACCCGACTAATTTTCTCTCTTTCTGCTTGTCCTTTTTTTATTTGTTCGTTTTATATCTTTTTTATATTTGCCCGCTTTTTACTTGGCATTTTTGTATGCACTCACAAAGTGGCAAAATAAGCGCTGGTAATTTAAACATTTTCTGCATCATTAAATAAAACTTAACCCTTTCGTGCACAATAGTCGGCAAGTGGGTGCACGCATATATTTTAAATTGGTTTTTGTTTTTAGTTTTTTAGTCTTCATTCTTTTGAGACATTCGCTTGCCGACATGTGTGCGCGTGGAGCGGATTCGCTGCTGCATTCCACAGTCGGCGCGTAAGTCGTGCGAGCGTTTGGCCCAGGGAAATGCGCTTTTAAGTGCCGGTAATTTGACTCCATCATAAAGCAAATGCCACGTCATCATCGGTAAGTTTTTTTTATTGCAACGCATTCAACTCTTTCCAAGTTGTGCTCGTGTCGCTGCAACCATTTCAGCGCCACTCTCGTTTTGTGTGGCCAGATGATTTTAAGGAAAAAGCTAATCGCACTAAAAGAAAGGATTAAAGCTAGAAAGGACGAAATATATATTTTTTTTAAATTAAAAAGGGCTCAAACTTTGCAATAACAGTTCTCGTATGCCAAAAAGACTAGCAAAAAAAAACATCTTTTAAAAATATCCTGGTACCCGGATATTTAAAAGCAGTTACTTGGTTTAAAAATAGGAATTCGGGTATTTAGAAGGATTGATCGAGGATCGAGGATTGATTACTTGGGTTAAAAAACTTGTATCCGGGTATCTTATACTGGTTACTCAGGTTAAAAACGAGTTACCAAGTATTTCAAACTAATTATGCGGGTTGAAGCGGGTACCTGAATATTTTAAGCCAGCCACTTAAGTTAAAAAACAGATAACCGAGTGTTATTTGGGTTGAAAACGAACATTTTCGGGCATTACAATTCTTTGGCTTAGGTTTAAAGGGGTGAACCCAATTATTTGGGTTAAAAACGGGTATATGAGTATTTAAAAGTCGTTACTTAGGATTAAACGGGTACCCGAGTATTTAAAACCTGTTACAAAAGTAAAACAACGGATACTCGAGTGTTTAGAATTGATTATTTAAAAAAAACGAGTATACGAGTATTAAAATAATTTTACTTAGGTTAAAACGGGTGCCCGAGTATTACGAACCGATTAGTTGGGTTCAAAAACGGGTTAAAACGGGTACCCGAGTATTTCAAACCTGTTAATTGGGTAGAAACAAGTACCCGAGTTTTTTTACTTGACCTAAAAATGCCGAGTATCCGAGTATTTAAAACCGATTACTTGAGTTTAAACCGATACCCAAATATTTTAAACCGGTTACTTGGTTAAAAAACGGGTTCTTAGGTAAAAAAGACCGCATAAAACACAGAATGTTCGATTAGCTACGAAACTGAACATTTCGGGCGTCTCCATTCTTTACTTCACAAAACACTGACGTAAGAAATTCTTTAAACTTTGCAACAAATAATTAACACCAATTCGAAATGGATGCTAGTGGTATGTAATATAAAATAATCGATGAATTTTACAAGAAACAGTTATTACTGATATTTTTATTATTAAGTTACATTATACAAGTTTTGCTGTTCAAAAAGAGAAAATGACTAGAAAAGGTTAAACAAAACTTGAGAACGGCCGAGAAACACCTTTTTTAACTTTTTTCCATTTTTAGTTTTTCTAATCTTAGTTTAGTTTTTCAAAAGAAAAAAACGCCTAGAAAAGTCTTATTGCAACTGAAGACAAACAATCGAGAAGTCTAGACTAGCGAATAGTCGGAAATTTCTAAAGTAGCAACACCTTTTAATATTTAATATTTTATAGCTTCAACTTTAAAACAAAGAAAACGAGTTAAAAAAAAATGAAAAAAGGGCATTCTTAAAATTCTTAAAAAAATGGCAACACTGGCTCACTGTACGCGTGCTTTCCGGCTGCTCGCTCAGTTGCCTTTTTTCCAAAACGTTCCCCCACAAAGTCCGCAAAAATTTGCTTGCGCCTCACTCGTTTCGTTGGATTTTCTTGCAATCCGGCGCTTTAGTGCTTCCTGGTTTAGGGTTCTTTGTGATTTACTACAAATTTATGCGCTCGTTTTTATGATTCTTTTTTGTTTTTTTTTTTGCCTTTTTATTATTGTCGTCGTTATATCCTTCATTACACCATTGTGTGTTTTCTGTGCTGCGCAGCTTATTTCGAACCTGTGCCTTGTAATAATTACTATGCAAGCGCCCTCGCAACTTTCCCACCCATCGAAGCTGCACGACTGCCAGTTTTTGCACTCTTATCACAAAAAAAAAACCTAATGCTTAATTATTCATTTTTTACCCATACAACTTTTTCATACACACAGTTCTCATCTCTCGTTCTATCTCGCTCTTTTGTGTTGCGTCTCATTGCTTACAGTTATTTTTGTGATGCTGCACAATTTGCGTAATTTTTACAAATAACCGCCTTCAATGATTTATTACATTTGACTGTCATTTCCTTTTTGAAACTTTACCGTTTCCGGAAATTTCCATTTAAAGTAGTAAAAACAATGCGTTGCATAAAAAGTCATCAGAAATCTGAAATATGCCATCCATTACTCTGCTCTACGCTGCTTTACTCGTATCATAAAAAAGGAGAAACACTACTCAACCCGCATGCACCCAGCTCTCAGCTTCTATCCGCTGCTACTCGTACAGTCCCCGCGTGCCTCTGTCCGTTGATCCTTCCGAATTCAGTTGCATGTTGCCCGGCGTACACGAATGACTGATTCGGGATTCAATTGTGCATGGCAGGTTGGTCAACCAGCCATTTCACCGCTGATGCCACCGTCACTGTTCGCACAGATGTTCCTCGATTGTGTATTTTGCATTTGGAAGATTTGTGGTCGGACTGCTCGTTGCTCGTTACGTTTTTTTTCCTGCTGCGTTTGTGCTCAGTACAACTGGAAATTCAGCATTACTTGAAAAAATTTACAAGCAAACATTTAAACTAAAATGATTGAATAAAGAGTGTAGCAAGAAATTTCAGAAATTTAAATACACCGAAGGACAGAGACTGAAATATTTTTAAATTAAAGTTTCTATTGCTTCACATTTGCCATTCAATAGTCTTTGAAAATCCAGAAAAAACAATTGAACTTGGTCCTGGAGGTTCAGGTTCAGGCTCTGACTCTTTGACCTAAGATTTAAATTACTGTGCTTACTCATCTATATCAATCGAACTGAACTATTATCTCTGAGTTTTAGAAAGTAGTTTCGCTAGTCCCATTTGCCACCTAATAATTTGTTTAGTCTCTTAAAAAAAAGATTCAACTTTCACCTATAGATTCGGCCTCAGATTCCTTGGCGTGAGGAAGGTTAAGATTCTTTAACAATTTGATTGAACTATTATTGAGTTTTAGGTGCTTTAATAATCCAATTTGCCATACAATAACCATTTGAGACTCTTCGCAGATTATACTTTAACCTATAGGTTCAACCTCTGACTCAAAGGCCTTAGAAAGATTACTGTGCTTGTCATTCTTTATTAATCCTGAACGATTATCCCTGATTATCTCATTTGCTATACAATAACGATTTGAGACTTTTTCACAAATAAATTATACTATAGGTTCATTCTATAGGTTCACAAAGATTTAGATTACCCTTCTTTAGCAGTAGGACAAAACTATCGTCTGAGCTTTGGAAGTAGTTTGGTTCATCTCATTTACCATACAAAAATATTTCAAGGCTCTTCACTAAAAGATTAAACTGTGCTTCATCATATAAGTTGGAGCTCTAACTTTTAAGCCAGAAAGATTCTTCTTTGGCCTAAGAAGAATTAAAATTACTGTTAATCCTTTTGTGAATAAAACTTAACTGTCATCCCTGACTTTTACGGACTCTCTTTTGGCACACAATAAGTTTTCTAAGCTCTTCACAAAAAGATTAAATTGTGCTTTATTATATAGGTTCTGGCTTTAACCTTTTAGCCAGAAGATAGATACTTCTTAGACCTAAGGAAGATTAGAATTATCTTCGAATTACTTAGAATCCTTTTATGAATCAAGCAGAACTGACATCCCTGAGTTTTAGAGACCAGCTTGATTCATCTCATTTGGCACACAATATTTTTTCGAAGCTCTTCACAAAAAAATTAAACTGTGCTTCATTATATAGGTTTGGGCTCTAACTTTATAGCCGAAAGAAAGATTTATCTTTGCTTTAAAGAAAATTAAGATTGCTGTGTTAACCCTTTTTTATCAATCTCACTGAACTTTCATCCCTGGACTATAGAAAGTAGCTTAGTTTATCTCACTTGCCATAAACTAATCTTTGGAGGCTCTTTACAATAAGATTAAACTTGTTCCTATCGAATCAGACTATGAATGATTAAGATCTAAGATCAAGATTGCTTTGTTAACTGTAACTTTTTTAGTTTAATTTAACTTATTGATCAATCTGACTTAACTATCATCCCTGAGATCCAGAGATAAGTTTGGTTCATCTCATTTGGCATACAAATATTTTTCCAGGCTCTTAAGGCTTGATTACACGTAACGAGTAGAGTGGCGAGACATCAAAATGGTACTAGGCCGAGAGAATTGGGATGGCGAGCAAAAGCGACGAGTTGTTCAAACGTATTTTCACACGTGGCGAGTCAGTTCGGTTTTACAATGCACAAAACGCATGAACTAAGCAACTCACGCAATTAAACTCAACCGAGCGAAAAGTTGTGTGTGACACATTCCGCATGTTACGAGCGATTCCGCATGTGACGAGCGATTCCGCGAATCGCTACGAAAAAGGGAAACATATAACGGTAAAGTAGTACTCGGCCTAGTAAACAAAATGTGATTCTAGTGACTCTCTCGCCACTCTACTCGGTCACTGACTCAATCAACAACTCGCCTTACTGTTTAGACGAAACGAGTACTCGTTCGAGTTGCTGTCTCGTCACTCTACTCGTTACGTGTAATCAAGCCTTTAGACGTCGGAAGTGTGCTATAGATTCCAGCTCTAACTCCCATAAAGAATCTGGAAGTTTATAACGCTGCATATTGCAATAAAATAGCGAAACTATAAGCAAACAAACTTTAAATTTTAGTCAAAGTGAACCTATCAAAGGAACGTGTTCAGTTATTGTGGCTGATAGTGAGCTATACCCATTTCCAGTCGTGAACATACACAAATTAACGAATATTTTGGTTAATATAAAAATTTACTGATTTCATAAATTACAATCATATGGCAACCCTGCTTAAAAGCGAGTCATGCTTATAAGGGTATCAGCTCTTAGAGGGAACACCAAGATTAAACACACTGCAGACGTCAGACTTGGTTTCGAACCGAAGTCGCATCCTTCGTCTACGCAAACATGATCGCCAACTTCAAATTGCTTTCGAACTGAAGTCGTGTCCTTCGTTGTAGATAGACTTACACACATATAAACATGTTTCCCTACTTAAACTTCGTAGTTGTACTTCTGAAACTCGGTGGTCAACACGCCTACAGACGAGGTTTTCAATCCGACTTGGCACTTTTGTAATCGCTTTCGAAACCAAGTCTAACATCTGAAGGGGGCTTTAAGATAGCAAATTTTTCTTTATCGGAGTGGAATCAATCGAGCACCTGATGTGCCACTGTCCAGCACTGCAGGAACGACGGTTCCAGACACTCAGGGCCGGGTTTTTCGATGGACTTACGAAACTAGCTGATGCATAGACCCAGACTCGCTAAGATCAAATGATTCCTTAAAGACCCCATCTAGAAGAGTTCTAGCAGATAGTGAAGGACACCGAATTCAGAAATGAAGGAATTCACAATGGACCCAATGGGGTCTCCGAGTGGAAGTGCAAGCCGTACACTCTCCTTCTTTAACCTAACCTAACCTAGCAAACTTTATGTCAATATCAGCAAAATAGGCTTTTTCGAGATTTGAACCCACGTCCCTGTGGCTCGTACCAACTACTGAGTGACACCGTCCTATGCTTTACACCACTTCTGTTGCCAACTAAACCATTTGAGAGCGCATCGTGTTATCATTGGTTAGCTAATTAATGAATTTAAATAAATAATTCAATGAGCTTTAAACCTCTCCAACAGGAATACCTCTGTCTTTCTGCCTCATTACACACAAACTTGAAACTGGTGCGACAGTTAGTGACAGCCGTCAACGTTATCAGCGCCATGCCGGGCGCGTCAGGATGGCTGTCGTCAGTAGCCAAAGTGTCGCACAACTACCGTTAGCTGTCGACACAATCGAAGCGAATTTAAACCTCCCTTCCTGCCTTAACCACGACCGCCTGTTTGCCCAGCGAACGCCACAACTGCATTAGTGTTCACCACATTGGACTATCTGCATAAACAAGCAGATAATCAATGAACATTCGAACGCGCGGACGGACACCGATTAGCGCGCTGTCGCAAAGACTGGCGTTGGGGCGCCCAACAAGTTCGAGCACATTTCACAAAACTGTCCACATGTCGCATGCAGTGGGCGGTGCCCATTGGCCGTTGGCCGGTGACCGGCATGTGTGAAGTTTTCAACACAATTTTTGTTGTTGCTTTGGCACATTGCACCAGCTATTTGCGTTAGAGTGTAGCCAAGGTTCAGGCAAATGGAAAATTGCCACCAAATGTTGCTGCTGGTGGTGGATGCACAGTCACATGTGCCGCCAATGCAAATGTCGATGGCAATAATCGAATGAATGCATTAATGTGACAACACACTGTTGGCGCAAAATGGCGCACAAAATTTATGGCACTGCCAGTCGCCCTGGCAACAGTTGCTGTCGATTAAATTAAAAACTAGCGAAATGTGCGAGTTGTGAAAGCAGAGGAAAGTATCGAAAGAGCAAATGGTGGGTGTTGAATACGTGAAGCTTGAAGTCTATCATCAGTGTGTTAATTTAAGTAGATTTGTTAATTTGTGTGGACTTTTTGTAAATAAATATATGATAATTCTGTGATAATTATAAATGAGAAATGTCATGTAGGTTGAAAATAGCTCACAGAAAAACTCAACTTGAGGAAATACAAAAACATGGCTCATTGTGATACGACGGTTGGAACCATGGAACCATGTTGAGAGCTAAGGCCCTCCTTTTAGTCTGTTTTTGGCCAGACAAGAAAGGATTAAAATGAAAACCTTACGATTTGAGATTATTGTAAAAATGGAACGTTAGGAATTTTAGTCTGTTCCTGGTCAGAGACGGAGGAAGACTGTACCTGTACCTGTACTGTACCTTATGTAAAACGAGGCCCTTAGAAACTTCAGTTTTCTCCTCACCAAAGATGGAAAGAGACTAATGTAAAACGAAGTCCGTAAGAATTGAGAGACTAATGTAAAATGAGGACTTGAGGAATTTTAGTCTTCTTCTGGTCAGAGACGGAGGGAGACTGTAGTAAAATGAATACATTAGAAATTTTAGTCTTCTCCAGACCAGAGATAGGAGACTAATGTAAAACGAGGACCCTAGAAACTTCAGTCTTCTCCTGACCAGAGATAGAAAGAGACTAATGTAAAACGAAGACCGTAAGAATTGATAGACTAATGTAAAAAGAGGACTTTAGGAGTTTTGGTCTTCTCCTAATCAGAGATGGAGGGAGACTGTAGTAGTAAAACGAATACGTTAGAAATTGTAATCTTCTCTTGACCAGAAATGGAAAGAGACTAATGTAAAACGAGGACCCTAGAAACTTTAGTCTTTTCCTGACCAGAGATGGAAAGAGACTAATGTAATACGAATACCTTAGCGGTTTTAGTTTTCTACAGGTTCGAGACTAAGTTAAAACGGTAAGAAAAAACGTCAGGTTAGGAATTGAGAGACTAATGTTAAAAGGGACCTTCAATATTTTAGTGTTCTTCTGGCCAGACACGGAGAGACACTTATGTAAAAAGAGGACCTTAGGAATTGAGAAACTAAAGTAAAACGAGGATCTTAGGAATTTCGCGCTTCTCCTGGTCAGAAACTAAAGAAAAACGAAGATCTAGGAATTGGGAGACTAATTTAAAAAAGGCCATAGAAATTTTAGTCTTCTCCTGGTCAGAGACGGAGAGACTAAAAAAAAACGAAGACCTAGGGACTGGGATACTAATTTAAAAAGAAGACCTAAGGAATTTTAGTCTTCTCCTGGATAGAGACGGAGGGAGACTTACGTGAAAACAGGACCTTAGGAATTTTAGTCATCTAATGGTCAGATAAGGTAAAAACATAGTAAAACGAAGACCTTAGGAATTGAAAATCTAAAGTAAAAAGAGAACCTTAGGAGTTTTGGTTTTCTCCTGGTCAGAGACAGAGAGACTAAAGAAAAACGAAGATCTAAGAACTGGGAGACTAATGTAAAAAGAGGACCTTAGGAATTTTAATCTTCTTCTGATCAGAGACGGAGAGAGACTTATGTAAAATGGGGACCCTTGGAAGTTTAGTTTAGAGGACCTTAGAAATTTTAGTCTTTTCCTGGCCAGAGACGGAGAGTCTAAAGAAATACGAAGATCTAAGAACTGGGAGACTAATGTAAAAATTTTAGTCTTCTTCTGATCAGAGACGGAGAGTGACTTACGTAAAATGGGGACTCTTGGAACTTTACTTTAGAGTACCTTAGAAATTTTAGTCTTTTCCTGTTCAGAGACGGAGAGTCTAAAGAAAAACGAAGATCTAGGAATTGGAAGTCTAATATAAAAAGAGGAGCTCTTCTCCTGGTCAGAGTCTTTCAGCGTGTCTCCGTAGGTTAGGAATGTGAAATAAACGTAGGTAGATTAGGTTCAGTTACGTTAGAGTGGAAGTGTTCTTAAGGTTTGTGTACGTAACAACCATAAACAAAACATGAATTATTTGGCCTACAGCAGCGTCTTTCGTCAGTCATGATTGGGTTACTTACTTACTTAACTGGCCGTAACAACCCGCTATCGGGTTACGGCCTGCCGCAAAACTTCTCCCCAGACGTCTCTGCTTTGCGCGCGCCTTCTCCAGTTGGTCACACCAAGTGATAACAGGGCCTCTTCAACTTGGTCCTTCCACCGCAGACACGGCCTCCCTCTTCGCCGTCGACCTCCAACCATCGCATCGAACACCTTTTTCGCCGGAGCTTCGTCGCCCATACGGCAGACATGATTGGGTTAGCTCAAAGTAATTATAACAATTCGCGCTTTGTAAAGTCGACTGACAAACAAAGTTAAAAGCAAATCATATCTGCAGTCAATTTATGAAAATTTCCCAGCTCAAAGCGATGGCAGATAGCTGGGGCGCGAATCGTTGCTTCAGTCATGGCAACCATGTTTCACGTTTTCTTACCTTCGCCGACAATCACTAACTATGTGCAACATAAAGACAGATATTGCTTTACCGTCATTGGCGTTGCCACGTTATCGACTGGGCATCAGCTGCGTTTTGTGGCAGTGTGGCGCAACAGAGTCGGTAATTAATTCACGTTCATCGGATGCGGCTTGCATAAATGGATTACCATGGCGCCGCCCGGTCTTGGTTCGCTTCTTATCGGCGGTATCAGGTGCCACTGTACCGTGCGCCGTAATGTATGCTACGAAGTGACGTCAAACGAAGTTCAAGTTGATTGAAGTTATCTGTGAGGCTGGCATTTTGCATTTTTTCGTTAAGGGCTGCAATCCATTTAAAGTTTAAGTGTGGCATAATGAATGGAAATTTAATTGCGCTTGCAGAAATTTTCAGTACACTAAAGCACTTTTTTAAATTTTCTTTTCCTATGAAATTTATTTCAAGGAGGAAAAATTTGCTCAGTTTCTTCTTTTTTTTTAAATGTTTCGTTATGAAATTTACTACAAAAAGGGAAATTTTTCTTCAACAGAAACTCACTTTAAACTTTTCATCAAATTAACCTAATTGTGCAATGGCGCTCGCTTTATGCATCCTAAATGTATGCTACATTTTTTATGATTTAGTACTAATGCTTCATAAAACGTTTTGCCATGTTTTTATATGAACATTGCATACTTTTAGGAAGCCACTTTCACAGTTCGTTATTTTTCCATTGGCAAGTTTGGGTAACCTGAAACTTCCGTCATTTTAGAGAACCTTTCTCATTAAAAACGAATCACATGAGAATCAAGATTGAGGTTCTTACGAGTCTCTATTTAATTGGGTTGGGTTTGCTTTCAAATTATATCTGTCGAGGCGGTATGAAAAGGAAAAAAGAAGAAAACGCACTTCACTTTCTTTCTATCTTGTCTTTTCCTGTATTATCTAAAGGCAGGAAGACTTACCTGGCCAACTTTCTCTTCTAGAATCTAGGGGATCTAGCAGATAGGACTATTCTACAAAGTTTTAAAATCTACAAAGCTTCGTAAGGAACTCAAACGGATTCAACGAGTTAGTGATTGTGGTAGTGTCCAACAAAATATTCGTTTCCGGATTCGGTATTCGGCTTATTCGGCCAACTTTAAATCTTCTGCTTTGGCTTCGACCAAAATAGCCGAATACTTTAGCTGAAGGTTTTCGCTGTTACGAAGTATTTTCTCAAAAAAAAATGCTTTGGCTTCGACCAAAATGGCCGAATACTTTAGCCGAAGGTTTCGCTGTTTCGAAGTATTTTCTGAAATATCTGGTTTTAACGATCGGACATGAAGATTGTGATTTATAAAAAAAATGATCTCTAATCAGGCATTTATGGCAATTGAATTTTTAAGTTTTTTGTTTCTGTTAGTTTGTTTTATATAATTTTGGGTTTTTTTTTATATTTTTATATATTTTTTTATTATTTCTTAAGCGGAACAAAGAAATGAATAAAGAAAGAACAGCAAAATTTGATTATTGTTTTCTTAAACGAATTTTTACTAGTATTTGGCTTCGGCCTTAGGCCGAATATTTTAGTTCTGCCGAATATTCGACTTTGGCGCAAAATCGACCTTCGGTTGGACACTGGATTGTGGTATCACGATGGGCTCTTAGTGTCTAAGTGGGCTCTGCCTTGAGGCAGCAAATATTTTTTCTCTTGAAAAATATTTTGGTTAATTTTTTTCCTTCGATTTCGTACTAAATGGAGTTACTGAAAAATGCTTAAAACAATTCCGTTCAAGCGTTAATGAGTTAAGTGTCCCTGCCTGAATTAATTTCGGTTGGTCTTTAACTAGAAATTGAATAGGAAATGATCGTCGACCAACATGACAGGTCATTTGCAGACCAGTGATGGCCCTTCTCCTACTCGCGAGTAATATCATCACTGTTCTAGACAGATTTTTTTTATATCTCTAGCAAACATCATCAAAGTTTAAAGTTCCCCACTCCATGGCTTTGACATTTACTATTTTTTTTTTAATTTTTTATATCTTCACCGCTAAATTTGAACTTTTATTGAATTCCTAGAGACGCCCCTTTCCACTTCACCCCCACCATTAAAACATGTCAGTGTCTGCTTGGTTTTCTGGTCAAATTTTTGCTCGTTAGCTACACTTTGTTCTCATTTCGTTGGCAATTTTCTACTTTTCTTGTCGCCATTTGCGCTGCGTTCATGTTTTCAACGCGCAACTTTCTCATACAAAATTTTTCTTCCTTTAGTTTTTGTACGCTTTTATCTACTTTGGAAGGAAGCAGGCAAAATGCATCAATTTGTTGAGCACTTCCTACTCGTTGCTGGTGAGGATTTGTCTTTGGCAAGTTTGCGACATTTTTGCTCGATAGATTCTTGGTAGGGAAAAAATTGCAAGTTGCAACAAAGCAGCTGAGGACCCGTTGCCAACAATCGCGCCAACTGTAGGCGGCACGCGGCAGCACAAGTGTGAGAAATGACATTTTTCAGCGGAACCGTCTGCCATAAATGTCGGCCTCCAAAGTGGCGCAACGTTGCGGCCATCGAGCAGTGGGGCCGCCCATTAAAACGCGCTGGCGGCTTGGCGACTCGGCTGTTGGGCGAATTTCTATTTCACATGATGGATGCGTCTCGTTTAGTCTGAAGCGCGAACAAACTAAATGGATTTAGGTTGTAAATGCAACGCAGTGAACTGGAAACATGCTCGGAGAGGCGTAGCCGATGGATCAACTGGTGCCTGATTGCACAATGCCTCTGTCTGTCTGTCTGTGATGGGACAAGTGTGATTTACGTAATCGAGCAAATTTGAATAGTGCGAGCAGGAAGTGTGTAAAAATTTGTATTTGTGGTCACGCATTGGCTTTGGACTATTTTGATTTCATCGAATCTCTGAAACGTCCATTCAGTTATTTTTTCTGTACATTTTTTTAACTCAAATGCGATTCGAACTGAAAAATACATAATTATTCCAAGTTTTCAACTCTGCATAAATGTGTATAAAAGTCAGAAACAAAACGTTATTGGTGTCAGTTACCGGAAAATTTTCTGAAGTTTCCAAATATACAACAACAAAAAAAACTTTGCAAATTCACGACAAGGTTTTAAAAAATTAAAAAACCTAACCTAAACATTTTACAAACTACACAATTTTCTCAAGTTTCTAATAGTTAGTCCACAAATATGAAATAAAGTCAAAATGAAATATTTTGGTAATTCCATTTATTGGCAAATTTTCTGAACTTTCAGAATCTGCAAGAGAAATTTTCAAAATCTCAGCCAAATCGAAAAAGTCTACAATTTATTGAACTTTCCAGTATTGCACCTTTGATTTCCCCACATTGAATGATCCCATTTAATGTTAAATTTTCTGAACTTTTCAAATCTGCAACTAAAATACTCAAATTTCAAATCAAGTCGAAAAGAGGTTCAGAAACGTGAAAAATATGGCACCTCCCCAACTTTCCAGTATCCCGCAAATGTAATCTTAAGCCAGAATCAAGTCAACCTAAGTTCCATCTCCTGGCAAATTTCCTAAAGTTTAGAACACTGCCGCATAAATCCTTGAAATCCCACGACAAGCTTGGAAAAGTTCGAAAATCACGAACTTTTTCCAACTTTTTATCCTGCAAGTTTGATCGTCAGTCAGAATTATATCGACTTTAGTTCCATTTAGTGGAAAATTTGCCGAGCTTTCACAATCTGCAACAAAGATCTTCCATAATTTACACTAAATAAAAAAATACCAAAAAATTAAAAATTTTCCCAACTCTAACAGTCCACATTAGTCCCATTTATAGAAAAATTTTCTGTAGATGTTTTAAACAAAACTATAAAGCTCGACTTTGGTCACATTTAGCGGCAAATTATTTGAGTTTTCACAATCTGCAATAAAAATCTCTTAAATTTCAGTCTAAATAGGAAGAAAAAAAACCCCAAAACAGACTATTTTCCCAAATCTCTAATAACCCACAGTGGTCCAATTTATAGAAAAATTGTCTGTAGATGTTTTAAATAAAACTCTGGAACTGCTCTTTAGTCCAATTTAGTGGCACATTTTTTTAGCTTTCATAATCTGCAACAAACATCTCTTAAATTTAACACCAAATATGAAGAAAAAATACCAAAAACTAAACAATTTTTCCCACTCTCTAACAACCCACATTGGTCCCATTTATAACAAAATTTTCTGTAGATGTTTTAAACAAAATTCTGAAGCTCGACCTTGGACACATTTAGTGGCAAATTATTTGAGTTTTCACAATCTGCAGCAAAATTAAATTTCAGTCTAAATGTGAAGAAAAAACCCCTAAACACACAATTTTCCCAACTCTCTAACAACCCACATTGGTCCCATTTATAGCAAAATTTTCTGAAGATGTTTTAATCTGAAGCTATATTGCAATATGTTTGCTTGCTCTTTGCCAATTATTCTGCCAATTTCGCTCAATTGCCACAAAGCAATAACAATGGATCACTTTGTTTTGATCGCCAATATCCGGTTCGGTCTCAATGCACATTAGACGTTACAGACTTTTTTAATGATCAAATTACAAACGACATGCAACGAAGCGCATCACAACGAGAGTAGTTGGACAACAATAAAAGAGATATTTATGAAATCAATTGCTTATTACTTTCCACTACTTATCACAATACCAGCTCTCTTCTTTTTTTATTATTTAGTTTGCAAGAGACCCACAGCTGGGAATGAAGCTGCGTCAGTTGGTTGGTGGCTGAACTTGACCCAGAAAACGCGCCGGTGTTCGTGACGAACGGCATTTAGTGTGTTTAGCTGGTCTAACTGGTTGCCTAGCAACTGCTCACCCGTTTCATTCCAAATGATCTACTAAATGATGGAATATGATAATTCGTAAGCTGTCACTTAAAGTCAGCTATTTTATCAGTTCTCTATTTACAGAATCAATAAACATTCAAAAATGGCATCAATTTAACACTTTCAGCTGTTTGTTTGTTTGTCTGTTTATCACAAAAGGTTTAACTCTTTGAAATTGAGTTCGTTCAATAAAGAAAAAAATGCTCTTCTTTTTCGTTGCATTCAATTCTTTTCAGAAAAATGTTTCATCTAAATTGAGTTCATAAGTAACAATGAGTATTTTGATTGCCTTGTGTCAGTTTCCTATATGACAAATTTCCTTCCTCGTAGCTTTAATTACAGAAGTCTTGTTTATTATCTGGATTCCATTTCTACTAAGAAAGATGTCTCTCATTAAAATGGGGTACGTAAGGTACAAAGCCAATCTTCTTTCGTTTTAATGGCCCTTAGACGGTTTTCAACAAGAAAAAGTCTCTCATTAAAATAGTTTAAAGGGAAAGGTTTCAAGGTTTTATCGTGAATGTCCTTACTGGTAGTCGATTTCATAGGCAATAAGAAAACACTCTCTTCTTTGTGATTGCCTTGGGTCAGTCATCATAAAAATCATCAATAAAAATCAATCAGTGACTTTTATTTATAAAAGTCATAAATAAAAATCAATCTGTGACTTTTATTTTTTAAGTCGCAATATAAAATGAATTTTCACTAATGCATGCAAAAGTTTTGATTCTTCCAGAAACCAGAATTCTCAAGACAGGTGTTGTTGAATCGATCAGGAATATACATATATGCATTTAATATTTAATGAATCCAGTAATGCGATTAATGAAAATGACTTTTATATTGCGACTTAAAAAATAAAAGTCACTGAATGATTTTCATTGATGACTTTTATAAAAAAAATGACTGATGATGAAATGATTTTTATTGATGACTTAAAACATAAAAGTCACTTACTGATTTTTATCGATGACTTTTATAAATAAAAGTCTTTTACTGATTTTTATTAATGACTTTTGTAAAGAAAGGTCACTGACTGATTTTTATTGATGACTTTTTTAAATAAAAGTCACCAATAATTGTTACAACAACAAAAATAAAATACACAACAACATAACAACTAAAATAAAAATCGAAAAAACTGTGTTTTGTGGGCTAATAAGAATAAAATCAAAACTAATTTTTATTATAGAATTTTTAAAATATAAATAAAAAATAACTGTTATTTGTTGAGTCATTAAATAAAAGTAAAAAAATAACTCTTAAACATTGGTTTTCATAATAACTGTTCCGGTCTCTGTTTTATAGTAAATTTTCATTTTTCACTTCGCTTGTAGCATGCTTGCGCAAACATTTTGGCACAAATTTGTTTCAGTTACAATCTTTTGAATTAGTTTTATAGTCAATCTCCATATTTTACTATCTGTAGAATGTTTGTGCAAACATGTTTGCGCAAGCTTTTTTCGGTTGCAATATTTTAAATAAATTTTATAGTCAATTTCAACTTTTCCCGTTGCAATTTTACTTTTACCAAGTTCTCAACACATCATTCAGTATTCAGTTGGCATTCAACTTTATGTTTGCGCAAATTTTTTATCATTTAACTTGTTGGTTTTTATCATTTTGTATTGTGTGATCAACACTGCTTTTTGTTATGGTTTCCATAGATGTTTGTGCCAAATGCCTCCAACAGATGCTCAGCTGTAGCTGCTCCAAGTCGTTACTCTTCGTTTGTTACTCTTCGTTCGAAAAGCGTATCTCTCGCTCTTTTCTGCTCCCTGTTCTCTTATCCATTACGTGTGTCGTTCGCATTTGAAACGCTTTACTGTTTCGCACTGGAATTCCATCTGTTTGCTACCTCCGTGTTTTTGCGGACACGTTGTTCATTTAACCCTTAAATGCGCATTGTATCTTTGAGGGCACACTTTTTCAATGAATTTCTTGAAGACATTTAAAAGGTTTTGAAGTTAAGGCAATTGTAAAAAAGTCATGTATGACTTGAAAAACTTTGGTTTGAAATTTATTTCTTTAGAAAATGCATTTATTTTTAAAGAAAATAGTAAAAAAGTGGTTAGACAATAAGATTGAGTAATATTTTTTATTGAAGTGTTTACCTCAATTAATTGGTTGTCGGCTCAATGGGAAAATCAACTATCTGGAAAACTTGAAGAACATTAATATTTGACTCTCAGTGTACCAGTTACAGTTTTACAAGTGAACAACAAAAATTTGACAGGAGTTGTCAGATAAAATGGACCGCTGGTTGTCAAAGAGTTTCGATACTTATAATTTACTTTGATTTACAGATATCTAATTAAATTTTTGTATTTAAAATATTGGGAGCACAGATTAGTTCGGTCCGTTTTCAAAAGATGTTTCTGACTATTGTAAATGTGTTGGGGCAATGCTACCTGAAAGTATGTGCTGGCAATGCTGTTTATCAGCTGCTTAGCACTTTTGAATTCAACTGAGTTTATAACGCAGTTGGGCTACTTTTGCTTTCCCGTATCGAACGATATGTACTCAAAAAATTTTTACCTTCGGCCTGTATTTTGGCCCAAGCCGATTATTAGCGGAATGTGCGTATTTTTACCGAATGATGCTAAAATCGAAGCCAAAGCCGATTAATCGGTCCAAAAACCGGCCAGAACCTTCTGAAACACTCTTTGGGTCTAAAAAGGCACAACCACATTTTCTCAAAAAATCTCATTAATTTCATTTTCAATTTCATTGAACGCAAATATTTTCGTATCGCTATTCTACACATTAAAATCTTCTATTCCATCTCCTTTCCATTAAAATCACTGCTAATGAGCACTAAAGGGTTAATCAATCGCAACCGCATTCGCTCTCTTGCACAGCGAACGCATTCATTGTTTGCTCCGGCGGCGTGTTTTTCACGTTTTCTCTCATTGCCATTCTGACACTTGATTTGACGTTTACGTGTTGCTTTCGTCAGTGTTTCGTTTTTCTTTTTGTGTGCTACTGTGCGAATGAATCCGTGTTTGAATTTTCCAGCAAACAAAAAATACAACCAAGAACGACCCCAAAACAATTTGCGTGAGTGATTCTTTTACTTTTCTTTTACAGCAACGCTCAATTCAAATCGATTTTCGTACTCGCCGCTGGCGATCGCCGTCTGAACCTGTTTTGTGCTGGCGCGCGCTGTCTGCCTTTGCGGCGGTCTTCTGGGGTTTCTGTCGAATTTGTTTGTTTAGTTGAAATTTTGTAACGCTGGCGTGTGTACGTGTTGAAGCGCCAACAACTAAGTTGGGCCATCGAACGCCTCTTTTTTTTTTCGGCCGCCGCGTGCCAGTGAACACTTTTGTGGCGCAGCAATGCGATTTCTTCGAGTGTTTGTGTTTTGTCAGCAAATTTAGTTCAAACGAAAGGCGATCGATTGCGTGCGCATCTCACTTATCAAGTGAAAGCTAAAGATATAATGTAGCGTACAACAAAAAAACAAAGAAAAAACTAGAACAATAACAACTAACACGTCGCTCAAAAGATGCCTTAAGCTGTTGAGACATTTGTGTGCATGAATTGTGACCATTGGTGTTGTTGTTGGTGGCATTTCTTAC
Source organism: Melieria crassipennis (assembly GCA_963668005.1). Lineage (NCBI taxonomy): Eukaryota > Metazoa > Arthropoda > Insecta > Diptera > Ulidiidae > Melieria > Melieria crassipennis. The sequence goes on along the minus strand of OY764962.1, from coordinate 76,990,024 downwards.
TATTATTATTGGTTTTTTTTGTTTTTAATACTTGAGTCAACCTAAATTCTTCAAAAGTAGCTCATTGTGCCGCGTCAGAACACTTTACGCTCACCGCGATTGCGTCTCTCTGCAGCGCGCCACTCTTTGACCGCCAAAGAGTGACCGCTCTTGCAATCGGCAGCGCACGGTTTGTTTATTCAAGTGGCCCTCTGCCATTGATGCTGTTGTTGTTGTTGTTGTTCTAGCTAGTGTCGTTTATTTGCCAAAGTCTGTTAATCCTGCACACAAAAGCAAACTGACGTCACTAAGTAGTTGCCGGTCGTGTCGTTGGTTGTCAGTTAGTTGGCCCCACACATGCGCCACTCCCAGAATTATCTAAAATGTCGCGCGAAATTTCTTTAACAAGAAAAAAAATCCGCCTGTCTCACTATCAACTCGTCAACGTGTATTCTTCGCGCCAGACTTTGCTGTTTCCATTTCCTGTTGCTCGCTTTTCAATTGCCTACAAATCAGCAAAAACATCAACGTGTCGCATGCTTGAATTTTTAATTGATTTTAAGTTTCTATGGCAATTCGTTCTCCCTTTGAAACATTTTGCTTTAAAAAATTTGCACTACTTCTTTAATTCTTGCAGTTTTAAGTAATAAAACATAAATGAAAAAAATTAAAAAAAAATTAAACTCACATTTTAGCAAAATAAAATGCAAATCAATGAGCTACAAATGTACACATTCACATTGTGCTGACGTTCAACGCTCATTAGTGGCCTCGTAAATTTCCTACGAATCTGTTAATGTATCGACCAGCTCCAATCTGACGCTCAGCGCTCACGTCGCATTGCAGTTCTACTTAATTTACTTATGTTACACGCCAAAAGTTTGAAATTTGTGACATTCAGACATTATAATTTGCATTGTTGTTATTGATAAATAAATTAAAAGTTGGAACGAAATGATTGTAATCGAAGCATCTGACGTAAGTTTCTCTCACTGATAATGACTTTATTAATAAATGTATTTGCTGTTTCGGGTATTTGCAAGTAATGTTGCCATGCAACTGACCGAGAGGGCTCTGTAGAAATTAGCAACAATTATGGAAACGCAAAATATCTATGAACAGCTAAAAATATCAAATTTCAATGTAAAATCTTAAAATTTTCACTTAACACAGAAATTCAATTAATTTGATTTAATTAATTCATTAATTGAACAGAGTCTGAACAGAGGTTTTTCAACATAATTCTCAACAACTCTATGCGGTAAAAAATTGAATGAAAATTTCAATTGAAAAATTTGGCCAAAATATCTCAGCTGATAAAATTTATGCGTACATGACCTGTAACGTGTAAATTCGCTTGAATAAATTATTGCAAAAATGTCCATTTAGGCTCTCATGGATTAATTGCTTTCAAACATTTCTTCTTACCAAGAAGGTATCCAGTAAAAATGAGTACACATTTTCTGTACCCAAACAGACCTATTGTCCAAAATTTTTTGTTCCTGGATTGGTACATCTGACATTGGGTGCTCAAATATTTGTTTGAACGCCATCTGTCGGAAGATTGTGCATGATAGGTTTGTAAACAAGTTAGTGTTGGTTGTGTTCTGCGATTTTTGCAAAGTAGAATTTAGTTAAGCAAAGAGTTTGGTTGAAATTTTGTAGCTTTACCAAAGTGTTAAAGCGTTTGAGGGGAAAATGTTTGTTGCAAGAGGGGAGAAATGTGAAGAAACTGTACGAGGCTATTTGACCAAAAACAACGTCATACCGTTCCGCAAGCTCCGTATTGACCCGACATGTCTTCTTGTGACTTAGTCCTAACTATTCCCACGACCCCAGTTCCCACTTCCCGGAAAGCGTTTTCAGACAAATGAAGCGTTACAAATTCGCAGAGAGTGCTAAAGACAATCCCAAAATCAGCCCATAAAAAATGTTTTTAAGATTGGAGAAAGTATTGGAATATGTGCATTGCTTGAAATGGAAATAAAATCAATATCGATGAATAATTGAATCGTTTTAGTTTTAGTGTAGAATTTTGGCAATATTTTTTTATCCGCAATCAGATCAGCAATACTTTTTATTAATACTTTCAAATTGTGTAAAGGACATTGTACGGGTGCTTTGCCGGTCCAGTGGTTCAGTATTGCCAGATACCTGAAATGACTACTAAATTAAAAAAAAAATTATATTGCTTCCCAAAAATTAAAACAACACTCCTAAAAATTTTTTGGAAATAATTTTTGTCAACATGAACTAACTAAGAATTAAACATCTTATAAAAAAAATAAAAATATATTTAGTCTTAATTTTTTTAATGCAGCCTTTTTATTCAATCAGCTTCAGCTTAACAAAAACTTAACACACAACAAACATAAAAAATGAGATCGGTATGAAATTCGCTTTTGTAAACTTCCTTCATTCATTGCACAAATTATACACTTTGAATTATACAATTTAATTAAATTAAATTGGACACATTAGCTTTCAATATTCAAGGCTTCAGTGCCACTAATGATGTCAAATATGTCAGCATCAAATTCTCCTAAACAATCTTTCTCCTAAAAGGCCAAGAATCTCCTAAATCTAGGAGGAAATCTGCTGATCTGGCAACCCTGCACTGAAGTTCGATCAAACCCCGCTGACGAACATGATTAGCCGTGTAATAGCCGCTTTAGTTCTCTTGCCAGAAATTTTCGGTTCGAAAGGATTAAATCGTATTTCTGATCCATTGTTAGGATTCTCCGGTACACATTTGTATTCATTAAAACTCACTTTAAGGTGACTTGAAATATTATTTTCTAATGTTGTCAGTCCTCTTTCTTAGTTTTCTCTCTCAATCTTTGCTGTAAATAACCTTCACAAAACCATGTTTCTACTCAGAACACTTGGTTTATAATTTCATAAATTTGTAATTGTATGTAACTTAAAACTTGTTATTGCTTTTAGCTTCACAAATTTACAAAGCAGCAGTTTCTCCTCTTTGACACCCAAAGTGTTGAAGGTACTTACAACAAAACAGGCAAACATTGAGCGCCGTCTAGTCCAATTTTAATTGCCAACTCGAATCATGTGCGGCACCTCAATGTGTGTAAACAAACCTTGAATTTCTCAGAATTTCTAAGCGCACATAAAAGTTGCTTGCAGCCTGTAAAAAAGCAAAAACGAGTAGACAAACAAAACAAAAAGGGTTATGGCCCACCACACATCGAGTGCCGGCATGGAGGAGGCTGTGCGGCGCGGGTACGTGCGCCGCTTTGGCGATGCCGCGACATGTGAGCTCGCATTCGATTCACACGATTTCAGATTTCCACATACGTTGTGCGACAGTTGGCGGGGGCTGGCATTTTTACGTATTTGCATAGCTATTTGCAAATACCTGCGTTGTCTGGCTGCTGCGGCAATACTCAGCGTTTCGATGCCTTCAAGCAACGGCAAAATATTTGATTTGGAAAGGTTGAAAGAACGAAATTAATTGTAATTCCACTTGAAAAGCCATTTGAAAATACTTGAAGAAATATGAAATTATTATCATTGAGCTGCTTGGCAATTCTGTGCGTATATATGAAAATTGTCTGGTAGATATGTGTAAATGTTTGTGTGTCTGTCTGCACTTTTTAGGCTCTTAAACGAATAAGCGATTGCAAGTGAAATGTGGGTTCAGTGACCAATGAGTTGGCACATAAGCTGGAAGTCTCGACTCAAGGATGCATAAGAAAGTTATTTTTTCGATGACTGCAGGCAAACTTTTGAAAATAAAATATCTTTCTATGAATAACTAGCAGGACTCCGCGGCTTTGCACGCCAGTTTCAAATCAATGGGACCAATAAATCAAGTTCTTCTTAATCCTTTGTTGATGCCGTCAGATTTTTATGAAAAAATACTTATCTAATTATTTCTCATTTGAACAATTTGAACACCACAATTGAAGCCAATTAGCGCATTAACCCTTTCGCTATTTTGTTGCCATATGGCAACATGCTTCTTTGTGGACGCCTGCATCCTCTATGGTTGCAAGAATACTATTTTTTGTTGGTCTTTAGAATAGTTTGAAGTTTTAGGAAAAATACGAAATTAACAAACTTAATATTTAAGTTTAAAGAAGAGAAGTATACACGTTTTTTTAATGGTATATCTTGACATTATAAAGGAAGAAGAAGCAGACAAAATTAGAGAACTTTTTAATTTGACGTTTTCTTTCAATTTAGATACTTTTTTTTTTTTAATTTTAGCTGAATTAAATGAAGATATATTCAAATTTTCGTTATGCGTAAAAAGTTTAGTGTTTAAGTAATTATTACAGCCACAACGATGTGGTTGCTCTCATAGAAAAACACTCTAAAATACAGGGTCCGAGTATAAAAATTATAAAATTTCTTATGGTATATTGCTTATATAACCACATAGAAGCCGAAGACGTAAAATTTAAAATTTTAACTTTCCCCAGTAAAAACCTGTAGCGAAAGGGTTAATTCATGTTTCTCCATGAAAACTCTTAACACTTCATTGACCCTGCCATATGTTTATTTTCGAAAACACACGTGTCAAATTATGTCTCACCAAGAGTACTTTCAAAAAGTTCGAAGTCGAACGGCCCTTAAAATCTTGTTTCTCCATTCAAACTCTTAACCCATTTTTGACACCGTTAGATATTGATTTTCGAAAAAATGAAAAACACGTATTGAATTATTTCACATTTGAAGTACTTTCACCAAATTTGAATTCAAAAGGCTTAAAAAATCATGCTTCTCAATAAAAACGTTGAACCCATTGTTGGCCCCGTTAGATATTGATTTTCGAAAAAATGAAAAACACGTATCGAATTATTTCACATTTGAAGTACTTTCACCAAATTTGAAGTCAGAAGGCCTTAAAAATCATGTTTTTTCAAACAAACTTTGAACCCTTAGTTCACCCCGTAAATTTTTTATTTTCGAAAACATGAAAAAGTGTCCAATTTTTTCTCACTAAGAATACTTTCACCAAGTTAGAAGTCAAAAAGGCCTAAAAAACATATTTCTTCAAACAAACTTTTAACCCTTGGTTCACCCCGTAAATTTTTGATTTTCGAAAAAATGAAAAACGTGTCCAATTTTTTCTCACTAAGAATACTTTCACCAAGTTAGAAGTCAAAAAGGCCTAAAAACCATATTTCTTCAAACAAACTTTTAACCCTTGGTTCACCCCGTAAATTTTTGATTTTCGAAAAAATTGGAAACACGTGTCCAATTATTTTTAGACGGATCTCCAAAGAAAACTGCCTCATAACTAAATTAATTTTAAAACCTGACATCTTAATTTTATCATTACTGGTCTTCTACGAAGCGAAGTGATTTGAGAAGTGGACTCTCATCAAAAACGTTTTCGAAACTAATCGTAGATGCAATGTTGAACCATAGTTTCCCCTTATGTGGTTCTTGTAGATAAATCTCTCAAGTACATAACCTAAATTAAGTTAAGGTTTGCACCTAAATTCATCACAATTGGACCATCCAAGAACACAACATTATAACTGCATTTATTAACCAATTCGAGACGACGATTTTTTTCGAACACGGTCCCCAGGAGCGAATTTTTATTTTTCTTTGTATTGTACACAGTAAAACCAATGCCAATTTTTTTTTTCCTGTACTTTATAGATTTCATTAGTTCCAGAAAAATTTTATTTCGACGACTAGTTTACTCTGAATAACTAATAATTGCACGTTACTGTCTTATAGTCTCGGAAATCCATTGCACACACGGTATGCAATCGGTCTCGAATGTGTTAAAGATCCGAAAGTACATAAAAGCTTCATTAGAAGCGGACTTTTTAACCCGCAGTTAATGGACAACTGGACTCCCACTAATATTTCTTCAAAGTCCATCGTAAAAGGGAAACTTTGCTTTAACCCGAATGTGCCGGAATTTTGTTTTGCGAATCTTGCGAAAACAGTTTTTGAACAATTTTAACTATATGAAGCATAATTGAAAAATTAAATTCTTTTAGTGCAAGTTTAGTGTGACAATATTATCACGCTAGGCGCTACTGGGTGGATCTGCCTGGACTTGTGGTACTTGGGCAAGTCTCGCTAAAACATAGCCTGGTGGCCAATTCAATGGTGACTCTAAGCTGCGAGATTCCCAGGAAGCGCTTCTTAGTGTGTAATTCTTGTAATCAGAATTGCGAGATGTTACATAAGGAAACGTAACGCTCTCTTTGCATACCAAGTTCTACATAAAGTTTAACTTTAGCTTTATAAGACTATAAACTCACTTTAAAAATGCCAATTCTTTCTACTACACCGCAAACATTCTGTTCAGGACAGCTGTCACTTTTTTACCCCAACCAAAGCCGGGTACTCTGCTAGTATTTTACTCATATTTCTCGATAACTTATCTTTCTGTTAGCTGAAATATGTCGTCAATAGTTTAGCTTACAGACCACGTCGAATTGTTTCCCATTATGAAATGCCAAAATTTCCATTCAAAAATTACTGACTAAAGTTTTGTTTTCGAATATTTTTAATGGTTCATTAACTTTCAGCATCAATCACGTGTTTAATCATCAACATGCGTCGCATATAGTCTACAATTTTATTAAATTGTTAGAAACAAAAAACATTAATAGTGCATATTGTACGCAATTGCCAGAACTGTGAAAAAACCAATTAAAAATATTTCATTTGAAAAAAATGTATAGTTATCGATTAAATGATGTGGAAAGTAGAAGTTAATGTTTATTTACAAAAATTGTCTATTAGCAAAAGCTCAGCAAAAGCTATACTTAAAGCTCAGACTATCAAAGTCTATCAAGTTACAAGCCGAAAAAAAATAAAATAAAATTTGTGATAGGTTTTTCTGATAAATTTTTTGTTTAAATTTAACATATTACTTAGTTTGATGCCGATAAGTAGGGAAGCACTATAAATTGTCGGTCAAGATCGAGTAAAGAACTCTTTTCATTGAGACTTTGTTGGTAATTGCAATGTTTTTTAGTGCTTAAATCTGATTCATTGTCTTTGATATTGTAACCAAATTTTTTGTTGTATATTGAAGAGTTCAATGAAAATATTCAGCCGGTAACCTCTTTGATAAGCCGTATGGGTCCTCGATACAGATTTAATTTTTTGCGCGTTATCTTATAAATTGTTATCTTATAACATCAGCAATAATGGTTTTAGTAGTGGCATTGATTTATAATTTATTCCAATATCAGCTGGGATTTACAAAAACCAGTGTATTAAATCAAAATCTTAATTAACTCACAATTTTCCATCATTAACATAAAGTGTGCTTTATTACAATAATAAAAATAATGAAATAAGTAGAAATTCCAGGAAAGTTGCAACTTGTTTTGCAAGTTTAATGGAATTTATAACTTCTCAATGTAAACGTTTCTATAAATCAATCGGTAGATCATGTCAGTGGGTCTTAAATTGTTAAGTAATGTGATTCTCTTTCAGTTCTAAGTTCTTGGAACTCACACAAACAGATAAATGTAACTTAAGAATTGAGGTTTTCACGAGCTGGAAATTTAATATTTCATAATTTTGCTTGCATAGTGCGTTTTAAATTAGGTTCACCATTCGAGTATTCATAGTTTGATGTATTTGTGATAAATATTTACAAAATGAATAACTTTTTACAACTGATCGTGAAAATGTCTGTTGCTGTAAATTTTCATATTTGGAAAATGAGCTGATTCTGTTTACATTTTGGTTAGCTAGGGATGAGCATAAATAGAGACATCGTTATTTTGTGTTCCAAGTGTCGATTTAGTCAGATGCTAAAACAGACAACTTGTTAGAGTTTTCTTTATTTTAGTATTTAGAAAATGACTTGAATGATCAATTCAAGTGACTTTTATTTATAAAAGTCATCAATAAAAATCATTCAGTGACTTTTATTTATAAAAGTCATCAATAAAAATCAGTCAGTGACTTTTATTTTTGAAGTCATCAATAAAAATCATTCGGTGACTTTTATTTTTTAAGTCGCAATATAAAAATCATTTTCATTAATCATTTTCATTAATGAAAATTACTTTTATATTGCGACTTAAAAAATAAAAGTCACTGAATGATTTTTATTGTTGAATTTTATAAATAAAAGTCACTGAATGATTTTTATTGATGACTTAAAAAATAGAAGTCACTGGCTGATTTTTATTGATGACTTGAAAAATAAAAGTCATTGAATAATTGTTATTGATGACTTTTATAAATAAAAGTCACTGAATGATTTTTATTGATGACTTAAAAATAAAAGTCACTGGCTGATTTTTATTGATGACTTAAAAAATACAAGTCATTGAATGATTTTTATTGATGACTTTTATAAATAAAAGTCACTGAATGATTTTTATTGATGACTTTTTTAAATAGAAGTCACGAATAATTGTTATCATAGGACAACTAAAATAAAAATCGAAAAAAACTGTTATTTGTGGACTAATAAGAAAAAAAAATCAAAAATTATTGTTATAGGATTTTTCAAATATAAATAAAAAATAACTTTTATTTGTTGAGTCATTAAATAAAAGTAAAAAAATAACTATTCAAGATAGATTTGTATAATAAAACTTATAACTCTACTATATAAATCTACTATAACGACTACGGTCCCTGATTTAAAATGCTTCTCACAAAAAACATTACACCTCAGAAATAACTTTACTTACTTTCAGTACTTCTGATTTCATTAAACAAACATCCTTTTTTCTAAAATAAAGTAAGTTTTCTTTTCTCCTAGAAAATACTTCTCGTATTGTTTTCTTCCTTAACAAACCTTACACCTTGAGACTACTTTCAGCATTTTTGTTGTAATCTTTTTTAAAAAACAAATTGGGGAAGGTGAGAGTTAAGAAACATGTTCATGTCTCTGGGCCCAAAGGTGAGAGTTTCTGCCCTTAGAAGGAGACCACTTGGGCGAAAAGGGCCCATTGTGTATCACAATCAATCGAACATAAATCCGCTCATTCATTGAACCAGTTTGAGCTTCTTACGAAGCCTAGAAAACTGAATAGTCCTTGCGGCTAGATTCCTTAGATTGTCGAAGAAAAAGTTGCCCAAGTCAGTGTTCCTTCTTCTAGATAATGCGGAACAAATACATAGAAGACGAAGCGAGTTTTCTTCCTCGTTCTCGTTCATACAGCTGCGAAAGAAATCATTTGAAAGCAAATCCAAGCTTCGTCCATGGATGCCAACTTTCGAATATTCTTGCTTTTTGGAGTAGCATGATTCAACTCGTTATGATGCAGAACCTCTGGCAATTTTAATAGGTTCCGGCATTCAAATAATAATGTTCAAAGGTAACTGGTTACCAACTAGAAAGTTCCTAGCTAAATAAGTAGGAAAACTCTTATCAAACTAGAATGGATCGGGTTTCCACACTTGTCTTCTTAAGAACTGAGAATGTTCGACAAAAGTAATTCGAAAGCAAACCCAATAATTTTGTGTGAGTGTTAATTACTCAGTGTCTCGTCAGAACTCACTCATTTGGTTCGTTCAGAGAAATGTTTCCATCTTTTTTTGTTTACAATATTTGACAGCTGAGAATATTTAACAGAAGTCATTAGAAAGCAAACTAAATCTTCTTATCTGGGTATCAGTTACACAATCACCCATCAGAACACCAATCATAGTTCTCGTGTGGTCCCTTTTTAGTGAGATAAATTGTCTAGAACGACAGAAGTTTTAAGTTGGCCAAATATCCTGTGTTGTCTCTGGATCATTGCGTCAGTTTGCGAATAAGTTGAAATAACTTAATTTTAAATAATTGAAACACGCTCCATTAAAACTGCATTTGTCTGACATTTCAAGCAAATAATTGCAATCAACCTTTAATTATTTACTTGTTTTTTTTTTTCAAATTAAACATTCACAGACTACTCCATAGCCATTGAGAAAAATGTTTGATTAAACATGCACAAAGCCAGCAGTCGATTTGAAGAGGCAAAGATGCGCCAATGCACATTCACTTAATTGAAATTAAACAAAACTCCTAATGAATATGGCCAACACACCATCACCTCATCATTAGCTTACAGCATCCATCACGGCTTCGTCCGTATCTGTGGCCGGCAAAAGCCTCTCATTACTGCGCTCCTTGCCGGCCATTAATTCCAACTCCCGCGCCTCATTATTTGTGTAAGCAGCTAACACAAATTTCGGGAGCACCACAAATAAAACCAACCCATCGTGGGAGGGTTGTGCGCCCAATTTTGATTCAGTTGATTTATACTCGAAACCCAGAGTGGCCAACCTTTTGTAATGTACGAGCACTTGGCACTCGTCGTGGCAGCTAATTTGCAATAATCCTCGTCGTCGTCACCGGCGTCTTCTACATCGCATCAAAGCACTGTCACAGCAACTCTGCTGTCATGTCCAGCCGTACACACCAGCAACTCTGTCATTTGTCAGCTGAGTGAAGCCATGTCAAGTGGGACCCCCAAAAATTCACGAAATCACCGATTTTTGAAATAACTGTCTTAATTTGTAGCGGGTATGATGCTGACGACTTGGCATTATTATTTCGTTAAAATTCAATTTATTGTTAATGTTATAAACAATCAAACTTTTTAGCCAAAAAAAATTTCTTAATTTTTTTCTCAAAAACAATTTTTTTTTTTTTAAAGATGACCACGCGAATTTATAATTAACTGTTGAGGCTATCTATTACAATTTTTTTTCACGCCCAATTAGTTTAAAAAATAACTTTTGCATTAATTTTTTATAAACAATTAAGTTTTCTATAGTCTTCTTCACGCTGCAAAAAAATAAAAAAAATGTCATCATATGCGGAAAACGTTCCCCTTTATTTCAGCGTTCACAGAAGTTTGTCGGTCTGCGCCGTTTTTCAAATATTAATTTTTTTATCTCCCGCGGCGTGCGCTCTCTAGGCGCAAATAAATATAATATAAATATAAAATAAAAAAAATAATATAGGTATATATATCAAATGAAAGAGAAAATGCTCAAGAATTTAAATAAAATTAATTTTATATCTATTTGTAAAAAAAGGATATGAAAAAGGTCCTTTGAAAATTTTAATCCTTTATATCCTTCAAAATTTACATCGAATTTTCTTGAAAGGTAAGTATGTTAAAACCCCAAATCTCCTTGATCACGTGTAAAAATTTCATTATTCTCGTTTCATTGATTTTGTATCTTTTTATTATTTAAAATACTGATACTCAAATAAATTTGAATTTTTGTACTTTATTAGAATTGCAGCTTCCGCCTTTTTTTAATAACTTTCGAACTAATAAAGTTAGAGTAATGAAATTTTTACACGTGATCAAGGAGATTTGGGGTTTTAACATACTTACTTTTCAAGAAAATTCGATGTAAATTTTGAAGGATATAAAGGATTAAAGTTTTCAAAGGACCTTTTTCATATCCTTTTTTTACAAATAGATATAAAATTAATTTTATTTAAATTCTTGAGCATTTTCTCTTTCATTTGATATATATACCTATATTATTTTTTATATTTTTTTTATTTTATATTTATATTATATTTATTTGCGCCTAGAGAGCGCACGCCGCGGGAGATAAAAAAATTAATATTTGAAAAACGGCGCAGACCGACAAACTTCTGTGAACGCTGAAATAAAGGGGAACGTTTTCCGCATATGATGACATTTTTTTTATTTTTTTGCAGCGTGAAGAAGACTATAGAAAACTTAATTGTTTATAAAAAATTAATGCAAAAGTTATTTTTTAAACTAATTGGGCGTGAAAAAAAATTGTAATAGATAGCCTCAACAGTTAATTATAAATTCGCGTGGTCATCTTTTAAAAAAAAAAATAGTTTTTGAGAAAAAAATTAAGAAATTTTTTTTGGCTAAAAAGTTTGATTGTTTATAACATTAACAATAAATTGAATTTTAACGAAATAATAATGCCAAGTCGTCAGCATCATACCCGCTACAAATTAAGACAGTTATTTCAAAAATCGGTGATTTCGTGAATTTTTGGGGGTCCCACTTGACATGGCTTCACTCAGCTGCAGTTGATGCTCTTTGACCGCGGCCCAAGCAATATGTATACATTGTTTTGTTGTTGTCGTATCGTTTCTTCTTCTTCTTCTTAAATTTTCATTTTTTTCATGTGTTTGCTTTGTATTTTCGTTGTATGTTGTACATATTTATGTGTGCAATTTTCTTTTTGCCAAATGTCTATGTACTCGTATTAATATGTACATACTTACCTATGTACAGTATGTGCCTACATATCTGTTGTGTGCTGATAGGATTCCATGGGCACCAGTGCATTGCACAATAGAAACGTGACTTGGAAATGTTCATGAATTGCAAAAGGTAGACGATACGTTGAAATTGAAAATGCTTTTATACGCCCCCTCCGCCGCCGCTGCCACTCAACCCATGAATGCAGATATTTAAATTACTGACATTCGTTTGCGACATCACATGTGATGAGTGGCATGTCAGTTGGCATGCTGAAATTTGCCGTTAGCTTACCCACATACCTTTGTACATACATACATGCTTGTATATGTAGATTTGAGTGTTTTTATAGTGCGCCATGTGACAAGCTTTTAATTAAAAATGTCTTACATGCCAATCAGTTAAAATTGTTGCGAAAAATTGTACCTCGAAGGCAATGGAATGCAGTAAATTTATGGGAAAATTTCATAACATAACCTTTAGCATCTAATTGGTTAAAATTTTAAGTTAAAGTTGTGCCATTACAATGTGACATTCCTTTCAGTTTAAGTGAGATTTTCAAGAGAAGGCTGCCGCTCAAGTTTTAGACTGAGTAACTCTAGAGAAGTTCTGCGTCGAGGGCACCATGCAACACAGGAAGGCATGGTCTGGCCCCATGAGAACCAAATTCAACTAAACAAGTCTTCTACAGAAATGGTAATGAGAATCATAACTGAGCACTGTCTATTGGTGCAACTTTTGCAAAAGCTGCTGATACGAGAACTGCAAAGTCTTCGCATGTCCTTTGCAAATGTCTTAAGAAGAATGCACTTCCGTTTCCTGGGATCACACTTCTTGCCTAGTGAACCTGTAGAAAACGCTACCTACAAACCTAATACGATTCGTTATGACTAGTCACCAATTATTTCTCAAATAAGTATTAGAAGCGAATAGGAGCTCAAATCTGCCTGATAACGCAGTGTCATTTTCTTGAGACGGTTATTTCACCTAACTAGAACTCCAGAATCTTGGTTTAATGGTGTCACAGTTGGCACTGAACGATCCAGCGGGTCGCGCCTGGCTTCTCACACCGCAGACCCTAGGTTCGAATCCTAGCTTGAGCTGGTGAAACACTCGTCTACTTCTATCGCTATTCATGTGAAAGAGAAACGAAGTACACAAATCGAACAAGTACGCTCCTTGCAGGCAATGGCAACACCATCAAGTGTGAAAGGAAATTGCCAAAAAATCGCCTTTCAGATTCGGCGTAAAACTTTAGGTCCCCCTTCGCCCATCCGTTTGAAATGTGTGTTGTAACACATCTTGCAAAATTAGTCTTTCATACAAATTTCAAACGGGTGGAATTTGTGGTATCACAATGGGTCTAAGGCCTAAGTGTGTCTCATACAGAAGCAGCCATTAGAACCTACCTACCTAGTTCTTTCTCCACAGTTATGACTCAGTAGATGCGAGAGAAAACATGTCACAACTCATTTGGCTCTGTCCAGTATTAGCTGAAATGAGATTATGTCTTCTCGGCGCCTGTCCATTTGTCCGTTTCAACAAGAAGTTCCTTCCTAGTGGAAAGTCTCTACCTAGGGGCCACTAAATTCAGCGATCAACCGTCTTTCATTCTAACTTACCGATCCTACTTAGCGGAGGTGAGTAATTGATGCTGTCATATCGGTTTAGGCCACAAAAAACTTATTTTAGTTTCAATTAGATTGCACTGTGATCTTAGCTTTCTTTTTACAGTGGAAAGTCCCTACCTAGGGGGTACTAAGTTCAGCGATCAACCGTCTTTCATTCTAACTTACCGAACGTACTTAAGAGAGATGAATAAATGATGAGGCCACGAAAATCTCGGTGAAGATTAGATTAGATTCTATTTATAAAGAGTGTTATACACTGTGACCTTAGCTTTCTCTTTGCACTGGAAATTCCCTACCTAGGAGGTACTAAATTCTTACTTTCTTCTTAAATTCAGAGATCAACTTTCATACTTAGTTACCGATCCTACTTAGTGGAGATGAGTAATTGATGCTTTCACATTGGATGATGCCACGAAAAACTCGATCTAGATTCAATTAGAATGAATTCGTAAAAAGTGATATACACTGTGACTTTTGAGATCTCTTTTGATCCCCTAATGCAGTGATGACCATTCAGCTAGTCGCGAGTAGGTAGGGACGCTGATGCACGTATACGAATATAAGGCAGCATCGACGTCGTTGCTATTCTCGAACAGCAGAATGGTCATCACTGCTCTAATGGTTCATAATACAAGGGCGATCTAATCTTCAGAACTATTATCAGACCTTTACCTGCTAGAATTTTGTAAATATCGGAGGGATCAAGATGAGAGAGGCGACTCTTTCACAATGTACAGTAAAACCCGCTAACCCGAGCACTTAAGCGGGTTGAGTACTACGGGTACGTGGGAAGTGGCGGGATTTCACTGTACTCTACAAGTGATTTGTATCTGGTTGTGATAAGGTTAAGTGATGTTTCTTCGATCTTTGTATACAACCCAAATATGCTACCTCAGGCTAGGTCCAGCTTTAAGACCAGTGTTTATAGGCATATTCCGTTGGGACAGGATATTCATATTTAAGGTTTTACCATCGTCTGCTCAAAGCACACTTGTGCGATTCTTGTAATCATCTCATCTCCTTCAAGTGCATGGCGATAGAAGTGCTGTTTCACCAGCACAAGCTGGGAATCGAACCTAGGGCTTCTCTTTAGTATTTTCATCACAAATTTTATAAATCAAATGTTTCTTCATATTTCCTACATAATATGGAAATGTTTGTCCTCAGCCTTTCTGCATAGTTATAGAAAATATTACAAAAAAATCTAAAATTTCATTCAAACTAAAGTTTTACTGAGCTGCATGCAGTGAACTCAACTCATACTCTCCTCTACATTCTCTTCTCTTGCAGACGGGTTCAACGTTAACAACCGAAATGTTGCTCACCACAGCAGAATCTTCGACGTATAGCGCCGCCGAGGTGGCGGGTCGTCTGCAGGTCGACATACGCACCGGCCTCAAATGGACCGAGGCAAAATATCGCGCCAAAATCATTGGCCACAATGAACTGAACGTCATCGAAGAGGATCCCACATGGATGAAGTACATCGAGCAGTTCAAGAATCCGCTCATTCTGCTGCTGCTGGGCAGTGCGCTTGTGTCGATTTGCATGAAACAGTTCGACGATGCCGTCAGCATAACAATAGCGATTATAATTGTGGTAACCGTAGCATTCATACAGGAATATCGCTCGGAGAAGAGTCTCGAGGAGCTGAAGAAGCTGGTACCGCCCGAGTGTCACTGCCTGCGCGAGGGTCGCCTGGAGACGTTTCTGGCGCGCGAGCTGGTGCCCGGCGACGTTGTGTTTCTGAACGTGGGCGATCGAGTGCCGGCCGATGTGCGCATCTTCGAGGCCATCGATCTGTCGATAGACGAGTCGAGCTTCACGGGCGAAACGGAGCCGGCGCGCAAATGCACCGAACTGCTGCTGAATAGCTCGCAGAACAAGGATCACACCAACATGAAGAACATTGGCTTCATGGGCACGCTGGTGCGTTGCGGCAACGGCAAAGGCGTCGTGGTAAGCACCGGCGAGCGCAGCGAATTCGGCGAGGTCTTCAAAATGATGCAGGCCGAGGAGGCGCCCAAAACGCCACTGCAAAAGTCCATGGACATACTGGGCGCCCAGCTCAGCTTCTACTCGTTCATCATCATTGGCGTCATAATGCTGCTCGGCTGGCTGCAGGGCAAACCGCTGACGGAGATGTTCAATATCAGTGTGTCGCTCGCGGTGGCCGCCATACCGGAAGGGCTGCCCATTGTGGTGACCGTTACACTGGCCTTGGGCGTGATGCGCATGGCCAAGCGGAACGCAATCGTGAAAAAGCTGCCCACGGTGGAGACGCTCGGCTGCGTGAATGTGATTTGCTCGGACAAAACGGGCACGCTGACCAAAAACGAGATGACAGCGACTGTCATCATTACGTCCGACGGCTATATGGCCGATGTGACGGGCGCCGGATACAATGACCAGGGCGAGGTACACATACGCAACTGCAACAATGTGGAAATGGCCAAGGCAAACATCACGAATCTGCTCGAAATTGGTGCCGTGTGCAACAATGCGTACATACAGAACGGCACATTGCTCGGCCAGCCGACAGAGGGCGCACTGATTGCTGTGGCCATGAAGAACGGCATGTACGCCACGGCCGAGAACTACGTGCGCATACAGGAGTATCCCTTCTCGTCCGAACAGAAGATGATGGCTGTCAAGTGTATACACAAGTACAACAACAACAAAGAGGAGATATTCTTTGCCAAGGGCGCACTGGAGATGCTGCTGCCGCAGTGCACAAAATACATGTTCGGCACACAAACGGTGCCGCTGACCAAGCAGAACGAGGCGGAATTCCTGGCCGAGGCCTACGAAATTGGCCGCAAGGGGCTGCGCGTGCTGGCGCTGGCCAAGGGGCGCAGCTTGCAGGATTTAATTTATTGCGGCCTAGTGGGCATAACCGATCCGCCGAGGCCGCTCGTACGTGAATCCATCGAGTTGCTAATGCAGAGCGGCGTGCGAGTGAAGATGGTCACCGGCGATGCGCAGGAGACGGCAATGGCAATCGGTGAGTGCGAAGTGGCGAAATTTAATGTCGTCGAGAGATTTGGTGACAATGACGAAGAGATATGAGAACGAAATTTTGTTAGCCAAGTGTTATCTCTAACCAATGACAAATGGTTAAACATTTTTGAATGAGAACGACATTTTTGTTAGCCAAGTTTTACCTCTAACCAATGAGTGATGGTTAAACATTTGTGAATGGCAGTGACATTTTGAAGGCAACTTTTAATCAATGACCAATTTTTAACGGTTTGTGAAGGAGCGTGAACAATTTTTAAGCCAAATGTTAAATTTAACCAATGTCCTTTGAACCATTTTAGCCAACTTTTGTCTTTAATCAATGACAAATGGTTAACCATTTGTGATGAGGAATGCAATTTTACTAGACAACTGTTGTCTTTAATCAATGACTGAAGGTTAATGTCAATTAAAGTGTAATTAATCAATGACAGATGGTTAACCAATTGTTCAATAGTTTTGGCTGTTACCATGAATAATTTTCTGATCAGCTGGTTTAGTATTTGTGTGGTAGCTGTGCTTAAAATTTATTAAAATGTTTGCATACCCATTAAGAAATTAGAACCAATCTTATAATATTTCAAATGCTGGTTTGTTTTAGTTTGTGTCGAACATTGAAACATGTCGTATTAGCGTTTTACATAGGTTAGGTTCGGTTAGGTTATGGTGGCTGCCTCTGTAAGAGACACACTCGGAGAACTATTGTGAGGCCCATTGTGATACCACATATTTCACAGGTTTTTTTGAAAAGTGTATTCAACACTGTTTTTCCTTTCAGTTGTAATTTTCATCTGCTTCATGTCGACAGCGATAGAAGTAGAAGAGCGTTTCACCAGCTCGAGTTGGGAATCGAACCTGGGGCCTCTGGTATGATAAGTCAACGCGTTACCCGCTATCGAGGCCAGCAGCGTTTTACATATCGAATAACATTTTTTAAATTTTACAAAAATAAACATTCTTATCAGAAACTACAAAAGTGTAAGAAAAACAAAATGGAGATTTCAATTCAGCAGACCATGATTAACTAGTATACCAAATTTTTAAAGAACGGACCACCTTCTCCGTCGAATCACTGTGCAATACAATGCATTTCTTTCTTGGACGTCCCACCAGACTTTGTTTACCGGACTTTTTTGAATCACATTGTCACATTTAAGTGGTTTATTCTTATCAGACCTGATTGTTCTCTTCAATTTGATCAGATCTGTGTTTGAAGTTTAAGTGTTTCGATCACCGATCATCCTTTTTGAATCACATTGTCTCATTTAATTGATTTTCTTTCCATTAGATCTGATAACTGTCTTCAATTTTTTTTTATAGGTCCTTAAGTGGGGCACTAGCAAAGCTTTGAGAAAATTTGTTGTAATAATTCCCAATCAATCTTCTCTTCTATCAATTCTCTCTCAATCTTGACCTAAATGCACAACTTTTTGCATTTCTACTTCTATAAAGTTGATTTTTAATTCCAACTCCACAAAGCACACAAATTAATGCTTTGACTTTGTAATTAATTTAATGTTCCATATAGCATAGTAGCGATGGGGTTAAAACAATTTTGCCATGTACCCCAACCTCAATGTCAACCAATTCATTAGAGAGGCTTAAAAGGCACTTCACCTTGTGGCATATTTGGCTGTTAGCCAGTAGCTGCCGAAGTAAGTAGACTATGAAATTTATGGCACAACATTTATGCTTAACCGTACAGCATCGGTCGGCAACTCACACACTCACAAAGGGTTGCCAAATTTCTACAAATTGCCAACAAGGCCCTGCGACTTTGGGCCAAATGTTGTAATAAATGTGCTTTCAGTGGTTAGATAAAAGGATTAAATGGAATTTTTTTGTATACCTTGGCTTGGTTAATTGCTTGATTGCTCTCTCTCTCTCTTTCCATCTATCCATCTGTCTCTTGCATTTTGTTGGCGTTTGTTGTAATTAGCCATGTTGGCGTGCATGCCTCTAGTATCGGCACGCAGCCAATTGGGTCTAAAGGCTTGCCTTGGTTTTTGTTATTGTGCCAAATTGCAGTATGTGAGCGTGTTTGTGTGCGTGTGTGTGTGAGTGAAGTGCGTGGCAGTTGCACGAGTTGCTACTCGCCGCGATATGCAAATTGTGTAAAACAGCAGCTTGTTTGGCTTATCTGAAAGTTTAAATTAACTGAAACGGAAGTTGGCAGTTGGCAGCAAAAGTTATGGAAACTTGTAGAATGTGCGTTGTGACGTTGTCTGTTCGCATTTATGTGATGTCAAAACGCCAGCAAGTATGCTTTGAAATTTAATTTCACTAAATGCTTTGTCGCTGCGAACAATAACAACAACAACAAGAATCACAACAACAACGATGAACCCGTTGGTCGCACACACTGCATTTTTGCCGCTCGAGCATCAAACAACAACGCGAGCGAACGCTGTTCACCGTTATTTTGTTATTTTGCCACACACCGCGCCGGCCAGAGCTGCATTTTCGCTTTTCCAGCTCATTGACTTTTTAATAATAGTTATTGCAGCGGTTGTTGTTGTTGTTGTAGTTGCTTTGTGGCGCTATCCATTTTGATGATGTCGACCACAATGCGCTTCACTTTCTTTTGCAACTCGCTCGCACTGGCCATCGTTCTGCCACTGGTTCGCCGCCTCACTCAACACTCGATGCCAATTCATCAGCTCTGTCGTTCTATCTCTCCTCGTACATAACCCCAACCTTTAGCTCGTCATTTGCTCGCTGAAATAATTAACCAACGTCGCGTCAGTACTGCCACTGCCGACAGTCGGTGGGCAACCCTAGAACTGGCATCAGACAGAAATGAATTATGGCTCGCCATTAAACTTTGGCCCGTCGCGTCGCTACGTTTGCGTCTGCAACTGCTGCCAGCTGCGTACAACTCAGTATCCAGTTTGTTCGAACGTGCCTTCCCATCTCACGGTAGTGTATGTGTCTGTGAGTGTGTGTGTTTTGCACATTGTCAGCGACGAGAGATAGACTTTTAACGAAATGCTTTTAATTTGATTGAAAATATTCAGCGCACTTTTCAGATTTCACTTAGTTGCCTCAGCAATTGAGTCGGATGCTGCCTTCATTTGTCGACAGTGTGGCATTGCTTAATTGAATGAAAATGATACTAATTCCAAAAGGGGTTTGATGGGCACATCCACAAGTCAGATGTCTTGATGAGCGCTTTTGCCATATCTATTGGTTTAGCTGGCGTAAAGACATCCAATTGAAATAAATCAATTATCAACTCAAAGTTAGGGATTTTCGCAATGAAAGAAACGTTGAAGCTTTTCATTGTAAGAAGAAGATTGAAAATGTAAAGTGTAACGAACAGAGTTTCATTATAACACAAGCAGTTTTCAGTTAATTCTATTCAAAAACTTTAGAGAAGACTGAGAAGGTTTCTGTTGAGTGTTCAGGTGTCGCATTTTTATTAGTTATTTTCTACCTTTTTCTACTTTCTTTGGATAGCTGCTGGAGTCAAACTATCAAAAATACTAAATTTCATATCTTTCGGTTTCCTAAGTTAGAGTTACATGCATCTCAAAGAAACTGTCCTGTCAAATACGCTAAATTTCATGTCTCTAGACCTTCGAATTTACAATTTACAAGCGTTTAAAACTTTAGTGCTACAATTTCTTAGTTTTCCAATTAAATACTTCGAATTTATTACACCTCTTTGAAAAGTTGCGGAGTTTAACTGTCAGAAACGCAAAATAGCATGTCTCTAGACGTTCGAATTTACGAGTTTCAAGCATTTCAAATTTTGCTGCTACAATTTCGTAGTTTTCCAATGAAATACTTCGAACTTACTGCACCTTTTTGAATAGCTGCGAAGCTCTACCATCAAATTCGCTTAATTGATACCTCTAGCTCTTTAGAAGTTACAGGCGTTTAACGGTTTGTAGTTAATCGATCGATCGATCCTCTCGACTTTTGGCAGGTCCCACTCATTTGCTCAGACAGAGGAACTACTCTTCTCGAAAAAAAGAACTACTCGAGAAAAAGAACTACTCTCGTCTCGTACTCGTGGTTTAATTTTGTCAGTCCTAATATAGGTTAGGTTGATGAACTCCTATTTCCAAAGATGTGTTCCACTCGGAGCTAATGTGGGTTTCTCCCATGAGTGCCAGAAGTAGGAGTACATCATTCTAAGCGGAGTTTCATAAGCCCTACTCGATTGTCTCATTTATTCCCCCCTTATGCTTTTCGCTTGGAAGCATAGGGCCTCAACAAGGCTTTTCCATCCGACTCGATTTGGACTCGTTGTTTTGGCGCTGTTCCATGCGATTTTGACAGCAACCACTTCGTTTAGAACCGACCTCTTTCAAGTATATGTCGATGGTTCACAACTTTTGTCTCCTTAAGTGTTCCAGATAAGCGCGATTTTTGTGATGTGGGTTGGTGGCTTTGTTACCGTCTGTTAGTTTTGTGAGAATTAGTTCGTATCGCTGGATTGTGCCACAATAAAACAAAACAAACTTAAATTCTTTAAAGCAGTTCAGCGCCTTAGGCACTTTATTTGCAGTTTCCTTAAGTCAAATATTGGTAGTTTTGCTCGCCAACGTAACCTTAGTTCGTATCGCTGGATTGTGCCAAAATAAAATAAAACACACTGAAATTTCTCGAAGCAGTTCAACACCTTAGGCACTTTATTTGCAATTTTCCTTAAGTCAAATATTGGTAGTTTTGCTGGCCAACGTAACCTTAGTTCGTATCGTTGGATTGTGCCAAAATAAAATAAAACACACTGAAATTTCTCGAAGCAGTTCAACACCTTAGGCACTTTATTTGCAATTTTCCTTAAGTCAAATATTGGTAGTTTTGCTGGCTAACGTAACCTTAGTTCGTATCGCTGTATTGTGCCAAAATAAATTAACAAACTGAAATTCTTTAAAGCAGTTCAGCACCTTCGGCCCTTTATTTGCAATTTTCCTTAAGTCAAATATTGGTAGTTTTGCTCGCCAACGTAACCTTAGTTCGTATCGCTGGATTGTGCCAAAATAAAATAAAACACACTGAAATTTCTCGAAGCAGTTCAACACCTAAGGCACTTTATTTGCAATTTTCCTTAAGTCAAATATTGGTAGTTTTGCTGGCCAACGTAACCTTAGTTCGTATCGCTGGATTGTGCCAAAATAAAACACACTGAAATTCCTCGAAGCAGTTCAACACCTTAGGCACTTTATTTGCAATTTTCCTTAAGTCAAATATTGGTAGTTTTGCTGGCCAACGTAACCTTAGTTCGTATCGTTGGATTGTGCCAAAATAAATTAAACAAACTGAAATTCTTTAAAGCAGTTCAACCCCTTAGGCCCTCTATTTGCAATTTTCCTTAAGCACTTTACTTTCCCTTTACTTTTCTTATCCGTGTCACACTGTTGCTTGTCAAAACCAAACTGACTCCCAGCACCATGCCGTTTATACTTGTCTGCCTGGAGCATAACTCATTCTCGCAACTTCCAGCATCGCCTCGAACCATATCTGTGATAATTCCCGCAAGTGCCTAAAAGTATGCAATGGTTTTTTTGCTGACATATTTTCGTTCAGTGTTGTCTATGCTAAGTGGTCTGCGAACGATTGCATTGTGGTCACAGTGTTTATTTATTACGAGTCTAAAATTTTTCCCATGGGCAAAAGTTATTCTTAGCTTAAACTTCAAGCATTATTGTTGCTTAACCTCTTCCAGACTTATTAATATTTCGTTTTAAATATTCTTAACGCTAAAAAGACTGCAAGCTTTCCATACCTACAAGGACTACATATTATATTTGCTGATATCTCGAATAGTACACATCGGATTTTGCTAATTGTAATTGTAGAACCCGATAAAAAAATAAAAGTCATCAAAGCAAAAGTTAATTAAGAAAATACAGATATTTATTTGCTAGTGTTAATTGTGTGATGCAGTTCGCAGAAAAAACATTTTCAAATTTTTCAAATTTCAAAATTTTGTTGTGGACTTGTAAATTCCTCATAAAAGAATTGCTAACCGCTAGTGAATATGACTGAAGCTTGTGAAAATTGTTCAGAATTACATAAGTAATCAAATATTTAACTTTCAATCCACTTGTCTGCAACACTGACTTTTTTAACCATCTGCCCACTCAATCAACTTTTACTTGCTTTTTAACTAAAACAATTTTCTTCGACTACTAAAAATACCAAAAACCTCATTCGAACTCCTAAATGTATGCTCAACATATGCAGTGCATAAAATATTTGCGGTTTTGCTCAGCATTCTGCTTATCGCACTAAATTCTGTTGGCTTTAAACTGAAAAGTTTTATACGAACAAAACCGCATTATGTGACTGGCATGGCGGATGTGAAATTTAAATGCTTCACGCACGTGTGCGACGATTTATGGTGTTCGTTTGTGTGCACATCACCGAAGGATGTCATTGGCATACAAATATTTAGTTAGATGTTAGCCAAACGTGCCACATGTTGGCAGATATTAAACTGAACTTTGAATTTATGCGCAACTGCCAAAGACAGTCAATGCTTTTAGATAAATTTGCATGTCGTGTTGGCGGCTTTAAGGCGATGCAATTGTTAAGCTGTTTTGTGCCCTAAAGTATGCTAACAAGACAGTAAACAAATGACAACGCCAATGCAAATAAATTACAGCATTAAGCAGAGCATAAAAAGTGTAAAAGTCAATGCGAAAGTAATAAAACATGGCTCCCGGGGCAAACGGCACTGCCGATACTCACCTGGCCAGAGTCGAAGGCAGCTAAGCGAAATGGCGAAACGAAAAATTCAACACAGCTAAGAACGAAATCGTCGTACCAGCCAACTTCATCCCTTCACTGTTGTTTGAATTGCAATTGAAACGCAACGAAAACAAAACGAAAAAAAAACAGCCAAAAGCGCGGCAGTTGTTGCAGTCGCGCTACGAAATACAAGTTTTTGAATTTCGTACTCGTATTACGTTGACAGTTACTGCTGCTGCTGTTGTTGCTGTTGTTGTTGCTGTTGTTGTTTTTGTTGCAGCTGTTTCTATAGTTTTTGCCGTTTGTTATTTCTGCGCCGTTGTTCCGCCAAAGCGCAGATTCTGTTCCAAATTTTCTACGCCACTGCACACTGTGCAGTCGAGCGCAGTTTGCTATGCGCCGCCGCGCTCATCTCGCATCTCGTTCACCTCGAAATCTAACCTAAAAGGGTTGCAGCTTCTCTGCTCTAGCTACAGTTTTGGGATTTGCATTTTAAGCGTTGCAGCGCGCACAAACAGCAACAAATTGATGGCATACAACGAGACCAAACGGAAGTGAAAGAAGTTGATGAAGCATTTGGCTGCCAAAAAAGCAAAAAACAAAAGAACTACTAAAGCAAACATTTCACTCAAGTTGATACACTTAATGCACTTTGTAGAACAATGCAAGTTGCTGCCGGCACAACGGGGCGTATGAGTGCTAGTTGTTTCATATAAAAAACGACATAAATATTTGTAACCCATTTAACTCATACAATGAAATTTAAAGGACATTTTCTTAAAACTTATGCATAGAAAATACTGAATTTTGTATTTACGTGACGTGTGTTCGAATCTCGTTTCAACTAACACCAAATATTTTGAGTTATTGTGAGTAGCTAAGTTCTACCTGTTTTTTAAATTGAAATTCAACTTTGTTGTGAAAAAATGGTTATAAACTACAACAACTTGTTCCCGTTTCTCTGGCTATCCACGAATCAAGCCATTTTTGTATGTCTTTATGTGAGCGGAACTACTGATCAGCCAGACCATGTGTCATCGAACGGATCAAGTAATAACACAAAAAATTTTTCACACCGGCAAAAATCCATATGGGCGTGAAACTAGAGACCAAACATAGTAATACTGCGTACTCAGTTTTTTATTTCTACATCCTTTGTCCTTTTAAAAGGAATTCAAAATTTTGAAGGGGATACAAAATAAAAATAATATAAAAAATACTTAACCTCGTTAAAATATATATAAGTTTAAAGAGAAGAGGCTCAAGAATTTAAATAAAATTAATTTCTTATCTATTTGTTAAAAAAGGATATGAAAAAGGTCCTTTGAAAATTTTAATCCAATATATCCTTGAAAATTTACATCGAATTTTCTTCAAAAGTAAGTATGTTAAAACCCCGGATGTCCTTGATCACGTGTCAAAATTTCATTATTGTCGCTTCATAGATTTTGTATCTTTTTATTATTTAAAATACTGATACTCAAATAAATTTGAATTTTTGTACTTCATTAGAATTGCAGCTTCCGCCTTTTTTTTAATAACTTTCGAACTAATAAAGTTAGAGTAATGAAATTTTGACACGTGATCAGGGAGATTTGGGGATTTAACATACTTTCTTTTCAAGAAAATTCTATATAAATTTTCAAGGATATGAAGGATTAAAATTTTTAAAGGACCTTTTTCATATCCTTTTTTTACAAATAGATATAAAATAAATTTTATTTAAATTCTTGAGCCTTTTCTCTTTCATTTGATATACATATCGCCATATTCTAACGAGGTTAAGTATTTTGTATATTTTTTGTATCTCCTTCAAAGTTTGAAGTCCTTTTAAAAGGACAAAGGATGTAGAAATAAAAAACTGAGTACGCAGTATTACTATATTTGGTCTCTAGTTTCACGCTCATATGGATTTTTCCCGGTGTGAAAAATGCTGCCGCACGGGGTAATCAGACGGTGCAATATTTGGGGAATATGGCGGGTGGGGTAGGACTTCCCATTTGATCATTTTCAAGTAGGTTTTAACGGGTTTGGCAACGTGAGGCCGAGCGTTGTCATGCAGTGGAATCACTTTTTCGTGCCTCTGCTAGTATTGTGGCCGTGTTTTGCACAGTGCTGGGCTCAATCGTATCAATTGAGTTCAACAGCTCATCATAAATAACACCGACCTGGTCCCACCAAATACACAACATAACCTTCGCAGCATGAATATTCAGTCGAGCCGAAGACGTGGAAGCGTGACCGGGCAGTCTTCAAGATTTTTTTCTCTTTGAGTTGCTGTAAGGAAGGTGCAGCTGTTCACAGCCGAAGAAACGACGCTCAACATCTCTTGGCTTCATAAAGAATTCAAATTCCTTGCTTTTGAATCATTTCCCTACGCATCCAATCAGTTGGAAATGGTTTGGAGGATAAATCCTGAAGCTGAAACAAGCTATTCTTGCGTTTGGCACGAATCCTCATCGAGCAATGCCTCCAATTCAGCGTCTTTGAAGGTTTTTGACATTCCTTCACGCGGACAGTCATCAACAAAATCATCAACGAAATCACCGTCTTTGAAGCTATGGAACCAATCACGGCACATTGTTTCGCTCAAAGCAGCATCCGCGTAAACTGTTTGGAGCTCTCGATGGGTTTCAGCCGCCGTTTTCTTCAAATGAATGAAGAAAATCAACACTTCCCACAAATGACAATTCTTTGATACAAAACTAGACATTTTCGCACAACCAAAAGTATATAACGCCAAAATAAAATCACTAAAGCGGTTTGTTTACCATACGAGGGCAGTTTGATAAGTCAGTGACTTTTTGAATAAAATAAATTTGTCGGCAAAAAAGAACGTTTTATTTCTCAACATAGTCTCCTTTTAGCTCGATACATTTAGTTCATCGTTTTACCAATTTTTTGATCCCTTGTAAATAATGGGGTTTCTCACGGTCCTCCAAAAAAACATAGGTTTCAGTGATGAGCTTTTCATTCGAGCCAAGTCTTTTGCCGCCAAGCCATTTCTTCAGGTTTGGAATAATAATTAATTGACTGGCACGACAGCCCGCTTACGCGAGACTAAGGCCTAGCTTCCCGCAACCACCCGTGTTGTGCGTGTGAATTTGTACGCGGGTTGAATTGACCTACAGTTGTTTGCCGGTTCCGAACGGCAGGTTGGGAGCTTTTTCATATGCAATTTTTACTCTCAGAGGTTTGCCATTTCCAGCTGAGAGGACAGCCACCGAAAGAGAAAACTAGTTTTCCCGTTATTTTTTTTTTTTTTTAGGTGTTATTACAGGCAGTATTTGAACCTGAGGTTGCTGCCTGCGACTCGCGGTCCAACACACTAACCAACTGAGCCACGGCGGTTCTTCAGGTTTGGGAACAGAAAATATTCGCAGGGGGCTAAGTCTGGATGCGGTAGCAGTTCGTAGCGCAATTGATGGATTTTTGCCATAGCGACTTCTTACATGTGGACTGGTGCGTTGTTCTGGTGAAGTGATGGCATTGAAGTGGCCACGCGTTTGCGCTTCCGTTCGAGTGTGAGCAATCGCCATGTCATGTCCAAATATTCATGCAAAATGTGGTGTACCCGCTCAGTTGAAATGCTTAGAGCTTCAGCCACCTCACGCTTATTCATTCTCCATTCGTCCAATATCATTCCATGGACTTTATCAACCATTTCTAGCGTGGCGAGCTGAACGTTCGGCGTCTCTTGTGCTGTTACGACCACAACGGAAGTCGGTAAACCAATTACACTGTGCAAGTCGACAATTGCAACAAGTGGGGTCCCCTGAGGTCCCCCTGAGCGACTTTTCTATAGGTATACTGAGTTGAGATCCACCAGGCGTTTGGCTGGATTGGCTCTAGTTTAAGAGAAATCGGACTTTGAATTTTGCTCAGACGAGTTCGTCGCTTAAGTCTTCGAACGTGTAAATGCTAATTGGCCCTAAATCGTTCTGAATATCGCTTTACTGTCTTTGGCAAGTTTGTAGTGTTAGTGTCCTTGGTTTCGGTGATGGGTTTTTTGCGCAAAAAATAATGTTTTATCAGCAGGCGAAATTCACTTGTTTTCCATTTTTGTCGAAATTCACAAAATTGTCTGCTTTCAATGACTGTCAAACACAAAGTAAATGACGCTTCATGCTCAAAATTTGAATGTAGCCCACTAAGAGCTGGTAGTTGACAGTAGCGGGGTCGCATTTAAAGTTACTACGCGGGAAATTAAAAAAGTCACTGACTTTTCAAACTGTCCTCGTATAATCTAAGCTTGATTCATGACGCTTTGGATATGTTAAAATCGATCAGCTCTTACAGCTGCAACCATCTATTGAGAGATATAACTTAGTTGGGCACCTAATACTTGACTTTTTTTTTTAGAAAAATAACATTTTGAAGGGATCAATTTTTTCATGAAAAGTCCTTAATTAATTTTCATTAAATTGATTTTCTTTAAAACCCTGTCAGACTTGAAGCAACATTAAGTTTTTGCACTATTTCGCCAGCTCATTCATTTGCCCATTGAATACGCACCGCGTTATGTCGAATGTGACACCGGACTTTGCACAACTCGATATCGCTGCTGTGTGTTCACTTCAGTTGCACAGCGGTCCGTTATGCTCTCTGCGGGACTGCGACACAGACACCGACACTTTTGTCCAGTGACGCGCCCTGCTCGGCTGTGTGCTTAGCCGCGCCATAGCAGACCGGACGCACACATTGATGGGCGCGTGTACGCCCACACACATCCGCCGCCCGTCTGTCGAGCTGCTAACATTTATGGCCACCCGCTTTGTAGTTGTTGTTGTTTTGGTTGCCAGCGACATCAGCGGCAGCGTCAGTGTCAGCCAGTGTTTCCGCTGTCATGTGTTGATCACGTCTTCGTCTTTCTGCTGTGGCAGTCTGCAGCTCGACTTGCTTTCGTCGTTTTAATTGCTCCGTGTTTTCTGCATTTTCCTCTTATCGGCTGACAAGAATGCGTTTTAATTACTTTCCCCTCTCTATCTTTTCATCAGCGCACATCAGGCAGTGAGTTGTTGCCTTTGGTTTCTTTTTTTGCTTTTTTATGTTTTTAGTTTTAGTTATTTTTTTCTCTGCAACTGTTGCTGCAGAAAATTAAATAGCAAAACAAAGAAAAAAACCAGCTACTGAAAACACAGCAACCTTCCAATTTCTCGTAAGCGCGAATATTAAACAAAGAACGCACAGTGGCGAAAGCAACAAAGCCGCACCCTTCGTGTCTCATAGTTTGCACTGTATACTCTCAATTTTTGTCTTTTTGTTTTTTTGCACAACAACACTGCCATGATTGTGTGCAGCTTTTGAAGCATTCTAGCCGCACTTTTGCTTCCTTCATGCCATCTTGCGTCGTCCTTTTTCTCGCGCAACTTCTTCCGTTTCGAACATTGCACATTCCTTGTGACCCCCAGCTGCAGGCAACATTAACTGCTCCTTGCTGCACACTTTGCGCTCATTTTCAGGCACTTCGCTTCCCTCTCACCCCACTCTTATCTTCTCTTGCATTCTATCAGCACTTCCTGCCTCATCATTGCCTCGTCTCGTCATCACTTAGTCAATGCTTCATTGCCAAAGTTGCGGCGCATTGTTTTCGCTCTCCAGTTTTTCTGCTGTCATTTTGCCATTGTTTTGTTGTGCATTTTGTTGTTGTTGTTGTTTCTTTTAGTTTTTCCTTATGTCTTTATGCTTTTTAATAATTTTGTGCAAACTTTTCCAACCGCCACTATCACACTTCTTCCCCCCCTTCTTCACCCCCTTCGATTGCCACCACAGCGCGCCATTCGTTTGTGCGTTTATTGTTTGCGAATTAGCAGCTGCAGCCACTCGTATCCTTTTTTCTCCAAGGATATGGCACTGTTGTCGCCTGCACATAAATAAAGCCTTCACGCTTTCAATTTAAAACTTGCTGACGACTTTGGAAATCTGATTAAAAATTCACTGAATGCTCCAACATCAGAAATTTCATTGAGTGGAAAATTCAATTCGCGCTTTGTTGCATGCCGCCAAAAGTCGCGCCTTTTTCAATTCAAATGGTAATGGAAATTAAAATTGAAATAGCCGAGTTTATAATCCATTTACCAGTTGGTCACCCATGGACAATTAAATTTTTTTCGCCGCTTATTTTTGGCCACTCGTTGGTCATTCTGTGTTCTGTTTTTCTCTCAATTAACGACGAATGCAGTGTCAGCAAATGTGCAACGGCGGCAATCGCCACTGACAACCGGCAACAAAACCGCAGAAACTCATTGTCACACACACACACACACAATCACACATTTGTATCCTAAAAACCAACCATTTTGCAATCATTTTCCCACTGGCCGGTCAAGGCGCATTCAATGACAAAGCAAATCATGAATTAGTACAGAAAAAACGTTGTGTGTTTGATGATAATTATTGTTGATTGGTTATTATTGTCGCCATTGTTAGTTGTTGGTGTCAAAGCGTTGTCAACGCGTTGTGACAGTGTTACGCAATTTTATAGTTTGTTAAAAACTTGTTTGTAATCACGTCGTCTTTGTTGACAACTACCACACCGAATCACTGTTGGAATTTTATAATTTTGAAAATATTTTGCTATATAGCACTATATATATTTTTGAAGCGTTTCGAAGTAGTGTTTTTGGTAAACTCGCCAAAGGGTCCAGAATCGAAACCTCCACAAGTCGCAAAATACTCGAAAACATCAGTTTCAGTTGTGAGGAAGTGGATCAGTCGATTTATAGAGTTCGGAAATGTTGACGACGCAACACGGAGAGACAGGAAAAGAACCACTCATATAAGGCGGTAGTCCGGATGTTTGATAACACTCCAACTCTTAGCCTGAAGCAAGCGAAGGAAACATTGTCGCAGAAGAGAGTCGAAGTATCAACGGCCACTTTCCGACGCAGGCTTCTGAAATCGGGCATTCCTCATAGAAGTACCATGTCGAAATCGCTATTGGGTAAAAACGTGTGGAAAATCGTCTGAAATAGCATAGAGAAAATTTGGGGTGGAAACACTAAACTGACCATCTCAAAGGCCAGATGCAAACCCAATCGAAAATGTTTGGTCCTTAATGAAGCCAAAGCTTAGAGGAAAAAGAATATCAACAACAAAACAGCTCATTTTGGCATTAAAACGGATTTCGAGAGGGGTTTCTTTGGAGTACTTACACTCAAAAATAAGCCAAAATTGTAACAAAAGATGCCAAGCTATTACTGACAACAACGGAGACTGGACAAAGTTTTGATAATAATGCGAAAAAGATATTTGCACAACCTTTTGTAAGTTTTATAAGCAACACTTATTTTTGAAATGCACTGTACCATGACATCAAGTCATTGCTGAACTTCGCCAGGAATACCCGCATTCTCATCGATCACTTTTACGGCAATACGCAACACTAAGAGACTCCAACTGGTGCCGCTAGGGACCCAGTATAGTCTAGGCTTACTTGGCCAGCCAGCTTACCTAACCTAACCTTTGTATTATAACGATGAGGCACTCTGTCGCTGTGTTATGCATGAATGCTTTTTCAGGCATACTTTTAGGCACGCACTTTAAAGTACGGCCGACTTGCTATAATTTCGATATGGCAAGGATGGCTCGCGATGGTAATGGGATGTGCGAGAACGATCGTGAGATATGCCAATTGAATGTGCGAGAACGATCGAGAGATAGTCCAACTGGAATGTGCAAGAACAATCGGCGCGATAACCAGACAAGTATAAAAGGCAGCCGGGTGCAGCGCAGAGGGACAGTCTCATTTGAACAAGCAAAGTAGTAAGAAGTGTATAGAAGTGTACAAGAAAAGTATAAATCTGTAAATAAAGGATTGTTGGTTTCTGACTGCGTTTTGCGCTGAGCAATTGAAGTGGGTTTTATTTTTCAAGCACAATCCAGAGATTAAAGAACTCATTTTCGTAACAGTATATATAACTATTCGAATGGGTGGTCTTCGTAGAAAGTAATTTATTCATAAAGAAGATTTATTCATAGAAGCTACAACAGACAGTGCACTCTGCCCTCGTTTTGGAAATAATCGTAGGATAATAGTGTGATAGATTTCTCTTTGTATATTGTAACGATGAGGCACTTTGTGCTATGCATGAATGCTTTTCCAAGCATACTTTTAAGCATGCACTTTGGAGTACGGCAAACTTAATTCCGATATGGCGAGGATGGTTCGCGAAGGTGATGAGCTGTGCTAGAACAATCGAGATAGAGAGTACAACTGGAATGTGCAAGAAACATCGACGCGATAAGAAAAGAAGTATAAAAAGCAGCAGTGTGCAGCGCAAAGAGTCGAGTCTGTGTTGAGCAAGCAAAGGGGAAACATGCAATAGTAGTAGTGTAAAGTAGTAACAAGTGTAAATTTTTAAATAAAGCGATTGTGGTTTTTGACTGCGTTTGCGCTGAGTAACTGAAGTAGTTTTATTTTCAAGCACAATCTAAAACGAACTTAGAGAAGTCATTTTCGTAACAATATGTAATTCTCTGCAGCTTAAACGAAGGTCCAAGACCACTCATAAATTGTTTTATTTTTTTAACGAACCAACGCGCAAGGATTGGATTTAAAATATAGAAGTTAAGAGAAAGGATGTTGTATGAAGAATTTATGAACTCTTGCCTTGAACCCATCAAGATCAAAGGTGCTGGGGAAAATATCTGATCCACAATCGCGCAGTACGAACCAGAAACAAGCTTTCCCTGTAGTGCATTGAAGCATTGTTTCAATGTGGATTTAAATAATAAGTTTTCTGGTAATGCGCGTTGAGAGGTTCATGAGAAAATATTCATTAAAATCGACCAAATTTATGGCAGGATAATTCTTTATGACCATAATGTATGTTATCACCTCCCATACAATTTCAATTTAAATTTTGAAGCAAGAATTGTCATCAAATGCACATCAAATGTCAGTCAATCAAGCAGTTGAAATTGTTTGTTTTTGAAACGGAACTTTTTACTTTGATGAATGAAATGTGAGTTAAATGAGGCCATAAAAGAGAATTTGCTCTAAAAGGTTGAAACTCAATCTAGCCTCAATATCAGGGGCGGATTTAGAAATTTGCCGCCCCTAGGCAGTTGGTAAAATTGCCGCCCCCCCCCCCCCTATTTTAAAATTTCTTGAATGGTGGAATTAGTTTAGTTCGAATAGTTGTTTTTCGTGCGCATTCTGTATTCTGTATGTTTATTTTCTTGGCTAGTATAAATCGCTTTTTTTTTTTTTTGCTTGGGCATTCTTTGTTTGCTTGTATAAATCGCTTTTTTTTTTTTGCTTGCGCAATATGTATGTCTTTTTTCTTCGATTCAGGCATTTTACACTTAGAATGTTTCCCACGAATTCAACAAGTTTTCAAAGTTCCCGCTAAAATTTGCCGCCCCTCAATTCTTGCCGCTCTAGGCGACTGCCTACAATGCCTGTATGGTAAATCCGCCCCTGCTCAATATGCTGACGAAAAATATTTAGAGAATTATATCAAGCGCTGCGATATATGTATTGCAATCAATGCTTGAAAAGCGACAAAATCAATTGTTTGTTGTAATTCGTTTAACACTTTTGTGTACTTTTTACACAGAAAGTAAGCTTTATACATCATTAAACTTCTCGAACTCTGCCAGGCTTTACTAACTCCATCTTAATTTGAACCGTAACCCAGGTGTGTCTTGAATGTATTTAATATAAATTAGTACTTCCCCATATACATATACTGGTCTGAAAACTTTCCGATCTCAGCATGAAGCTGACAGCATTCGTCAACAAAAGTTAAAGAATCTGTTTACGCTTCTTTTGAGTAGGTAAAATGTTTGGTAGCGGAATTTAGAGCTGTTTGTACCAGCTTGGGAGACTGAACATTCGGGACGTTTAAAAACTGAAAATACTGAGAATAACATTGCTCAACTCAGGGGCGTAGCCAAGAGGGGTTTTTGGTGTCGTAACCCCCTCCACCGTATCCTATAATTATTCAACAT
Organism: Melieria crassipennis; assembly: GCA_963668005.1. Lineage (NCBI taxonomy): Eukaryota > Metazoa > Arthropoda > Insecta > Diptera > Ulidiidae > Melieria > Melieria crassipennis. The sequence goes on along the minus strand of OY764962.1, from coordinate 76,956,564 downwards.
TTTCACTCACTATGCATGGTACGTACGTTCCCACATTAGCAAAAAGGTATTTTCAGCTTGAAACATTTAAAAAAATAATAAAAACAAATTTGTTTGTCAAAACTGATTTGTTTTTTTAAATAGTCCCCTTTAAACTCAATACAGCGTTTTGCATGATCTGAAAGCATGTCTGTTGAGTAGGGAGTGGATTTTCATGCAAATTCAATTTTTTTTTCGTGAATGTTCTCAACGAAATGGATGAAATATCTTTGAATTTTTGTTGTATATTTTTCAATTTTAGAAACTTACATATATGCGCATATTTTTCATTTTATAGTGCATGAAAATCCGCTCCCTACTAATGAATATTTTAGATCATCGACCGGAATGTCCTTCAGGGTATTGGTACAAGCCTTTTGGATGGCTTCTATATCCTTAAAACGCCTTTGTTTTATCGGTGAATGTATTTTTTAAAAAGGTGAAAGTCGCACGATGTCGGTTAAAATTCGACTTTTAGTCAAAAAATCAGTCACAATTGTTAATCGATGAGATGGCGTCTCTCCATAGCTAAATGTTCAATTAAAATGAGGTGAGATACTTAAATCCAACTTCAAGGATTTCAATGAAGATTTGGCTGATCTTTGATGAATTGCCGCACAGTTTCGATCGAATCTGCGGTGTTTGCTGATTTTAGTGGCCAACATTTTGGTCATCATTTATGTCCTGACAATCGTTTTAAATCGCGTGTACCCTTCATGAACTCTGCCACAGGATAAACGATCATCGCCATAAGCTTGGTTCATCAATTGAAATATTTCGGTTAAAGTTTTAATAATTTTAAAACCAAAAAACACAAAATTGTTGACCGATGACACAAACATATGTACCTTCACTTTAGACTCAATAACTTCGCTTCAGTGCAACAAATTTCATAAAATTTTTACTAAAAATCGGGGAAAATGTGATTTCCAAATCAATGTAGAAAAATAAAAAAATTTGAAGAAAAAAGTTCTTGTATCTTTCCGTCAGTTTTGAAACTTTTCAGACCACCCTCGTATAAACCCAAAATATTGTCGATTCATTGAGGTTTTTATCAAAATCCCTCTTGTGTGTCTGTCTGTGTATGGTTTAAATATTCCGCTTTCATGTCACGTCGCGACAATGTCATTTAGTCGCCGCACAACACCGCAACTGACAAGCGCAGTGTTTGCAAACATATCGAATGACTTTGAACTGCACGCCTCCGACCAGTTATCGGAGGTAGCCTTCGCTACCGGCAAAATCACTGCACTCTTCGAGCCATGGCAAACTTTTTTTGCACTTCCTCTGCCACTCGTTCGCTGCGCGCATTCCTTTCCGCAAACGGTGCACTAATGCACCAGTCACCATTAACCCTTAACCGGCACCGTACAAAGCCTTTTTACCGGCACTCGCTGCTGCTGCTTGCGCGATATTTCATTATGAACGTTGGCGCTTTGTGCTTTGCTTATCAGTGGCGCTTCTTTGTATTAGTTGTGCTTGCTTGCTGTTGTTGGTTGGCTGTGTCTGTGTGTGTTTCTGTGGTGTTGTCTGTCGCTTTGGGTAAAAATGAAGTCAGCTCACCAGGTCGCACAACCAGCGCCTGCACTGAACTTCCGTTGTTGCTGTTTTTGTGCAACGCTCTCTTCCCTTTTTCAGTGTTTTTTTTTCACTGCAATTTCCACGCTTCACGTTGCACTTTAAACCGACGCGCACTTTGCTTTGTTGTGCGTCTGCCATGTGCGCCGGAATGAGCAGAATGCGTAAGTGAGCTGTGGAATGCGGGTATTGGGTCTGACTGAAAAGAGGTTCAAACTGTACTGTGTTTTATTTTCCAATTTATTTGCATGTGAAAGGCTGCGCTTTTCGCTTGTATTGTATGCCAAAAAAGTAAAAAGAAATTACAAAAAAATTATAATAATAATAAAAATAGTTGGGGAAACCATTTTCTCATTATTATTTATGCAAAGCGACGTTTCCTTCCCAATACTTCGCTTCTGTCTCTTCACCATTTCACGGTTTGCATGCTTCACTCATTGGCCATAGGCATCCCACCCTGTACAGTCCGTGCCGTTTTTTTATGCCCCAATGAACAAAAGCATTATCCTTTTTTATTGCCATTTTACATGCGTTGCAGTCACACCGGAAATGAAATCACATTTCCTGTTGCTGTTTGCCACACCACGCAACAGTGAATGTGACTGTAATTGCAAAACAGTTCTTTACTCGTCCTTTGTCGAAACCGCACTGTCGTTGCTTTCGTTGCATTACAATGTAGTCATTCTTAATGCTTTTTCACTTTATTATTATTCAGTTTGAGTGATTTTAAATGCATTTTACAAGGCATAAAGGACACACGTGAGGCTCGCAGATTGCAGCAAAAAATGAACTTAAAGTAGGGAAAGAAAAACCAAAACTCCGAGCGGTTGAAATTTAGTGAAAGTGAGTGAAATGAAAATTGAAATGATGCAAAGTAAATAATAAAACGGATGCACATGCATCATTGAGGCAATGTTCCAAGGAGCCAATAGAGCTGTGTACCCTTCTATCTCCTATTAGTTTTATTGCATGTTTCTGAATGCGGTTCAGGAACTTCAGATGTGATTGTGAATTGTACGAAGTACGAATTGCAGTCCATGAGGTGATATAGATCAAGCTTAGGTGGTGTGAAGTATTGAGGGTAAAAATAAGTTTTGAGATTTTTTTTGTAGTTTTGATCCATCATTCAGTATTCTGCATCGTTAGCTATGGCTTTTTCGCATATTTTGGGTAGCATAGGTATTCTACATTAAGAGCATTCCTTATCTTTTATGGCGAACCAAGAATCGACCCGATTTTTAGTTTCTTCGTAAGAAGTAAAGAGCTGATAAGATATCATTTTTAAGTCGCTATTGATTCTTCAGTCTATTTATCTATTTATCTATCTATCTATCTATCTATCTATCTATCTATCTATCTATCTATCTATCTATCTATCTATCTATCTATCTATCTATCTATCTATCTATCTATCTATCTATCTATCTATCTATCTATCTATCTATCTATCTATCTATCTATCTATCTATATATCTATCTATCTATCTATCTATCTATCTAGCTATCTATCTATCTATCTATCTTTTTTTTTTTTTTTTTTTTTTTTTTTTTTATTGAGGGGGAAAGCATCGAAAGCCACCCAGTCAGTGTGAGACTTTAACCCACTAAAACCCCCTCACTGTCCGACGGTTAGTCCCCCCTGGGATACCGGTAGGTAATTACGTCAAGGAGGCCGTTTTGAGTATTGTATCTCAAGCGTCAGTCATGGTCTTTGTCATGTTTCTCGTAGTGTCGAGCCCATTTCATCTGGTAACTGCCTCTCCCCTGTCAGCAATATTGATGTTGCAGATTGTACTTCCTGTTCCACAAGCTGTTGTTGTCGCTGTACGCGCTTTCGCTCCCGCTCTATATCGCATAGCTTTAACATAACTCGAGCAGCAAATGTACACCCAGCATTCCATTTTTCTGTCGTGTCACACATCTCCATAACGAAATTCTCCACCGTCGGAGAACTTCCGAATACTTGTGCAAGCTCCTTCCGCTCATGGTCAAAGCGTCCACAGTCTAAAATTATATGTTTTGCGCTCTCAGCCTCTCCCTGACAATTTGGACAGAAGGGAGTGTCCGCTAAATTAAACTTATGTAGGTAGTACAAAAAGCACCCATGCCCACTCAGCAGCTGCGTTAGGTGGTAGTCTACGTCTCCATGCTTTCTCTGCATCCACGTCTTTATTCGGGGGATCAGCTCGTACGTCCACCGACCTTTGCTTACTTGCTCCCATCTTAGTTGCCATTCGTTAAGCGATTTGTTCCGCTGCTCTAACTTCTGCTCTATTGTCGGTTTTATGCCTTGAGTTGTATACAGCTGCTGCAACTCCCGTGCACGATCAGCTATCTATCTATCTATCTATCTATCTATCTATCTATCTATCTATCTATCTATCTATCTATCTATCTATCTATCTGTCTATCTATCGATCTATCCATCTTTTTATCTTAAATTGTATCCCATTGTTTAAATCCCCACTAAAACATCCCATAATTGCTCTCTTCTCTTGCAGCGAATCTGATTGGCATCGATACGATACACCAGCAAACGCTTTCCGGCCAGGAAATGGATCAGATGAGCGAGCATCAGCTGGACAAGGTGGCGAACAATGTGAGTGTCTTTTATCGTGTGACGCCGCGTCACAAGTTGGCAATTGTCAAGTCGCTGCAACGCACCGGCAACATTGTGGGCATGACCGGTGATGGTGTTAATGATGGTGTGGCGCTCAAGAAGGCCGACATTGGCATTGCAATGGGCAAGAATGGCACCGATGTGTGCAAGGAGGCAGCCGATATGATTCTAGTCAATGATGATTTTCACACAATCATGTAAGTCTCTAATCATACATTACTGTTTATTTGTCAACGCAACTAACAAACATTTTGTGTATTTCAGTGCCGCCATTGAGGAGGGCAAAGCCATCTTCTACAACATTCGCAACTTTGTGCGTTTTCAGCTGAGCACCTCGATTGCAGCGCTCTCACTTATTGCACTCGCCACACTGATGGGCATTGCCAATCCACTCAACGCCATGCAGATACTTTGGATCAACATCATTATGGACGGGCCGCCCGCACAGTCGCTGGGCGTCGAGCCGGTGGATCACGATGTGCTCAAGCAGAAGCCGCGCAACGTCAAACAGCCAATGATCACGAAATCGGTGATTGTCAACGTGTTGCTGAGCGCCAGCATTATCATACTGGGCACGCTGTGGGTGTTCCAGCGCGAAATGGCCGACGGCACGCTGGGCAAAACGAAACGCGACACCACCATGACCTTTACGTGCTTCGTCTTTTTCGACATGTTCAATGCGCTGTCGTGTCGTTCGCAAACGAAGAGCGTCTTTACGATCGGTCTGACCTCGAACAAGATGTTCCTCTTTGCGGTCGGCTTCTCGATCATCGGCCAAATGCTGGTGATCTATTGTCCGCCGCTGCAGATGGTATTCCAGACGGAGGCGCTCTCCGCGTACGACATACTGTTCCTGCTGTCGCTCACCTCGTCCGTACTGATTGTGGCCGAGATCAAGAAGTGGTTCGAGCGCACCATGGAGCACAAAATGTACAAGACGCGCTCCGAGTTGGATTTCGTATGACATAACGCAAGCGCTGGAAGTTTGTTGAACGAAAAGAATGATTAAGCTTAGCAAAACGGCATAAAAAACATACATAAGCGACGAGAGCAGCAGGCAAGAAAAAAGTAAACAAAGGCAGGATGCAGAACAAGCACAGAGTATGACAGTGAAAATTTGCAGAAAAAAATAGTCGAGAGCAAAATGAAAAAATGAGAGCATTACTAAGTTTTAGTTGTACTTTAATTAAACGCATTTAAGTACTAAGTTATGTTAAATGACCGAAAACAAAAAGGAAGGGAACAATTGCAGATGTGCGAAATAGGCAGGCGGGCAGCCGGGCAAACAGACAACACAATTCAATGCGTTGCAGAGGAGCAAAGCGGCTGATAAGTGCGGAGCACAGCGTGAGCAGAGCAGCTTTTATGTTATGTTTGCAGTTGGTTGTATTTGTGTTTGTTGTTTGATTGCAGTTCAATTATTTTAAGTAGTAAATGTTGTACGATTAAAAACACGCACATGCGCTGCCAGTGCCACTGCATGAGTGTGCGTGTGTGTGTGTGTGAGTTTTAAGCTTTTTGACATTGTAAACGAAATACTAAAGAAAAAATACAACGCAAAGTCACAATAGCTTCACCACATATACAAATTAATTATAATTTAATTGAATATTTCTTTACTTTATTAATGCAAAAGTTTCACTGTTCAATATTATGACTTAAGTTAAATTGAAAAGATTTGTCTTAGTTATGTGCTAATGTTTAGAAATGTGTGCACTTGCGCAGCTAAAGCTTGGAATCGTAAGTTATAAGCAGGCAACAAAGCAAACTCTGGGCAAGTCTGAGCGACTTTAAGCGGCATTTATGGCCCTGCCTAATTTTTGTCTTTCATTGAATCAAGTACAGGGATAAATTGTTTCTTATTAGCATTTAATGTTTAGTAAATATATAACACGAATGTATTGGCTGTAAGCTGTATTGAAAGTAAATGTATTTTTTAGGTTCTAATATTTCTTAAGGCAGGTGTGGGTACGTAAAGCGATACTTAGGGTGTATGAGAAGTTTAAATTGTCACAATTTGATGTTCAGCTAACAGAATAGAAAGAAATCTGTAAACATGGCTCAAGAGTTTGCAGTAAATGGGTAGAACCAGTGTTTATGTCACAGTCTGAGGAGTAGGTGAGGTGTTTGTTCATTGAAAGCATTAATATTTTGAAGCATATTGCATTGGCTAAACTTTAAATTAGACCCAAATTTGTATAGCTTACTAATTGCTACAAGGAGAGAGCATTTTTTAATGTAAACTCTCACATTGTATTTGAATTGTCTAGAATCTCAGATTGTAGCATGAACAGAGTGTATTGTCATCTTTTTCAGGCCAACATGGTCTTAATATTAGACTAGCTTTGTATGCAATAAGTTGCCTTGACATGTTGCATAAAAGTTCTGTACAGTTTATAAGATCTCTTGTCCCTGAGAAGTTTTAGAAAAGTACAATTCCAAGTGAAGTTCAAAGTTGCCTTGCAATGCTTATCATGGAAGAGTGAGAATGAAATGTGTTTCCTTCATCTTTAATCTTCAAGCTAAATTGTAAAAATCATTATAGCGAATTCTTTAGGTCGCAGTATGTCGTAGCTATTATTTGGTTACAATGTTTTGGGTCTTTAGGGTTTGTCTTTATGAAGTTCGTATTGCATTAAGTTCAACGCCCCAACAATGGTCCTCAAGGATAGAAAATTTTGTCTGGAATAAAAAGTAATAAGCCTTGGGTTTGAATTTCGATTTATTCAAAGTTGCCTAAAGCAAACTTTTCTGTTAGTGGCTGCCTTCTGAGCAGCATATAACAAACCTTTGAAAAGATAATTTACTGTCTAAGAAAAATCTTTCAACCAAACGTTTGTAATCAGCATAGAGAATGCTTTAGATTGCATTTGTATAAAATAATGGCAACAGAATCATGTTGCTATGGTCAGAATGGAGAACTGTAGATCACATTGAGCTTGTGACGATGTAGATGCCATTCAGCTGAAGAACTGTAGATCACAAACATCTTGTGTTGGCGAGCATAGAAAACTGCAGATTACATTCAACTTCTAACTGTCAAAATAGAGAACTGTACATCTCATACAGCTTCTAATGACAGGCTAAAGAACTCTAGATGGCATTCAGCTGAAGAACTGTAGATCACAATCAGTTTCTGATAGTCTAACCAATACTAACTATACGTCAGAATAAAAAACTATAGATCACAGCCAGCTTGTAATAATCAGAATGGAGGACTGTAGATCCCAGTCAATTTCGAATGGTCAGATGAGAGAGCTGTTGATCACAATCAATTTCTGATAGTCAGAGTAGAGAATTGGGGATCACAGTGAGCTTTTCATGATCAGAATTCCGAACTGCAGACCACAATTAACTTCGAATGTGCAGAATAGAGTACTGTTGATCCTATTCACCTTCTGATCACACAATAAAGAACTGTAGATGTCATTCAGCTTGAAGAACTGTAAATCACAATCAGTTTCTGATGGTCAGAGTAGAGAACGGTAGGTGCCATTCAACTTCTAATTGTCAGAATAGAGAACTATAGATCACATTTACCTTTTGATCGCAGAATAGAGAACTATAAATCACAATCAGTTTCTTATAGAATAATCTACCAAAGGTCAGAATAAAAAACTTTAGATCACAACCAGCTTGTAATGGCCAGAATAGAGAACTGTAGATTCGAATTTATTTTTGGTAGTCAAAGTAGAAAGTTGAAGATATCATTCAAGTTTCAATGATCAGAATAGAAAAGTATAGATCGCAGCCAACTTCATATGATCCGAATAAATATATGTAGAGCACAATTAGCTTGCGATGGTCAGAATAAGGAATATAGATTCCTGTGTACAATGATATGTCGCGCTGACTATCACATAACACGACATTTCCAATCACTTCAGCTAAGTCCACTTAGTCCCAACTGAGCAATTCGCACGAAATACCCTCGCAATAGTTTTACTTAGCTTGGTGGGTTGAGATCAACTCTGATACTCAATCAGGCAGCATTTGAATTGTACTAAATAAATAGATTATTTGTAGGGCTTCATAGCCCCATCGAACGCAATGCAATCACCTTCTACTCTTAGTCCTTTTGGTCGTTCAGCGGACAATTTGTTAAGGCGTTTTGTCGCAGACGTTCTTCTATATCGTTTATAGGGGTCCAATACATATAGCAAATGTAAGTTGAATGAGCCAGCATTATCGCAAGTGTAAGATTTTTTAAGCTCTTAATTCAGTCACTTCTTTCATGCATTTATGAACATCTTGAAGCCCATTTTTTGTGTTTACATCTCACAATCGAATCGATTCCAAGCAACGACAATTACATTCGAATTCTTCAGCATAATTTAGTTGATTAATATTTAATTTGGTTAAGCATTAAGCGTTGACAAATCGAAATTATCAGAGCGTTTACATTATTTGTGATATTAACTTAAGTTGGCTTGTATCTGTATTCGCAAACATTGTTTGATTTGTGTAGTTAATCAAATTTCGACATTAGAATGCTTTAATATTTATCATTTTGACTCTGAATAAACATGCCTCAAAGCAATTGCACAGTTTTGTTGTGATTTTTCTTTGCCATTTAAGCGATTTTGTTGATTTGTGTTTTGCTGCAACTACAATGTTCCATTTCTGCATTGCAGCGTCGGTGCCCGTTTGCGCGCCGCCCCGGTGGTCGCCCACACACACATACACAGACACATACAAAACAAAGCAAAAACTTAGAGAAATGCAAATGCAAGCGAACAGTAAATGAAAACGAAAAACTGCTGTAACGATGCAAACGATGTCAGAAACGAATGGTCGAGTGAGGAATGTTGCAAGCAAAGTTCGGTATGGAAGAATGCAAAAAACAAGCAAAGCAAAAGTCAAATTGGTGAAACAACTTCTAGCGCTAAAATACAAAATCATTTTTTGATCAATGATTGCATCATGAAATGCATCAAACACACACACAAAGAAAAAAATGCAATTAAAGTTGGAAAACAAAAACACAATAAAACATTTTGAATTTGAAAAAAAAAACAAAATTCGTTTTGCAGTAAAAATTTAGTAAAAACCTAAAAGAGGCGCAAATCATTTCTAACGATGCATAAATTTTGTGAAATTGCAATGAAATTATTTGTGATTGCGTATTTCAAAAATATTGTTAACACCACTTTTTTCTCGTCGTCGTCGAAGCACATGTTACACCGAAAATCACTTGCGAAACATTTCAAAAAGAGCTACCGGCAACAGCAACAACAAGAAGAAAAAATAGACAAATTTTGCACCGTAATTAGGCGAAAGTAGTTAAGAGATCAAACACACCAATTTACAGAAATGAGCGCGAACAACAAAAACAACAACTATTAGATGCAAGCAAACACCAAAAAGCAATAACCAGTAGACCAATGAATGTTTCAATTACATTTAGACAGACAACAAACAAACGAAATGGTTCTCAACATTTAATGGAAATACAAATGGAAATTAGACATTTTAGTGTGACAAGCAAAATGAAACATAGAAAACAGTTTTGTGCTGAGTAAATTAGAGAACAACAATAACAAACAGTCGTAGCAGAGTTTAGCGTAAAATAATTAGCAGCCAACATTCCCAGATTGTTCCAACTAAAATCAGAAATACATATGTCACTGTTTAGTGCGCTTAGCGTAAAATTCACTGTTGGTGTCAATTAAAAATATTTCAAACAAACAATTGAAAATTGCGTTTCACGTGGACGTGAATTTATAAAAAGCTCAAAAGCTTTAGATGCCCTTTGTAAGAGTGACTCCTATTGATTTAAAAATTCCAGCCCAAGTGACTATAATGCAATGGTTAACATGAGCGTATTTAAAAAAAATCATATTGAAGTATTGTAATTGCATGAATACTAAATCGTTACAACCTAAGCTGTCGATACATACTCAACATTATGTAACTTAATTGACATTAGTTCAGTCAGTATTTCGGTCTCTAATAGAGCTTTTAGAGTCACTTCGACAGTAATTTCTATTAACTACTTCGCATCTGGTCACGTATACTAGTCAAGTCTAAGAAGTTATAAATGTTCTCAGAAGTCAACTAACATTGCAGACTTTATGAGGAACTAAAGCCTCAAAAAATCAATAGATTTCCCTAGAATGTCAACCAAAGTGAAAGGTCCGCTTGCATATACCAAAAAGTATTTCAAATTTTAATGCCCATTCAGCGCCTCGGTAAATACCAAAATAGGAAATAAATAAAATAATTACCAAAGACCCAAAATTGCAAATAAAAATTGTCTGATTCCAAACAGTCTTCAAAAATATCAAATTAGTCCAATAATCTAAACTCTCAAGAAATACCAAAATATTCCATCCAAACTTTTAGGAAATTTAATAAAAATAGAAAGCTGAGTTCAAGCTCCTCCATATTTTCTGAAAAAGCAAGAAAAAGTGAATACTTTTCTTTAACTATCAGTTAAACTAGTAAAACTAAATTCAGGATCCCCGATGGTCTCTGAATAAGCAAGAAAAACTATTGAAAAGTGCAACTAAAAATAATTAAACTCACTGATACTGAATGAAAAATTTTCGATATTCTGACTATAAATGACTGAATTCGCTGAAACTAATTTAAAAATCTTCGATAAAGTTTTTAAAGCACAAAAACGATTAGAATGTCTGACTGTCAATGAATGAATTTACTGAAACTGAACTCAAAATCTTCAATACTCTTTTTGAAAAAGCAAGAATAACTATTCAAATGTGTGACTGTCATTCACTGAATTTGCTGAAACTGAACTCAAAATCTTCAATACTCTTTGAAAAAGCAAAAAAACGATTCAAATTTCTGACTGTCATTGAATGAATTTACTGAAACTGAATTAAAAATCTTCGATAAAGTTCAAAGAAGAAAAACGATTAGAATGTGTGACTGTCAATGACTGAATTTACTGAAACTGAATTCAAAATTTTCTATATTCTTTGAAAATGCAAGAAAAACTATTCGAATGTCTGACTGTCATTGACTGAATTTGCTGAAACTGAACTAAAAATCTTCAATACTCTTTGAAAAAGCAGAAACAACAATTCAAATATCTGTCTTTACTAAAACTGTATTTCAAATTTCAATATTCTGACTATCAATGACTGAATTTAATTAAACTTAATTCAAATGCTTCGATACTCTTTAAAAAGGAAGGAAAAGGATTCGAATGTCTGACTTTGAATGACTGAATTTACTGAAACTGAATCCAAAACATTGAATTCTCTTTGAAATAGCAAAAAATGATGCGAATGTCTGATTATAAATGACTGAATTCGCTGAAACTAAATTCAAAATCTTCGACATTCTTTGAAAAAGCAAGAAAAATGAAAGAAACTGAATTTAAAATTTTCAATATTCTGTTAATAGAAAGGAAAACTACTATTAGTGAATAAATTTACTGAAACTGAATTCAAAATCTTCAATATTCTTTTAAAAACCAAGAAAAATGAATCGAATGTCTGACAGTCAATAACTGAATTTACTGAAACTGAACTCACAATCTTCAATACTCTTTAAAAGGACAGAAAAACGATTCGATTCGGACAAATAGGATAACATTCTGACAAAATCAACTCAACGCAATGGAAGCTACGCACTGACCACAGATCTACACAGCCATAGACAAACAACCACTTTCTGCCATCTTGAACTGCATTTTTGTAGGTAAGTCCAAAGCTAATCGGGATTTATCACACATCCAAGCAGCAGAATGGGCCATAGAAGCCTGCACACTACGAGTATATCTGCTCAACCTAACCTAACATAATACAACCTAACCTAATTTTAGCAAACTCCGCCAACATTCCAACTGACAGTGAAAACGTGTGTAAACCTAAATGCTACATTTGAAACAATAAATAAGAATGCTTTAAACATTTAGTAGTATGAAAACAAAATACATGAAAATAGCAACAAAACAAAGCATAACAGCAATTAGAACATTTTCAATAAATCTCACTTTATGTGTATGGAAAGAACAACAATTAAAATTAGTGATTTGAATGTAATAGCGAAAATATTCTGCATACACGAAATCGCACACACATTTCACGCAAAGTAAAATGTATTTCGAACTAGAAAACAATACAAAATATTCTCATATCCGCAAATCGCGCATCTAATCGTAATTGCTCTTTAATACAAAAAAGAACAACAAAATATGAAATCCATCTCACAATCACTTTCACAAACATATCACAACTCAGTTGAGTGCAAAGAACTCAGAAATCCCAAAAATGGCGCGAAGCTAAGCGGAAGAGACGACGCGTACAGTTCGGAGAAGAGTGAAGCCAGGAAATGGAAGAAATACAGCACAGAAAACGCACATTTTGCAAAACTTAATGGAAAACATTGCATTTTTTGTAGTAAATAATGACATGCGTCGTTGTACTGCAACCACCATTACGAGTAACAATATTACCACCATTGCCATTACAACAACAACCACCATCACCAACAACAACAACAACACCACCACCAGCAATTGCACCCACTTTTGCACCAGACATCTAAGCATTGAGACCACACAACTCACATCTCTCACACAGGGTGTGGGAATTTTAAAAAACGTTAGTGGTTTCTTTGGAAAGATTTTTTATTTTAATTATTATTTTAATAACATTTTATTTGCATTTAAGAGAAGCCAAAAATTAACCAAGATTGCAGTAGTTGGCGATTTTTATGAAAATCAGTAAAATAAAATGTTTAATTTTTTTATTTCATTTAGAATTAATTTGTAATTGCAATTAATTATTAACAAATTGTAATGAACAATAATTGTATACGAATGAAATATATTTTATTAACTATTAACTTACTAAGAATTAATTCTAATTAATCAATAACTAGATATTATTTGGATTTGGTTAATAGTAATCGATTAAAAATAAAAATTAAATGCAAATAATTATGTAAGTAACTAATTAATTTGTTATATAATAATGATGATTAAATACATCTTATAAAATAGATAAATCTCTTGTTAACTGTTATTAATTAATAATTATTGATGATTAACTATTATATTATTTAAAACTATTATTTTTTAATTAAATTTTATTTAAAACTATTATTAATTGTTTATAATTAAAAACAGTAAGGATGACAAAAAATCAAAATTGTTATATAGTCTATATAGTAGTTAGTTTTGATTTTTAGTCATCATCATTATTAAATTAATTATTAATTGTTATTAATTTATATCTGAAACTATTTATACCTATTTATAACTACTATATTTATTGGAATTTAAAAACAAATAGTAATAAGAAATAAAAATGTATTATTAATTAATAACAATTAATAATTGTTTCAGATTTTAGTCATCATTATTGTTTAACTAATTAATTAATGAATAAATGAATTATTTCACTATAATACAATTATTTTTAGTAACTATAATGAATTAATAAATAACTGATAGTTAAAAGAATTAATAACAATTAATTATTAGTCACATATTATTTAATTTTAGTTAATAGTTATTAAAAGTTAATCGAACTTGTAATAATTCCTTGTAATTGGTTCTTAATTTTCTAAAAAATAACTTAATTAATAATTAATTTTTAATGAAAAAAGAAGAAAAATAAATAAATAATCAATTTAAATTAATTCGTAATCGTAAATCGTAATCCTAATCGAAATAGTTACTGGTAATTTAAATACGTTAATAATTAATTGCAATCATAAATTAATTCTTTTTAGTTATGAATAATAATAATTTATTTAAAATTTGATTTAATAAATTTTTTTAACTATTTTTTTAAACTATTATTATTTGAATGAATTCGTAATCGTAAATCGTAATCGTAATCGAAATAATTACTAGTAATTAAAATACGTTAATAATTAATAAATTAATTCTAATTAGTTGTGAATAATAATAATTTAGTTAAAATTTAATTTAATAAGTTTATTTAACTAATTAAACTATTATTATTTGTTTCGATATTAAATTATTATTATAAATTAATTATTTATTTCAATTATATTTTTTAATTTTTTTTACTTTTGATATGATTTAATTTATGTTTTTATTTTTTTATATTTTTTCAATAGTAATTCGTTGGTTAATTGATTCTTTAGTTATTAATCAATTAATTCATTACTTTGAAATTTATTTTATAAAAGATCAAAATTAATTATAATAAGTTTTTAATTGATCAATTAATTTGCAACTGAAAACTTAATTGATCGGCAATTAAAAAAATCATAAGTCAATCATTCGGTTTCTTCTCTTTCTTCTTTTAATAGTCCATTAATTTATTTATTTACTGATTAGTTTTGGTAAAAAATACTTATTAATTACAACTTTTCAATTGATCAATTATTCAATGCATCTACCAATCTGAATCTTAGAGTACTTTTAGTTTTAATTGAAAAGTTTTTAAATTGCGATCGATTATGTTTTTTTGATTAATCGATTAATGAAGTTATTTATTAATTAAATCTGGTAATGAATACTACTCAATTACAACTTTTCAATTAATCAATTAATTTATAAAGCAACCAATCTTAAGTATAATAGGATTCAACTCTGAGTACTTTTAATTAATAGTAAATTAAAATGTATTAGTTACTCAATTGCTTAACCCTCAAATGCATATTGATGCCTTTAGGCACACTAACATATTTATGTATATCTTCAAATTAAACCCCGATATAATATTTTGAAACGACAAGCACATTCGAAATCTGTTAGCTTATATTTAGTAGTTTATTAATATTTAATTCACTTTTCAGTGGTTTTCTTTGTTAAAAAGAAAAACCTATTTTTATTTAGCAAACGTGAAAATAATTCATGCATTTGAGGGTTAAGTTCTTAATCGATTAATTTATTTAGTTACTAATTAATTTTAATTTAATATTAATTTAATTAAAACTAGTAAATAATTACGAATCTTTCCTTGGTCAATTAAATCATAAATTAACGAGTTAATTAATTTATAAAATAATGAATTAATTCATGTAATTTATTTATATTTATTCATTTATTTATTTTTTTAATTTCATTTAATAATTTAATCTTTTGCTTTATTTGCTAAATTAATTAAATAAAAATTACAGATTAATTACAAATGTTGAATTTATCAATTTTTAATAAATTAACGAATTAATTTATTCATTAAATAATTAATAAGTTTAAATGACTTATTACTTGTGAGCACTTAAAATAGTTGGTTTCAAGAAAAATAAGCAAAAAAGTAATATTTTTCAATTGCTTGATTACACTGAATGAGAGACAATTTGATTTTTATTAAAAAATTTGATTTTCATTTTCTTTTAGTTACTCATTAATTCTGTTAGTTATCTCTAATTTATTATTTTGTTTAAATTTATTATTTATTATTAAAAAAAATGAAAAACAAAATGATTTTATTCATATTTCATTCAATTCATATTTTAATTCATTTAATTCATATTGAATTTATTTCATATTTTGAATTGTATAATTATATTATTTAAAAATTAATTGTTGTGAAATAACCATTAATTATTTTTCAACTATACAAAATATTTCCATATTATACCCCTAAATATAATTTTTAAAATTTGTGTTCTTCTGCAAAAGGACCAAAATCGTTTTGATTTCGTAGATCTTGAAGAAAATGAAAATTTAATGCTGAAGAAGGACTCTCGTATATCATCATCAACTAAATATCACGCATCTAGGAAGATATAAAACAACAAATTACATACATAGCTAATACATTATCGGATTAATGCAATTAATTCATGTTCGGACAAAACATGACAACAACAACAACATCAGCAACATACATACAAGCATACCTACCTAAATACAAAAACTACAACAAATAACAAACAACAACAACAAATACAAATAAAATACGTCTCATACCCACACGCATACATACACATCTCATCCACAAAGGTAACAATAATTAGTAATCTAAGTCATATTTGTGTCATATTACAACTACGCGTAAATACATACAAACAATCGAGGATACGTTTGAAATAATCGATCGATGTGTGACATAAAAGCGCAAAAACTTACAATGTCTCAACTTGTAATCGCTTTCCTGCACTCGAGTATTTATGTATATTTATGAATTTGAAACGCGTGCAACACTGATTTCGTCATTGTAAATGTTTGTTTGTGTTGCTTTGCAACTCTACCAAATACGAGTAACTAACTAACTAATTGTACGGAAATGTCTGCGCAATGCAGCAATATTTGATGTATTTTATACGGAATGCAAAAAATGCGAATGTATGCTTTTAAGGAAATTGTATGCTTTGAATTGGAATTTTCTTAAATATTTTTTACTTGAAGCATTTTTTGCTAATTGATTGCGTATTTTCATCTTGAATATGATTTATGACGGCAAACAGGTCGGCTTTATGAAAAGTCTAAATATTTGAGGGTTAAAATGTGCAAATTAATTAATTATAAAGTTAGCTGACTTATTTAACCCTTAGCTGTCGTATTGGAGGATGAGGACTTTCATGGTTCATGGTTCATTGTGAGTTTCTGCAGAACTGGAATAACTAAACGTTTCATAGGTGCCGTATTGTGGGATGAGAAGGATTAAGTTTAAAGCAGAAAGAAATTCACAATGAACCGGATTGTCATTGTGAATTTCTGCAGAAATGGAATGTCTAAATATTTGAAGATCAAAATGTGCAAATTCATTATAAAGTTTGCTAAATTATTTACCTAACCTTGAGCTGTCATATTGGAGGGCTTTCATTGTGAGTTTCTGTAGAGATCGAATCATTAAACCTTTCAAGGTCAAAATGTGGGAATTATGAAGTTATGCGAATTAGCTGACTTATTCAACCCTTGGCTGCCACATTGAGAGACAAGAAGGATGTCATTAAAAGCTAATCCGGTTCACTGTGAATTTCTGCAAAAATGGAATGTCAAAATATTTCAGGCTCAAAATATGCGCATTAATTATAAAGTTAGCTGACTTATTCAACCCTTAACTGCCATACTGGGATGAGAAGAACTTTCATTTGAAGCCAATTCGATTCATTGTTAGTTCTTGCTTGAATAAAATAATTAAACCTTTCAAGCCTGGCTTTCTTTTCAATAACTTTTCGCTTCATTTTCAAGTGTTATTCTAATAAAAGTGACTCAAATAAAAAATTTTGAATATTGAAATATTCGAAACCCCATAAGCAACAAATATTTTAGTATTCAATGTTCCAGAAATATGTCAGCAAAGGGTTAAACTGCAGAAAAATTTCAAGCATTGGGATTTTCTTGGACACTGCTACCAGCTAGCATTGAGTAAAATTAGACTAAATTTCTTAAATGTTTTAAAAAAAACTTTTTGACTTTAAATTTTTACATTTCCAAAGTTCAATTAAAATGTAAATTACTTAATTTCGTCATTAAACACAAAAAATGTGCAGCCTCCAAGCTGTATTTGTACATTTAGTCGACATATTGACAGATCAGTGCCGTCATCTACTATAAATTTCTGCTCTAACTGTGCTATTAACTGTAAGTTTGCTATCGATTGTAAATCTATCTTCGGCTATAATTTTCGTTCCAAAAACAATGCACATTCAAATGTTTTTGTAGTGTTTACCAAATAGACTGCGATATATCTATCTGCTGTTTAAAATTCAAATTCACATTGATTTGTGTTTGATTTGCACTATTTGTGGTTAACTAATAAACATTTGTTCCAACTACAATCTGTACAAGTTCAAATAAAACCAAACAAATGAAACATGTATGTAATCTATTACCTAAATTTTATTAGTTATCTAAACTTTCAGATTTTTGCGTGAAATATTTAACAATAAAGCAAAGTGAAATAAAATAAACTAATATTAAAAATGGCATGAAAAAAAAAAAATAAAACTATAAAACACTATTGAACTAATTTCATATTATATAATATTTAATGAGAAATTTACCAATAAAACTTTATGTAGCAGTAACATCACAAACAAATTGTTTCACTAAACTATGGACAAAACATTGGGGTTCGAGTTGTTGAAAACAGTTGAAGAGGTAAGTTGAAATCACTACAAGAACTAAGCAAAGGTGGATTTTGTTTAAAGAAAAGAAGAAGCTTGTGTCAGTCCACATGGACTGTACATACGAAATTCCTAATGATTTCATAGACGATTTGTGGGTAGGTAGGCGTTTAGGTTCTTATGGATGGACAAATATCCTGTAACACGTAGACAAGTCTAATAAATCTATGCGAGAGGAACCATGACACTCACAAAATAAAAGTTTATTCTTCAAAAAAGTTGCTGTCCTCTTCGAAGCAATCAAAATCGACTCGAACACTCGAACCTCGACTTCACTAATTCAATTCAACACACTGGATTCAGTTCTCAAAACATCTGTGGCACTCGATATGTCTATTAGAGTCTGAGATAGAAAAAGAGAGAGGCAGAGTGTGTCTTTGATTTTTGTATTATTTTGGATTCTAAAACGCGTTACCGGTAATAATTTCTTCAATCGTTCAAACCAGAAAAGGTTGCAGGGAAGAAAATCAAGAGATTTTGATATTCGTGATGTTTTTCATAAGAAGATTAGGTTAGGTTATGGTGGCTGCCTAAGAGGTCCATTGTGATAACACATATATCAGCCGTTTTTTGAACTCTGTTCTTTTCCAACACATTTCAAGCGAAGGGGGGAAAGGGGTGAAGGGACCTACAGTTTTAACGCGGTTGGCAGTGATTTCTTTCACACATTTTTAGGTTTCGCCATTGCCTGCCAAGAGCAGACTTGTGCAATTGCGGTAATTCTCATCTGCTTCATGTAGATAGCGATAGAAGTAGACGAGCGATTTACCAGCGCGAGCTAGGATTCGAACCTAGGGCCTCGGTATGAGAAGTCAGCGCACTAACCGCTGGACTATTGAGAAACTTGCGAATAATTTTAACAAATTTCAAGCTAGGATGCTGAAATTTAAAGGATATATTGCTGATAGGTGTAGCAACTCACTCAAGTTGAATCGGGTAACAAAGCGTCACACGGTGATGATTCCTTAGAATCAATTAGACCAACAAGCCATGCCCAATTCTGAGTAGTCTTGTCATTTTAGACATAGCGAGAGTCTGCGAAAGCGAGAACATCCAGTGCCAGTTCCGAGCTGTCACTCCACGTAATGGGGTTGACTTGTCAAAGCACAATTAGTACCCGAAATGATTCCAAAAAAACCAAACTATTGTCTAACTTATGGCCTAGGACACCAGTTGGCTCTCCCTTCTTCGACAGATTGTTTGACCTCAGTTCAATAAACATCGGAGACTGGATTGAGTTCATCCACAATTTAAATTGGCTTTATTAGACTCTTCGACTTGCAGTAAGACGGACCCTCTCCTTGTGGTACCACAACGAGCCCATGTGTGTCTATCGGCAAGTCCCTACCCAAACAGCCACCTTAACACAACCTTTAATCTGAACAATTTCAGCAAAGTGGCCCAGAGAAAGCAGCTTCAGCCAATCGAAAATCGTTTGGTGGTGTTTTCATTGAATAATTATGTCCTTAAGGATAAGTATATACGACTGCGAACCTATGGCCCAGCTTTTCGCGTTATAAACATATGGAAGGGATCTAGGTACACCTTAATGTCGATACCAAGCAGCTAGTTGAAAGCTTTGCCTTAGGCAATTCTACTTTCAAAGGATTGAGCACTGCCGCAGCTGTGGCTTGGTGGACAAGTAAGACAACGTTTCACATTTAATGAACCATGGTTCTGCCCTGGCTCGGAGAAGACTTCTTCTCCTTTCTTTTTATGGGCCTGACTAATCTGTCAACCACCGAGTCTCAGTGGTCTCAGGGAGTACGTTTTCCACCGGGGAGTGTGTATTGTTTATGGTTCTATCCCTTTTTCTGTGCTAGCACAACGAGTGGAGTCTGGTCGAGTCAGTGAGCTCTCTAAGCTGCCAGCCTAACCAGTTATTGAACCAGACAGACAGACATAAATATTGAACTTCTAGATACAGAACGGAGGAGAATGGGAGCGGACATAAAAGGTAAAGTCTCCGATTGCGTTGAACCTGGCGAACTCCTATTCTTCAGAGTCACTACGCCAACGAAAACCATGCGGCATATCCTTCACTACTAGCGAGGTCCCCAACCACTCTGCCGTAACCTCCTCACAAAACAGATGGCGCTACTAGCGGTAGCTATAAATGATGGAGGCGACGTTCCCAAGCGGCGTTAGATGGCAGCCCCATTACTTAGGACTACCTGCGGCAGGCCAATCACCTACCCTGGCAGAACAACACAACCGATTAACGTAACCACCACAGGCAAAGCCTCGGATTAAGATGGAATAGTCTTGTGGAGGTCCTATGCTCCAGAGAGGAGTGAACAAAGAACAATAAAATATCCTTCCTGCACGCAAGCCGAGTCGTATATGTAAAAGCTGCAATATATTGTTAGGCCACAAATGAATCGAAGTTAAGTAGGGTGGAGATAAATATAAAGTAGTGGAGGTAACGGGGCATTCTTCTAAAGAACGTCCCCTAGGCCCAATGCTCTAATGAAATTCGTTCTCGTGGGTTTAGGTGTTTGGCGTCACAGATGACGTCTCCTGCTGTGAGATAAAACTTTGAGGAGAAGGAGGTTCGCTTCTCTACAAAATCTTCAAGTGGTGCCTTGTGCTAATCCAAGAGTGAACATGCATATACTGAATCTGTAATGTCCGGCTAGGATTTCGGCCACCTGGTGCAACTATTTTTTGTCTATGTTGAGACACAAAGAGCTCTATTTGGAGTTAAAATCCTCTAAAAAAATGGTTGAGTGCCTCAGTCTTGGAGTGTTAGCCCAGTATTGTGAATTCCTGGTTGTTTCCTCTAGTCTTAAATCCTGCGATATTGTACATCTCGGACCCAGTAAGGGATGCGGCAGCCGCCATTTTCACAAGTCTGTCTGCCACTTCATTGCACTCAGTATCCCTTCGACGTTCTAAAGAACTCCTCTCTTTAAACAGAGCCCAGATCAGAACAATGATCGGTATCCTTACGGGTCACTGCCTAATCGGCACCCACGCAAAAAGGATGGGCTGTTTTCGAACGACTTCTGTCGCAGCTGTATGGACGAGGAAGAAAATATTCCTCACTTATTATGTAGCTGTCCTGCTGTATCCAGAAGAAGGCTGACCTACTTAGGCAACTTCTTCGGAAGTCTAGCTTCTTCGTTAATAGCTCCAACTGGTTTAACGAGTGAGCGATCTGATCCTCGATCTCATGTGGTATCATAATGGGCCGCCTGCCCTAAGTGTGCTCCTCCTGGAGCAGCCACACCTACCTACCTGCCTACCATCCCTGTGTGTGCAGGGATCTTTAAGGATATCCGTTGTATCTACCAACGTCATTGAGGAACTCAACTGTAGCACTAACGCCGAGGTTGTCTCATATAAAATTAGAGCTTTGATAGCTGCTTGACTATCTGATGAAATCATGATATCTTTGCCCTAAGTGTTCTCGAGTTAAGTTTAGTTATGCACAAAGCCTGACATATTTCTGCTGGAATTTCTTGGGTGCCTTTCCCATAGGCTCAAAGTGTTTTGCTTTGGGTCCAAATACGCCTGCACTATTCCCCGCCTGTAAGCCAACTGATGGCGTGTGGTTTGAAATGCGTCTGGTGGTCTTTCCAACTCTAAGTCTTCTTGTTACGGATGCAGATAACGAAAAGTTCTGAAAACGTATGCATGAAAAGTCCTTGATTGTCAAAAAAGAAATCATCAAAGTGGAAGTTCATCTCCTCCTAGAGAGTACAGGACAATTGCAGAGAAGTTGAGATGAGCGCCAATATTCGGACCTGGCAAATTCAAAATTGTAGTGACAGCTACAGAAAAGCGCAGCAAAACCCAAATATGCGTAGCGAAATTTTGAATTTGCCTTAAATAAAAAAATGGTTTTCAAAAAATGTATTACAAAACTTCCAAAACATAACCCTATTTTTTGTAATTCTCTTAAATAATTGTTGCTGCCAAACCATTTCTTCGCACATTTTGCTTCGGAAAAAAATCGTAATAGATGGGGCTCAAACGGAGTAGATTTTAATATTTTAAAAGCGTAACAAATTCACTACGATCGTAGCAAAGTCCGATCCCTTGTGAGCGCTGCTCACTGCCAGGGTTGCCAATCAAAAATTGCCTTCTCTATGATTCATAAATGAAAAACACTTTTGATGTTTTTTTTTATATTACAAGATTCACTTTATTTTCATTTCATTCTCTTTCTTGTATAATAATATAATTTATTTTCGCATGAATTACGTTTTAATTGGTTTTTTGCCTTTTCATATTTTACCATTTTTTGTGTTTGGTTTTAGTTTTGCTTGCTTTATGCTTTCAAAAAGTTATCGTTTTATTTTTTCATTTCCACATTACAATAATTTCTGTTGTTGTTTTAGGGTTTTCATTACCATATTACTTGTATGTTTCTGTGTGTGTGTCTGTGCACTTTAATATTTTAAATATTAATAAGTAAATATTACAAAAAAGTAAAACTTTACGACATTAAACTAGATGCATATGTAATTTTTTTTGTGGTTTTCCCATTTTAAAAATCGTATATTTCCATGTTTTAGGTGTTGATTTTTGTTTTTATTTTATGTTTTGGTTTTTTTTAATTTATTTTTGCTTAAACTGATTTTCTCTAAACGTTAGTTTTTTCATTTTTGTTTTGGAATAGATTTTGAAAATCTAAATTATTTGTTGAAGTTGAATTTTGGACAAGATTTGCTGTACGTGTCTGTCTTAATTTATTTTTTTGAATATGTTTTTTCATATGTTTTATGCGAAAATGGATTTTTTTTGGGTATTTGGTTTGTTTGTGTTTTGATTAGATTAAAAATTATGCTTAAAATCTAAACCAATGGGAAGATGCGGATAACGGTTGATAACGGTTGATGGTGGCGCTAAGTATGTGTTTTGGTGGAGGGAGGGAGGGAAGAATGAAGGTAGAAGGAATGGAGTAAAGAAAAGGAACGAATGTGGGAATGGAAGGAAGAAAAGTAGTGAAGGAAATTAAAGAATGTAGTAATTGAATGAGGGAGAGTAGGAATGGAATGAAGAAAAGGAATGTAGGTAGGAAATGATTCAAGGAGTTAAGGAATGAAGTAGTTAAGAAATGGAATGAAGGAATGAAAGAGTGAATGGAAAGTAGCAAAAGAATCAAGGTAAGAGTGGAATAGTGAAGGAACAGAATGAAAGAAAGTAATGAGGGAGTGTAATGAAGGAAAGAAATTAAGGTAGAAATCTAATGAGGGAGTAAAGGAATGGAATGAAGAAAAGGATTGTAGGAAGGAATATGAAGTGAATCAAGGAGTTAAGGAATGAAGGAGTTAAGAGATGGAATGAAGAAATAGAATGACGGTAAAAATTAAATGAAGGAGTCAAGGAATGGAATGTACCAAAAGAATGAAGGTAGGGATGGAGTAAAGGGGTGAAGGAATAGAATGAAGGAAAATAATGAGAATAAGTAATAGAGGAAAAAATGAAGGTAGGGATTGAATGGAATAAATAAAGAAAAGGAATGAATGAAAGACATGAAGTTAGGGATTGAATGGAGGAGTGAAGGAATGGAATGAATAAAGAACGGGAGGAGTGAAGAAATTGAATAAAGGAAAATAATGAAGTTTGAAGTGGGTGAGGTTTGGTTGGGGGTGTAGTGAATGCCGCACTGTCGCCTCAGAAAATGAATGTCGTGTGTTTCGTGGAGTATAGTGGCACATGCGACATCGATTTTCTGAGGCGATGTTGGCACCGATTTCATTTAACTCGAACTTCCAAATGCGAAATCAGTGTTCTGTGGTCAAAAGCAACAATCTCTCAAGTCTATAAGTATTTACTTTGAACAGGTCGCCTTAAAGAAATATCATGGCAGCCTTAACTCAATGATGTCCTAAATCGACTTGAGCGATTATCCTTTTTGATCATTGCCGAATTTTCATTCGAAACATATTGAATGGAAAATTTTGAATTTTACAATTTTGGTTTCTTACTTTTCTTGGCTTCTTTTGTAGTTTTGTGTAACTATTTTTTAAAGTGGATGGGAAGAGGGTAGCAATTTTTCGTAGGTAAATTTTCTTCTTCGTAAATGCTGTGTGTAATGTTTATGTGATGGAGTTGATAAATGTTGTTGTTGTTGTGGTTTAAGTGATTTTGCTTAATTGGTAATGTTTAGATTTTGCTTTTTATTCCTAAAGATTTAAAAATGGTATTGGTTTTTTGCATTTCGTTTCTTCTTTTTTTGTTGGATTAATTTGCTCATTATTTTTGCTTTGACTCGAAAGTTTACTGCATTTATTCCTAAAAAAAAATGATGCTTATGTTTTCCTAAATATTTACTTGATATACTTTTTCGATAGTTTTTGTGTATTTTTAAAATTTTTTTTTAATTTTTTTTGTTTGTTTTTTGCTCCAAAAATTTCAACTTTTCTCTGCTGCCTTGGTTGGTTGTTCATGCCGTGAAGTTGTGGTAAAAAATTTCCTACGATTTTTCATTTTTCATCTTTTTGTTGTTGTTTCGTTAGTGTTAGTGCCGGGACTAAATTTTGTCAATGTGAAGTGGTTTTTTTTTTGTTTTTTTCGTTATAGCCGAGACGAAATTTTTGCATTTCAATAGTATCCTTTGATCTTCTAACCCTTTTTCATTATTTTCCATACTTTTTCAACCTTTTGGATTCAAATGTTTTTTATCTTTCTTTGTTTTTGGTTGCATCTATTTAATGTCTGCTTCGATAATTTGGACAAGTCATCACTTTTTTTAGTTTTTTTTCGCAATTTTGAGTTCGAAACATTACCATTACACATACGAAATACTTTGTGAACTTTGCGAAGCGGCCAAGACCAAAGTTGTGTGTTTTTGTTGTGGGTGCTGGAGTTTGGTTGGGTTTGGTTTTTGGAGAAACTGATTTTCATGCTGTTGTCGACGTACAATCAAACTCGTTTTAAAGTTTACATGAATGTTTTGGTTCGTTTTGGTTTTTGCTTTCTTGGAATAATTTGGCCTTAGACTTTAAATACGACTTTTTATGCCTTGAAATTTTTCACATTTTTAAGTTTGTTTTTGTTTTATTTTTGAGTGAGTAGAGTTCTTAACATTTAAATAAGAAATATTTATTGATTATTTTGTATAACTTTTTTTGTTTTAATATCTTTATAATGTCTGCGTTTTATGCACGTTTTTTGTTTTTGTTTTGCCACAAATGGTTTTACAAATATTCTGCCAGTGATGTATGGTTTCCGTTTTTTGGTTTTTTTTTTGCTTGTAAGGATTTCTTTGAATTTTTTGCATTTTTGCTTTTCATGGTTTCTGTGTGAAATGTGAAGGTGATTAACAAAAATTGCATTTAAATACAAATACAAAATATTGGTTTAGATTTTTGTGAAAAACTGCTAACAAAAAGATGGTAACCCTAACTTTCAGTTTAAAAATTGAAATAAAAACTAAAAAAAATTCAAAAAATTCAAAAAGTATTGAACGCCAAAACCATAGCGTTTTCTGTCACTTGAAACTGATTAATCAAAATTATTTTTGTTGTTGTTTGTTTGTCTTCAGTTGTTATGGTTTTTACTTTCATTCCTTTTACCAGTAAAGTGAGATTTTCAGCTGTTGTTGTTGTTGTAATTCTTGTAATATAAAATTTTTCTTATTGTTGTTGTTTTATATATTTGTATTTTTTTATATGATTTTTGTATATGATTTCATTCTCTTGCTGCTGCTGCGTCTTCTTCTTCCACATCATTTTCTTCATATTTTGTTTGCAGTATGTAAAAATTAAAAAATTCATTTAAAAATGTAACAATCTCTTTAGCTATTTGTTGTTGTTGTTGTGTATGAAAAATTATACATAAAATTTATTTGTTATGGATTTGTTGTTGTTGTTGTTGCTGCTGCTATTGCAGTTTTTGATTTGTTTTGAGTTTTTTGCGGTTTCTTACAATTTCTGATTTGTTTTTTTTACTATTGTTGTTTTGGTATTCGGTTTTGTATAAAAAATTTAATAAAAAGTTTTTGTAGTTATTGTACTATGTTGTTTGTTGTTCTTGTTGCTGCGGCTATGGTCACTATTGTAAATTATATGAATAAGAAAACGAAACTAAAAACCCATGAAATAAAAATTGTGGCATTTCTAGCAGTTTTCATTGTCTCGATGCAGTTTTGAGGATTGTTTTCTATATTAACAATTAAAACAGCAAAAATTTCAAAATAAAAAACTTAAAGTGAAATTAAAAGAACAGAAATTCGAAGTTTTTGTAAATAATTGGTTTAAATTAAATCATTAATGTAATTAAAAAATTCAAAAAAAATTAATTTTTCTCGATTTGCAAATACATAGTTGATTTAATTGAAATTGTTATTTTAATTTAAAAAATGAAAAACTTGAATTTATCTACAATGTTCGAATATAAAATAAATTATAAAAACAATTAACTAGCAGAGTTAAATGAAGAAATTTCAAAATAAAAAAATTAAATCGAAATGAAAGTAAATTAAAATAACAAAATTTTTGTATAAAATTAATTTAAACTTTTATTTTTGTGAATGATTACAAAAATAAAAATCATTTACTAAAAAAAAAAAATGTTTTTCTCGATTATTGTTAATTATTAATTAATTTCAAGAAAAAAAAATTAATTTTTTTCGATTAATAATAAATTAAAAGTAAAAGATTTTGAAATAAAAAAATTGAAATGAAACTAAAATAACAAAGTTTGGAATTTTTGTAAATTTTTAATTTAAATTTAATAATTAATTTAATTAAGTAAATAAAAAAAATATTTCTCGATTATTGTTAAATATTAATTTTCTTAAAAAAATTACGTTTTCATTTAAAACTACATAAAAAAATTAAATAAAGTATTTCGATATACAAAAAATTCATTTTAAATGCAAGTAAAGTAACTAACTTCCAAAGTTTTTGTAAATAATGAATTTAAATTAAAACATAAATTTAATGAAAAATATAAACCTTTTTCTTGAATATTGTTTATTATTAATTTAATGAAAGAAATTTAATTTTTTTAGAAAAATGTTTGGTTTCTATTTTAACAATTAAAAGAGAAGAACTTTTAAAATAAAAAATATTGAAATAAAAGTAAAATAAGAAACTTTCTAATTTTTTTGTCATTAATTAATTTTAATTTATTAAAAAAAGAGACATAATTTTTCTAAATTATTGTTAATTATTAACTTCATTAAAAATGTAAAAATTAAATTGTTTCAATTGAAACAACATAAACAAATAAAATAAAGTATTTCGAAATACAAAAAATTAAACTGAAAAGAAAGTACAAAAACAAAATGTTGAAGTTTTTGTTAATAATTTAAATTTAAACATTAATTTAATTAATAAATATAAAAATGTTTCAAAATTTTTGTTAATTATTAATTTAATGAAAAAAATTCTAATTTCTTTAGTATAATGTTTGGTTGAAGTGAAGTGAAGAAAAAAATTAAAAAAAATTAAATTGATATATGTAAAAGTAAAATAAGAAACTTTCTAATTTTGTTGTCATTAATTCATGTTAATTTACTTAAAAAATGAAAAAATTTTGTTGTTTTGAAATTATTGTTAATAATTGTCTTAATTGAAGAAACATTAAGAATGTTAACTTTTTTCGATTAATATTCAAATGAAATAAAAAAATAGTCAAATAAATCAAATCAACTTAAACTTGCATTAATATTGTTTGATTTATGAATACTAAATACATTTCTTTTTAATTAAAATTTTCAAAAATAAAAATTAAATTCTTAGGCATAAAATTCAAACTTAATTTTCCTTAAAAACTAATAATAATAATTTTAATATTTTTTAGTATGTATTTTTTTATAATAATGATTAAGTTTCCTGTTTCTTTCATCTCGAAATTCAACAATGTCACAATGAAAATTGCCAGCAATGTTCAGCTTAAACACTTTGCTTCATATACAAATATATATAAATCGTTTAATGCTCTCACTTTCTGATAAATATTTATGTATTCAATTGCTGCTGCACGGGCACGTTGTGTGTTAGTATGTTTGAAACAATAACTAAACTAAAATCTTATTGAATTAAGTGAGAAAAAAACAGTCTGGCTGCATGCGGCACAGACAATGCGGATATGTAGTCAATTGCTGGAGTGGGGCAAAATCTCAACAAAAACGAAATCAATTGGTTTACAGTTTCAACTGGACACACCCATAAATTCATCAATTCGGTTGCAAGTTTTGGTAGTTTTACTTATTAACGTAAATGCACAAACAGCGGACAGGGCCGCAGTGCAGTTGATGCGCCTTGTGACTTGTGTGCATAAATATTACTAATACAACTGTGGCGGTCGTCGTCATCGTCAATCGATGGCGGCACTAATTCGAAACGAGTGTGTGTGTGTGGTTTTCAAACAGAACAATAAAATGGAAATTCAACTACAAACGCTTTGGCGGCTGTTTACATGTGGTACGGTTGCTGGGTTTTGATTGGTTGGTTGATGTGTGTTGGTGTGTGGGTAAGGCGACAAATGAAGCGAAACAAAGGCGCGCTGTACTCCACTATAAAACAAAAAACAAAAACAATCGTTTGCCAATGTACACATACAAGAGACTAATGAGGATTGACTATGGCGCCTATTGTTGTTTCTGCATTCATTTTGTTATGTTTTTGTTTTATTTAATAAATGTTTGCTTTGCTCTGTGGAAACTGTTGTCTATGTGTTTCAACGCTTTCATATATTGCAAGTTCATATTTTTGTTAAATCGATTTTGGTTTATTACGGTTGTGGTTGTTGTTGTTGTTGTTGTATATACACAATATAAATATGAATAAATTCTCTGCTATTTTCATTACATTACTCACTGGCTCACTGGCGGTTGCACTATTTTAAAAAATAATTTAAATTTCTTGTTGCTATTGTTTGGTTTCGGTTTCGGTTTTCTTTTGCTTTTCTCATTCTCTTTGCTTTGCTTTGCATTTACGCATGTACGCATGCATGTGTATCTCATTGTTTATATATGTAGGTATGTATGTTTTTCTTTTCGGTATCTATTTTGGTTTTGTGATTTTTTCTATTGTATTCCCTGTCAATTCATATTTCTAAACAAAAATATAACAAATTCTTTTGCTATTGTTTGTCGTTTGCTTGTTTATTTTGTTGTTTGCTCGATCGTTTCACCATTTCACCATTTGATCAGACACATCGAACGCTTCGTGACGTTACGTTTTCAAATTATTGATTACAGTTGGGGGCGCTCGCGCCTTAAACTTTCATTCGAAATCGACAAAAGAAACTTTACGCTTAGCAAATACAATAAATTCTTACTTAAACTTACACATAACTACTAAGTATTTAGTTCTATTATTTTAATGCGCTTCTCATACAGATTTGCTTGCTTGCTCGATTCGGTGCTGTATGCGGTTCGGGGGCTGTCAATATTTAATATGCATCTGTATGTATGTTATAGTGTGTGTGTGTGTGTGTGTATGTATGTTGTCGGCTACTGGGCCTCGACCTTGTCGGGGTCGATTCTGTAACTGAAACGATTATATTTCACTGCTGCAGTTTTTGTGATTTTCTCAGTTGATTTTGCTATTTTTTTGTGGAGTTTTTGTTTTGCTATGTTTGGTATATTTTCATAATTAACTTATTTCGGTTTTGCCCATTCAATCGATTATAATTTCAATAAATTTTCAATTAATTTTTTACTATTTTATTTGAATTGTTTTTGTTGTTTGCATTTGCTTTGATGATACTGTATGAAAATGTCTCTGTAAAATATTTGTTTGTTTGTTCTATACTGTTTTGTTGTTGTTGTTGTTGTTGCTATTGTAGTTTTCTTGTAGAAAGAAACGGAAAACGTTTTGTTTGTTTAAAAATAATTGCAAAAAATTACAGTTCTATGGCACATTGTTGCAAAGAGATCTCGCACAAGTCAGTGGTGTATTCTTTGCCAGAGTTGCCTACACGGTGTCGTATTGATGTTGTTTTTGTTATGTTTAAGGCTCAAAATTAAAACTGTTAGTATATAGTAAAGTATGGTACAGAATATAATATATATATATATTTCGCGCAAACATAGGAACAACGAAATTAGATTAATTCGATTAGTTCAGGGATTACATACATAACAAAATTGGCTTATGTAATGGTGTGCATGCTGTTTAAACCTTTAATGACCCATGCCATCTAACTTTGAGTCATCTAACTTTTTTTTTAGTTAATAATCAAATAAGTTAGTTAAAATGTGGTTAAGTAATTAAAGAATGTCATATGGTATGTGACCACAAGGAACAGGGACCTCAAGTTACAGTACATACAATGGATATACATAGTACATATGTGCTTCACTTGGTAGGTTGTTTCGACAAAGGAAAAAATTTTGACCATAGTGTAAATAACAAAATTTTAATTAGATTGAAATTTCTTTCATAAAAATCGCTCATTCAATTGAAATCGGATTCTTTTGTGTTTTCTTAGACGTTGAAAATTGTCGCAAAGTTATACGCTCAGTGAAATTTTAACGGTTGAACGGACATATGTACATACATTAACTCGAATGTGACAATGTGGAAATATTTTTCTTTCGAATTTTGCCAAATTATTTTTTGAGCGATTTAATATGAGACATAATTAAAAAATTACATATCGCTCTGTATTTGATTTTAAGCAGAGGTGCTCACCTTCAGGAAAGCTGCGTAGATCGCCTACACAAGCACCAACCATTAATTCAAGATTAAAATTTTTAAGGTCTTAATTTTACTTTAGTCTCTATCCGCCTCTAGCTAGGAGAAGACTATATTTCCTAAGGCCTTCAATTTATTAGGGAGATACCGACGTTCAGCGCCGTAAGGGAAGACTCCATGCCATCTTGAAATTTACGCTTCTTAAGACCAAAAAAGCAAAGCACTCATACGAAAAAGTACTAACACCTCCTCTTAACGCTTCTTATACTGAGGCCCTAGGTTCGAATCCTAGCTCGGGCTGATGAAACACTCGTCTACTTCTATCGCTATCCACATGAAGCAGATGAGAATTGCAAGAATCACACAGGAGCAGACACCATTTTCGAACCCAGGACCTCTGGTGTGAGAAACCAACGATCTACCCACTGAACTATCGAGGCCGGCCACACAAGGATGCACACTTTCTAGTGGCTCGTAGCGTGAATACCGCTAATAAATCATACAAACTGAACCTGAACTGTACCAGTTGCAAATTGGGATCCTGGAGGCTTATGAAGTATACTAAAATTTCTTTATGATGCTGGACGCGCAGACGAACTCCAAGTCCTTGAAAGGAGCACAATAGATCTCTTAGGTCGCAAGCTTTAATCATACCAGCTGTAGGGAAAACAAAAGTGTGGGCTACTATTTAGTGGTAAGGTGTGCTTAGTGAACTTGGTTGTTGTTGTTGCAATAAGTATTAACAGATAAGTGTGGGGTTGTAACGGAAAAGGATTTAATACGAGTTAGCGCAGATACTTCGTGCTTCACTTAGCCAATCACTACACTCATACATATGTTCTATACTACATCATGTCTGTTTATGTATATGTATATGTGTGTGTATGAATTTGATCGTTAACCAATCAGCATCAGTAGACAATTAACATCTACGTTTGTGTGTATTGTGTGTATATTTGTTTAAAATAAAAATTTGCTTTATCTTGTTGGATTTCGGGGTCATGTCCTGTGCCTGATGGCCCAAAACAAGTTCGTGTATATCGATTGATTATAATTAAATGCTTATATATTTTGCTTAAACTGTACAATATTGTTATATGCATGTAATGATGTATCTATGTATGTACTTATGTATGTATAAATAGTAACAAGGAACCATATTTTGATTATAAATAGAAACGAACTCATGCAAGTGAACAAAATCGATGTAACCAAGTCAAAATGTAATCATGCAACTCGTTCGATCCAAGTCGTCGTCATTGCTTCATTGTCGTTGCGCAACTTAGGGCAAGTAATTACCGGGTAATGCGTGCATAATGCGCTGAGAAAGTACACACCACTGATGTGCGAAATTCTTATTCATTTATGGGTTTCATTGCTTATTGAGGCATTTGCATTGTAATTGTAAAAATAAATATTGGAAAATTTACATTTCATTCAGTTCTGCGGTTGTTGATTTGTTTTTGTTGTTTGTTTGGTTGGTTTATTTCATAGGGCTAACAGCTCGGTTTTTGGTTTTTCTATTTTTTGTGGTAATATTTCAATTTTTAATTTTCATTTTCAACGTCAATTACAAGCAAAATATTTCCATTGACTTCTGTGGCCCGTTTGACGGGTTTGTGGTTATTTCTTGACGGTTAATTCTTTCAAAATATCATACACCATTAATATATATATATATATATATGTATATATATATATTTGTTTTTATAAGTTATAGGTTAGTTTAATATCCAATACATAATTATTTGAGTTTTCTGTTTAGTTATTTTAATATTTCTTTGCATCTTGTCAGCTATTTTAGTCGGCGACATGTAATTCAACTAAAATTCTTATGTTGATTGCTATGATGGGGGAGGGGGGAAAGGAAAGAAAGCACAAACATCTGAACTCAGTGGAACAACTGAATTCTCTTTCTTTTTCCTTTTTATTTGTTTATTACATTTAAATTATAGTTAATTGGTTTTTACTTATTGATTTTTTTATTGAAAGACAAACAGCAAAAAATTCTTTAATAAAATTTATTTCAATTTTATTTCTAACTGCAGTTGTTGTTGTGGTTGCTATTTTATTGCGACAACTTGGTTTATTTTGCATTTGTTAATAATATTTCATTTGTGGTAGTTGTTGTTGCTGTTGTTCTTATTGTGGTTGCTGTTGTTGTTGTTGTGGAGTTTATAATTTTAATTAGACTTAAAAACTATTATCACTATTGCAGAATGCGGCTGTTGTTGTTGTTGTTGTTGTTGTTGTTCAACATTAATGTTATTATTTTGTTTTGGGGGTTGTTGTTGTTGTGCTTTGCAGGCATTTGTAATGGGCAATTGAAAATTTTGTCTGTAATTTCTATAATTTTTGCTGTTGTGCCAAAGTCGAAACAAAAATTTGTATTATTTAAGAAATAATTTTTGGGTTTTTCTTTCAAAATGGGGGAAAATGTTTATAATTTTGCATTATTCCATTTGATTTTCATTTCATTTTATATGTGAAAATTCATAATTTGGATTTTCTTACATTTTTGGTTGTTTTTGTAATTATTACTCATTATTTCATTTTTAAGTATTTAAGAAGAAAGGATTGGAATTTTTTGTGGCTTTATTATATTTTGTTCGTTTTATGTTTATTGCTCTTCTTTGTATTTGGTTTGCCATTAAGTGTTGTTGTTGTTGTTAGTGTATGAATAGTTTGGCACTTTTACATCTAAAGTTGTGAATGAAAAATGTTAAAGAGAGCTAAGCACTTCCACTGAGTGCGATGGCATCTTTAACAGAACTATATGAAATGTATTCGATGTTCAGCTCTGCATTATTTGAAAATATTTTTAAACCATTTCGACTGATTTAGTTCAATTAAGTCATGGTTCTTTCTTTCTAGTTAAAGTCTCAACGAAAAATGTTTGCCACTAGTTTTGCTTTCAAACAGTTTTTGAGAGCCTCACTAATTACTCTCTTTTTTTCAGAGAGCGATGTGACCTTCAGTGGGATCTTTCCAAGACTTTTTTAGTTTTCATTTCTTTATTGAAAATGTATTCGAATTTAAATCTCTTTACCTGTTTGAACAATTTTCAGGACGTTTTAGCTTATTTAACTAAACTAACTCATTGAACTAAACGTTCAATCGTCCGTCCGTTAAGTCAGAACGAAAAATTTCAGACTGCTTTAGTGAGCCTCACTTATTTCTTTACTTTATCCAAGAGTTGAACTTTATGAAAAGTTTTTGAGTTATAGAACCCGAGAAACATATTAAAAATGGGCTTCCAATCAGTTTCTTAGGCCTGTTCAGATTCAGATTGTGATTCCAATTTTAAACAGAGATTCTGTTTTTTTTTCGTTGAGTTGGTGATCCATTTTATCTTCAAGTCTTTTTATAAGTCTTTCAACACATTTTAAAGTGAAGTTTTAATAGAGTTTTGAGTATTTTTGGATGTTTAGGTTAGCTCAAATCTTCTTGCTTGCTTGAAATATGATTTAATTTCAGCGTTTAGTTCGTTTTACAGGTCCTTAATGACATTTATGAAGCAATCTCTCCCTATAGACCTCAAGGGACATTTGATGAAGTAAGAAGTCCTTCCTAATTAACCAGAGACAATTAAAGCAATAAATCTTCAACTCTGTTCTTTTTTCTTGCTTAAAATGTGGTATTATCTTACCATTTAATACTTCTGGCAAGCCTTTAGAGACATTTTGGGCCCTTAATTTATATTCATTTTATCTTTACCGAGACTTCGCTCATTACCAACTCTTATCCTTTAATGATATTTTAAGAAGTGATGTACTTTGATAACTAATTCTTTTAGCAGGTCTTTAGAGACATTATGGATCCTTCTTTGAAGTGAGAAGTTGTTACTTAACAATTGGTGTACCTACTCATCCTGTAGTCCTTTCCAAGCAACTAGAGACAATTAAAGTAGTATAACTTCAACTCTGATCTATTTGGTTGTTAAAAATGTGGTATTATCTCAACATTCAACACCATTTAATCAAAGCAGTCTGGGTCAGGCATGGTTCGTTTCCCATTAGAAAGTTATCACAAATTTTTTTTCAAGTTCGTATCATAAGTCTTTTGTATTAGCTTACAGAAAGGAATCCGCAAAGCAGCATCGGTCAGGGATGGTTCGTTTCCCATGTGAAAAGATATCAAAAGTTTGGCTTAAAGTTCTTGTCATAAGGAATGGAATCCCCAAAGCTGGCTCTATAGAGTACTTCAGCTCTTCAAAACAGACTGTAATGGTTTAATTGTTTGGCTCTAACTTCCTTTTCATTCAAATAGTTTTTCACAATTCACTGCAAACACTGTCAAACTATTCATTCAGTGACTTTTCTTCAATGGCAAACCATAAATAAGGATTTTTTTAGGGCATTTAATTTGGCCCTGTTTGATGAGCTTTTGTCTTTGGAAAGTTTATCATTTTGGTGGTCAGAATTTTCATTTGTTTTTTTTTTTTTTGATGATGGAGGGGGAATCTTCATTTCTCGTTTGTGTAATTTGACGCCATTTTGGGTATTTGCCTGTCTTGTCGTGTTTAGTACTTTCTAGCCGTTCGGTAATTTGTTTCACATCAACTGCCGCCTGATATATTTTGATATTTTTTACTGTAAACCTTGTCAGCATGTCGCTTATTAATTTATTGTAATATTTGACTTTATGGTAGTTTCGTTTATTAATGCTATGAATTATTATTATTGTTTGTTTGTTTGCTTTTTTTTATTGTATTTGCATTTATATTTTATTTTTTTTTTGTATTTGTATTATTAAATTATTATGGGCTTTCTGAGACTGCAATTAAAAAAATTGTTTCTATAAATTATTTGTACTCTTGGTTTGTAAATTGGGCTATTGTTGTTCTCTTGTTTTACGCTGCTTATTTATGTATGTATGTAAGTATGTATATGTGTACGCACTGTTAAGTGGTTTTTGTAATTATAGTTGTTGTGGTTGTTGTTGTGGCTGTTCGATTGAATGCGTTTATTATTTGAATGAATTGGTTGTGGCGAGGCTCATTGTGGGTTTGATTCTGGCGATGATTGTTTTGCGCACAAGTGCAAAATTAGCACACAGTGTTGCATTGTGTAAGTTTACATCAAATGATGGTGAGTGTGAAATTACACATTCTGGTCTTTTATTAATGTATGTATTAAAGATTACCTGAAGGTAAATCAGACCTAAATGAAGTTTACTTAAAATGAAGTAAATTAGTTTAAAATTGCATGCTGTGTTATAAAAATGGACATGAAAAAGTCCAATGGCTTTGTGCCAAAAACTTGTGGGTTCTGCTGAAACACCAATAGTGAGGTAAACCGGACTTGATTGGCTTAAGAATATTGAGACATTCCACGACTTCGCTTGTTGTGGTAAAGAAATCATCCACTTGCTTCCAAGTTGGGAGAACTTTATGGGAACTAAGCAACTGTTCCCATTCAGAAAGAAGCTTGAAACTTCGAGAAGCAGAAGTAGACTAGAATTGGGTCTAAGTTCTCTGTCGAGACGTAGAGGGGTTTGTGAATTAAAGTCTTTGCTTTGTAGAAATTAAATAATCTGATAATAATTGTGTAACAGAGATTACTCGATCACCAAATCAGTTGATAAATTAAATTAAGCGTAATTTTACACTACAACCCAACTTAAAGCCAAATTTATTGTTTATGTGCCACATAACTTTAACATACAGTAAACAAATTAAATTGTGTGACATATTTGACACGACTTGAAGTGACTCAAAGTGTAAATTTGTATGTAAATTGTTAATTTTTTTTTAATTGTTTGTGTAAATCAACTCCGACGCGCAAAACTCACACCGCCACCCACTAAACTGTTGTCTGTGACTTTTCGTTGTTCAAATGAAAAATTGTTCAATTGCAAAATGTTTGGCTATTGTTGTTGTTGTTGTGGCTGCTATATTTTATATATATGTATTTTTTGGATTTTGAATTTGGTCTGTTTGCATTGTTTGTGGTAAGAATAAAGTTGCCATAATAAATGCTCAAATTTTTTTATATTAGTTCTTTTATGTTTTAGATTTGGTTTAAATTTTCATTTTCATTTGTCGTTTTCAATGGTTTTGTCATTTTCATTTTCATTTGTTTTTGTCATTTTTATTTATTTATTTTTTTAATATATTAATTACGCTTCCAGTGGACGACATGCAGCTTTGGAGCTTTTTGTCTGTTTGCATTTTTTTAATATATTTTGTGGCAAAATACTTTGCATTTCGTTCTGGCCGTTGGTTCTTTTGGTTTCGTCTGAGTTCAAGGTTTGCGTCATAGCTGGTGTAAATTTTTTTTGGTTTTTGTTTAAATCAAGTTTGGTTTTTGCGAGTTAATTTATGGGTTCTTTTGTCGAAATTGTTCATTTTTGGAGCCTAGAATTTTTTTATTCGTAAATTTTATTTCTTATAATTTTTTATAGTATCATGACAATTTCTATGTGTGTTTTATTTCTTTTTGTGTTTTTTGTATTTTTTCTTATGTTTTTTTATGTCTTTACACATTCTACACACAAATTGTTAAATTTGAAATTTGTTGCTTCTTCTTCTTGCTGCTGCTTTCAAACATTGTGTCCCAGTGTCTGTACGGTTAGCGTAGTTTGCGTTAATTCTAGTATGTACAGGCGTGTAATGTCCGAGTAAATTAAAAAAATATGTGTGTAAATAAAACTTTAAATCAAATACAACAAGTAAAGTTTTGCTCTTTGATGATTTGACATTAAACTAAAACTGAAATAACTAGAAAAAAATAAGCCAAATAATACAAAATATGCACTTGGAGCATTTTTAAGTTTTAATTTGTTTTTGTTTTTCTCTCGAGTGTAACTTTTAGCTGCTTAGCGAATTTCGATTTTTCACGCGTTCTCTCTACGTTCTTTGACTACAAAAATTTTGATTAATTTTTAATTGTTTGTAATGCCTAAATTTAGTTGACAATGTGTGCGTGTGTGCTTTTGGTTGTGTGTGTGTGTGTGGTATGTTCTCTCTGCTTCAAATTAACTTTAAATTTTGTATGTTTTTAGTGTTAATTTTTGAATTTTAAATTTAAACATTTACAAAAGTTTTACGTTTTTTTCGCTCTTGTGCTCTCATTTTTGTTGTCTACACATTTTGCTGGTAGTTTTTAAGATTTTAAATTTTTTAAGATTTTTTCTTTTGGTTTTTTTTTGTTTAATTTAAATTTTGGTTATCACAGCGACATTCAGTCTAAGTTTTGCTTTCATTAGAATTATAGCATGACGTGCCATACGCAGCTCCACGTTCGATTCCACGATTCTACAACTTAAAACTATTTGTTTACATTAAAGCCAAAAGGAGTGTGTCAACAATGTTTTATGTTTAAAAATTTTCATTGTTTCGTTTTGCAATTTTTACATAGAAATTTTGCATTTGCTAGAAATTAAGCCGAAATGTGTAAATTTTGTTCGTTCAAATTTGACGTACCGACCAAAAAAAATTTGCGCTAGAAAGTTTTGAATTAAGGCCTAAAGCATAGATTATAGCGTCTAGAATGCACAAAGTAGCACATTGAGACATATGTGCATACGAACAGATAAACATACATGTGTGCGTGTGTATGAGTGAGTACGAGTGTGTGTGAGTCATATATGAGCAGCCAGAAAGTTCGGAAACTCCATCTGTCTGAAGACACATTGAACTCCAATTGGCGTCAGAAATCTACTCACACACACACACACACAAATACACACTTATATATACATATTTATATATACATAAGTAAATAATAGTATATACTTATGTCTGTATGTATCGCATATATATTTCTCTGTATGCATGTTTGTATGTTTGCTCTCTTTGTGCCGCCCAAACGCCATTTTTGTTTTTGTTTTTTTTTGTTTTTGCTATAGCAAATCATGCCGTTCGTCTGCTCTTCTATAATTCTAATAAAAGCCGTTGTTGTTGTTGTTGTTCTTAATTTTTTTGTTGGATTTTTTTCATGATATTTCAATGCTTCATCCAACCTAAGGTTTTTTGTTTTGTTTTTGGTGTTGCCAAACATTGGTTTTTGTCTTAATTTTGTGTTTTTTTTTTGGTTGTTGTTGCTGTCATGCTTTGTGTTTATCTATGTTTGTCCGAAACACTATGCCGAAAGTTGAGTAAGTTTTTTCATAATTTTTTGTTTTTCTGGGCCTAAAAATAATCAAAATTTTGCCTAATTTCTCATTTCATGCTTAATTCAATATAAAACCTTAAAATCCGAAACAATTTACCATTAACTATAAAACTTTTGCACGTTTATTCATTCATTTTCATCTCGTCAATCCAATTCCAACACTTTGTTTTTCGTTTCCAGTTCTTCAACTTGTAAATTTATTATTTACAACATTTTAATGCCAACATTTAACTGTGTTTAACTTTCTTCTTCTTTCTTTTTTGTTGTTGTTTTGGTTTTTTCTACTAATGCCAAAATGTGTGCTGCCAAAAGTGCTCGCTATCATATGCCAAATTCCTATCACAATCAGACGTCGCCATACATACCACTTCGAAAATAGCTGTGTGGAAGTAGAGGGAGAGGGAACACAAACAAAAATTGCATAGCCAAACGATTTTGTTGCTCCTTTTTAAAATGGAATTCATAAATTTAATAAAAAAAAATAATACTCATAGGAGATAACAAAACATTGCGCCTTGAGATATGCTAAGAAAATGCAACTTTATATGTTTGGTCCAGTTATGGCCAAACAGCTACTCGCGTGTGGCAGCAACTGACGCCGAAGCTGACTTATATTCGTATACGTGCCTCGGCGTCGCTGTTACTCGCGAGTAGAAGAATGGTCATCACTGGTTTAGTCTAAATTGTCTGACAAAGCAGTCAAATGGCTGGACAGCAGGACCAGCATTTTGAGTTTATGGGTTAAATTGTATTTCCTCAAACGAAATTTGTAAATGAGAAATAAATATAGAAAGAAAAACCATTGCAACTCGATAAGTGTTACGTGAGAGAATGAAAGAGAAAGTTTCAATGGAAACTTTGACTTTGCTCCATCAGTTATGAAAGATTATTGTTTACTATAATGCAAGTAGGATGTGAAGTGTATGTAAATGACCACTGGGGTTGGGAAAGCCCCGTTTTCGCAAGTCTGTTTGAAATCTCAAGCACTGAGATACACAAAACAGAATCGTTTCTCGAAAAACCAAATCTAAGGTTGATCAACTCTTTTTGAGGTTAACCACAATTTTGTGGTGTCAAAATGGCGTTAAAGCGCAAATTGTGGTTGGCAAATCCAGTCGGATTTCTCATCAACCCTTTCACTTACTAATGCAAGGTACCATCTGCATGTATATATATAGAAATATAGATGATCGACAATATTCTGTATGTGTTGGTTTTTCTCAAGAATTTTCAATCACTTAGGATCGATACGAATTTAAAACAACTTGAGACTAGAAGCATTTCAATATAAATTACGAAATTTCCAATTCGATTTCAACTGTAATCGAAAAATAAAATAAATTGTGTTGTGCTAAATGATTTCGACATTTTATAACTAAAAATTTAAATTTCCGGGAAGCCGAAGTATGAAGCAATGTTCAGGAAGCTCGTTTTTTTGTTTGGCTTGGACATGCCAACTGTCTTTAAAAGGCATTTTGTTAGAATTTTTTTTAGAAAAAAAATTGATTAATCAGCATTTATTGTCAATTAATCATGTTTTGCGGTCGATTCAATTCGGTTCGTTTTGAATTTTACAGTCCATAATTCAACTCTCAAGATCGATTAATCAATTTTTACTTTCAATTAATCAACTTTAACGGTCCATTAACTGATTCTTTGATTTGATTTGCAATGATTAATAGACTTGTTGGTCAATAAATCGACTATTTGATTTTAATAATCAATTGATCTACTTTTACGGTCGATTAATAAACTTTTCCGGTCAACTAATTAACCAACTACGAGTGATAAATCGACCTTAACAATCGATTAATTGATTGATCAACTTTCACATTCCATTAACTGACTCTTTTATTCGATTTGTAATGATTAATAGACTCGTTGGTCAATAAATCGACTATTTGATTTTGATAATCAATTGATCTTCTTATATGGCTATTTAATCAATTTTTACAGTCAACTCGTTGACCGATTACGACTGATTAATCGACCTTAACAATCGATTAATTTACTTTACAATCGATTAGTGAACTTTCACGGTCCATTAACTGACTCTTTGATTCTATTTGTAATGATGAATTAACTTGTTG
Source organism: Melieria crassipennis (assembly GCA_963668005.1). Taxonomy (NCBI): domain Eukaryota; kingdom Metazoa; phylum Arthropoda; class Insecta; order Diptera; family Ulidiidae; genus Melieria; species Melieria crassipennis. The sequence continues at coordinate 76,915,508 of OY764962.1, read as the reverse complement.
GTCAATCAAACGAGTCTTTAATTTGAATAATGGATTAATCTACTTTTACGGTCAACTAATTGAGCAATTACGATTGATAAATCGACCTTAAGAGTCGATTAATTGACTTTTACGGTCAATAAAAAAACTCCTACGGTCGACTAATCAACGTTTACGGTCGATTAAATGATTGTCTCATTTTAATAATCAATTAATGGACTTGTTGGTGACTTAATGGACTCATTTACCATAGACTAATAAACTTTAACATTCGATTGACGATGACTAATTGATTCAATTTTAGTTCGTTATTAGAGTTATTAATCAATTTAACGATGGATTAATCATTTTTTACGGTCGAGTTATTGACCAATTACGATCGATAAATCGACCTTAACAGTCGATTAATTGACGTTTACGGTCAATAAATAAACTCCCCCGGTCGACTAAATGATTACTGATCTTGATAACCGATTAATGGACTTGTTGGTCAATTAACTTACTCTCTTACGATCGATTAAGTAACTTTTACGTTCAATTGAATGACTCATTGATTTAATTTGAGTTCGTTAATAGATTTGTTAATCAATTTATTGACAATTTGATTTTCATAATTGATTAATTGATGTTGACAGTCGATTAATCAACTTTACGGTCGACTAACTGAACGATTATGAATAATTAATCAATTTTGACAGCCGATCAATTGACTTTTATGGTCAATTGAGCTATTTTTACGATGGACTAATCATCTTTAACGGTCAAATAATCAATTTTCATGGTCAACTAATCAATTTTTACTGTCGGTTAATTGCATGTTTGATTTTGATAGTTGATTTATAGACTAGTGGTCAATTAATCTACTTTTTGAGTTGGTTAATAGATTAATCAACTTTTACACTCGACTAATTGACTGATTATGATTAATTAATCTACCTTGACAGTCGATTATTTTACTTTTACGATGGACTAATCAAATATTATGGTCGCCTTATGAACTTTAACTGTCAATTAATCAATCGATAATTGATTTTACGCCGCAGTTGTATAACCGTAGTACGAATGCAATGCTTCAGCTGGCTCGATATTTTGCTGCACTTTCTGTATCAAAAACATCTATTTAGTCCATGGATTCTTAAATAACTTGGATGAGGCACAACTTTGATAAATCTGTCGCGTCAATAACTTAGATGAAGCCGCCTTGGCGTCCTATTTCCTACTTGGCGACATCGAACGTTTCTTGTGGTGCCAGGAGTAGTAAAAGTTGTCAGATTGTCTTAAAGCCTTTTAAATATTTTTTAATATTATAAAAGAGGTTTTGAACAGCTTTTGACGTCTGTTTTATATAGATCCATATTACTTTTGCGTTTTTACATAGAATCAATGAACAGTGGTCAAAAGTTAAGGGCCGCAAAGACCAGAGTTTCGTTTTGTTTGGTCGCAGCCTCGGTATGAGGCAAACATTCGCCTTTATGGCCCATTGTCATCTGTGTCAAAAAATTTCCTCTTTTATATTTTTCATAAAATTTTCATTCATTTCTTTTAATCTCGCAACACTTATCGAATGTGAACTGTAAAATTGTTTGCACTCAATTCAAAAAATAAAATGAAATCTCTACCAAGAAACAATGTAAAACAATGTTAAAACAACATAAACGAAACGAATTCAAAAAGTTGATATTTTTATTAAAGAATATTTTCCTTTCTCATTGAACATATGCAAATTTATCAAGTTGAAACTTAACTAACTAATAAAAAATAATAAACAAAATTATAAGTGTTTTCTTTTTTTATATATTTATAAGTGTTTCTATATATATTATATATATATGTTTTAAATATATATGTACGTTTAATAAAGTGTGTGTTTATGTGTGTGTGTGTATATATGTGTGTGTTTTTTTAAATTATGAGTAGTGTTTGAAAATTTTTAAGTTTTTTCTTTTTATATTTTCTTGTCAAATAGGAAACTTTTTTCGGTTTTTTCTTCTTCTTCTTTAATTACGCTCATAACAATAATAAATGCTTTTACAGTACAAAAAAATAAATCATAATCATAAGCATTGAAATTAAAATAAAAAAATATTACAAACAAAAACATGCACTTTGAAGAATCTATCCACACAAAAGTATAAAAAAATTACAAATTAAAGCAAAAGTAACGGTAAAATAAGTATGTGTGTAAAATCTGTGTTCTATTGTATGAGGAAAAGAAACGCCTGGGCACTGTAATGCATCAATAAAATTTAAACTATTGCTTTGTCCACTGTTTTGTTTTTTAGTTTTTTTATTTTGTGTTGTTGTTGTACGCGCAACTGACTTTTGTTTATATATTTACTGCATTGTTGGCTCTCTTAATGTTTCGCTTGCTTGCTTTGTGTTTGTTTTTATTTCTTCTTCTTGTCTGCTCTCACTGTTATGGCACCTAACGAGTCACATAAACGTTTTTTATAAAAAAAAAATCTGCGTCAAATGCATAAAATTAAGACAACTTAAAATTGCTGAAAGCCATTACAAATCAAAACAAAACAAAAACTTGTGTGGATTCTATCAAAAATTGCGTAGAAACACTAAAACTCAACAGAAAAATATTACAAAAACAAAAAATTATATAAGAAAAAACATAATTTACACATGGGAAGACAATATTTTGCTTGCGTATGTTTTTATGTATACTTGTTGTTTTTTTTTGTTTTTTTTTTTGTTTACACTGCGGTTAATAAATAAAATTTTACAAAATAAAATAAAAGTTTTAATCACATTTTTTTCTCGTAGTGAAAGTTTAAAATTTTTCGCTCTTGCAATAAACATTATGTTTGTATGTAATGTAAGTATTTAAAATGTATAAAAATCAATTCATATCTCCATAGATTTGTGACAAAATTTCAAAATCATCAACATTATCGTCGTTATCATCAACGTTGTCATCATCGAAAAAACTATATATTAAAGTTTATTATCACTTATGCAAAAAAAAAAAACTATAAAATGTATGTAATGCTAGTTTTGTATTTGTTTTAGTTTTAGATTAAATAAACAAACAAATAAACAGAAAATGATAAAAACGTAAATATGTATGTAAGGCATATAGGAAATTAAACTCACATAAGTATGTATATAATGTAAAGGGGAAGGGGGGGGGAAATTAAGCTGCTCGATACAATCGTGTGTGGAAAATAAGAGTGGCTTTGAAAAACAACTCATACTTTCGCTTTCGAATGGGGTTTGCTTGTCTGTCTCTCTTAACTATGTCTAAGCTAGAGTAAAGTATAAAGTTCATTGTTAAAGTTTTTTCTTTTTGTTTTTGTTTCATTCTAAAATTTACTCGTTATACTTTTGTTTGTTTGTGTGAGTGTGTGTGTGTGGTGTGTGTTGCCTTGATTTTGTTTTCAAGTGTTGATGACTGCAACATAAAAAAAGTGTCAATTGTTGGTGTGGGTTTGCGCCAAGTCTCTCCTCTATACGTGAATTAGTTGAAATTTATAACTTTGCTAAGATGAATTTAATTTTACATACAAATGGTTAGCTGAGGTTAGGTTAAGTGAGGTTAAGTTAAGTTAGACCAATTGTTCAACTAGAGAAGTTGGAGGCCTCAGAGGCCCAACGAAAGAGGTCCATCCAGTGTTCGGTGGTGGTTGAAACAAATCTGAGCTTCGAATGAAGCTGCTGGTCAATTGCACAACTAGTAATCTTAGAGGCCTCAAAAGCCCAAAGAAAGAGGTCCAGTGTTTGGTGTTGGTTGAAACAAATCTGTGCTTCGATTCAATCTGGTTCAATCTGGCAAAATTAAAACAAAACCTACTACATCAGATCATCAAAAGTCTCATCAAAAAAACGCGGCACAGACTCAGACAGTTGACTCAGAGACAGAATGTTCTCCTCATCTTTGCAACTAGGACAGTAGTCCTAGTCCTGCTTATAGACTGGACCAGTCTATAAGCAGAACAATCGAAAGCCTCCATACTACATTCATAAAAAATATAACGCTTTCAAACGGAGACTTATAGAACAATGGGTCGCTTGAAAATGCGGAAAATTGAGCTTAGAAGTTGCAGAAAATTATGAAACATAACTTAGAACAAACTTATGAGGTGCAGAAATTTAAAATAGATAACTGGAAACATACTCAGGAAGTGACTAATTGAGACACATTATTAAAAAGAAATTTATGAGCCTCTAGCTGCAGCTTATTGAGGTCCAAAGTGGTAGACTTATGTAGGAAAACTTTAACAGTGCAGCTGAATTCTCTTTCTAAAGCATCATTTCAACAAAGTATCGTCTTTGTCCATAGAATCTATGTTCAGAGTATCATTCACAATGGTTTGCTTTATTTTTCGTATCAGTATGGCAATTTTTTTAACTTGAATTTGTTTCAATGAACTTTTTTCATGGAAATTACTATAGAAAAGTGTGAGTGATTCAAAAAGTCACTTTGCTCATTTCTACTTGAGATCATCCACATTGGGTCAGATTTATTCAATGTATGGAGTGATTGTTTGCGCATGTTTCCACTCATCGTTTTACAAATTTTTTCCATATATTAAATTAATTGCCATAGAAAAGTATGTTAGACAAGTTTAACAAAATTGAAAAAAGTCACTTTGCTCATTTCTAGTTGAGATCATCAACTTTAGTCTAGAATCATTCAATGCAATGATTGTTTGCTCATGTTTCCACTCATCTTTTTGTAAAATTTTTCAGTACATTGAATTAATTGTACTCTAAAAGTATGTTAGACAAGTTTAACAATGTTTAACAAAGTCACTTTGGTTGAGATCATCAACATTAGAATTTCATGGACTTGAAATGGACACTTAAAACTTGTCACCTTGCAGTTTGAAAATGTAAGCTAGAATCATTTAATGTAGTTATTTGTGCATATTTCAACTCCTTTTCGTCCTTTCTGTAGACTGAGTTGTTATATGAAGTCTGTTAATTGCTGCTACGGACTGTAAAGTGGAGATGAAGAAAAGCATCACTTCTTGCTAGAAAGCGGCATTTGAAGCTTAGATTAGGTTCAAGTGGATGCCAAGGCACAGATTATTGCTGAAGAACATTTACGAGGCAAAGCAAGCTGTCTACTCTTCCAAAGGATCATATTATCATTGTTGTTTATTGTATATGAATAGCATAGAAACTTGAAAGTTGCGGCTGAGAGTTATAGAAATTCAAGCAAACTTCATAACATTGACTGGGATAACCTGTTTTCTGCCATTACATTTTGCTTTAATTTTGATGGCTGTTGTTGCTAGTTGTTTGTAGTTCAAGCAAACTTCAGTTCTATAAGCTTAACTGTATGAATCTATGATCTGGAAGTTCTTGCTGCTTAATGCTTACTGCTTAATTAAGATTCTCTTAAATGAATGAAATTAATATTTTTCAGCTAATTACATTTGAAAGTCAATCAATAGTGAATATTGGATCCATTGGAACAATAGGTTTTGATCGAAATTGCTAAATATTTTGACAACTTGAATGTCTTTCGATCTTTCAACTGAAAAGCATTGCTCTACAAATCAATGTTGGTTACTGATTATTGACCGAATTGTGATTGAAACCCCTTTAAAGTTTGAAAACTGAACTGTCAATTAACCAACTGTTGTTCAAATCAACTAAAGCAATGCTATACTAATCAATTCTAGTTACTGATTTTTTACTATCGAAAGATGAGTTGAGCAAATTTTAGTTGCAGGCACTGAGCACTTTCTAAATTTTATTGTGATGAATGAGTCAATGTTAATTTTTAAACATGAACTACTAAAAGATCATTGAAATACGTTATGGTTGAAAGCACAAAGCTCTTTGATAAATTAATTGTCATGTGACATCACAGAAATGCTGTTCAATTCAAGTTCCAATCAATGTTAATTATTGGTTATGGACTACTGAATGTTTAATTATAATTAATAATAATTATTGGCACAACGCATGGAATTTTGTTACGTTACGAATGGGTCTGAGAAAGTTTTTAGCAAGCGAGCAAATTTGTGCTGAGTATATTTAGCCGCTAAAATATAATTACAAATAAATTACAGTAGTCGACAATGCATAACTTTTCAAAAATTGGCAATCAGCTCCACGCTGGCGTAACGAAATAAAAAAAATTCGATTTAAAACTTGTATTGAAACTTGAATTCATTACTTAACAAACTTTGACAGTTTATGATAAATTTGACAACTCTTTGGCGCTGTTCAGTTGATTGTGAACTCAATTTCTATTAGTCAATAACACTTTGTGTTCTGTAAGTCACTTTCAATATTTCTATATTTGGCTATTAATTCTGCTAGTTGAATCCGATCTAACCTCAAACTCTGCAATACACTCCATCACCTAACCTAATCAACTCCATGGAAAAGAGTTTTATATTGCTTGATGATTTGATTCTCACTTCAAACTCATAACTTTTTATAGGTTTGTGTGTTTTTATGTGCACAGACAACTAGTGAACTGAGCTGTTGATAAGCTTCGATTGTTGCAAAGTACAAAATATTAACAACTTTCTTGTATAAAGAGGAGAGCAGGCAAACAAACAGTATTCCCAGAATATAATAAAAAAAAACCAAAATCAGTAATGAAATCAGCATAAAAACAGTTATGTTCATAGTACATGTTGTATGTATCTATAAATGGTCAAAAAAGTAAGCAATATTGACTGTGTGTTGCTTTCGGTTGTTATTGTTGTTGTTGTTTTGCTGTGGTAGTTTAGAGTCCTTTTCGAAAAGACTAGTTTCCGGTTAGTCGTGACATGGTCTAAATCTAGTTTAAATGTTTATGCTTATGTTTAGTTATACGTGTATGTATGTATGCATGTATGTACTTATGCAAGTGTGAGTGTGTGCGCATGTGTACGACGCTCAAAATTGCTCAAGTCTGCACTTAAGTGTGCATCATTGCCAAAATGAGTCTTTCGAATTGGTGCATGTGGCGGTCCTTTAGCGGCCGATCTGCAGCACACGCACATACACATACATACATGCGCACACACCGATTGGGTACATGTGTTGCTTGGCTTAAGTATTCAATTTTCATGTTGCTTTTGTTGTTGCTGTTGTTGTTGTTCAACTCTCTGCTGCACAGTCTACGACCAATTCGCAAAATGTCGCTCTGTCGCTGCTCGAAGGCTCTGTCTGTTCTCTTTCTCTCTCTCTGTGTCTGTCCAACGAATAAATTACGCCTGACAAACGCACAAAAGCCTTGCGTGGATGTTTTTTGTTGCTTTTATTTTCGTAAGCTCACAAACAATTGTTGCTATTATTATTGTTGTTGTTGTTGTTGTTGTTGTTGTAATGCATTTAACATAAGCACATAACGAAGTGACAAGTATTAGATAAGAGCACACAGTGGACAGGCGAAATGAGAGTGTGTAGTGGGCGTGGCAGGCAATGCAGAAAGAGGCAGAAGCACGCTGCTCATTTATACTTAGGCTGCTTGATGACATTATCATAGAGATCCGAATATTGAGTGTATGTGTGGATGTATAGGAATAGCGTGTGAGAGTGTGTGTGGCGGTGGGGGCGGCAGCGGTGGCGGCGGCCCATGCTGTTGCTGTTGCTGCTGCTGTTGTTGCTGTTGTTGCTGCTGCTGCTGCGCCTGCGGACCGCAGATGCTGTTAACCGCATTGCCGCCGGCCGGATGCGGTGCTGTCGCTGTTGTTGTTGGCGGTGGCTGCGATGGCGGCGCATGCGCCGACACTGCATGATGTGCGACCACTGCGGCTGCGGCCGTTGTCGGCAATGGCGGCACCGGCGGCAGCGTTATGGAAAGCGTAACGGTTTGGGGCGGTGCGGCCGCATGTTGTTGTTGTTGTGGATGTTGCGACTGTTGTTGCTGTGATTGCTGCTGCTGTTGCTGCTGTTGTTGCTGTTGCTGCTGTTGGGCCGCCGTAGCAGCTGCAGCGCCGGCCGCCGTCACCGGCACCACCACGGTCGCAGTGGTGGGATGTCACTGTGCCACCACCGAGGTGGGTGTGTTCTGTTGCACGACCACGCCCGGCGCCACCGAATTCGGCACGGCGACCGTGACCGGCGGCTGTGCCGAGGCGCCGCCGTTGCTGTGCGCCGCCGTCGGTTGGCCCTGCGCCTGGAACGGCTGCTGGAACGGTGGTCCGTAGCACTGTGGAAAGTACAGTTCGTTCTTGACCACCGACTGTTGGGCCGCATTGTTGGCGGCCGTCATGGCGCGCGGCAATATGTTCGCCTTGTTGTCGCCGCCCGCTGCGGCCGGATTGTTGTTGTTGAGGAATTGCTGTGCCGCATTCTTTGTCTCGTTCATCAGATGACTGGCTGCGGCTGCGGCTGCAGCGGACGCGGCCGCTGCTGCAACGTGACTGTTATTGTTGGTATTGTTATTGTTGTTGTTGTTGTTATTGGCGTTGGCATTGCGACGCGCTTTGGCCGTGTTCGGATTCATGTGGTTGTCGATGTGTTTGGTCACCTCGTTCTCGGTGGCGAAGCGGCGTCGGCAATTCGGCATCGGACAGCAGAACGGACGATCGCCCTGCGCACGTGTGCGGAAGAGGAAGAGAGAAAAACATTGATTAACAAAATGGTTCGAATCGGTGAGAAATTTCACATTGTACGCGCGACGGTAATTTATACCTTCGAGTCCTAGTATGACAGACCAGGGAATTAAGGAAGTGGTACAAGGTGAAAGGCAAAGAAAATACATGATTCTCATTAAAACAATGCAAGATTTCAATTGCAGTAATGTACATAAATAATACAAGCCAATAGTTGTTAAAGATTTTTTATGACCAATTTTGATAAATCATAATCAATAATGACAAAAAAAATGTCATTGGTTAGGTCAACAGAGGTGTAAAAAATTTTTTTTTAAATACTAAATTTTTGTTGTTGCTGTAATTTAAGTAATGTGTGGGAAATTGCAACCTTAAAAGTCCCCATTTGGCAAAAGCAGACAAGTTCTTGATACTTTTTGAGGTTAGAAAAACAACTATAACTATTGCAATCATTTGTAGAACCCTGTACAATTGACCCTAAAATTATCTTCGATGCACACAGAAAGTATGAACAACAACTTGGACACAGACTACAGACAGACTACAATTTGAACTACACTTGGATACAAATGGAAGGTATACAAAGGAAGAAGATATCTGAAGGGAGAAGGGACGATTTGGCACACACGAGTAGATAAGAATACCTATGACTTCAAGTAGAAGACTTGGAAGCGTTCTTCAGCAGGAGATTTCAGCTGATTTTGAAATTATTTTGTTCGAATAGCTTAGCTTGAACTAACTTCTGCTTCTCTGTTTTCGAATAAATTATGTTTTAATAATTGAAAGGGAGAACAATTTAATGGGAGCTAATCAAGAATGTCTTACGCTTAGAAAACTTCTGCAAAACTATCAGCTTTACCTGTTGTGATGACTCAATCTTAAACCTATTGAAAATTCAATTCATTCCAAATAAAATCACTTTCTTTAATCGAACTTCAGCTAATCAGAAATGAAAAACAAACATTTTACGAAGCTAACGAAGCTAATCCGAGACGATAGTTAAAGTTTAATCTAATTTTTCATTAGATTCTAAACCTAATCTTGGCCAAGCTTATAAAAGATATATTAAAAAACTTTTGCATAGCAGTCAGATAAACCTATTACGACAACTTAAATCCGATGTCTTTGAAAAATTAACTCATTTTCCATTAGATCCTCAATCTAATCTAACCAAACCTAAGCAGGAATTAAATTGAAAACCTTTACGAAACTAACCTCTAACCATAGTTAAAGTTTAGTCTCATGTTTTATTAAATCCTAAAGCTAAGAATAGCTAACTAAACTTTGATTAAAAGGTATTAGCATTGATTATTGAAACTTTAACTTTAAATTTTGAATTATAGAAAACTTTTGTAAAACTTTTGTAAGTTAGACTTAACTTTTTTAATACAATAATTAAAACATAATCCATTTGAACATTTACTAGAACCAACTAGATTCTTTAATCTAATCTAACCAAAGTTAATGAGAGATCAAATAGAAAACCTTTACAAAGCTTAAGTATGGTAATAGTCAAATATAAATCCCATTTTTTATTAAATCCTAAAGCTATCTTTAACTAAACTTTGATTGAAAGGTATTAGAATTGATTATTGATTGAACTGAATTGAACTGATTGAACTTGATTGAATTGAATTGATTTCATTAAAAGTCATTATAAAACTTTGGTAAGACTGTGACTCTAATTTTTGTAATACAATAATTAAAACCTATCCTTCAATGAGGTTAAACATTTGTCTTTTTAGTTACTTTTAAGCTAGTTCCTTCATCTAATCTTACGAATGCTATTCAGCGTTCAAATAGAAAACCTTTACAAAGCTAACCTATGACAACAGTTAAATATTAATTGCTAGTTTTTAGACTCTAAACCAAATCTAACCCAAGCTTGTCAAACATTATTACATCATCATAACATCATCGTAAGACTAAAACTAAACACCATTAAAAAATTAACCTATTTTCAAATAGATCTTTAATCCAATCTAAACGAAGCTAAGCACAAATCAAATACAAAACTAATCTATGACCATATTTAAGGCCTAACTTTTTTTATTAAATACAAAATCGAATCCATTACAAGCTGATCAAAAATGTATTAGAGAACTTTTGCGAACTTATTTTGAATTAAAACCTCAATGCAAGTCCGAAATAAAATACAAAAACTTTATGTAAGCTTATCAAAATGTATAAAAAAGATTTGCAAAGCTTTCAGTTTACACCCCCACAATGACTAACGCCAAACCCATTCACAATTAATTCAATTTGTAATTAGCCTCAAAACCGAACCTAAACAACTTTAATCAGCTGTGAATTGCAAAATCTTTGCGAAACTGTCATCTCTGTCATATCATATCCATATCAAGAAAATTCGATTTGTTTGTCGAATTGAATATTTCAAAACCTGTGAATTTCATACTGTCGTCTTCAGCGCCAAATCGTTATTGAATCTGAATTCGCTTCAACTATCTATCACGCAGCAACAGCTCAACTCAACCCACTCGAAATCAATGTGAAAACGCAAAATAAAAAAATAAAAAAAAACCAACAAAATAGTTTCAAAACCAGCGTGGAAAATTTCTCAAAAAAAAAGATATTACATCATCGATTCAAAATCAAATTTTTTTCGAATCGCAGCCCCCGGCAAGAAATCAGCTTACAACGTACATCTACAACTGGTTGGCTTTTTTTGTTGTTGGTTGGAAAACCAATGCAATTTACAAGTTTACAACTACCTGGTGCGTCCTGGTGTGCTGGTCCAAGATGGCCTTCTGTCGGAAGTCCTTGCCGCATTGGGCGCACTTGTAAGGCTTCTCGCCGGTATGAATGCGAATATGCTGCAAGTCGAATTTTCGGAAATCGTTAGCTTCGCCAGCTCGTGGAACATCGGCTGCTGGTCGACTCACCTGATTCAGTATGGTGCGTTGCCGGAAGAAACGGGGGCAGTAGAGACAGCCGAACGGCTTCTCGTTCGTGTGTATTCGCAAATGCTGCGTGAGGTGCGATTGCTGGCGGAAGCGTTTGCCGCACTCGGGGCACGGATACGGACGCGACTCGATGTGTATGCAGCCGTGCTGCAGTAGCGTCGTCTTCTGCTTGAACTCCTTGTCGCAAATGGGGCAGCGCACGTAGAGCGGCATGTTGGCTGGTCTGACGCCGATGTGCTGCAACACGTCCGGTAAGATTTTCTGCCCTACAAATTGTGAGCGTGTGAAAAAGGAGAAATTTTTTTAGTTTTTTTTGACAGCTTCAATTACGACAAATTACAAAGTAAAACTACTTAGAAATCATACAGAACACAAAAAAGTTATCATAGTTTAAAAATGTAAATAAGCAAACCAAAATTCGATACACGTACAATTTTTATTACCTTTGCCGTCTTTGAAGTACGACGGATAGTGGATGCCGCCGCTGCCGTCGGGCGTGCCCTGCGAGTCCTCGTCGTGGTAGCCGCCGCCGCCGCCGCCACCACCGCCGCCACCGCCGGTAATGTCGTTCTTGGTGTCAGTCTCATCGCCCGGATAGGGCACGTCCTGCGGCCACAGTGTCGGGTGTGGCCCGTTCTTGAAAATGAGATTTGGCGAGACATCTGCATGCGGTACGTGTTGAATGGAGCGAAACGAGAAAGAGGTGAAGAGTTGACTGTTAGTAGAGCTTCGAAAGGGGTTCGTACCCAGTTGCAAAGTGTTTTCATATGCAAAAAACTATGCTAAGCTACGAGTACAAAGTATAGATACAATTTTTATTTTTTTTCGTAATTAGCAGGCAAAGTGCTTCAGCACTTTTATTGGGCATGAATTGCAGAGAACTCGATTGAAATTTGGAAAAAATACTTATGATATTTGTCGAAATATGTACGGCCAGATTTTGAGGTCTTTTCAAAACGGTGTTTGGTTTAATCAGGACTTGAGGTAGTATTTCAACTTGTTTGATTCGAAACTAATTTCAACTGGATTGCTTACTAACTCTTTTGATGGGACTAAAATTGGATATGTTTGTAAAAAGAGTTGGTTCTAAATCATGTGAGAAGAAAACAGATATATAACTATATGACTATATATGTTTATATGGTTATGTAAAGCACAAAAATAAAAACTAACTTCAACTCAGTGTTGAAAAACTTTCAAAATAGTGAACCGCCAAATAATTATTTTGAATATCTAAACCAGAATTTGGATCTTCTTTGCTAAAACTTAGAAGATATTTTGTATAAAATCTCTCCAACTTCAGAGTGAACTTTACTGAAAACTTTTCCTAAACTTAACTCTTCAGAGTTGACTTTTCTTAAACTTTAGTTTAGTTTAGTTTAGTTTCTTTGCTAAAACTTAGAAGATATTTTGTATAAAATCTCTCCATCTTCAGAGTGAACTTTACTGAAAACTTTTAATTACTAAACTTAAGTCCATACTTCCATCTTCAGAGTTGACTTTAGACTTTTCTTAAACTTTAGCCCATACTTCCATCTTCAGAGTGGACTTTACTTAACAATAAAAGAGGCAACTGATACTTTATGTAAAATATACTTTTGCGAAACAGAATTTTAAACTTGATTCCATACTTCAGAAGAGAAGAAGCAGCTAATATTTTTATAAAATAATTCCATACTTTCACCTGCAGAGTGACCTTTACATAAACTTTAGACTATTCTCGAACTTAAGTCCATACTTCCATCTTTAAAGTGAATTTTACTTAAACTTTAGACTTTTCTGAAACTTTAGTCCATACTTCCATCGTCAGAGTGAACTTTACTAAACCATAGAAGAGGCAGCTGATACTTTATGTAAGGCAGACTTTTGCGAAACAAAATATTTAACTTGATTCCATACTTCAAAAGAAAAGAAGCATCAAATTTTTGTTTTATAAATCCATACTTCTATCGTCAAAGTGAGTTTTACTTAAACTTTAGACTTGTCTGAAACTTTAGTCCATACTTGCATCTTCAGAGTGAACTTTACTGAACCATAAAAGAGGCAACTGACACTTTATGTAAAGTAGTATTTTGTGAAAAAAAACCTCACAGATATTTCATACTTCAGTGTATGACCCTAACACCTATCACGAAACAAATTGGGAAATCAGTTTGTCTTAAGTCAAGCTGAAGGTACTTTAATTTCGTTATAGGACACTCTCGATTGTACTGTCAAACCTCAACATTTATCGAGAAACAAATGGGAAAATCAGTTAAAGTGAAGTTGAAGGCATTTAAATTTACTGATAGGACTCGCTCGATTAGACTACAGAACCATAACAGATGGAACAATAACTTTTAGCAGCAGACGCGCTTTAAATGGATTTATTGTACAACAACACTTGCGGAATATGTAAGGAACATAATAATCTAGAAACTCTGGATTACAACGAAGAAGTTCGAGTTCAACGGATTAGAAGAGGTCTCGCTAGAAAAATTCAAGTCCGACCGAAGCCAAGAACTCAGTACTAGAACGAAGCCAAGGTTTATTTCCACTTCCATCTGCGCCCACAAATAGGTCAATTATGGGAATATGACAGCCTGAGATCCACTGCAGTTGGACGAAACCTATGCTTCCCGTCATCTCAAAACCAATGCTTCTAGTTTCTTCTGTCTCTAAGCAGTAGATACTGCTGACAGTTGCTCTAATGACGAGCCATTTTCTATGGGCAAATCACATGGAAGAGGGCGCTGTGTTCTGCCTGTGGAGGGGTTGATGAGAAGGCGGACGACAGATGCATTGATGTGTTGAGAAGCGACCACCTTGACTCCCTGACACCAAAGAATCTACTCCGAACTCTCAAGAGATCGGTAGTAAAAAATGGTTTGCCAAAAGCATTTATAATCCAACTCATCAATTATCTCCAACTGGTATCGCTTAGGATACAACAGATGGGTCTGTGTGTCTCATTGGGCAGTTAAACCCACCTAAACGTATTTCAGAGCCTTGCCTTGGTTATGTTTTTCCAGTCTTTTAAAATTCAATAAACCACTAAAGAAATCTAATATAATGGAGGTTTAAAGAACTGCTGTGCTTTCCATAAATTTTGGTTCAAAGAATCAAAACCCATGTGCGAAATAAGTCAGATTGGAATAACAAAGTTTCGGAAAAAAGATTTTTTTATTAGAGTTTGAACCAAACATCTGAGCTCAAAGGGGCAAAATATTATTATAAAATTTGTTAAAAAAAAAATGCTATAACTTTTACAATGCATTTCTGTCTGTCTCTTTGAGATCAAAGGAACAAAATGCTACTACCAAAGATTTAAAAAAAATGTGAGAATTTTTACAGTTCTGTCTGACACTGAATGCCCAGAATGACTTGGGGACCCATAAAGAAAAAAAGGATAAAAGGAATCATCTTGCAATTTCCTTGAAAGTGTCCACTTATGAAAAGTGAAAGTTCTGGAACTCTAGAAGAAGTTTTCATCAAGAACCTCAACGAACTCTCGAAAGTTCAACGTTAGCTGATAACATTAAACATTTTCAATGCAGAGGCCGGAACGTCAATGAAAGATCTGATCTTACTTTGTAGTTACCCCGACTTAGCACACACGAGGCCTGGCTCTCCAGTAGAACCGTTCCTCAAACACCTAACCGAACTCCTAAAAGTTCAAAGAATGCTGAGAAAGGTCAGCATTTTCAATATTTGCCGAAAAGTCAACCAGTTATAAACCGTCGTAGATTTCCTTTATGATTAGACCAGTTAGACTCCAGTAGAACTATTCTTCAAGGACCTAAACGACAATACTCAATATTTACAATGCAGGTGTTGGATTGTTATCAGAGGTCTCAGGGTTCCTTTGTGGTTACTCAGCCCCTGCAGGTATAATAAAGTTCAATGCAACCTGAGAATACTCAATATTTTCAATGCAGCTGTCGAAAGACAACGAAGATTTAGAATCCCTTTGCCGTTATGTAACCCCAGCACACATAAGGTTTGGTACTCCAGTATAACTATTTCTTAAGGACCTAATCGAAGTCTCAATAGTTCAAAGCAACCTGAGAATACTCAATATTTATAATGCAGGTGTTGGATTGTCATCAAAGGTCTCGGGGTTTCTTTGTGGTTACTCAGCCCTTGCAGGTAAAATAAAGTTCAATACTTCATAGAACTATGCTTTGAGGACCTCAACTTACTCCCAAACGTTCAATGCAATCTGAGAATACTAAATATTTTCAATGCAGCTGTCGAAAGACAACGAAGATTTAGACTTCCTTTGTGGTTACCTAACCCTGGTATAAGGCTTAATACTCCAGTCGAACTATTTTTTAAGGACCTAAACGAACTCTCATTCTAACTTCCATTCAACTGATTTTCCTAAGTTCAATAATACTTGCGTTCGATATTTCCTCTAAAACTACTGTAAATCTGTTATTGATATTTCTATGGGACAACACTTGTCGCATACTCTGAAATTTACTTTGTCTCAAACTTCTAAAACTTACAACAAAAGCCTTTGAATAATTTTACAATTCTGTTTGTTTAAAAAAAATCTAAATTCCAAATATTCCTACATCTAAAATCTATTCCACCTCCACATTTCCCACATGTTCCTCGCAGTCCCCCATAAACAAGCGACACCGTTCTGAAAGGACAGCCACATCCTTCTGTCAAAGTGCTTCGAGAGTCCATGCAATCTTGTTGCCTTCTCGTAAAGGGGGGCAGAAATTTTGTTGAAATTTTGCAGGGTCATTATTAGCAAACGATTTTCATTATTGTTTTGATTAATGTTGTGGCCGTGAGAGTGGGTGTGTTTATGGGTGGGGCTGGTGACTTTCTGCTGTAACTGTATAGTAGCTCTAAATGAAATTCTGGGTTCATGAATTGTTTCAATAACTGTCGCTCGCCTTGGTGGGTGCGCACATGTTGATTGAGGATGGCCTTCTGGCGAAAGTGCTTGCCGCACTCTGGGCATGCGTAGGGCTTCTCACCCGAATGGATGCGTATGTGCTGGTTGAGGATCGCCCGCTGGCGGAAGCTGCGCGAGCAGTAGGCGCACGTGAACGGTTTCTCGTTGGCGTGTATGCGCAGATGCTGCGTGAGGTGCGACTGCTGGCGAAAGCGCTTGCCGCACTCGGTGCACGGATAGGGACGGGCGTCGGTGTGTATGCGGTCGTGCTGCAGCAGCGTGCTTTTCTGTTTGAAGTCTTTGCCGCAGGTCAGACACTTGAACAGGCGCAAGTCGCTGTGCGGCTTGGGCGGTTTGTGGCTGCCGGACGCATGGCGGCCGCCGCCGCCACCGCCACCAGTAGCGCCGCCGCCGCCGGGGCCCGCGTTGCCGCTGTTGCCGCCGGCGCTGTGATTGGCGCTGCCGTTCTGCTGCGCATTGCCGCCCTGCTGGCCGCCGGGCAGCAGTTCGGGCATGGCGTACGCCTCGAGACCGCCGTTCTGATCCATGCTGCCGGGCATGCCGGGCAGCACCGGCTTGTTGAGATAGTGCAGAGGCGGAAAGCCGGGCGGCGCCAGCATGGCGCCCTGCGGCGCCGGATGTCGCGGCGCATAGTAGCCGCCGAGTTCGGCGCCCTGCGGCGCCTGGAAGTTGTTTGAGGGATCGTTCGGTTGTTGCGGCTGCTGTGGCTGGCCGCCGTTTTGCACGTGCTGCTGCTGCTGCTGCTGCTGTGGGTTCCCCGCGCCCGCGTCACCGCCCGGCGGCTGGTGCTGCTGCTGCGGGTCATTGTTGCTTTGGTTTGGATTTGGCTGTGCTGAGTTCTGCTGCTGGCCAGCCTGCAGATTGGCAACCTGCAAACAAGAAAACAAACACACCGTTACACAAGACGGCCTGTGGGCGTGGCGCGCACACGACTCACCTGATTCATGGTCACATCGTCGTCGGGTCCGCCGCTGCCGTTGGCGCGCTGCTGTGTGTTCGGATAAGGGCTGGTCGAGGGCGAGCCCTGCTGCCCGCGCACACCGCCGCCCGCGTCGCCGCCATTCTCGCGCACATTCGGATCGCCGGTGGGGCTGTGCGGCTGCTGGCCCTGTTGCTGCGCGGCCGCTGCAGCCGCCGCCTGTGCGGCGCTCGCTATCTGCGCGGCCGTGTTCTGTCCGTTTTGCTGCTGCTGCGCGCTGAGGTGCTGCTGCGCCTGCTGCTGTATGCCGGGGTACATTTCGGTGCCCCACTGGGCGGCGGTGCCGCCGATCGCGCCCGAGTTGCGCTCCGCGTCCTGGGCGTCCTTGTACAGCACGTACGGCTGGCCCGTGTCCTGCGTGATGCAGTACATGATCTGGCGCGGCACCTTCAGTCCGGCGGCAATGCAGGCCGCAAACGATGCGGAGAAATTGATCGCCATGCTGCTGCTGCTGCTGCTGCGGCCGGAGTCTCAAGTTTGTGGGGAGCGCGCAGGTTACGCTTTCGTTGCTGCTACGCGGTGCGTTGTTGCTGTTGTTGTTGTTTGTTGCCACTCGTGTTAGTTTTTGGTGTGTCGGCAAAGTTATTGCCTGGAAATTTTCATCTTGGCGCTTACACCGATTTCGTGTGCTTTTCGTTGATCTGCTACTTATTTTTCTTCTATTTTGTTGGTTTTGTCTTTCTGTGTTCTTGCTCGCTGGCGTTGTTGTTTTTGTTGTTGCTCCAGTTGAACGTTTTTCGGTGTCTAAGTTATTCGCACTTGAGTGATTCTCATCTCGTTCTGATTTGCAATGCTTGCTGACTTGTTGCTAAGGGGATTTGTTGTTTTTGTTGTTGTTTCTCTTTTGATTTATAGTTTTATTATCATCGTAGTGTTTCCTTTCTTCTTAAATGTATTTCCTTTTATTATTATAATTATTATTGTTGTTGTTATTAGTGTTATTTAGTGTGTTTTATTTTTTAGATGCGTCTTACATTCGCTTTAAATGTCAAATTAAAAGTGTTTAGGCTCTTAATTTGTTTTGCCTTTCTAAAATCTGTTTAGTCCAAAGTGTATTTTACGAGTCTTAAGTTTTATATACTTTTAATATGTATTCCTTTTGAATTTCTGACTATTCGGAAAGAGCTGGCCAGTGCTTCATACATTTAGTAGTCTGCGCTATTTGCTGCAAAAAACTGTCACGTAACTGCAAATAAAAGAGAAGATAGAGAAGTCAGTTAATTGTTATTGCATAAATTATTGATTTGTGTTACAAATAAAGTGATTTTTTTATAGTTGAAGATTTATGTCGAAACAAAGTTGTTGGACTTGCACGAGAACAGATGTCATTATGGATTGTTTGCTTGCTGAAAGTCGAGTCGAAAGTCGTTAATGTTTGGACCGATGTGGTCACAACTTATTGATTTATGGTAAAAATACTACTTAGATATTAAGAAAAGTTTTTGAAGTGTTAATTCAAAAACAGATCTAATTAAATGCTCTTAACCCTGAACACCCTCAAGTTCTAGTCTTTTAAATTTCAATTCTATGGACCATTGGCACATAAAATCCTATAAGTTAGAGTTCTATGGAAAGTATTAAAAAAAAGATTTAATTGAAAAAAATCATGGATGTTATTAAATATTTAAACATCACTAATTATTTTTTATACAACTTTGATTACAGATTTTCAAAGTTCCAAACATTTTGGCCGAATTGTTGAACAATCGATTTAATATCGAGTAGAGTTACTAAAAAATAATCTTAAAAAAACAAAGAGACTTCATACATATCGAATAGAGTTACTAAAAAAATTAAAAAAAAATACATCCATACAGGCGCTAATGGGCCAACGATACTTTATACATATCGAATAGAGTTAGTAAAAAAAATATTTAAAAAAAAACATTCGTTCAGGAGTTAATGGGTTACAGAAGCTTCAGACATATCGAAAAAAGTTGCTAAACAATTCTTAAAAAAAATCCCTTCAGGCGCTAATGGGTCAAAGAGACTTCATACATATCGAATAGAGTTACTAAAAAAATCTTTAAAAAGACATCCATTCAGGTGCTAATGAGTCAAAAAGACTTCATACAAATTAAATAGAGTTACTAAAAAAATCTTTCATAACATTCGTTCAGGAGTTAATGGGTCAAGTAGACTTCATACATATTGAATAGAATTGAGAAAAAATCTTAGATCCATTCAGGCGTTATTGGGTCAAAAAGGCTTCATTCAAATCGAATAGAGTTGTTAAAAAAATTTTAAACAAAACATCCGTTCAGGTGCTTATGGGTTAAAGAGATTTCATACATATCGAATAGAATTTCTAAAAAAAAATATTTAAAAAGACATTCGTTCAGGAGTTAATTGGCTACAGAGGCTTCAGACATATCGAAACAAGTTGCTAAACAATTCTTAAAAAAAACCCTTCAGGCGTAAATGGGTCAAAGAGACTTCATACATATCGAATAGAGTTACTAAAAAATCTTAAAAAAAACATCCATTCAGGCGCTAATGGGTCAAAAAGACTTCACACAAATCAAACAGAAGTACTACAAAAAATCTTTCAAAACATTCGTTCAGGAGTTAATGGGTCAAGGAGACTTCATACATATTGAATAGAGTTGAGAAAAAAATCTTAGATCCATTCAGGCGTTATTGGGTCAAAAAGGCTTCATTCAAATCAAATAGAGTTATTAAAAAAATCTTAAACAAAACATCCGTTCAGGTGCTTATGGGTTAAAGAGATTTCACACATATCGAATAAAGTTGCTAAAAAAAATCTAAAAAAATAATACATCCATTCAGGCGGTAATGGGTCAAGAAACTTTATGCATATCGAATAGGCTAACTGAAAAAAAATATTTAAAAAAAAACATTCGTTTCAGGAGTTAATGGGTCAAAGAGATTTTATACAGTTGGAGAAGTTTCTAGAGGTGTTCCTATAAAATGATGAAGCTCCGGTGAAAAAGGTGTAGTTGTACATAGGTCGACGGCAAAAAGGAAGACTGTATCTCCGGTGGAAGAACCAAGTTGAAGACGTCCTATCATGTCTTGGTGTGACCAACTGAAGAATGGGCGCGTCAGGCAGAGGCGCCGGGTTGGTATGGCCAGTTAAAAAGATCCTATAAAATAAGTTTGCCCATCAATTATGCAGTCCATGTAAAAATCTGTGGCATGGAAACAGAAATGTTTTACCAACTTCAGAAACACAGCTAACAGTGCAAACAATTTTTCAAACCCAAATATTAATTTGCTATATTTTTCCTTCTTTTCTACCGATTGTAATATTTGATATTCTTTCTGAAAGAAATAAGATAACAATAGAAGATATAAAAGTAGTAAAAGATATATGTGCAAGTGTTATTCACAACGAGAAGAATCGATCCATTTAAGTTCATTCTTTCGTTTGTCGTTTTGTTTGCTACTGTCTGCTGAATTATCAGCATAAAATTTGGCATGACTTATACTAGAACTTCAATTAATTACTGATTAGCAATTGCTTGTGATATATTCTAAAACAGGGTTGCCATATATCGTTATTTTAAACAAATATTACAATTAAAAATGATCAAACTTCCTAACAACTTTTTGCTCCTTTCTATAGATTATTCTGTAGAAGGCGTTACTGTCCTATGGATTAAATGTATTTTTATATTGTTAGACAAATTAAAATGTATCTAATAATGAATTGGTTCCTCTGCCTAGCCGGAGCTGGAACTTGGACAAGAGTCGACTCTTTCAACTTGATCCATCCATTATTCCTAAAATTATAATTAACATCGATCTCATAGAGGCTCTATAGGTTTTGTTGAGATAGTGCTTGCGTTATGATCGTTTAGGGAATCGCAGTAGATCCAACCGATCGCTCTTTTATGAATCGAATCGAATCTCTGATGAACAGAAGACAATACCTCTTAAAAAAATCCCCATAGCAAAAAAAATTTACTTTGAATAGAAACACATTTTCTACACTTAAGAAAAAATAGCCTGGGTTATCGTTGTCCACTGCCATATAGGAATATATGACGAACAACTGGACCCTGTTTCCGAATGACTTCAATTGAAACGATGTAGAATGGAAAAGAAGTTAACCTTCAACTTCGATGCAACTGTTCCTAACGCACAAGAGGAGCATTTATTCTATATTTTTATATGGTGGAATTTGTTCGACAAGGAATTTTTAGGTTTCCCAAATTTTATAAGCAACGGAAATTGAATGTTAATTCGTGTTCATTTTCCATCTTCAAGTTCTGAATGTTAATTTTGTGACCAAAAGTAATAAACGCTCAAGTCGATTAAGGAAAGCATGGAGCTCAAGGTGCTTCAAATATCTTTAAGGCTAAATGTGTTACTTTTGAATTTGAGCGATGATTACTTACTGCTTTTATTTACAGGATACATGCATTGTTTCCTTATTGGTTTGGAAAAAGATAACTTGAAAATATCACAGGAACGAACGAGGAAAATCAGGCAAACAAATTTTTCAATTAAATATTTGAAGATCAACAAAAAAGAGGTTCGGAGAGTTATGCGAAAATATGCAGCACTTTCCCTTGTAGGTCCAAATGGCACCTTTTGAAGCCCTTAATGGCCTAAGCGTACTAAGTTTTTTCAAAGCAACCATTTCCATCTATTCCATCTATCGCAGCTGTTGTTGTTGTATTTTATATTGAGTCAGAGGGTTGTGGGTTCGAGTTTCCGACTCAACGTAAAACAAGTCAAAAAACGTTTTTAATTTTAATTAATTTTGCTCACCAAGTTTCATCGGAATGGGACAACGTTAACTATTTTTGGTCACCGCTTGTATGAAGTCGTTGCCCTCAGATGATTTGTCAATATTTTTGGAATTTTGGTTTTAAATATAACTAGTGTCCGACCGAAACCACTTTTTTGGGCCGAAACCGAAACCGAAACCGAATATTCGGTTTTTTTTTAATATTCGGCCGAAACCGAAACCGAAACCGAAACTTTCTAGTTGAAATAAAAATCACCATATCAAGCACTTTTTCCAACAAACGAATTTTACATTAGGTAAATAAAGAACAAACAAACAAACATAGCATAAATAAATAAATACTTATTAATAAAAACAATTTATTCATTTTTTAAAAACCTAAACAAGAAGAAATCACCCTTTCGTACCTTACTCGATAATATTCAAAATTAAATAAATTAATATTATATGCTAAAAAAAAGAAGTTTATTTACATTGCTGGCATCTAAATTACTCCTCCTTTTACTATATATCTGCTACACAATAAAATGTAAAAAATATTCTAGAAAGTTTCGGTTTCGGCTATTCGGCCATTTTTTAGCCGAAACTGAAACCGAAACCGAAACCACTTATTTGGGCCGAAACCGAAACCGAAACCGAATATTCGGTCGGACACTAAATATAACCTTCCGAGAAGTTTGCGTACAACTTTTGAACACAATTCCATTTGAAACCTATTTTACACAAATTTGCAATTTTTGTATTTGGGGGGGTTTAACCACCAAAACCCCCCTGTGTGCGCCACTGTATCGATACGACAATGACCATTGATATCTAAATAAACAAATATCTGTGCAGAATAAACTGCACCCCAAATCACATTTTTTTCTTATCACAATTTGTGCTTCTCTGTCATTTGTTGCTTACATCGACAATTAATCACCACCAAGCTTAGCCTTTTTCTCATGAATTCAGACACTTTGACCACTTTTGGTGGTTGCTGCTTTTGATCGATTTGTAATTTCGTATCCTGCGACGGACATGTCTGCGACGCTGTGACTCACTGCCAAATAGGAGACATGGCCGAAAGCGATGCTTGTAGCTTGTAGCGAAATTGCATTTTTTAATTTAATTTAATTTATTTGTTTATTTAATATTCTGCGCTGCATTGTGCCGTCGCGACGTTGACATTCGCCAATTGAATCTAAAGCATTTAAAAATGTTTGTGTGGGCCAGCGAAGAGGTTCAATGAGAATATTGTAGCACAAAATATCGACAGAGTCCCTGCAATGCAAACAAATGAACTGGCGGCCAGCTCGAGGGAGACGACGAGTGGCGCGAGACGGCGGACAGTGGCCGGCACCGAGCCGGTGTGGCAAACCACTCGCTTCAAGATCGGCAGCGGCTGATTGCGCTGGGGGGAGCGGCCGCGCCTGTGATTTGGACGTGTTCGCTGCCTCGCCTGCGTGTGGTGTACCCTACCCCCGGCGCACACCGCCACCTCGCTGCCTGAATGCCTTTTGCTGTTTTATGTTGTTGTTGCTGTTGTTGTTGTTTTTGGATCGCTTTTGGCTTGGCGTAATGTGGGATCAAGGTCTTCGTTCGCATGGAAGCATTTCGCACAAAACTGAATGCACACACAAAATGCTTCGAACAATCGGTGCGCTGCGCTCGTTCGGGGTTTTGTGTTGCGTCTGCGCCGGTCGGCCAACAATTTCGATATCGCAAAAAGGCTTAAAGTGTTCTGAATTTGGAAATAAAGCAACTGACAGCGCACAACATGCGAACGCGCGCCGCTCAGCTCGACGCGCGTTTGCGGTGAATGGGCAACGCTGGCTCGCGTCGTTGTGTGATTACACACGCGAGTGATGGACGGTTGGAGACGGTTGGCCGGGCGGGCGGGTGCGGTCGCGTACAGCGTGTGTTGTTCACCGCAGCAACGCGTGATGTCATACACACCGACAGTGCGATCAAGATTTTTGTGTATATTCTTTTGTTTGCCGGGTTTTTGTTGTTGTTGTTGTTGTTGTTGTTCTACTGGAGATTTGGAATTTTTGATTTAAGGCTGAAATGAAATTTATGTTTGATGTGTTTCTTTTTTATGATTATATATCGTTTTTCTGGCTTTCGGCTTTTTAGTTTTCTCCTCGTTAGTTCGCACGCAGGAGAAGTGCAGAATATTAATTCCACTTTGGCCGAGAAATAGCAAAACGACAGAGGATGAGATCACTAAAAACAAAACGTGCAAGTGATTTTTAGTTTTATTTTTGTTTGAGAACAGCGGACTTTCCCTTTTACTAGGGAACAAAGTCGAACGAGAGTGTTTAGTTGTTAACTCATTAGTTGACAAATTAGGGGCCTAGGAGGACCCAGGAGTTAGTTTGGGGTTTAAAGGTAGTTGTGAGGTGCAGAAGCAATGTCTGTTTGACATAAGAAGTTAAAGTCTGGAGTTATAAGGAGAGTTAGGGGGTGTGAAAGGAGGCCTAGGAGGACCCAGATGTCTACTTGGAGATCGGAGGTAATTTTGAGGTGAGAAGTAATGTTTGTTTGAGATGGAAAGTTAAAGTCTGTAGTTAGAAGGAGAGTCAGGGGGCGTAGAAGAAAGTCTAGGAGGACTCAGAGGTCTGTTTGGGGTTTAAAGGGAGTTGTGAGGTGTAGAAGCAATGTTTGTTTGAGAAAAGAAGTAAAAGTCGGGAGTTAGAAGGAGAGGTAGGGGTGTGGAAGGAGGCCTAGGAGGACCCAGGGGTCTGTTGGGAGATCTGTTTAGAGTTTGAATGTAATTGTGAGGTGAGAGGCGATGTTTGTTCGAGAAAAGAAGTTAAAGTCGGGAATGAGAAGGAGAGTTAGGGAGTATAGAAAGAGGCCTTGAAGGACTCAGAGGCCTTGAAGGACTCAAAAGTCTGTTGGGAGTTTGGAGCTTTTGTGAGGAGAGAAGTAATGTTTGTTTGAGATAAAAAAATTAAAATCTGGAGTTAGAAGGAGAGTTAGGGATGTAGAAGGAGGCCTTGGAGGACCCAGAAGTCTGGAGCTCGGAGGTTATTTTGAGGTGAGAAGCAATGTTTGTTTGAGAAAAGAAGTAAAAGTCGGGAGTTAGAAGGAGAGTCAGGGGGCGTAGAAGGAAGTCTAGGAGGACCCAGAGGTCTGTTTGGGGTTTAAAGGGAGTTGTGAGGTATAGAAGCAATGTTTGTTTTTCTCAAACAAGAAGTAAAAGTAAAAAGAAGAAGTAAAAGAAGTAAAAGTCGGGAGTTAGAATGAGAGTTATGGGTGTGGAAGGAGGCCAGGAGGACCCAGAGGTCTACTTGGAGCTCGGAGGTAATTTTGAGGTGAGAAGCAATGTTTGTTTGAGATGGAAAGTTAAAGTCTGTAGTTAGAAGGAGAGTCAGGGGGCGTAGAAGGAAGTCTAGGAGGACTCAGAGGTCGGTTTGGGGTTTAAAGGGAGTTGTGAGGTGTAGAAGCAATGTTTGTTTGAGAAAAGAAATAAAAGTCGGCAGTTAGAAGTAGAGTTAGGATCGTAGAAGAAGGCCTAGGAGGACCCAGGGGTCTGTTGGGAGATCTGTTTAGAGTTTGAATGTAATTGTGAGGGGAAAGGCGATGTTTTTTCGAGAAAAGAAGTTAAAGTCGGGAATGAGAAGGAGAGTTAGGGAGTGTAGAAAGAGGCCTTGAAGGAGCGAGAGGTCTGTTTGGGGTTTAAAGGGAGTTTTGAGGTATAGAAGTAATGTTTGTTTGAAAAGAGAAGTTTAAGTATAGAAGGAAAGAGGGGAAAAGTGTAGAAAGGGCTTAGGAAGACCCAAGGGTCTGTTGGGAGTTTGAAGGTGGTCTTGAGATGTTCAAGCAATGTTTGTTCAAGAAAACAAAACAAATTCGGTAATAAAAACCGGTCTTCTTAGAATTTTAAGGAATGAGGAAACAATCATTTAATTTGGTAAAATATTTGTTTCTTCAAAGCTCACATTGTGTGCGGCCATACACACCAATTGGATCTTTTTTTTTTGTATAATTGGATATCAGGAAATATTATTAAGTAAATAAGTTTGTTCCATATATGAAATGTTAAAATAATCAAATTTTTAATTTTAATTTTTAATATTGTGTAAGTAGTATAAGTGTGATTGGGTTCCGCTAGATAGCATTACATAGATAAGATTTCGTACTACAACAACTTATCAGACAGTTCGGTGATTGCTTGACTCAGTCTTGTTTGAGCGCGCATCAAAGTTGTACACCAGTAAAGAGAAAATACAAAAACTTTTACAGTTTTCTTCGGTAAAGGCGAAAACACAAGCCAGGGTTAGAATCTAAATAGTGTTTATGGTCCTGAGACTGTAACAGTCAAAACGGTTGCGGTTGAATCACAATGAGCCGGTGCAAAATTTGGCCAAGCCGGGATTGATGGTCTGAAAGGTTTTGCTGTTTGCTTGGAGGAATTAAACGGTAATTGTCTACCAGGAGCTGCTGTCCCACGGCCAAACTCTTACTTCGGACCCGCTGCTCGCGAGTAATAGAATGGTGATCACTGGTCTAAAGAAAGCAATAAGCCAGAAGCAGCCAACTTTGGTTAATGGGAGAGGAATTGTGTTCCATGAGGGCAACACCAGGACACACACATCAATAGTGACTCGCCAGAAGCTTCGGGAGCTTTGAGTTTGAAGGTTCTAATTAGTGTCCGACCGAATATTCGGTTTCGGTTTCGGTTTCGGCCCAAATAAGTGGTTTCGGTTTCGGTTTCAGTTTCGGCCAAAAAATGGCCGAATAGCCGAAACCGAAACTTTCTAGAATATTTTTTACATTTTATTGTGTAGCAGATATATAGTAAAAGGAGGAGTAATTTAGATGCCAGCAATGTAAACAAACTTCTTTTTTTTAGCATATAATATTAAATTATTTAATTTTGAATATTATCGAGTAAGATACGAAAGGGTGATTTCTTCTTGTTTACGTTTTTAAAAAATGAATAAATTGTTTTTATTAATAAGTATTTATTTATTTATGCTATGTTTGTTTGTTGGTTCTTTATTTACTTAATGTAAAATTCGTTTGTTGCAAAAAGTGCTTGATATGGTGATTTATATAACAACTAGAAAGTTTCGGTTTCGGTTTCGGTTTCGGCCGAATATTAAAAAAAAACCGAATATTCGGTTTCGGTTTCGGTTTCGGCCCAAAAAAGTGGTTTCGGTCGGACACTAGTTCTAATGCATCCACTTTATAGTGCGGCCCAGGCACTAAGTGATTACTAATTGTTTCTGTCCCTGGCGAATGTTTTCGTTGGTAAAAAATTTGCTTCAAGAGAAGCTTTTAAAAATAGACAGCCCCAGGTTTTTTGCCACTAGGGACTAGAGTTTCTATGAGAGAGATTCATATTTCATTCATATTTTCCAAAAATATGTGATTGGACTACTTGACGTTTATTTTATTCTATGCTAATACATTTTTTAGCATTTTTTTTAATATTTAAAAATTTGCACTTGTGAAAAAAAGTCGTGCTGAGTGCAAAGAAGTCCTGATTGATGATGAATAAATTACACATATGTGCATATGTTGGATGGGATCATGTCTCATATGTCACAGGCATGAAGAAATTTTAGACATTAAGTTGGATATTTGTTCAAAAAATTTAAAAAAGTTTATAGAAACTAAATCTAATCTTCGTTTTGATGTTGAACGTTAATATGTAGAAGGGAAACACTCATGCATTCGTTTCAAAAGCGCTGAATGGAATCATGTCAAACATCTCACAGCGATGAAAATAAATCTTAAAATCCAAACTTACATATAATCTAATAAATTTAAATTTCATTTCGATGTTAAACGTTGCAAACTTTTCAATTGAAGTGCAAAGTTCCAGTGAGTTGACATGACACTGATATTTTCTTCACTAAACCCTTGAAGCGTTACACAAATGCCCACATTTTTAAGTGGTTAGCTTTGAAATGAAGGTCAGAAAATTCTTCTCAAAGAGTCTTTTATTTCTTTTAATCACTTTAAAATGAATGGCAAACTGTGAATAGAGAAAAATTTTGAAGACCATAAGATGATGAGGAAAGTTTACTGTCGGTAAGTTTGCCAGTTTACTATAACTTAGCTTAGTTCCTGGAGAAAGTACAGAAAGACTACGTCCGAGGAGTTAGATTTCATTTATGAAACTCAATTGAGGACTGAGAATTGTACAGAAACCCATTTTGCAAATGTTAAGCAAGTTTAAAAAAAATCTGGTTGTCACTCTAGTTGAGAGTTCTGAATAATAGAAAAGATGGATTCTTAACCCATTGCTGACGGGTACCAATTCCGCCAATACGATTTTGATAAAATTTCATACACGACCTAGAAGTGACCCAAAATGAGCAGAAACAAAATTTCAGCTTTATATCTCTGCACTTTCCTGAGATATTCATTAGGTATTTTGTACCCTTTACGCAGCTTTTTTCCAATGTTTGTGAAGTGATCAGCTAAATACGTGAACAAAAGAAGTATTGTTTACAGGTGAGTTAGGAGGCAGATTTTTGTGAAGTTCTAAGGCCACGTTTCGCCACATTTTCCACCTCCGGAAAATTCACGATTTTTGGAGTCTGTGATTTTTTTAAAAATCAATTTTCATGGATAAAATTTTACCCATTAGGCAGCAATGGGTTAATAGAAAAAAAGCACACAAAAACCTACTCCCAGATTTACTTGCGACTCATATTTGGGACTCTTGAAAGAATCCAATAATGAATATGTGCCTTAAAAATCTCAGTACCCAATTGACCGCATGTAGCGTGCACAACGCGCTCGTGCTGTATGCGTACGTTGCAACTTAATTTATGTTTAAAATTTGCAACAACACAAAATATTCCTAAAACAGCAATTGAGCACAGTTTTGTTATTAACGTTTGTTGTTATTTTTTCGCTGGCAGCGCGACTGTGCTCTGTCGCTGTCGCTGCCGCTGCTACTGGTTCAATGTGCAATAAGTTGTGCCGTAAATGCATGACTGCGCCGACTGGCTGGTTCAGTGGCTGGCTGGCAGACGGCGCACCGTAGGCAAATGACTGACTGCGGCGGGGGAGGAGACGGCGGCGGCTTAGGCGCACTGCAGTGACGAGCACAACGTCAACGCTGTATCGATGCGTTTAAATAGTGGAGAAGGGTGGCGGCTGGCGTCGACCGTCGAGTGTGCATCAACGTAAACTACCTTGAACCCGAAACGAACGCATCAAGATTGCCGTGCAGTGCGTTGCAGTCGACTGTCAGCGTGTGTGGCGCTGTGTGCCGCTCACAGTGTGCATGTGTGTCTGTGTGTGTGTGTTGGTGCAAGTGAATAAATGAATGCAGTCGGTGTATTTATTGCTACTGCAGTTGTTGTTTTTTTCGTCTATTTTTCTCTCCCTCTCCATTAATGTTCTTGTTGTTATTTTTATTGCTGTTGTTGCTGCTGTTGTGATCGTTGTTATTTTAGTACATGTACATGTTGTTATTGTTGTTGTTTTTATTGTTTCTGTGCGTAATTGTTGTTGCTGTTGCTGTTGTAGTTATTGTCGAGTTATTGCGCTCCATTGGCCATATGCAATTTATGCGATCGTTGTCGCCATCTTCGCCTCGCTATCTGCAAACAATTTGCCCGCATATGTCTGTCCGCGCAGCCCAACTGGCCACCAGCCGTCAGCCGTTCGGTCGACCGCCGTCTGGCAATCGATCGTGCGCTGCTTGTCGCTCTGTCTGTCCGTTCGTTTACCCATCAATTTGCAGTGCTATTACAAGTAATTTACTTTGTTACTGTTGTTGCTATTTTTGTTGTTGTTAATTTAACGTTGATGTCAAAAACTGAACATAGAAACAATAATGAGAAAAGTAGAAGACAAATAGAGAATTTGATGCTGAGAGAAGGCAAAATTAAATTAAAAAAAAATTAAACAATAAAAAATATTAAAAAGGAAGGAGTGGAACACGGAGACGAAAGAAAAAGAAGACAAAGAAGAAGACTTTTAAGGATATTGTGAAAAAAAGGGACAAAATAAAATTAAATGATATTCAATTATATAATAAAGAAGGTCAAGAAGAAGGAGAAATCGAAAAAGAACCGGGAAAAAGGAGGAAATATTAAGAGAAGGTATGATAAGACGAAGATAAGAAGAAGTAAGAACCGACTAAAAGAAGGTAGAGAAAAAGCAACGAGGAAAAGTAAACAGAAGAAGAAACCTACAAATAAAAAAAAGATCAAATAAGCTAAAAATCAACGAGAAAAAAGTAAAAAATCAACAAGAAGAGAGAACCAAAAAAGCAAAGCAGCAACAAAAAAAGAACAGAAAAATCAACGAGAGGAAAGAGAAGCAAAAATTCAACTAAAAAAAAATTGAAAAATCAACGAGAAGAAGAATAAAAATAAACCAAAAAACAACAAGAAGAACGAAGCGAAGAAGTAATAGATAGCAGAAATAAGGGAAAGTACATCGAGAAAGAGAATGCAACATGAAAGCAACGAAAAGAAGAAGAAAGTGAAAAATTAACGAGAAAACGAATCAAACGTAAAAAGAATGTAAGGAAGAAGGTAGCGAAAAGCAAAGAGAAGAATGAAAAAGCGAAAACCGAAAGTGTAGAAAAAGAAATCGGAAAACAAACAAAAAATAGAAGGAAGCGGAAAAGCAACAAGAGAAAGGGAGTGAAAACCAGAATAAAAGAAATTAAATTGAAAAACCAATGAAAAATAGAAGGAAGCGGAAAAGCAAAAAGATAAAGAAAGCAAAAAAATAACAACAACAAAAATTGAACGTAAAAACAATGAAAAGAAAAGAGAACAAAGAAATAAGAAGAAAGAAAGCGAAAACCAACATTAAAAAAAGAAAATCCAAAAACCAACGAATAATAGAAGGGACCGGAAACGCAACCAGAGAAAGGAAGCAACAAAAATAACGAGAAAAAGAATGGAACGTAAAAATTACATGAAAAAGAAGGAAGCGAAAAAGTAAAAATTAGAACAAAGAAGCCAAAACCGAAAGAGTACAAAAAGAAACAAAAAAATTAACAAAAAATAGAAAGAAGCAAAAAAGCAACGAAAAAAAAAAATGAAAAAGCGACGAGATAAAGCAATAAGCAAAAAACGTAAGGAAATTAAGAAAAAAGCATAAAATCAAAGAAAAGAAAAAGCAAACAAAAACGCAAGGAGAAGAAACAGAAAAGCTACGAGGAGAGGTCTTCTCCTGGCAATGTAGCGAATGAAGGAACGGAAAAGCAACAAGGAGAAAGGGTTAACGGTAAGAAAATGAAAAAATTAAAAATAAAGAGCAAAAGAAGGAAGCAAAAAAGTAACGAAAAGAAGAAGAAGAAGAAGGACGCAAACTAAAGGGGGGATGAGAGCAAAAAATCAAGGAAAAAAAGAAGGAAGCAAAAACGCAACGCGAAGAAGAAAGAAGTAAAGAAGTAGCTAGAAAAAGAAGGAAGTGGAAAAGAAACGTGAAGAAGAAGGAAGTGAAAAAGAAGCTCAAAGAAGAAAGAAGTGGAAGAAAGGCGAGAAGAAGAAGGAACCGAAAAGCAGCGCAGAAGACAAGACAAGACAAAAGTAAAGAAAAAAAATGAAAACCAAAAATGGAAGCGCAAAAAATTTTTACAGAAAAAGAAAAAAATAGCCGAATACGATTCGAAACCATATTTTGTACCAGCAATTTTAGTGTTTGGGGTGTTTGAACCCCAAAACCCCCTTCGCCCCCTGTGTGCGCCACTGACTGAGACATTGTAGATGGGTATTTGAATACCGATTGTACATGGATGTCAATACTGCTGAGAGCTACAAGCACGAGATCAGGCAAGACTTGAGGTCAGAGAGGTTATTTCCCCGGCCATGAATTTCCTTTTTCCACGGTCCTGTCTTTGGCCCGCATACATAAAACTATAAGTTTCCCTATAAACTAAAAGAATCTCACAAAGATATCTATGGGCAGCCATCAATGGGTTAACTAATCATTTATCTGTCAAACCGATTAACTGCCTGAAGCCGTGCGGCAGCAACAACTGCGACAAGTCCAACGCCAACACTCAAAGTTATTATGAAGTTGTCCAGAAAAACTGCAAAGCTACAATCATTGTTGTTGTTGTTGTTGTTATTGTTATTGCACTCATTTATTAATGATGTGAAAATTGGTGAACATTTCACAGCGCTCAGTCCAACTTTCGCACCAAAATTTTCTTGATCAATTGCAGCCTTTAAACCCGCTCGACTGGCGTTACCTCACACCCCCCGCTGGCGACTATTTACCAAATTTAAAAATAAAAAATAAAAATAAAAATAAAAATCAAACTCTGCAGTGAAAGTGGGCGCGCACAGCGTTGCCATATCACTTCATTTACTTGCTAATATTTTTTGTTGTCATTTTATTTATTGTTGTTGTTGTGATTTTTTTGTATTATTAAAAAGTCATCAGCGCAGCGCGCACACCTACTCGCCGCATTAATTTACACTCGTCGTGCGGTTCGTGGTGCTGTCTTCATGCTGGCTGCGTTTCTGCATCTTCTGTTTCGTCTTTTTTATTGCTTTTCCATTTGAGGTGTTTTTCCTCTTTCTTCGTCAGCAGCAACACAACAGCAGCGACACAACGGCGGTCCGACCAATCAAATCGCATCACAGTGAAATTTTAGACAAACTGTTGTAATTCGTTGTGTTGTTGTTTGAAGTTGTTATTACGTTGTTTGTTGCCGTTGCATTGGCTGGGCTTTGTTACTGTTGTTCGGTTAGTCAGCCGCTTAAGCGCGCATTTGGCTATCTTGCAACGTGTTTTCATTCATTCATTCATTTGTTCATTTGCTCATTTGCTCAGTTGGTTATTTATTTGTTTGTCGCAACGGCAAACCATTTGGAAAAGTTGCCGCGTCTATCACCAACACCCATTCGCCGCGGCCGCTGACAGCTGCTGCCGCCAGTAAGTTTGTAATTTCGCTTGGAAAAGTGGGTGGAGCTTGTGTGTGGTTGCGCCCAAGACTTCAAATGAAGTTAACGTTTAGTTTAAGCGGCTTTTTGGGCGACAATTCGAAGCCAAGAAACTGCAGCAAAAAGTGGCATCGACACTTTTTAGTTGCCAGTGTGTTTTAGTGGTCTTTGATGGTACTAAAAGTTTATGGCTAATGTACTCGTACGCATTGCTTTTGGAATGAACAAACACTTTAGGCGCTGCATTGACTCTGGGTTTGAGTTTTCGGCGCTCATTTAAGTCACTGCGGGATCTCTGAAGGGATTAAATTCTATCAAAGCTGAGTTTCGGGTTTTGAAAGATTTTCTTTTTCGATTTTGTATATCTTGTTTTGTTTGTTTATTTCATTTTATTTTATTTTATTTTATTTTATTTTATTTTATTTTGTTATTTGAATTGATTTGATTTTAATTGAATTTAATTTATTTTATTTTATTTTATTTTATTTTATTTTATTTTATTTTATTTTATTTTATTTTATTTTATTTTATTTTATTTTATTTTATTTTATTTTATTTAATTTTATTTTATTTGATTTGATTTGATTTGATTTGATTTGATTTGATTTGATTTTATTTGATTTGATTTGATTTGATTTGATTTGATTTGATTTGATTTGATTTGATTTGATTTGATTTGATTTGATTTGATTTTATTTGATTTGATTTTATTTGATTTTATTTGATTTTATTTGATTTTATTTGATTTTATTTGATTTTATTTTATTTTATTTTATTTTATTTTATTTTATTTTATTTTATTTTATTTTATTTTATTTTATTTTATTTTATTTTATTTTATTTTATTTTATTTTATTTTATTTTATTTTATTCAAATAGTCGTTTGGAAATATTTGATTAATGCGGCATACAAAAATAAGCTCGATATATGGGTACCCCGCAGCTTGACACAAAACATCTCATGGATCAAATTTTCATCTGCGATTCGCTGCTGAATGGCAATAAAATGGACCCATTTGAAAAACGGATGGTGGCTTCTAATAAAGAATGAATCACTTATGACAACGTGAAGCTATAGCAACTTGAAGCATTTTGTAGATAATGCTTACGAAATAAATTATTAGACTCAATTCTCAAAAAATCGTGAAATATTTTCCAAAAATTGTTAAAACAATAACGACAACTCTGAGTCATCTCCAAACACTGTGTCAGGTGTGTTTTTCTTATCCAAGATTACAAGTATCTGCCATTGTACGGAGATGATAAGCACATATAACACTTTCCGTCTCTTCATAGAGAAGTCAGACTTCATTTAAAGTTGATTACCGAATTTTCTTAGCTGTATGAAGACATCAATGTGCCCAAAGATGTTTTTAACCTAACCTATTCTGAGTTGTTGCATGAGATGAAATTTCTTTGCGTCTATCTTGATTTGGCTTCGGGGATCTGGCAAGACGAGTTGCTTTGAATTGCGAGCATTTTGATTCATGATCCAAGGCACAAAATACTTTTTTAGTCACTAACTCTGAGGATCTGACTTTGGGGGTCTAGTTAGTAAGATAAATTGCTTGGAGTTCTTAGCATTTTGATACATGATTTTTTGGCAAGGCACAAAATTCTTTTATAATCTATGGTTTTGATGATCTGGTAAGGCGTGGAATTCTTAGCATTTGATTCATGGCACAAAATACTTTCTTAGTGTCTGGCTCTGGCGATCTGGCAAGACCAGTTGCAAAACTCTCTTTTAATATGTGGGTCTGGGAAGCTGGTAAAACGAGTTGCTTAGAATTATTAGCATTTTGATTCATGCTTCAAGGCAACAAATACTTTCTTCACATTTTGATTCATGATTCAAGGCACAAAATACTTTTTTAGTTACTGACTCTGGGGAGCTGGCAAGAGGATTGGCTTAGAATTTTGCTTCTCGATTCAAGGCACAAAACTCTTTTATAGTCTATGTGTCTGAGGATCTGTTAAGGCGTGGAATTCTTAGCATTTGATTCATGGCACAAAACACTTTCTTAGTGTCTGGCCTTGCGGATCTTGAAATTCTTAGCATTTTGATTCATGATCCATGGCACAAGATACTTTCTTGGTCTTTGGCTCTGTGGATCTGGCAAAACGAGTTGTTTTGAGTTCTTAGCATTTTGATTCATGATTCAAGGCACAAAATTCTTTCTTGATATCTAGCTCCGGAGATTTGGCAAGACGAGTGGCTTGAAGTTGTTAGCACTTTAATTCATGGTTCAAGGCATACGAATAGTTTATGGGTCTGGGAATCTGGTAAGACGAGTGGCTTGAAATTCTTAGCATTTGGATTCATTCGAAAGCACAAAATAGTTTCTTAGTCCCTCATTTTAATGACTTCAGAGCTCAGCGTCAAATACTGAACGCCTATGAGGGGATTATAAAATTCGAATATAATTTTTTTTTCCGATTGATGCAATAAGAAAACCACAAAAGCGTCTTTGTTGCATTATTTGCATTTGCAATAATTTAAATATTTAAATAGTAAAAAAAAACTATTTACAACAAGCAAAAATGCTTGCAACAAATGATGACCAGACGAAAACACAGAATGGGTAAATAAATAAACGACCAAGCGGGTGCAGAAAGTGAAACAGCAACAACAACAACAATGTTGCTGTCATGTGTGCACAGTTGTGCGCAGCGGACAAAAGAACAATTGGCGCGTGGCTTGTTGACGCTCGCTAACGGCGTCTAATTGCAGCCGCAGATGCAGATGGACGACCAAACGGTCACTTAGACAGACAGTGCGTCAGACTAGAAGGCGGCCAGCATAGACAAGATGAGCAAAAAAGGGGGAACACAATGAAAAGGGGAAAAGGGGTGCGTACAGGTGGGAGCTGCAATGTTCAACAAGCGAGACTGAGAAGTGTTAGGCACAAATATCACCGTGCGACAGCATTTTTCACACTGCGAAAAATCCATATGTACATGAAACTAGAGACCAAACATAGTAATACTGTGTACTCAGTTTTTCATTTCTACATCCTTTGTTCTTTTAAAAGGACTTCAAAAATTTGAAGGGGATACAAAATAAAAAAAATATAAAAATACTTAACCTCGTTAGAATATGGCGATATGTATATCAAATGAAAGAGGAAAGGCTCAAGAATTTAAATAAAACTAATTTTTTTATCTATTTGTAAAAATATGATATGAAAAAGGTCCTTTGACAATTTTAATCCTTTATATCCTTGAAGATTTACATCGAATTTTCTTGAAAAGTAAGTATGTCAAAACCCTAATCATCCTAAATCACCCTATCATTTCGAAAGTTATTAAAAAAAAGCGGAAGCTGCAATTCTAATGAAGTACAAAAATTCTAATTTATTTGAGTATCAGTATTTTAAATAATAAAACGATACAGAATCAATGAAGCGCGAATAATGAATTTTTGACACGTGATCAAGGAGATTTCGAGTTTTAACATACTTACTTTTCAAGAAAATTCTATAAAAATTTTCAAGGATATAAAGGATTAAAATTTTCAAAGGACCTTTTTCATATCCCTTTTTTAAAAATAGATAAAAAGTAAATTTTATTTAAATTCTTGAGCCTTTCCTCTTTCATTTGATATCCATATCGCCATATTCGAACGAGGTTAAGTCTTTTTTTTATTTTTTTTATTTTGTATCCCCTTCAAAATTTTGAAGTCCTTTTAAAGGATGTAGAAATGAAAAACTGAGTACGCAGTATTACTATGTTTGGTCTCTAGTTTCACGCCCATATGGATATTTAGCGGTGTGAAAATTTTTTTTATTTTTGTCGCACGGTGTATTGAGTAAAACTCAATAAAAATGAGCAAACAATTCGTGGTATTGGAAATTTTTAACTGCACTAATAAAGTGTGATAACCTAAATTGCGAAAGAAAATATAAATTGAAAACAAAAACAACAGCGAACACAAATTGATTGCTATGCATATTAAATTTTGCACGCTGGTGATAGGTGATAGCTTTATCTGGCTAGAAAATTTTTGGCGGCAAGTAGTCGCTTGAGAAAACAATTGTCGTATGTGCTATTAAATTTAATGAAACATACGACATTCGTTTTCTGCGGCGACGAAGTAGATGTGTGCGGTAATAAAAGTAGACACGAGAGAGGGAGAGAGATATATGTAGATTGAGTAAAGGTAATCAAGTTAGGGGCGGGTGGGAGGTAAGTGGCAACACCCAAAGGTGACCCATGCTGTGGCGGACTGGTTGCGCACTTTCAAGGTTAGTGCAAAAACACGCAAAAATTGGCAACATACAAAAATTGCAAAAAACAATAATAACAACAACAGCAACGAAATCAACAAGAGTTGAATTGTTGTTGTTGATGGTTTGCTGGGGGGGGGGGGGGGAGGACGAATCATTTCAACTTCAAAAGCAGCCAGCGCGACTCTATGCGCCGAATTTGAAGAGAAGCTTCAAAACATCAAAAAACAAAATAAACACCAACAACAATAAACAGACAGATAGGTAAACATATAAGTTGAGTGTGTGTGTGTGTGTGTGTGTGTGCGTTACGAATTCGCAATATGCGAATACACACATGTAGACATATGTGTACATTTTCATATATTATACGCGCTAAAACACCAACAACAACAACAATGCCAAACAGCTAAAGCAACAACAACGCCAACGACAAAAGATAAATAAAACAATTTTCGCCATAAAGCGAAATGAGTCATGAACTCGCTGAACGCTCCAGTGCCCCGTTCACATTGCTTCGCTTCCCGCCCCCTCCCAACTATGCCGCTGCTGTGCTGTGCCTTGTGCCGCTCGCTCGCTACTCCATTCCACTTCATTGCCCATGTGCCGCGCCCCAACCGCCACCGTTCCGCTCCGCATGCCCACCAGCCGCTGCAGGGCTCATCAAATGCCGCCACAAAGTAAAATTCGCAAAAATTTCGTTTTTAACTCTTTGACTGTGTTATGCTGTGTGCGTGTATAAGTGTGCATGTGTGTGCGTGTGATTCTGTTGCCGCTGTCGTTCGTTTTCGTTTTCAGCGCGCTTCAAAATGTTTGCTGCCGTTCAATTTTTGCAAATTGCCAACTATTTGATTCTACAAAGCGTAGGTACGAATGTATCTATGAATTGCACATATGTACTGCACATACATATATTTCTACGTAGTCACACATACAAACAGCGGCGACAGCGTTCCTACTGTCGCGTACATGAGGCGCGCCGCTAGTTAGGCAGACACATTGCTCTTTTATTTCACTTAGTATTTTTTATTTATAGACAATATCTGCACATTTAATTAGCGCTCTGTCAGTGCGAGATACACGCCGAGCGCACGCACACACACGCGCACCGCACACCAACACACACACACCGACGTGCCGCAATTACAGCGCACAGTGGACTCGGTTGCGCGCCACAGTGGATACAAATGCCGGTGCCAAGTGCTTTGTTCGTGCGTAACTGACAGCAAAAAACCAAACAAAAAAATAAATAAAATACAACAAAAACAACTACAATGCTACTGTCATTGTCGTATCGCACAGATACAAAACTGTTGCGTTTGCTGTTGTTGGTGTGTGTACATTTGTATATAATTAACTGAATTGACATATGCTTTATTTTTGCGCAAAACAAAACAAAAACACATATGAACAACAAGTAAAGAAAACTGCAACAACAAAAATAAATATAAATTGACAACAACAACAACAACAACAACGGGTGTTTGTCATCGCTTACAGCAGCACATGTGGCCAGAATGCTTGCGGTCGCTTCCTGCAAGTGCGATGCTCTCTCCACACTCGACATTTTGACATTTGGATTTTCATACTTTTTGCTCGCAATTTATTTGAATTTGTTTTTTGGTTTTTTTTAATAATTTTTTGGTTTTTTTTTACTTTGTTTTTGATTTATGTTATCCCTCATTAATGTCAGACTGATTTATTAATGTTTGTTGTTAATACGAATACACCTACACATACATATACACATATGAATGTTTATATGTGTTCATCTGTGTGTTTGCATGTGTGTGTGTGTTTGCGTTCAGTTTTCAATCATTTTCATTTCTAATTAAACACATTTGTGTACTCACCCCGTTAACGGTGCATGTAATGCTGCTTTGATTTTGTCACAAAGTATCAGCACTTCAGATACTTAAAAAATCAATTTCCGGATGTTGATAATCTGTAAATTGC
Organism: Melieria crassipennis; assembly: GCA_963668005.1. Classification (NCBI taxonomy): domain Eukaryota; kingdom Metazoa; phylum Arthropoda; class Insecta; order Diptera; family Ulidiidae; genus Melieria; species Melieria crassipennis. The sequence goes on along the minus strand of OY764962.1, from coordinate 76,876,422 downwards.
AAAATAAAGAAAACATATTTTTAAAAACAGTGCTCAACAGTTAATTTGTTTATGATTTCATTTTTGTAGGAAATTATTTGAAGTTCTAATAACAAAAACCCGTTAGGATTTATTCATATTGCTTGTTTTATAGAGAAAATTATTAAAGTTTGTTGTCCTAAACTAATAAAGTTAGAAGGATGAAATACGGGGATGTGGTATTGTATATATTAGTCTTTAAGATTTTTTTACAGAAAAGTATTGAAAATTTTCAATAACATAAATTTGTAATTTAAAAACATTTATATTTATAAATTTTAATTTTTAAATTCGCCTTTAGTTATATATTCATTTATATTTATTTTCAATAAATCTATATTTATTTATATATTTATTTATATTTATTTTCAATAAATTTACATTTATTTATATATTTATTTATATTTATTTTCAATAAAATTATATTTACAAATTGATATTTATATATCCATTTATTCATATTTATTTTCAAAAAATTTATTTTTATTTGTACATTTACATATTTATTTATATTTATTTTCAATAATATTTATATTTATTTTTAATACAATTATTTATTTTTAATAAAAGTGTCCAGCTCCTTGCCTACGCTGATGACATTGATGTCGTCGGGCGTAACAAGCGAGATGTCACCGCTGCATTTGCTGCTATCGAAAGAGAATCTGCCAAAATGGGTCTGGTGGTAAATGAGGGCAAGACGAAGTATATGCTGTCTACACGCAGGGACTCGCAGCGGCTAGGGTCTCACGTCGAGGCCGACAGGTATACCTTTGAAGTTGTCAAGGAATTCGTCTACCTTGGCACCGCCATCAACAGCAGCAATGATGTCAGTCTGGAGATAAAGCGAAGGATTACTCTTGCCAACAGGTGCTACTACGGTCTCGGTAGGCAATTGAGAAGTAGAGACCTCTCTCGACCGACAAAACTTGCACTCTATAGGACGCTCATCTTGCCCGTGCTCCTCTATGGCGCTGAAGCATGGACAATGACACGAAACGACATAGCGGCCCTTGGAGTGTTCGAGAGGAAGGTACTTCGCAAAATCTTCGGCCCTGTTCGTGTTGGTGACGACTATCGCATACGAACCAATAACGAGCTGTATGAGCTGTATAAGGACATGGACGTAGCGCAGCGAATTAACATCCAGCGGCTACGCTGGCTCGGTCATGTCTGCCGCATGGACGACGAAGCTCCGGCGAAAAAGGTGTTCGATGCGATGGTTGGAGGTCGACGGCGAAGAGGGAGGCCATGTCTCCGGTGGAAGGACCAAGTGGAAGAGGCCCTGGTATCTCTTGGTGTGACCAACTGGAGAAGGCGCGCGCGAAGCAGAGGCGCCTGGAGAGAAGTTTTGCGGCAGGCCGTAACCCGATAACGGGTTGTTATGGCCAGTTAAGTAAGTAAGTAATTAAGTATATGTACATATACATTTTTATTTAGTTATATATTTATTTATATTTATTTTCAAAAATACGTATTTATATACATATATTTGAAATAAATTTATAAATAGAATTTTATATTAATTTAAATATATATGTATATTTATATTCAATAAATTTATAGTTATAAATTTAGAATTATTTCTTCTTATTCTTCTTTTTTATTATTTATATTTATCTACATATTTAGGTATTTATTTATGTTTATTTTCAATAATATTTTTATTTGCTATTATTTTCAATAATATTTAATATTTATGTTTTAATATATATAGTTTTAGATTTAGTTTTTTAGTTTTCTGTTTCATTAGGCATCCACATTCATATTCAACATTGCGCTAAATTTTTTAAATAATGTTTTTAAATACTCATGTTCTTAAAATTTCAAAGTCCTTTTAAAAAAAATTCTGATTTTAGAGAGACAAATTTTTTGATTTTTGTTACACGGTAAAATAGTCAACAAAATCTTGACATCCAAAAGTTTAATTTGAAACATTCTTAAATAATCTCTTAAAACTTGAAAAAAATATTGAAATTTTTTAATAATATTTATATTTATTTTCAAGAAATTTATGTTTATAAATTTATATTTATTTATGTATTTATATACTTATTTATATTTATTTTCAATGATATTTGTATTTATTATTATTTTTAATAACATTACATTTTTATAGTATATTTTAATATTATTTTCAAATTCCATTGAATTTTCTCTTTCAATACATATCCACATTCATATTCTACATTGCATTCAATTTTTTAAATAATTTTTTTAAATACTCATGTCCTCAAAATTTCAAAGTCCTTTTAAAAAAAATTCTGATCCTAGAGGGAAAAACTAAAAACGCAGTTTTACTATAATTGGCCTCTAGTTTTTATGGGTTTATTTATTTATTTAAGTCTATGAACAGATTGTTCTTACAGACACAAACTAAACTTAAAACTAGAAAACATGTTTTAGATTATTTTTAAAAACATCTTTTGAAAGAAACAGGTCTAACTTGAATTTAGAAGAAGAAGTATATAGCAAATTTTTTTAGGTGTTTTAAAATTTTTTTGATGTTTGTTGCACAGTGAAATAGTGAAAAAAATATATATTTACATCAAAAATTTTAATTCGAAAAATTCTTAAATAATCTCTTGAAACTTGAACTTCTCAATTTTAGACTATGGACTTAGTCCGTTAAAATTAAGGCTTTTCAATATTTATGGCTGAACTTTACTGCTAATAGCTGTGACATTCAAGTCGGAAACGCTGTCACATTTAAAACAGTGTCAAATTGTTAACTTATCCAAGACTTAATCGTTGTATAAATTTGTTTGATATACTATGAAGAAGTCTATGTATTCATAGCAGTTAAAGATCAAAATATATTAAAATAACATTCAAAACTTATAATGCGGAAAATTCTAAAATAATCTCAAACTATTTAGTAGGCTTACCTCATTTCTATTCAAACAAAAAGCTTTTCAACTGAAATTTGACAGCTCATAGCTTTGACATTTCAAGCAGCAAAGCAGTCATTCATCAAATGTTGTATGCTGTCATAGTTAGCATTTAACCATAGAGCGCTACACTATTCGACAAGACAATAAAATTATTCAAATTTACTATAACACTTTATGTTTTGTTCACCAAACCTTTTCACAAGTTACGAAATATTTTCAACTGGAATGGTCGTTCAACCGAGCAATCAATTCAAGGAATTATTGCGCAATTCGGGCAAAACGGTTCTGTTGCTGATCAGACAGACCCTGTACAAGACCAAAACATGACATATTTTGGCCTTAATTGAATAACATTTATTTGGATAATAATAAATGTTATTTCAACTGCAATAAGGCAAAAGGAGCCCATGTGGAATGGCCGCCAAGATTGTGCAATTGAACATCCTTAAACTGTTTTTTCTGAGTCGTTGATTTATGAGAACAAACCAACAACAATTAAACAAATGGCAGAGAAATTGTCAGATCCTGCTGGATTCGGGCAGTAAAGTAAATCAACATTTTTATTATGTTGCGTAATTTTCCTCTTTTGTGATGGCCCTGAACTTTGGTCAAACCTTAACAGGATTTGACTTGAATCTAAATAGGTAGGTGTGGCTGCCTCAAGGAGAAGCACACTTCTTTTTCTTCTTATTCTTCTTCTCTTCTTCTTTTTATTTCAATATTTTCCTTCCATATTATGCTTGCGATTTTTCTTATTAGTAAAACGGACTTGCAGTCCTATGTGGATTTGTTACTGAAATAACTTGTTAGAGTTTCTTTTAGGAATCAAAGTTTTATGAGATGTATTTGCTAACTAAAAAGACTGACTGACTAAGTCTTAACAGTTTCATGTTTCGCATGTATCTTAAATCAGTAGTAGAAGCTAATCAATGTTATGGACGGAGACATCATAACAATGATTTTCAATGATTGAAGCAAGCATGATTGAAGCTTGTAGCAACAAAATAACTCATAAAGTTCAAAGGGAGAGAAGTGAATTAAGTTAAAGGCATTTTGGATGAGGCACAACTACCTGAAGTAATAAAAAAGGATAATTAAGTAGGGATGATTAAGTGAGCATCATTAAATAAGGATCATTAAATAAAATCAAAGGATCATTAAATAAGATTAGCTAATAGGTTAGTCAGTTACGACAAGGTTTACAATTATTTAAGTTTCAAGTCATTTTGTGAACAATTTGTGAGTTAAAATTATACAAAGTTTAGTTAGTAGTAGTAGTAGTCGTTTTTAGTGTAATTTTTTCTAATCTCACGTAAGAGTTAAGTGAGCAAAGGATAAGTGAAGACTAGTATGAAAACGAATTCAAGAATGAACTTGAAGTTAAGGCAAAGACATATAACGGAGATTTAGAGTTTGTTTAGATACAAATATTTAAGGTTAAACAAAGCAAACAGTGATGTATTGAGATGAAGTTTGGTGTGGGTAATCTGGGTCATGTATTGACTCAATGCAATACAAGATTCAATCAATACACGACTCGGATTACTCACTGAAACAGTTATGCCAAAGGGACAAGGTAAGTCAGCGCAAGAAGCGGCACAGCATCAGAAAGGATGATGAAGTAAGACAAGGTAGCAACTAGAGGTTAGGTTAGGTAAGGTTATGGTATGTTGGGGGCAAGTGGTAATTCTTTTACCGTTAAATTATTCTTAGAAAAGTTTCTAGATTCTGGTTTAGTTAGACAAGGTCAGGTAGTTCTGATTTGTTTTAGTATATCTTCAATCGGAATAGGATCGAGCCAAAGTCATTCATAGTTTTACCCAATTCGACAATTATATTTGCATTGCATAATCCATACATTGAATGACTTTGCCACGATCCTATTTCGATTGAAGATATACTAAAACATAGGGTCTCCCCATAGGGTCTCCCAATAAAAGTACACGATTTAATTTAAACATAAAACCCATATTTAAGGAGCAAATGATAAAATTGTAATTGCATTGTAAAGCAGACAGGTTCCTATTCAAAATGAAATAAAATATAAGACAAATGACCCACTCAGCTTCGATCACAGGTTTTTGTTCTTTTCATTCAATTTTTCATTAAATTTTTGATCATATTTTAACAAAGATGCTACTCCATCTGACCAATGATGCGTTAGATCTCGGCTTTGAGCTCAGGAATGGTTTGTGGTTTAATTGCTTAGACCAGAGATTTCAAAAATTTCCAAATAAAGCGAAAGCCAGAAGGCCATTTGATGATTTCTCCCAGAAATGATTCAAGCAATCGATTGTTTTCTCAATGATAAAACATTAATTCTTTGTGTAGTGCTCTATTTTTAATAGTCGCAACAATTGTCAATGAAAACTGTAAGATTTCAGAGCTGCCATTTGATTAGAAGAAAAAACCACAAAATTTAATTCGTATACTTTTGACGTTTGAGATATTTACCATTAAAAAAATGTTTTAATTTTATATTAAAAAAGTAAAAATAGGTTGTTTACAAAAACGAAAAAATTTGAAAATAAGTCAAATTGGAAAATGAAAAATTAGGAAATTTTCGAAAAATTATAAAAAAAATGATTTTTAAAAAATTTGTTAAATATACAACTTAAAAATCAGTTTTTTTTTACGTTGCTTAAAGAAACGACAAAATTAGAAAATATGCATAACTGGAAAATAAAATATTACGAAAATTGTAAAGCCTTAAAATTTAATTCTTTTTAATTTACAACTGAATAAACGTTTAGTTGTTTACAGAAACGAAAAAAATGAAAAAATAAGCAAAATTTGAAAATCAAATATTACGAAAATTACAAAACATTAGAAAAATTCAATTATTTTAAATTTACAACTGAAAATACTTTTAGTTGTTTACAAAAACGAAAAAGTTAGAAAATAAGGAAAATTGGATAATAATAAATTACAAAAATGAAGAAAAAATTTGAAACAATTCAATTTGTTTAAATTTTCTTAAACTTACAACTAAAAAACTGAAAGTACCACCAGTACAAATAATTAAAAAAATAGCAAAATTAAAAAATTTGAAAACTATGAAAAATTAGAAAAATTATATTCTTTATATGTTGCTAAATTTATTACAAAAAGAAAACTACAAGTACGTTGTTTACAGCAACAAAGAAGTTAGAATATAATAATAGCAAAATTAAAAATTCGAAAAATACGAAAATTACATAAAATTTATTAAAATTTTTTTTTAATTTACAACTATAAAACTACAACTACGTTGTTTACAGAAAAATTGGAAAAAAGCAAAATTGGAAAATAAAAAATTACGAAAAATTAGAAAAAAATATACTAGCAACTTTTTAAAATGTTTTCAGACCATAGACATAAACCTTTGGATTATTTCAAAGTTTTGGAATGCTGCGAATTGCATATCAATCTAAATACATATAATTGTTTGTCCTAACTGACTGACTGATTCATCATCGCCACCATCGCCAAATTTAAACTGTAGGCACATTCAAAAAAATTAATCTAAGCCAAGATGCGATTTTTTGAAATATCGGTCTAAAAGGGTAAAACGTGTGTTGATGTGTTGTATGAAGAAACGAAATTGAATAAACCTTTTGATTTAAAACTTGGTGAAAATACTCGAAATCAAAAATAATAATAATCGACACGTATTTTAAAATTTTCCGAAAATCAAAATTTAACGGGGTCAATAATGGGTTAAGGTTTGTGTGCCGGAAGACTGTGAAAAAACCATAAACCAATTGGTTCATTTTAAAATTGCTGAAAACACTTGAAATAAAAAAATGTAGGCACTTGTTTTTAATTATTTTTGTTAAATCATAATCTGACGCGGTCAATGATGGGTTAAAAGTTTGTATGAAGAAACATAATTTAATGGATTTTGACTTCAAACTTAGTAAAATCATTTCAAAGAGAAATATAACGGGGCCAACAGTGGGCCCCGCTGCCCATTTCGCTTGTATGGGGAAACATAATTTAATGTGTTTTTTGACTTCAAACTTGTTAAAAGTGCTCCAAATGATAAATAAACTGACACATGTTTTTCATTTCTTTTTTTTTAGATCGAAATCTGACGCGCTCGATGATGGGTTAAAAGTTTGTTTGGGGAAACATGATTTATTGGGTCTTTTGACTTCAAATATGACGAAAGCACTTCAAATGAGAAATCACAAAAATCTAACAGTGTCAATAAAGGGTTAATGGAAACTTAATTTATTGGGTTCATTGACTTGAAACTTGCGTGCAAAGCCACACAACTGACGTTCTGAAATATTTTTGAACTTAAATGTGTGACTCAATTAGAAGATTTTCTTGAACCGTACACTTTATTGCAATGCTTTCCTAAAAAAATATCAAGTCAACAGCTTTGGTCAGAATGCGTTTAAACGAACCAGAGAGTGAGAATCAATTGGCCTTACGAACGAGGCGTAAAAGGATGGCGAATGGAACAATCAGGGGAAATATCTGAAATCGTTTGAGCTTTAAAAAAGTGCTCATACAATTTTTATGGATGGCAGATTAAAGCCAAGCAAACACAAAGGCGCAAACGAGAGTGGAAAGGGAGCTCAACTCGGACTCGAAAATGGCTGAAATCATTCAATACGGTGCAGCATGGAATTGTTGATTGAAGGAAAGTGTCGAGAGTGCACCACACCCCCAACACGCACAAACGCACACACAGAGCGGCCAATGCTGTTATAATAAAAAATGTTAGTATATACACAAAAATGCCACTAAGCAGCGACGGCGGCGAACGAATCGAGCGCCCTCAGCACACGAACTGAAAGGACTCTGCACCGGCTGTGCGGGGATGCGCGGGTGCAGCGGTGCGCCGTGGCAAGGTGCAAAAATGTTCGCCAGCGAAATTCCCATGCACTCAAATTCAGACGAAGAAGAAGAAGAAGCAGCCGCAGCAGCCATTAAATGTGAGACACTTTCAAATAATTCGATGTAAGTAAAAACTAAATTAAAATAATCGAAAATTGCAATTACGACACACTGGCAACGTGTCGGCACAGTGCAAATTGGGGCGATGCGATGCGGTCGGGAGCGGTGTGGTGTGGTGTGGTGCAGCGCCCCCTGGCGGCGTGGCTGCACTATGCGTTCGGCAGCGTTGGCGTGTTGGCTGGCCGCTGCTGACTGGCCCTTTGCATTCTGGCAGACCAAACACTTACTTTTGCTTATGTCGCTGTTGTTGTTGTTGCTTTTATTGTTGCTGATATTCTTGTTGCTGTCGCTGCCGTTCAATATTTTCCAATGTGGCATTATTTAGCTATATGCAATAATATTTTGTTGTTGCTAAAATTGCTGTCAATGCTTTTTTATTTCGTTGATTTTGCAATGCCGCTCGCGCCGGCCATCAAACCGACAAACAGACAGACCCGGACCCGGCACCAGACACGCTATGCTTTGTTTTTCTTCGTTTAATTTCGCACCGGCAAAACAAATGCGATTTGGTCTATTTTTTAATTTTTTTTTAAATTATTTTTATTGTTGGCTATTTTGCCTTTTTTCCGGTTGTTTCCAATTTTTGCATATTTTTGCTGTTCATTTTCATAGATTTGTTTCGGGATTTGTTGTTTGTTTTTGTCGTTTTCTTTTTTTTTTTGATATTTTGTATTTGCCGCTTGTCGTCTTCGCGTTTGCCGCACCGCGCACCGCACTCCAAGAAATAAAAATAAAAATTTTCTTTTTCGATTTGGATTTTTTGCTGCCTGGCCTGCCTTTCGCTTGAATTGCAATTCACCAGCCGACGAACTACAAAGAGTAATAAATCCAAAAAAACCAACGAGCCGCCAACCGACCCACCAAAGCAGCGAGCGAGCCCGTAGCGGCACGAAACGCACTCACACACACACACACACACACACAGATATTCGAGCGCGAACACACACAGACACAGTCGCACTGCCAGCGGGCCCTTGTCCCGCACAAATAAAAAAGTATCTCAATGCGAAAAGCACAGACAACAACAACAACAACACCAGCTAAGCGCCTAAGCTTTCGACCAAAACATTTGCAAATTGTCGATTTTTTCTGTGCTTCGCAAAAATGACAAAAACACACACACCGACAGGCAGACAGACAGACAGACAGCAATGCGCCACGCTCTCGTGTGCATTAGTCGCAGTCGGCGTATGAGCCGTTCCCCACTCATAGATACACGCACACACACACACACACACACCAAAACACCGATACACCGCATTAGTGTTTGTGTGGCGACAGTGGACGAGGGGAGCAGCTGTTCGTGGCGCTCCATTGAGCGCCAGAAAGCTCTCCACCTCAATTGCTCCCATTCTCGCGTGCACTCGCCTCTTCTAAACATCTAAACTCTCTGCCGCTCGCAAACGTTCTCCCACTCGTTGGCGCTCTTTCGGCGCTCTCTAAGCAAACAAAATTAAAAAAAAAAAACATTTTGCAATAGTCTGCGTGAGTCATGGGGCCGCAGTGGAGCAGCCGCATTTCGGTCTTAAAGTTGTTGCGCGAATTTTTTTCGCCAAGCACGAACAACAGCGCCAGCTACCCAGTGACAGACAGACTCCACCAACAACCCAATCGTACATAGTCGTAACGTGCGACGTGCCAGGCCAGAAGTTCGGCAAAGTGGCAATAACAGAAATTTAAGTTTTTTCCCCGTCAACAAAAATTCAAGTCTGAGTGTGGGTCGCAAAGTGAGGGCACTTTTCTAAGAAGAATTAAATTGATTTAAGTCGTAAGACAGCTTCATCAGGGGTGGGGTCTAGCTTCGTACAATTGTTGACGTTATAAGATTTTGTCATTTTCCTAAGAAGATGCAAAATGATTTAAGACAACTTAATCAAGGCTGGGGTCTAGCTTCCCATAAGCTTACATTTTATGCGATTCCGAAACTCTCTATAAAGACTCGAGTTCATTTCAATCAAAGGACAATTTAATCAGTGGTGGGGTATAGCTTCCTACAATCTTACACGATTTCGACACTTCCCTAAGAAGACTCGAGTTGGTTTCAGTCAAAATACAGATTATTCAGGCATGGGGTCTAGCTATCTGGAAATATTCATGTTCATGTTATCTCTAAGGAGTTTCGAGTTCTTTTTTTTGGGCAGATAGCTTTATTAGTGGTGGCGTCTAGCTTTGCAAAATCATTCATATAATACGATTTTGACACTTCCCTAAGGAGACTCGAGTTGGTTTCAGTTTATACGATTTTGCCGCATCCATAACCATACTCGAGCTTGTTCCAGTTGAAATATAGCTTCATAAGTGGTGGGGTCTAGCTTCGCACAACTTTTGACGTTATACGATTTTGTAATTTTTCTAGGAAGATTCAAGTTGATTTAAAGCGTAAGACAGCTTCATCAGGGGTGGGGTCTAGCTTCTTACAATCATTCATATAATACGATTTTGACACTTCCCTAAGGAGACTCGAGTTGGTTTCAGTCAAAAGACAGATTATTCAGGCATGGGGTCTAACCTCCGACCATTCACGTTATATGGTTTAGACTCTTTTATAAGGAGACTAGAGTTGATTTCAGTCGAAAGACAACTTCATCAGCGATGAAGTCCAGGTACCTTCGAGTTTTCTTATTACACAATTTTAACACTTATGTAAGTAGACTTGAGTTTGTTTTTGTGGACAGATAGCTTTATCAGTGGTGGGGTCTAGCTTCCCAAAATCATTCATATAATACAATTTTGACACTTCTCTATGGAGACTCGACTTGGTTTCAGTCGAAAGATAGTTTCATCAGATATAAGGATACTCGAGCTTGTTCCAGTTGAAAGATAGCATCATCAGGGGTGGGTGGTATTATACAACTTTTACACTTCTCTAAGAAGACTCGACTTGGTTTTCAGTCGAAAGACTGCTTTATCAGAGATGAATCCACAACCATTCATATTGTACGCCAAAGCCAACTCCAAAGCTAATCAGCCATTTGGTCTTTTCCCCCTAATCTTTTCACCGAACCTATGTATTTTTATGTCTTTTTAATAAGTTTTGAAAATCCTCATAAATACTGATCTTCCCAAGTTCATCAGCATATCGGATTCGTGGCGGATCAAGTCAGCTCTAAAGCTAACCATCTAGTGGGACTTTTTTCACTTCCACTTTGTGTACAGTCATTCAGAGCTTTGTCTAAACAATGCACCTTAGGTTATGGAAGGGGAGTGTGCAGCATGAACTTCTATTCGAGAATCTATTGGGTCCATTGTGAATCCCTTCAACGCATCTTTGTACAGGAATGGGTCGAACCATCGTATTGTTGTATCTTTTTCAAAAGAGTTGGTAATCTCCATAGACTTCATCAGAATGTCGGTTTTTACTGGCTTATTGGGTACCCTTTTGTTGACGTTTTATGTTAAGACATTCAAAGCTCTACCATAATCATCGATTTCCCTCCTACTAGTTAACTTTGACGGATTTTCTACAGTAAGTCTTTGCAACTTTAATCACAATCGGGTCCAAAGAACTTCTGGCTAGTTATGATTAGATATAAGTAAAAACTCGTTGCTTTTTCCATCACAAATACTTCTTTTTACTTAATGCTTTTTTCAAGTATTTCACTTGGTATCGATACTTTTTGTCGAAACTTGACAGTCAGCGTCTAGCATTCAAAGTGTTTGGTCGTGTTAGGTCTGCTATCGTTGTGTTATTCAGTGCGGGCTTCGTCCGTTATCTTTTCTTCTTTTTTTTTCAATTATCGAAAAAAGCATTGCTTTGTATATTTTCACTTGAATTGAACATATTTTTTTTTTGGATTTGGTGAGTTGTTTTGTGAACATGCCCCCTGGGGCAACTAATAATAGGGAGAATCGCTTTGCGTTACTTGCAAGCGATACTCCACGAAAAAAGAAGAGACTTGCACATGGTTCCACATTGGATCTTTTTCCTGAATTACCAAGTGTTGCGACGGCAGATCCCAAATTTCTGATTCTAGCTTGCAGTGATGAAAATAAAAAGATCACTGATTTTTCATGTTTTGCTGTTCATAAGGCAATACAGCTTATTAGTAAAGAGGTAATTTCGATTTCTGAACTCCGAGACGGTAACCTTCTGCTACTAGTAAAAGACAAGAAAATTGCACAACGATTTCTAACCACCACACAATTACATGGAGTGTGCCGTGTTAAGTTTTCTTTTCATTCTTCACTCAACACAACCAAGGGGACAATTTATGCCCCTTACCTCAACAAAGTTTCTGATGAAGAAATAGTAAGTGAACTCAGCAGTCAAGGTGTTACGTCTATTTATAAATTTAACAAAATTATCAATGGAAAACAAACGCCTAGTGGTGTTATTTTATTGTCTTTCGACTCTTACAATTTACCTAACAAAATAGACATTTCATGGCATTCCGTAAAGGTCAGGCAGTACATCCCTAATCCGATGAGATGCAAACTATGTCAGTTGCTTGGCCACACTGCTAAATGGTGTAAAAATCAACCGATATGTGTGGTTTGCTCATTGCCGCCACACCAACCGGATGATTGCACTCGCACCTTGTGCGCTAACTGTTCCGAACCACATCCATCATCGTCCAATGAGTGCAAAAAATTTAAACAAGCTAAAGATATTTTAGCTATCAAAACAAAGAACAAATGCTCCATGATGGAAGCTAGGAATATTTACCGGACACAAGTTACTATACCCCCCCTTAATAATTCAACATCCTACGCCGCTGCCCTTTCTTTAACAGAAACTCCTCGTGCTACAAATGCACAAAGTACCTCTACCCCAAAAACAACAATAAACAAAGAAAACAACAACATCAAACCATCGAGTACTAAACAAAACAGCTCTCCAAATCCAAAAGTCTCCAACGATCAAACAACTCTCTCAAGCAACAGCTTACCAAATCAACTAATAAATAGAGAGAGTATTTCTCTCGAAGAATTCAACAAAAGTATATATAACTCAACTCCATCCGTTATCACTGATAACAATTCAAGTATTTCACTTAAAAACACTGAAAATATTACTGATAACAGTTTTGCGAGTAGTCCATTATCCCCTCTTCAATCTCTTTCTCTAAGTGAATCATCAAGTTCGTCTGACACTCCTGATGAATGATGCTCGCAATAGTAAAATTACTGTTAAATAAAACTGCTTAGTATTTTTCATGTTACTCCATTTATCATGTTGACTTTCTTGCAATGGAATATAAATGGTTATTTCAATAATTATCACGAGCTTCTCTTGCTTATCTCAGAATTAAAGCCCGATCTTGTAGCCTTGCAAGAAACTCACCTTTCCCACCACAATAATCCCTCTCCCCCTGCTCCTTATGTAGCTTATTTCCATAATGCGAATAATACAAATAAACACGGAACTGGTGTGCTTATTAGAAAAAGCATATGCCACAAAAGAATTAATATCCAAACTAATTTAAACATTATTGCTTTAGAAATTAAGACCAATATTACTCTCACACTGATATCTGTTTATTTTCCACCCGGAAAAGATTTGGATCTACGTGAATTTAAATCTATTCTGATTTCATTGCCTCAGCCGCTTATTCTTTGTGGAGATGTTAACGGTTGGAGTCCACTTTGGGGCTCTTCCACCCATAATAAGAGGGGTAAAGCAATTGAGGAACTAATCTGTTCCCAAGATTTAACTGTCCTAAACGATAAATCTCCCACACACTTTTCCACACGTAATACATTTTCCCATATAGATATTACGGTATCTTCAACCTGCATTTACCCTCTCCTTTCTTGGAAAATCTTAGATAATCTCTGTGGAAGTGATCATTATCCGATAATTTTTAATCTAAATTGTGACAAGAGCAATACGACTGTACATATTCCTAGATTCAAAACTGAAAAAGCAGATTGGCTAAAATACCGATTATCATGTGACGCACAAAATGAACTTCATCCCCTCAGTCACAACATAAACAAGGAAGCCGCTTCGGTTAAAAAGATTATCCTTAGTGCAGCTACGTTATCTATACCTCAAAGCCGACCATATTTTTCCAAAAAATGTGTACCTTGGTGGAATAAAGAGCTCGCTGAGCTACGTACATTAAAGCAAGACGCATGGTATGCATTTAAGCGCTTTCGCTCCAATCAAAACCTCATTGCATACAAGGCAGCAAATGCCAAATTTAAACGCGTTGCAAAAAAAGCGAAACAAGAAAATTTGATGAGCCTCACTAGCTCCATCAATCCGTCATCTTCTCCTAAAGAAATATGGAAAAATATCAAAAAGCTGTCAGGTTCATATAAGCATTTTGAAATTCCGCAGCTAATAATAAACAATAAGAACATTTCTTGCGCGAAGGAAATTGCAAATTCTTTTGCAAAACATTGGTCGGATTATTCAGATGATGAAAATTTTACTCATGACTTTGCTGCTCATAAGTCGAGGGTTTTAAATGAAATATACCACCCCCCCGAAAATCTCACTCGCTCAGCAAGAGAAATTGATAATCCCATCACCATGCAGGAGTTTGACAATTTCGTTAATAAGGCCAAGGGCTCCTCCCCTGGCCACGACACGATTAGTTATCTAATGATCAAAAATCTATCTGATTCTATTAAGACTAGATTAGTAAACCTATATAACTGCATTTTTTCTTCTGGTATCATTCCTCAAAGTTGGAAATGTGCCTGTGTAACTCCCATTCCTAAACCTAACAAATCTATAGATAATCCGTCAAACTTTCGCCCGATTTCCTTACTACCATGTAACAGCAAGGTTCTGGAGAAGATAGTTGCCAATCGACTGATGTGGTTTGCTTCCAGACACAACTTTTTAAGCTTTAATCAGGTTGCCTTTAAAAAAGGGCATGGCACTATTGATTCGCTTTTATCTTTCGACCATTTTTCTTCGTGTGCTTTATCTAGTAAGAAGCATGTTACTGCACTTTCCCTTGATTTCGAAAAAGCCTTCGATCGTATTGGGGCACACATTGTTCTAAGGCAATTAAAAAAATGGAAAGTCGGCCCTAAAATATACAACTTCATTAAAAGTTTTCTAACTAATCGAAGACTAATGGTCAGAATTAACGGTTCTTTTTCCGACAAATGCGACTTAAAAAATGGGATCCCTCAAGGTTCACCTCTTTCAGTTGTTTTATTTATTATCGCGTTTGACGAAATTAGTCAAATAATAGATAATTATAATATAAATCACAATATTTACGCAGATGACGTTCTAATATTCACTAAAGACGATAACTTAGAAACGGTTACAACCATTTTTCAAAAAATCCTCGAGGACATTTCTGTATGGTCGCTTCAATCAGGAGCGATTATATCATACGAGAAATGTAATATCCTGCATATTTGTCGGAAAAAGTGCTGTTCGAGTGTACAACTATGCTACAATAATGTACCTATTAATCATGTTAACCAAATGAAAATATTGGGAGTTTTCTTTGATTGTAAATACACATTTAAATTTCATTGCAATTACATTAGAAATAAATTAATTAAGCGCCTTAATATTGTAAAATACTTTTCATCTAAAAAATCCTTTGTACATACTTCAACACTTTGCGATATTGTTAAATCGCTATTTCTATCTGTAATTGATTACGCGCTGCCAATTTATGGAAGCTGTGCCAAAAGCAACCTGAATCTTCTTTGTGCTCCATATCATGCTGCTCTGCGAAAGAGCCTGCGTGCCTTCACCACCACTCCTGTGTGCAACATTTTAGCCGAATCTGGACTTCCTAGCCTAACTGAACGGATGGATTATATGACTGCCAGCCTTATACACAAAATTTTATGCTGCAATAATTATAATCTATATAATATCATCCTTAAAGCTGCAAATCGAAAGTATCTTCCAAAGAGACCCTCGGCGTTACACAATGTTCTTGCCATGGCCAAGAAAATGAATATCCCAGTAAAGCCTACACGGAAAGTTTATTCTAGATGTCCCCCATGGGTGCTATCGGAGTCCTCATTTGTGAACTGCCTACAGAAATACCAGAAGCAAAATACTTGTCCACTTGTTTACCAACAAATTTTTCTGCAGTGCAAACGGCTACTAAACGTCAAATCATTCAATTTCATCTTTACCGATGGCTCAAAGAACGACTTTTCAACTTCTTTTGCGGTTGTATCGGAAAGCTTGGCGGTATTGAATAAAGGGGTCCTATACGATCACTGCTCTATCTTCACTAGTGAAATTTTTGCTATATATCAAGCTGCTGTTATAGCTTCCAAAACCGATTGTAAATTCTGCATTTGTACTGATAGTCGATCTGCCATTGCCGCTGTACGCAACTTAAACAACGACAGTGTTTTAGTAACATATGTTCGAGACTTACTCATCAAACATGAGAGCAAAATTAAATTGATGTGGATACCGGCCCACTGTGGCATACACGGCAACGAATTTGCCGACCATGTTGCGAAGGGTGTGCACAAGGAACCTGTTTTGTGTTTTCATACTCTTGAAAAAGCTGACTTGAAACAAATCATAACACAGTACCTACACGATAAGTCCTTATTGGAGTGGAAGGACTACGTTCATCACTATTCGGCTATAAATCCTACTAGAGTTAAACCTATCTTTCCTACCGATTCCAAACATACAGACATCACGTTATTCACGAGGCTCCGACTGGGGCATACGCAGATCACGCATGGTTATCTACTCACTACCGGAGATCCCTCCTGCTACTTTTGCAAATCTTCTAGCTCATCAGTTAAACATCTCATAGATAATTGCCCACAATTCACCAATGTAAGGCGAAGGATTTTTGGCACAGTTGTCCCATCGGAACTACTAGCAGACTCAACATCGTTAAATATAAGCAATATATCTAAATTTCTGGCTTTATGTAACTTATCTCATTTAATTTAATCTAAACAATTTTTCTAAATTTCAGATATAAGCACAATTGTAACATTTAGCGTTAATTTATTATAACAACCAGCTGATGGCCTCGAGCTAGTGCTGTTATTTTATTATTTTTTGTATATTAATATGCTTAAAATAAAATATGATTCTGATTCTGATTCTGTCGAAACTTGACTTTTGGGAAAAGAACAAAAGTTCTGATTAGCTCCGCCCTGATTAATGACTTCTCAACTATTAACTTACGTTAATCACAAAAGCGTCTAAAGAACTTGTGGCTAATGGTGTTTCGATACAAGTAACGAGTATTTTTTTCACGATACCAGAAGTGAGTAAAGTTATCGATACTAGGGGTTTTCGAATCATCACAACTTCTGACTAATGATTCATGAGTCGTCTTATTTATGAGAGACAGTGTTAAAATAATAAAACTTAGGACATACAAAAAAATTCGATACTCATACGTAAACACAACGATACGTATTTGGTATTCTATGCTTTTTTGATGTCAGATGTGAGTAAAAGTATCGATACTAAATGCTATCGAATCATCACTGCTTTTCATACAAGATCAAAAGCTCATCTTTTTATGAATGGCTATGCAAAAAACATAAAATACATGAAATAGAAATGGCTTATAATTACTTCAATGCATATTCGGTATTCGATGCATTTTTGATACCAGAAGTGAATACAAGTATCGGTACTAGGGATTACCGAATCATCACAACTTCTCACTAATGATTCATAAGTCATCTTTTTATGAGAGACTGTCTTAAGATAATAAAGATTATGAATTAAAAAATGATCGGTATGAAGGGAGTATCGATTCATTACTAATTCTGACTAATGTAGAACCCACAATTTTTATAAACTCACACTGTTCTACTCGCCAATGACAGACACTGACCCTTTGCTGTATTTATGGAGCAGTCTCATTGTCTTCTAAGCACAGTCTACAAACAGACTACAGCCTACATGCAGATACTATATATTTTTCTTATCAACGTCAAGTTTTGCAAGGTGCTGTCTTAAAATCCCATGACTCGTTATCGTTGCAGTGAGCCACCTGACAGGTCTTCGATCTTAGCTGAGAACTCTCTTGGCTTCATTACTCTATGGTTTCTTAAGAGCTGTTCTATATTTAAAACAACTGACAATCCATTCTACTTTAAGTAGAGTCTTGGAGTTTTCTACTGTTGCTTGTAGATACTCTTTATTTGTATACTTAGATCTTATGCTATATATATGC
Source organism: Melieria crassipennis (assembly GCA_963668005.1). Classification (NCBI taxonomy): domain Eukaryota; kingdom Metazoa; phylum Arthropoda; class Insecta; order Diptera; family Ulidiidae; genus Melieria; species Melieria crassipennis. The sequence goes on along the minus strand of OY764962.1, from coordinate 76,858,457 downwards.
TTTTATATATATTTATTTTTATTTGTTTATGCATAAAAATGTATCATCAAAGTAATAAAACAGCTGATCTACCATCTGAGTCTATGGACTAAATACCAAAATAAATCAAGTCATTTTATTTTCAAGTTGAAAGTTCCATTTAAAATTTATAATTTTTTACTGCATGAAATATATTTTTTTAATAGTCAAAGCTACAGTCAAAGCTCAGTCTTTATTTTCAGATGTAGATTATTTTTATTTTCTAATAAGTATTTTGATTAATCTAATATTAGGCTAAGGTTAGACAGTCATGTTAAAAGCGCCGGCCCACTATCAGAGTCTGAACTCTAGACAAACAAAAGAAGTCGAGTATGGTAAGGGTTCTCTTATATAGACTTTAGGCTTATGCTTCTGTAATCTATGGATCCATTTTCATATAATGTTTCTATAATCCATAGATCCCGCTGCAATTAGTTGATCCTACTATGAGAAATAGATCTGAGAATTAGCCCAGAAACCAAGAGTTTAGTAAGGGCTAAGGGTAAGTTTATGCTTCTCTAGTCTATAGATCCGTTTACATAAAAACCCTCTACAGTCTATAGTAATGGTTCCCTTAAAAAGACTTTAAGTTTATGCTTCTGTATTCTAGAGATCCATTTGCATAGGATCCCCGCACAATTTATATTAAGTAAATAGACTTTCAGTTTATGCTTCTGTAATCTATGGATCCATTTGCATAGAATCAGTCTAGAATCTATAGTAAGGGTTACCTTAAATATACTTTAAATTGATGCTTCTGTAATCTATGGATCCATTTGTATAGGATCAGTCTAGAATCTATAGAAAGGGTTTCCTTAAATATACTTTAATTTGATGCTTCTGTAATCTATGGATCCATTTGCATAGAATAAGTCTACAATCTATAGGAAGGGTTACCTTAAATATACTTTAAATCGATGCTTCTGTAATCTATGGATCCATTTGCATGGGATCAGTCTAGAATCTATAGTAAGGGTTACCTTCAATACACTTTAAATTGATGCTTCTGTAATCTATGGATCCATTTGCATGGGATCAGTCTAGAATCTATAGGAAGGGTTACCTTAAAAAGACTTTAAGTTTATGCTTCTGTAGTCTATAGATCCATTTACATACAATCAGTCTACAATCTATAGTAAGGGTTCCCTTAAATAGGCTTTAAGTTTATGCTGCTGTAGTCTATGGATCCGTTTTCATAGGAATCTTCTACAATCTATGGTAAGAGTTCCCTTAAAAAGACTTTGAGTTCATGCTGCTGTAGTCTATAGATCAATTTGCATAGAATCAGTCTACAATCTTTAGTAAGGGTTCTCTTAAATTGACTTTAAGTTTATGCCTCTGAATTATAGAGATCCATTTGCATAGGATCCCTCTACAATCTATAGATCCCGCTGCAATTTGTTGATTCCACTATAATAAATCGGAGAAGGATTAAAGAAACAAGTTTTTTGTAATTCATATCGAGGATAAGTCAAGTAACAATCAGATATGAGCGAGTTCCTTCAGCACTCAGGTTGAGTAACCCAAAAGTTCTTTAGGCATAAGAATGAAGTAGTAGTGAGTAGTTCATTGTTGAATGCAGTGTTGTAGTACAACAAAAAAAAACGACCATTATTCAATCATATATATATATACAAAATCTACTTACTTATATGTTTATGACAACTGAAAAACACAAAAGCAACGAATGAAATTGATACCAAAATTCTTATTTTGCGCAAATTTTTCAAGAAAATAAATCACTTCAAAATTTGCAACTGAATGTCATTCGATATTTTGGTGATGTAACATCGTTCATGTTAAAACGTGTAAATAAATTAACCATAAATTTGCAACGTATGTACAAACTTACAATATGGATTTGGCTCTGCAATGAAGGTCGAACCACAACTAAACAAATAAGTAAAGAAAAATTGCAGAGAAATGCAAAAAATTGTGCATCGGAAGTGTCACTGCGGCTTGGAAGTGGATTTTTCATAACAGTGTTGGAATGTTTTTTTTCTTAAAGACGCTTTAAAACGTGAGTGCGCCAAACGAAAAATGTAGCGTCGTTTACTCATTATGCGACTTGCAAAATAAAAATAACACAAATATCATGAAAACAACATTTTTGTTTATTTTTAAAACAAATATTTAGAGTGTATGAAATGTTTTTCTTATGGTTGATGCAAATTTTGCAAAAATCAAGCGAAAAAAACGGCGCTGAATTGAGACAACAAAAAATAATAAAAATAAATCATAACAATAGCAACAACAATTACAAACAGTAACAACAAGAAATAAATCTAAATAAAACGCAAGTAAACAAAAATAAAATTTAAGCAAATGCGAATGAAATTCGTGCAAAAGCAGCCAGAAAAGCGGCAACGGCACCGCATCGACCGGACGAATGGACGGACGGAACATTGGCAATCGACATCAACCGGGAAGGAAGTGAAATTCGCTTTTTCAAATTTGCATGACAGAAATAAAAACAACAACAGCAAAAGCAGACTAACTGCAGCCAACAGCTGACTGTTGTTGTTCTTGTTGTTGTTGTTGTTTTGGTTATTGTTGTTGATGTTGTTTAGCATTGGCGGTGGGTGGTGACGGCCGCTGGGCCATCAGATTATTTCAAGAAAAACAAAATGCACCAATCACAACAGTAAAGTTTATGCTAAAAATAAAACAAAAACAAACAACAAACAACAACAACAACAATAAATCAGTGAACTTAAATAAATAAGCAAGAAAAAAAAAATTGAAATTATTTAATTGAACTTTGTGGCTTATCAGCGCCAAAAAGCGAATAAAAAGCAAACAAGAAAATCGAATGCAGTTGCCAGAAGGGTGCAAAATAAACACACACATATACACACACATACATATATATTTTTCCTACATATATATAGACATAGACATAATGCAAACAAGACTAGAAAAAAACAACATTGTGTGAAACAAAAACAACAACAACGACAACAAAATGGCATCATTATACGCCAAAGCGTTAACTGATGCCATTTATTTGTTGTTGTTGTTGTTGTTGCTATTATTGACTTTTATTTACTGCCATTGATAGCATTTGAAAGTGTTCGCATTGCGAACAGATAAGACTGGCCACACGCTCGATCGGCCTGTCGGTCGTCGCCGTCGCTACCGCTGCTGTCATCGGCACTGCTCTTATCATTACCTTACAGTTGCTCATAGTAAATAGCACAGAAAAAAAATCGTCTACTGAAATATAACATGAGAGTCTATGATACTGAGGCCATAAAAAACCAACGCCCAACAGTTGCATTTCCGCACTCGAAAATGCACAACAACAGTGGAACAGTGGAACATTGCAGCGTTGCATGCACATAAATCTATAGATGTGATATATGTATATTTTTTTCTAATTTTTAGCATAGAAATGTTAGCTGTCACAGCGTCTGACAAGCTGCTCCAAAACTAAGCTGACAAGGTGTAATTTATGAAATTTGTGCGAGCAGACACAGACACAGCTGACACTAAGATCTCCCATAGAAACGTTTAAAAGGTGCTGGCATTAACCCTTTCCGGTCAATTTCCACATTTCTTGAGATACAAATTTTTCCTTCAAAATATTGACTCTTATTGAACATTTTAGCAATAAAATACAAAAAAAATTCAACAAAATCATTTTGGTTGAGAATTACAGCTCAGTCAATTTTGTACGATATATCGTACAATGGTCCGCAAAGGAGTAAAAATTAATGAATTTTTGGTTTCAGTTTTTTAAGTTTTATGAACAATTCATTGATTTTTTTGATAGAAAACATAAATTATAACAACAAAAAATCAAAACGTGATTTCATTTTGATCGAAAGTTATATAAATTATATATATAAACAATTGATTCACATTTATTCGACCTTATATAACTGTTGCTGTTGTTGTTGCAAAGCCCTTTTCCTCTCAATAAAACACAGAATCACTTAAAATTCGTACAGTTTTACAGAAAGGCACTGAATATAGTCCATTCTTATTATCGTAGTGGGAGTGGCAAGTACGCATGTTTAACCTTACAGACCCTGTGTCTGCCCAGTACAACACAAAATCGTATAGTAAATCTTATTTTTAATCGAAAATTGCCGAATAGTCGAATTTTATTCGCAACGTGGTTTACAGATGGGCATGGCAGGTATACAAACGCAAAAAATCTATTACCAAACCTATAACTAACCCTTGTGGTCATTTGTACGATATATCGTACAATTTCTTTAAAGACTCGGGAAAAATATTTAGACGCAAAAAATTTTACATTTACTAAGTTCTATAAATCAACTAAGATTCAAACTTTGAAATTGTTTCGCTTTTTGGTACCAAAAAGTATTACATATTTAAAAATTCCTACGCAGAAGTATCGTCATTTGCTGGTTTTTCAAATTCTTGCAAAAAGCTGCTAACAAAACGCACTCATACTTTGTAGCCACCGCTATACTGATTTATATTTTTAAACAGAATGATATAACACAGCCTACTTAATGAAAATTAAAAAGCTGTTCCATAAAAAGTGCGTTCGCTGTCAAATAAAAAATCTTCGAAAAAATTGTACGATATATCGTACAAATTTCCGGAAAGGGTTAATATAGATCTTCTGGATAAAAACTAAATAATAAATAAATAATAAATCTATGAGTTATTCGATTTGCTCTTCAGAATGCCTTTAATTTGATACATCGTTTGATTAGATCTGTCTATCAGTTCATCTAGATAGATTTATGAAGAATCTCGTATCGTGATAGATTTTTTGAAGAATTTAATTGCGGGTGTCAGCTCAGAGCTAGGACCAGATCGCTTCAATCAACTCAGATCAAATTATAGTCCAATTTCATTATATTTCTGCGTAGTTATAACCGAAAGTATTACAGTTCCAACGAAATTTCGTAAAACTTTTAAACAGAATACATCTTTGTAAAGAACTAGGAATAAGAACCAGAAGTTCAACATTCAAAACATTTTTAATCTCATCTTTTGCAAGCTAGTTGTCACCCAGATTTGGACATGAGGACATCCAGGAGCATCAAAAATCAGATAAACTTTCTGGACAAGGATCAACTTTAGGCATTATCGACGCTGAGCCAGTAGCTATTCCGATCAGCAGACTAAGAAATTACATACACACCCACCTTCTGTCTCGTATTAAGGAAAAATGGAACAAATTGTCTACATGCAACACATCAAGAAAAATATGGCAAGATCTGAACAAGAAGAAGCAACTGCTTGAAAACATCCGAGGAATTACTGCAAGACTCATTGCGGTTTTACGGGTCATTGGTCGAAGAGGGAACACGCGGCCCGGTTGCAAATATCCTTCAGCAATTATTGTCGTAGTTGTGTGCAGAAGTACCAGAAAGAGACATTAACACAATTTCTCTGTACATGTCCAAGTTTAGAAAGAAGCTCAAGACTCCCTTCCAGGAAGACCTCAGAAAAATTTCAACCATGGAATTCAGAAAGCTTCTACAGGGTTTTTCATTTCGAACCGAAAACTTTGACCGCCCTGCGTTCGACAACCGCAGCTGTCATCTGTCGTTTCATCTGTCATCTGTGCAATTCCTGGATCTGACAAAGTAGATTGAAAATACGAACCAATATCAATTCAAACTCCATCAAATTCCACTCAACCAACCCACCAATTATTCAATCATCAATGATTATAAATCTTTTGATTGAACTCTGGCAAGAATTCGTAGCAAGAAATATATCCCAAAATATCTATAACTACACAGTGGTGCCCACAGGATTTCATTTTGGGGGGAAGGGAGCGGAATTTACTTGAAACTATTTTGGAACCATAGTTTTCACCTACAATTTTGTATTTGGGGGTTTAAACCCACAAACCCCCTGCGTGCGCCACTGTAACTACCCCATCGAGTTTTTTCTAAATTGAAAAAATTTTAGTCCAGTTTCCATACATTTTTTGTACAGAATCCGTAATTAGTGATTTCCTTATGAGTCAATTGACATATTGATGGGTTAACTAACAAAGACTTTACGATACAAAGAAAGTTACTAAGAATCATTGACAGAGTTTCTGTGAAAATTTTAGTCATTTTTCAATGAGAGTTACTAAGAAATATAAAGAAAGAGTTTCTGCGACAAATGTGGTCAACACTTCATGGCTGTCTAGACAACATGACTGTCTAGACAATGACCATATAGACAACAAAGCTTCGGCGAAAAAGATATGAAAAGCTTATCAATAAAAAGGTAAGTATTTGGTATCTTCTTTTAAAAGATAATAAAGGGGAAGCCCTGCCGTCTGTTGACGGAAGTTCCTATCGTAGCAATTTTTGAATTTTCGCAATGTTTTCGAAAGCAGTTGTAGCGACAGGTTGCTACGATAACAACTTTATGCCTAAAATACTATGACGAGTGCACTCCACTAATGTAAATAAAGCGCCATCACATTTTGTGCTTTCAATACATGTTTACTAGAGGCACTTGATGGGAAGTTTTGTGGAAAACTGCATTCTGACAGCAGTTGGTTATGGCTAGTGGAATAAACTCGTATGAACATTTTGGCTCCAAGGTGAATACCTCTAAATTCTTTCAAGAAAGAACCATGCCTCCTAACTTAACATTGTTCCCTAACCTGACCTACTTTATACTTTGCAGTCATGTTCATGATTTGGGTTAGGTTAGGCACTTCCACTCGGAGGCCAAATTGGTCCATTGAGAATCCCTTCTTAATTGGTTTTGGAGAAAACCAATCAATCCTAATACGGTTCATGATTTAATATACTTACAACATTTTTTTCCTTTAAAGTTTAAGAAACATTAATGATTGTTTACGAAAACCTCAGCTTACGAATGAACTTTTTCCGACATAAACGACATAAAATTAGAATGCAATTACGTGAAGTTCTGAATTTAGAAGTATTGCTCCGATTTTAGAATAATGCAAATATTTACAAATACATATTCACGCAAAAGTTAGCTGTGAACGCATGTAAGAATTTATTTTTAACAAGCGGGCAACTTTATTTAAACGAATCTGGATTATGGTTGCTATAAATAAATCAATGGTTGAGTACGTATTTATATACAAACCACACATTACATAACGATTTAGGTTGATGTCAGTGGTAGTAAAAAAAATGTTTAGCTTAATCTTACGATTTCAAATTGATTCAAGAGTTATTGGGTGTGTCAGGGAACGGACAGACAGAGAGATGAACCTAAAGATTTGGTCGAGTCAATGAAAGCGTGTAACTTTTTTGAGAACTTTGAAATAGAATAAAATTTAGATGTATGAATCTACAGACTGAGATCCAAAACATGCATATTTTTCATACCTGATATATTTTGGTCCTGAACATTCAAAATAGAAAATTTTGTTAAAAGGAGACAATTTTTCTCTTTCATTTGATACCCATATCTTCATCATTGCATAACCGCAAATATTAAAAAAAAAATATTTGAAATGTGTATGTCCTTAAAATTTTAAAGTCCTTTAATTTTAAAGTCTTTTCGGTCAGAAAATGAAAAACTGACTATACCAGGTTACTATAAATGACCTCTAGTTTCACGTCTATATCAACATTAGGATGGGTTTCGGGAAAAACAATTTTTTTTTGGCCAATGTAAAGTTGGTGTTTTCACTCAGTGCATCATAACTTTGTCATTTTTCTTTCGATCCTATTGATGTTAGGCTTAACATTTGACCAAATAATATTAATTTCATCTTAGATTTTAACACCAGAGGAGATAATTTATTTTATCTAGAAAAAATCATTCGAAAATTCATAATTTTTAAAATGGTCGAAAAATTCACTATTTTTAAACTGTAACTCAGTAACTTCACCAAATCTTATCTGATTTGGACCTTCTATATAATGCTGGAACGGCTAAGGTATTATCTTTTGAACGTAGTATCCTCATAACTGAAACAACAGGAAAAAAACTGATTTTTGGAAGATTTTTCGAAAACGCTTCTTAAACAAATTTTTTAATCTTCAGTTACGTGTTGAGCGACCCAAAGTTAGTCTAGAGAACATTTTTATTTTTAGGTGAATTTTTTGTGTGGAGTAGTGTTATTGATGATGATTATAAACTAAATTTCTGTACTAACGTAAAGATATTTCGGGGGGGTTTAAACCCCAAACCCCTCCCCTGTGTGCGCCACTGGTAGAGTAGATCGCTCTATGATATGGAAATCTTTGTGATATGGTGTGATAATCCAAGTTTGATATCATTCCGTGGAGTATTTAGTCCTTACAATCAGCTAACCTCAACCGTCACTCATTGAGCATAACGGTCTCGGTGCTCATGGGTCACTGTCTTATGGATAAGCATGCGGGAAGTCTGAGACTGCATTCCAACGACTTCTGTCGAGAAACCGTTCTCCACCTGTTGTTTCAATATACCTCATAAGCCAGAAGAAGGCATAAGCTTCTCTGTTCAGCTTTCTTAATTAGTCTAACCGAACTATTTGACTGACTAACTGAATATCAGAGATTTAGCCAGCTTCATATTGGAATCCTCAGCGCTGTAAGGAGGAGACGCGCCATCCACTGTGGTACCACAATAAGCCATAATTTGTGCTTAAGTAAGCTTTTCACGTAGAAGGCTGCCTCTCCAACCTGACCTAACCCAGTCCTTACAAGCCGGCCTCGATAGTTCAGCAGGTAGCGCGCTGGTTTCTCATACCAGAGACTCTAGGTTCGAATTCTAGCTCGGGCTGGTGAAACACTCTTCTACTACCAACCGCTAAAGGTCCCCTTCGATCTTTCCCTATCCGTTTCAAATGTGTCTTGTAACATATGTTGAAAAAAAAACAGTGTTGCATACACATTTCAAACGGGTGGAATTTGTGGTATCACAATGGCCACTACAACCTACAAACTCTGAGCTCTAATAAATGAATCATTCAGTTTACTTAAAATGGTGAATCCCTGTGAGAGAAAGGATGTCAACAGGATGTGAAAAGACATGAAACTTCGAACCAATTGCAGCATATCGCTGATTTGTTCACATCTTCTTCACAGTTATCGTATGGAACTGACGCTCGTAACAGCCTAACCTATAAACCCTGCAGCCCTCAACTGACAGTATCGCAGAGTGTCAAATGAAAACGAATGTTGCAGGTTTAGTAAATAACAACGCCAACAACAGCCACTAACAACGGCAGCGGCAACAGAATCCGGCGAAAACGTGAAAATCTAACCAAAATAGAAACCGAATATGAAGCGGAAAACAAACAAAACTTGCACTACATTGTTGGCTTGTTGTGTTGCTTAATTTTTGCGGTCGTTATGTTTGGGCAACACAGTGCATGTGTGTGTGTGTGTGTGTGTGTGTGAGTGGTTTTAATCCTTTTCGTCTCGACGTTGTCTGCGCCAAAACTAACTTTTGCAGAAAAACAACAACGACAAATTTGAAAACGCCAACAGAACGAAACTTGCTTTGCATGCTCGCTGCAAAAGCAAAACTTAGACACCGTCACTGCGCGGGTAGGGCGCAGTGTGTGTGTGTTAGTATGCGCCCCGTATATGGGGTACGTTATGTTGGTCGATGCGCACAGGCGGTGAGGGGTCCATAAACACGAGAAAGCAAACGAACGCGCGGAATGCAGTCGTCGTCAGTCGTAGTGGGGCGCATGGGCGCGTCGTAGTGGTTTTCACTTTCGTGGAAATTTTCGAAAAATTTGCAACAACAGCGGCATTCAAAAAGGAAAAAGCAACAACAGCAAAAACATCAACAGCAGCAACAGCGATAGACTAACAAAAACCATAACAAAACACGAAAAGTTGAAAATTGTCGACAAAACTTCGGAAACAACAGCAACAATAACAACAACAATGCGCCGCATGCTAAAACAAAGTCGATGCCAGTGGCGATAGTGACGAGCACGTTGTGGAGCATAGGATTGTTGTTGTTGTTGCTTTAGTGTATATGCTTGAATCCCGACAATGTGCTATACGAAGGTGCAAAAATATTGTATTTGTTTTTTGGAAAATGTCCAATGAATGTCTGTGTGTGTGTGTGTGTGTGTGTGTGTGTGTGTTGTTCTTGTTGTTGAAATATAAATGTCAGTATTGGTTAAGTCGTTTTGTATACAAGACCTGAGGGTTAGCGGGAAAACGACACCGATAGCACTGTGCGTTACGTTATTTGATCAAAGCGATACATTTGGTTCAAGAAATCTGTATAGAAAACTAACACAACCGAAGGGAATTAGGACCGAGCTTTCGACAACTATTCACAACAATTATTTAACTCTCAGAGGTGTCTCTGAGAGCACAGTCCTCGAATATCTTCATTCCGTTGAGCCAAATCGGGCCCTTAGGTTAAGTTGACTTTCGAACTCAAGACTCTCTAACTCACAGTGCAATACACAAACCACTTAGCCACGGCGTCTTAATAAAACTTTTCTCATTTCAGAACCACATTAGAGGGTCTCGTGGGCTGCCAGCTTCTCAGATCGTCACAAATAAAGAATCGCATTAGGGGTTCTTGTAGGTTGTTACCTTGAAGATGGTCACACTAAAAGACTGAGAAGAACCGCTTTGCAAGGAGCAACATTTTCTCAGGAAATGGTCCCCTTTGGAAAACTAAGTTAAGCAGCCACACTGAAAGACTTGAACCTTTCGCGAAGGCTTCTGTAGAAGCAACCTTGTCTCAGGAAATGGTCCCTTTTTGAATAGAAAGTTCGTCAGTTTACACTAAGAGATAGTCACACTGAAAGACAGGAACCTTTCGCTAAGACTTCCGTAAATGAACCACTAAAGAACCACTTCGATAGAAGCATCATTGTCTCAGGAAATGGTCCCTTTTGCAAAACTAAGCTAGGCAGTAACACATAAAGGCAGCAAGCTTTCGCGAAGGGCTTCGAAAAAGGAACCACTTCGATAAAAGCAGCTTTGTTTCGTTTGTTTAAGTTCGTCAGTTACACTAGAAGACAGTTACACTTAAAGACAGGCACCTTTTGCAAAGGCTTCTGTAAGTAAACCACCAAAGAACCACTTCGATGGTCCCCTTGGAAAACTAAGCTAAGCAGTCACCCTTAAAGACGGGGAAATGTTGTTACCCTGAAAATATTCACGCTAAAACACTAAGACCAGAGGACCTCTTTGGAGGAAATGGAATTTTCTCGGAAAAGAGAGCTAATGAGAAACTAAGAAAGACCTTCCGGAGACACCTCTCGCAAAAAGTTTCTGGAAAGTTTAAGCAAGCCTCAGCCAAAAAAGATCCGCTTGCTTGGTCATGTCTACCGTATGGATGATGAAGCTCTGGCGAGAAAAGGGTTCGATGCAGTAGTTAGATGTCGACGAGGAAGAGGGAGACCGTATCTCCGGTAGAAGGACCAAGTTGAGGAGGCCCTGTGTTCTCTTGGTGTGACCAGATGGAAAGGGACGCAAGATTACAAGTCTTTGTCTTCTTGAAAGTAAACTAAAATGAAAGGACCATTTTCCAAAGGCGTTTGGAGGAATATTAGAGCCTCAGCTGCACAAAAGACATCTATCAAAAAACGAGAACCACTTAAGGATCACGCCAAGGAGCTTTGTGAGTTAATGTCTTGTGAAAAGTTATGCCAAAATTCTGGACCCATTTTCCAAAAGGAGTATAAGAGAGATTCAGCTGCTTAAGAGACATCTATCGAAAAACGAAAATCAATTAAGGATAATGTCAGGGGTTCTTGTGGGAAAGTTACGGCAAAAGTCTGGAACCTTTGGCGGAAGGTGTTTCACAAATTATTGTCTAGAAATCACACTAAAAGATTGGAGGAACGTTTCGCAAAAGGCTTTATTGGGGAACAGTCTAATTGCTTCTCTAGACAATTTGTCCAAAAGATGGCTGAGTGGCATCAAATCCTATTTTGATGATTGCGGATGAACTGTAAAACTGAATTTTCTCTTCCATGGTCGAAAGTTTTATTCAAGGAAACGACAACTAAACAGGCACACTATCGCTAGTTGATTAAAAGATTGGTTTTTTCTAGACTCTAAGAAAAATCTGACGCAAATATTCTCTCAAAAATTTTTCCTATTTTCGTTCCGAATGAGCACCCACTTCTACCTCACTCCCTACTTAAGCAGTTTTTACAAAACAAGTTTAGATTTTGTTCAATTTGCCGGCAAACTGATGCAACAATTTGCCTAAAGCGCATCCGTACACTGGCCGCTTGTAAGTCGGGTAGCCTTAGGAGCGCTCGTACAACAAGATGCGCCGCGACTTAGCGCAGTCATACACGTCGAGTTGGCAGTTGTCGTTGGGTATTTACAACGTGCTCGCTGCGGTGTTGACATGGCGGCGGTGCTTTGTGTGGCCCAAGTCAAAGTGTCGCACATGTGACACAATTCCCAAAAGTAGGTTAAAAGCCGTGACTGTTGTCGTTTATGCACTTTTCCGGGAGCGTTTTGTCGAGCGCTGACAACGTACGATGCCACTAGTTTGTTGATATTATAGTTGTTGTTATTTTTGGCTCAACCTCGCGGCATCAGTGACCCATAATTCCGACGACATTTTTCCGCAGGCAGCCAAAGGTTTCCGATTTCGAGGCGTTTCTTTGGTGCCTCATTTCGCGGCGTCGCACCGCCCACTATCCGTCGCAGTGTCGCGTTTTTCTACGTAATCCGCTTACACAAATAGTAGCATTTTTGCGCATTTTAACTGAATTATTCACGCATTCGCGTAATGACGCTATTAGAGACACGCCACACGATGCAGCGCGTCGTTCATGGGGCCCGGTGCGGCCAACGTTTGTGCGTGAGTGCGCCCTTTGTGACTTTTGCGCTGCGTGACAAATGTGAAAACACGACACGACACACACAAAACGTTGCGTTTCCCTGCCGCTTTTCACACTTTCGCACTTTGCGTCGACACATTGCGGGCTGGCGCGTTTGAGTTCCAATTCGCACGCACGGTTGCATTTTGCCGCCTTGCTATTTATTTTCTAAATATTTGACAGTTTTGCAAATCTCTTTTACTTTCTCCGCCTTTGTTGTTTGTTCCAATGCTGCAGGCGCGTCTCCCTTCGCCACTGACGTGTTTGCGTAAATGTCACTTCGAATCGGTGTTTTGTTACACTCCAGCTGCACTCGGCTCGCTGTGCTGTCTGTCCGCTTGTCCGGCTGCGTCGGTGCTGTCGTTTCATTTGTTGGCATCGCGCGGGCGTTTAATAATTTGCTAAATTGCATTCTCCAACTCATTTAGCGTAATTGCATTAGTCGCGTTTGACATGATTCGCTTGTGGGGCAAAGATCGCTTATTGTCAGCAAGTCCACTTTTGCGATGTCTTTGATTTTTGCCACACATGTTTGTCGTCTGCAGACAACTTTGACGCATGATATGCAAAGCGGTTGGAGTTAATTTTTTGCGTAAAAAAGTTCAAACGACCGATTTGTGCGGACGATGGAAGCCATTTGCCAACGCACTCATTGAAGCTAATATCAAACAAAGACTCATGTACACTCAAACACACGCCACATCTTTCGCGACCATAAAGTAGGAAAGTGAGTGCGACCGACCGTGATGGCCTGGCCCTGGGGTTCTTATCTATTCCAAATGGATATGGCTACACGAGTATTTTTGGCAAACCTCCGAAAAGACGTCGGTCCTAGCGACGATATCTCGTGTAGTGCTGTAAATATACACCTCCAGGGTTCCCAAGCATAGTCTGGGCAAAAGTAGAGATTCAAAGTCACAATGCAATCTAATTTATACTGGTTCATTCGTGTCCATTATGCGCTATGGTCCTTGTGTAATGCGCGCGGTTTTTGACTCGAAAGTCTAAGTACATTTTAAATACTCAT